>JAQISU010000115.1:8505000-9172500 GCA_029339505.1 Unio delphinus | reverse complement strand
TAGCCTATTGTCAGAGCGTGAGAAAGATATAAACTGTGGATGTAAATTGTCTAGGAAGTTGAGTTGCTCCGGAAGAAGCCAGTGCTCAGTAATCACTGCAATATCTACCTCATTTAGCAAAGAGTACAAGTATGGTGCACCATACATGGCTCCTTTTACGTTCCTTGTCATCAGACGAAATGTATGACTAGACATTTGTTGACTTAAAAAATAGATTTTCAACACAAGTAGTACAATGACTACAAAGTAGTTGACCATACTTTATGCATATATAGGCGACTTACTGCCCCTTTATATAGTTTCACCTGAACCTCTTGGCGTCCTTATCACCATAATCCTCATACCATTCTCTTGCCCATACAAAATCTGGCCAAAAACCTTTCTCTAAACAATTCTCAAAGTCTAAGTCATCTACCGTGACAAAAAGCAGTAAAAGTGTCCTTTCCTCCTCTTACACGCCAGTGCTTTAAGATCTGAGAGTCAATTATTTCTATTCTTTTCTTTCTGGCGTGCTTTTTTATAAAAGTTCTCGTCTCCTCTCTCGTTCTGTCAACCGGTATCCTGGACATTAGAACTCGACGCTCATAAGAGTTCCTCACTCTTTTTTGAGGTCTGCAGTTTCTGTTAGTTGTGATGACATCGATTGTTTCGCTTCCTTTATCCAAGTCTTTTGATGATGTGGCTGATTTTTTTTTTTTTGAATGGTGATCTTCTTTCCCTGTCGATGTTTCTTGCATTTTCCCGTGCTGAGTATTTCTGATTATGGTGATAACCACGTTCTCCATTATTTTCAATTACTGTCAATTCTTCAGTTGAGGTACTGGGTATTGTGGATGAAGTCAGAACCACTCCTTCCCTTGAATCAGTGGATTTCAAGCGACCGCCTTTGTTCTTCTCCGTATATTCCGTTTGGTCCGATAAATACTTCATTCGTTTTATACGATCAAGATTTAGATCAGTTCTCACATTCACCATATTTGCTGTTTGTGTTTCAGTTAAAGGTTTGAAGGTTTGATGTATGTATGTATGTATGTACGTATGTATGTATGTATGTATGTATGTATGTATGTATGTATGTATGTATGTATGTATGTATGTATGTATGTATGTATGTATGTATGTATGTATGTATGTATGTATGTATGCATTTATGTAAATATGTATGTATGTATGTATGTATGTATGTAGAAATGTATGCAGAAATGTATGTATGTGTGAATCTATGTAAGTATGTTTGTACGTTCGTACACACGTACTTACGTGCGTATGCATGTATGTATGCATGTATATGCATGTATGTGTACGTATGTATGTATGTATGTATGTATGTATGTATGTATGTATGTATGTATGTATGTATGTATGTATGTATGTATGTATGTATGTATGTGTGTCGGAATGTATGTATGTGTGAATGTATGTAAGTTTGTACGTACGTAGGTACGCTCGCTCGCACACACGTACTTACGTATGTATGTATGTGTGTTTATGTATGTATGTATGACTGACTGTCTGACACTGACTTTATTTCCTCTTCAACAGAGATTAAATCAGATTAAGCAAATTCAGGATAATACAGAATCATGAAATACAACAGAAAAGACTTTAAATTGTTTTTTTAAAAATAAAAAAAAAATATGATTTTTTTGTGTGAAATGTATGTATGTATGTATGTATGTATGTATGTATGTATGTATGTATGTATGTATGTATGTATGTATGTATGTATGTATGTATGTATGTATGTATGTATGCATGCATGCATGCATGCATGCATGTATGTATGTATGTAGAAGGTCGTCAGGGATATATTTTGCATGACAAGGATATGTGAGCGATGATCAGCCGATATCTTCCAAATTGAAAATAATTCACGTGTACCGTATTTAAAAATGGAAATATGAAAATACTGCTGAGAAATAAGTGCTTAGGTTGAACATTTAACAGTACTACTGTAGTATTCATCGAGTACTGCATTTCAGTATGTCACTTTTGTATCTGTAAGATATACCCCTGAAGTCATTAAAGCATTGCATAGTACGTGGAAAGAATTGAAATAAAACGCACATATCCATGAGGTGCGTCAAACCTAAAACTCAGCAAAGCACGAAAATAGAAGTTCTGCAAAAAGGGAGGCAAATCGTATTTGATGTTGGAATTACGACGACTTCCAAGTTTGAAGGCCTTAGAAGTCCCTTCCATTAAATCATCAGAAAGAAGTTGGCCCTGACATCCAATCTTTTATTCCAGCAGCTATAGACATTTAGAAGCTGATACAACTGGTCATGACTTACGAAGTTTAGCAAAAAGCCAAGGTGCAGGTACATTTGTTACTATTATCAGCGCTGACATTGACAGTATACGTGCACTAGACATTTTTGAGGACAGTAAAGTCCCAGAAATGTGATAATACTTCTGCAAGGCCAAATGGGACAGTTTTCAAGCAGCCATTTTAAACTGAAACATTCTTACCCATTTAGCTGGAAAATGTTGTTGTTACACACCACACACACACACACACACACACACATATATATATATATATATATATATATATATATATATATATAGAGAGAGAGAGAGAGAGAGAGAGAGAGAGAGAGAGAGAGATAGAGAGAGAGAGTTAAATATTCTCTTTCCTAGTGACACATTATGAACTCTAAAAATGCTTTTGATTTGAACTAGAGCATTCATTATCTTGTGTTCAAGCCTAACCACCAATTCGGTCATATGATACTTTAAAAAATAATTTGACTACTAAAGAAAAGCTTACGCACACACAACGATTTTTTTAATATTACAAAGTTTGCACAGCGTCATCTAAACAATTCCTTTTCCTATTGATTCCTTGATAAACATTACATCGAAATTGATATGAGGCCATGTACGAGAACCTAATATACAGCCAAAGATTACAGCGAAGGGGTGAGGGTATAGCTTGTGTTGCACATATTGCATACTTCACACTAATTCAGTTAAAATATTCTGGTTGTAATCAATTCCTTGATCACTTTTACATCGATATTAATATCTCGCTTTAAATGACACCTCAGACTTTACCAAATTTAGGATTGAAATAGCAACTCTATTCCACGACGGGGTGAATGTGACGATATTTGGTTCAATATTGTACATTCGTACTGCATCATGTAATTTGTATAAGATTCCATTTGCAATCAGTTATTTTATACCTTTTACATCGGTATTGATTTAAGGCGACAAATGACAACTTTTGTTTGCCAAATATTAAGACCAAATGCTATATCTTGTATGACGTATGGGGGAAGGGGCAGTTAGTGGGTTTTCTGGGCACTCTGTATTGTTGTCTGGTTGAATCCGATTCCACAAGGAGGGAGTATGACGATATTTGATCCAACATTGAACAATCCGACTGCATCATGTAACAAACTTTAATTGCAATCAATTCCTTGATACCTCTCAGTTCGAAATTAACGTAAGGCGATAGAAGACAGCCTTCCTTTGCAGAAGATATATGACCAAATTGCCCTATTTAATATATAAAAAGGGATCTAGTGACTATATTTAGTTAAATATGTATTTCTTAGATTACATCATCTGTTCGTTAGATATGTAATTAATTTCTTGATCAAGTGTTCATTGATACTGATGTATCGTTCATGACAATCCAGATTCTAACAAACAGTAAACAGAACACCAACCATCTTCATACCAAAATTGTATAAAATTGTACTAACAGCTGCCTCGCTAGGCAGTCAGCATTAAGATGTTAGTGTTAGGACTGGGCGGGCTGGTGTCATTAAAATGTGACTTGGCGAGACATTATGCTACATGTCTACCCCATGATGCCTCAATACTAAGACATCACTGTAAACTGCCACACTGCATGCAGCATAGCGATGACTGAAAAAGAGTTACAGCAACGATAAAACTCCAAAGCACACACACGCCAACTTCTATGAGATGGTGAGGTTGATAATTTGTACAATATTGAACATTTCTGTCACCTAAAAAATGTAATGTGCAATTGATTCCTTCAACAAAGAAGCTTGGCAGCCGCCCAACCAATCCTCAATACTGGTTGTTGGAGATAAAATAACCATCAAACAACCTATTTTGGGGGGAAGGGCCCATATACTTAACTTTGGGTGGAGTAATCTTAGAATTTCTTGCTATGCCACTACTTAAAGAATTTTACTGATATATTATTTTACATTTATATTCATTGTGTGTTATTAGGAAAGGCAAGTTACGTGCCTCAACATAACACTTGTATTGTGTTGCTGTTTTTTTAAATAAAAATTTAATTTAAAATTAACTTTATTAAATTAATTAATTATACATGCAATAATATTAAATTTCACATTTTATACAAGTTTATTTAATTTTTAAAACGTATCACCATGAAGAATTGAGTCCAAATTTTGTCATGTATGTGTAGTTGTATTTAATCATTATTGTTATGCTCAGCAACCGACTCCAGACACCTTCCCACAACCTAATAGAAGGAGAAAGTATTTTGGTCTTAATCTTTGGCAAGGAAAAGCTAGCATCGGTCGCCCTAAATCAATTTTGATGTGAAATATATCAAGGGATTGATTGTAAATGGAATATTTTACAAATTGCATGATGATGTTGTAATGTACACTATAGGACCAAATAAATATCGTCATATTCAACCCCTCGTGCAGTAGGGTTGCTAGTTTGATCCTAATGTTTCGCTAAGCTTGATGTGTCATGTATAACGAGATATAAATATCAACGTTAAATTAATCAAGGAGTTGTTTTGCAACTACATCATATTAGATGACATGGTGCGAAAAGTGCAAAATTTGCAAAGCAATCTGTACCCTCACCACCTCTTTAAAGAGTGAAGTCATGAGTACTGCAACTAGCTAGCTGCCTGCTTCAAGGCCAGCCAATTTAAACATATACCCACCATGTCGGCCAATTCTGCACAACGATACGTCATTGCTGTAAACATTTGATCACGTGTTATTTTGTTTCAAAAATCCATTTTGTATCAAGAAAGAACGATCGTAATTAAATCATTGACAGTGATTTTTATAAAGTGTACAAAATTATTTCACATTTAAACTCAAAATGCACATGAAACTGTGATTTCTAAATGTTTACATGTAGACCGACTTCATGACGTTCTTGAACCTGTAACCAAGCAAGTCCGATTTACTATGCATATTTTAGAATCATACAAATAAATACATTATTTAAAAGATGGAAATGTAAGTCTTAAAAAATTCTGCATCTTAATTTAAGCTTCCCATTTTGCAAAAAGTTGTCACACTTACACAATCGTCTGCTACCCAACGTATCAAGTAGTAGAGTGGGTGAACAGACCGGAACTAATTCAGAAAAACTAATATATGACAGTTTCGGTTTCATACGAGGTGTCTATTTGTCAATCAGTGGGGTGAACGGTGAACAGACTAGGTTTAAACCCTTTACACATATAAAGATTTCGTCTATTTGTTAAACCCAATCGAAACACAAACGTATTTGTTGTCGAAGTTAATCGGTTGCTATTAAATAAATCATATGATATAGCAATAATGGTAGCAGAATCATTCACAACTAGACTAGCTCGAGAGCGATTAGACGAAATAAGGGAATTTATCCCCGTGAGAGATTATGTCAGACAAAAACTTTAACAGCGACAGGAAGCTCAAGTTGGTTTTGCAATAGGTGCTGAACAATTATTCAAACCTGTTACTACAACCACTAAAGAGGTTATATATGGAAAAGAAGGAGAAGAAGAAAATAGAGGTGTTCTTCCTCAACTTGAAAATATCACGGTGAAAACTGGAGAAACATCTAGACTTTTACAAAAACTTCCTTCTGCAATACCACAACCGGCAATCCTGCAATCTGCTCCAAAAAAAAACCCGGTGAAGATAAAAGTTATCCAAAAGAACTTCCAGCTCTTGTTGTTACGACTTATGAAAATAGAAGGAAAATATTAAAACCGAAATATAAGTGATATATTAGAAGTATACAACAGTGGGCTGATGTATTTTATAAAATTAAAACTGAAATAAGTCGAGTTCATACAAAAAGTGTATCGTATATAGGATATCTCAGTACGGTAAGTAAAGTATATGATCAATATAAAGAATAAAACAGCAAGAAATAGTAAAACAAAAACAGCGAATATCGCAGAGAAAAAGACAAAAATCTTTAAAGCAAGTGACTTTCTCGCCTCATCAAGAAGAAATAACAGATGATGATATTCAAGAAATTAACAGATCACTGGAATCTCTACAAGAAGAATCTGATGATATGCAAGGCGCAACTGGCATTACCGTTAAGGAATTTTGTCCAGGTGGAACTCACGGTAGTGGTCTTGTTGGCTGTCCTAAAAATATTCTCTCATACATAGCACAATTGGAAGTTCTCATCGGGGGTAAACGAGCTGGAAATAACTCCCCGGAAAAAATTAATAAAGCCGCTCATATCTGTAGGCGATTATTTGAAGGTGGTATCATGGATATCAGTGTATATAAAAAATTTATTGATAAACTCGTTGATGATTACCATAGTGACTAATTTTCACCCGCGTAGATAAATAATATTTAAATATCATGATCATCAAATCGTAATCACAACAAGCCAACTATGACTTATATAGTAAATTCATGATTGCCTGTTTATAGAGTATATTACGGAAATGGTCTCTGTGATGTTGTTCAAGGGTTATTTGCAAGGATGGCTAAAAAAAAAATACAAATCGCAAAACAATTATCGAAGACAGCTTTTGATGTTATTCGTGATAAGGGTATTAGCGCTGTTGGTGATGTTACCGGTAAAGCATATAATTCGGCTAAGGAAAAACTAATCACACTGATTCGACGACGAATAAAACCACCACTGGGAAAACTACCATCTACGGAGATTATGCCTGCGAGTGTTAGTAGAATAATAGATCAAGTGGCGGATTTAAAACAAACAGCTCTGATAAATGAAGAGTTTGATGCGCAAGGAAATATCACTGCAAATATGATAGCGGGATGTGGTTTGAAATCCCGAGCGAGATCGCGATTTAGATTGAGAAATATATAATAAATCTTCAACCGACCCAGCATTGGATATGGATGCCCCCGTGCTCAAATATGATTTTATCAATAATTATCAATTTTATTACTATAAAATAATACAACCAAATGAACGATGAAGAATTGAACTACAAGTTCATGATACAAGTAAATACTTTCTATCCGCTGAAGCATTTATTGAAGTAGAAGGAGAACTTGTAACAAATGTTCTGGCTAATGATCCATATGACGCAGGTTTCGTCAATAACGGTTTTATGGCATTATTTAGTAGCGCTTCAGATATGATTGATGAAGGAAAGATCAAATCTATTCAGAAGGATGTTGATGACGATACAACAATAGTGAGGTTAGCAAGATATTCTGATGATTATACAAGTTCGGCTCTACCATCTATGATGTTCGCTGAGGATACTACTGATCACACTGATGATAATATTATATTAAATTACGGACACCAGTAGCTACTAAATCTCATCCACAACCAGTCGACACTGAACATGAAGCTAGACCAACTGCTGCTTGTGTTGTAATAAAAGATGCTAATCTTAAATACAACTTAGGGTTTGCAACTCATAAATATATATTGCAGGGACGGCGTAGATTATGTTCATGCGCGATTCCACTGTCTCATATTTTCGGATTTTGTAGAAATGTTAGAAAAGTTATCTTTGGAGCTAAAAACACAATTGTCCTCGTGCGAAAAGGTGATAATAATGATGCAAAATGGCATGGTGATTTCGTTGTCGCGGCGGGTCCACCAATTGTTTACGGTGATAACAGAGCAATTGCCGCCATTCTCAGTGACAAATCAATGCTACTCAAAGGTGTTGGTGGACAAATGAGGGTAGTTGATGCGCCAATAAAAAATATGTAGACACGTAGACAATTAAATCAATCTCGTATTAAATAAAATGTCATATAGTCACGTTAATGTTACTCTGACTCCTGGTCAGATTTAAAAGTTACAATCGGATTAAGATAAAAAAAATATGGAACTACGATATAGTTAAAACACAATCCGATGTCTGGTGGTCAGAATAAACTATTGATGTGATGTTTGTCCATCGATGTCGATGAGGACCATTCAATGTCATCGATTCATTGAGGGTGGGTCCGGAGATTGCTGATCAGTCCGATCCGGGCCCGGAATAGTCTGTTGCAGTGGGGACATGGATGTGCAGGTTGTTGACTGTGAATTGCAGAACTGCTGTTCCTGGATTTGCGCAGATCACGTTTCTCAGCTGCGTCCATCAGTCCTTTGTGCTCAAAGGCTGCCGCACCGGCATTAACTTGACTGCGCAAAGCAGATCGATCAGCAGCGACACTCTCCCAGCTGTTAGGATCAATGCCTAGGTTCTTTAGCGAGGCCTTGAGGGTGTCCTTGTACCTCTGTTTTGACAGCCATGAGATCTCTTGCCCTGCTGAGAAATCTCCATAGAAGATTTTCTTGGGTAGGCGTTCTGTCGCCATGCGGACGACATGGCCAGCCCATCGGAGTTGTGCCGTGCACAGCATGGTGTGGATGCTTGTCATGCCAGTCTGCTTGAATACCTCTGTGTCCGGCATCCTGTTCAGCCATCTAATTTTCAATAGTTTTCTCAGAGAGCTCATGTGGAAGTGGTTCAGTTTCTTAACATGGCGGCTATACACAGTCCAGGTCTCGCAAGCATAGAGGAGGGTGGGGAGAACAACCGCTGCGTAGACTTTTAGTTTGGTGGCAAGCCTGATGCCTCTCCTGTCCCAGACATTAGAGCGGAGTCTGCCAAAAGCTACACTGGCTTTGGCAATCCTTGTGTTGACCTCGTCATCAATGTGAACTGCTTGTGAGAGAGTGCTGCCGAGGTATGTGAACCTGTCTACATTTCTGAGCTTTTGGCCATTGACAGTGATAGATGGTTCCAGGTAATCTTCTCCAGGGGCTGGCTGACTCAGAACCTCAATCTTGCTGGTAGAGATGGTGAGTGCGAATTTAGTGCACGCTATGGAAAACAGGTCCATGTTCTGTTGCATGCCTGCCTCCGTGTTGGAATTGAGGGCGCAGTCATCTGCAAACAGGAGGTCGCGAATGTCCGCAATTTGGACTTTGGATTTGGTTTGAAGCCGCCTCAGGTTGAAAAACTTCCCATCCATACGGTAACAGATACCTACTCCCACATTACTGTCCTTGAAAGCATCCATCAACATTGCGGAGAACATGAGGCTGAAGAGAGTGGGGGCTAAAACGCATACATGTTTCACACCATTCGTGACTGCAAAGGGTTCGGAGTAGTTGCCTTGGTCCTGAACTCTGGCAAGTGTGCCGTCATGAAAATGCCTCGCCATTTCAATGAAGACCTCTGGACATCCATATTTGGCCATAATGTTCCAAAGGCCTTCCCTGCTGACAGTGTCGAATGCCTTAGTCAGGTCTACGAAGGTGGTGTATAGTTTGACATTTTACTCAAGACACTTTTCTTGCAACTGCCTGGCAGCAAAGATCATGTCGATGGTGCCTCTCTCCTTTCTAAAGCCACACTGACTTTCTGGTAGTAGGCCATGATCAAGGTGCTCTGTGTGTCTGTTCAGCAGCAGCCTGGCGAGGATCTTACCTGCGATGCAGAGTAGAGCAATTCCTCTATGATTGTCGCAGGATTGGCGATTGCCTTTGTGTTTGTAAATATGGACGATGTATGCATCTTTGAATTCCTGTGGTATGCGTTTCTGCTTCCACATCCCACAGAACATCTCTGTTAGTCTTTCCACTAGCTTAGGCCCACCAGACTTGTAGATCTCAGCTGGGATGGAGTCTGCTCCTGGAGCTTTTCCACTAGACAGGAGCTCAATGGCTTTATGAGTTTCCAGCACTGTTGGAGGGTCAGCCAGTATCTCGTTGATCTCCACCTGTGGTAGACGGTTGATAGCTTCCTCATTGATGGAAGAGGGTCTGTTGAGGACACCGTCAAAGTGTTCCGCCCAGCGTTCCAGTATCTTCTCCTTATCGGTTATCAGAGTGCTGCCATCTGTGCTCAATAGAGGGACTGTGCCTGCTGTTACTGGGCCATAAAAATCACGAAGAGAGCTATAGAAATTCTTCATGTCGTGTCTGTCGGCAAAGGATTGGATATCATCAGCCTTTCGGCTCAGCCATGTGTCCTGCATCTCGCGCAGTTTTTTCTGCACAGATTGGCGGACCCTGCTTAATGCATCTTTCTTTGCAGCGGACTTGGAGTCGATGGTGTACGCTCGATGCAGACGATGCTTCTCCTCTAGCAGGGACTGTATTTCTTCACAGTTCTCGTCAAACCAGTCTTGGTGCTTTCGCGCAGTTATGCCAAGGGTTTCAGATGCGGTAGAGTACACCAGATGTTTGAAGGTAGCCCAGCATTTCTCTACGTCGTTGGTGTCAGAGTATGTGGATTCTAGCTGTCTTTTTATAGCTGCAGACAGAGCTTGCTCAGTGTTGCATAATTTCAACCTGGAGATATTGAGCCGCTTTGGGACTTGGAAATCAGCAGCCTGTGGTCTGTCCAGCAGTCAGCACCACACATGGCTTTAGTCACCCGGACATCCTGCCTGTCAGTCCCACGTACTAAGATGTAGTCGATCATATGCCAATGCTTAGACCGTGGGTGCATCCTAGTTGTTTTATTACGGTTCTGCAGACGGAATACAGTGGTTGCGATCAGAAGATCGTAAATTGCACACAACCTCAAGAGCAAAAGTCCATTGCTGTTGCAGTTGCCAATGCCATGTCTACCAATAACTCCCTTCCACGAGATATGGTCCGCGCCAACTCTGGCGTTCAAATCACCAAGAATGATTAGTTTATCTGACTTTGGTACCGCGGCAATTTGGGCTTCCAGATCGTCGTAGAACTTGTATTTGGCCTCCTCCGAGCTTGTCATGGTTGGTGCATAAGCACTAATGATTGTGGCTTGGTTTTTTCCATGTAATGGTAGCCTCATTATTATTAATTTGTCATTAATCTCCTTTGGTAAGGTAGAGATCTTATTCACCAAACTCGACTTGACTGCGAAACCAACTCCAGCCTCACGACGTTCATCAGTGCCACGTGCACTCCAGAAAAAGGTGTATCCAGCTCCAACTTCAATCAGCTGGCCCTCGTCGGCTAAGCGAGTTTCACTCAGTGCTGCTATCTCAATCTTGTAGCGGGCAAGTTCTCTTGCAATCAGGGCAGTTCTTCTCTCTGGTCTGTCAGCCTCTGCACGATCCAGTAGAGTGCGTATGTTCCTCGCACCAAGAGTGAGTGGAACCTTTTGGGTTTTCTTTGTGTTTCGACCGCAAGAATGGGATTCCCTCCAGCCGCGGTAAGCTGGTCGGGATGGTTGAAGCAGGCTTATTTTGGGGCACCTTTTCTAGCTCCTTCCTCAGGCTATGGAGGTAACCAGCACTATCCTTAAAAGGTCTGTTTAGTCGTTCAGACGGCTGCCGATATCCATTTCTGCTTCAGGTCAATGGAAGAGAACCCTATGGCCTGAGCCGCCTGCGTGCAGGTCCGCCACTACGGCTGCCAGTGCATCAACACCTGCCGCGTCGCAGTTCGCCCATCGCCGCGAGACTTGGAACAGATGATGATGATGACGACATGAATGACTTGCGCGTGAATTGGATTAAAGTGAGGGAGAGTTGCGCTACGTCAGCCTCACTCTCTCGTCCAGGTTCCATTTGCTCCAGTGACATGACATAGTCAAGACGGCCGGAATGGAGACTGGATGCAGTGGATGACCAAGGCGTCCTACGTGTCTTGCCGTGCTCTTAGCGCTCCACAACGCTTTTCTGGGTCCGTCTTTCTGACCGTTGACCAGCTGGTGGTTCCTCCGTGCAGTCCGCCGGGTCCAGTCTTCACATGCGAGGGGTGAAAATCCCTGACTCACCGAAGATTTGAGACCTGCCGGTTACCCTCAACCTGGTTTAGCCGGCCAGTCGAAGCCGTTGCTGGTGGTGTGACCGCTGTGCATGTTACAGCTTCTTGGAGCCACAGGTGAGAGCTGGGTGCCAAGTGAGGACCAAAGGTGGACTAGCTACCCCCAAGAGGATACGACTGCTACTCCCACCAGAGGTGCTACCACACCATGTGCTACCCCACCATGAGCACCCCTTACACCAAACTATTACTGACAGCTCGTCAGATTAAAGATTTTAATGATGCTCAAAAAGATAAAAAGGTGTTAAGGTTACTCTATCTGCGGCCGCGATCAAAGACATGATTAAAACAGGCGGTATATTTCCACTTCTCGCTGCCTTACCAGCGCTGATTGCCCCCGCCTCCCCCGCAGTAGGAGCAGTGGGTACCGCGGCTGGAATGGCACTAAGAAAAGCCACTGCAAAAAGATATCAAAAGAGGCGATCCGCAAAAGGAAAGGGTCTAAGACTATCAGGGACTCCTGATTCATGGTACAGCGGAAACGGTCTGAGTTTGACAGGGACGGTTTACTAAAACTACTGTCAAATTTTGATTTACTCGATGCTGCCAAAGAATTAAGTATAAAAAACTTCAGAGGTGATTTTTATGAGAGATCAATTAACACAACAACCAAACAACGCTGAAACCGGTATCATTAATCTCGATAATATCACCGTACCTCGAACTCACTTGGTTGCATACGCGATTGATCCACGTGGAATTGTTTATTTTGATTCTTACGGGTTAGCGCTACCTAAACAATTTATGCGTTATATAATTTCATTAAAAATGAAGACCTGATTTTCGACTCTACCAACACAGATAATAAAAACCCACCAATATGCGGCCAAGAAGTAATAAATGTACTTAAAACTATTTCATCATCGACTAAATCACCCTATAAAACCGTACACGAATACAAGAGTAATCGCTTTTTAGAGAGATCTTAAATATATAATGATTGATATTTACGAGAGAGCTCTCTCAAGCCTGTAAAAACCGATAGGGGAAATATCGGCAACTAAAGATGTAATTTTCTTTTAGCGAAGATGAAATTTCCGAGATGTTAAATCTTGCAAGTGTGGATCCAAACGAAATAATCGTATTTCAAGACAAACAGGGGAAATTAAAAACGAGTAAAGTTTCCCTGAATGATATTCTAGTTACAATTAATGGAGTAACCAAAAATTCCCTTGCGATGTTTGATTCCACCGGTAGGATTAGATCAGGAGTTCTTTGTGATAGATAATATTAACAACCGAATAAAAATGTTCGGTGACACAATGACAGGCAAACTCGACATGAACTCAAATAAAAAACCGCACTTGATAATCCAACATTTGACATTGACGCTGTGACAAAAATATGTAGACGTGCTGAACGACGAGTATAAAACCCCAGATGATAAACTAACAGCGCTGTGAGATGAATATTATATCACAGATGGTAAACTAACAGCTGTGCAACACGAATATAAAACCACAGATGATAAACTAACAGTGCTGCAACACGAATATAAAACCACGGATGATAAACTAACAATATTGCGAGCCGAGTATGATGTTCATGTAGGGGCAATTGGAAATCGTCGTATGATTTGATTGATGAGACCGCAGATAATTTCTTTGGTACTCCGCTGACTGTCCCAATAAAACTTTCTTATATTAAAACAAATACTGACACGATTAAACAAACACAGGACAATATCGTTAGTGATTTTCCTGCTATCGCTGCACGGCTTCATAAAATCAAGATACCGCATAAACAAATATCAATACCGTCTACTCGACAATTCATGGATCTTTCACTTGGACACGTCAAAATAACATTCAACTAACTGCAGATGTTAAGGGTATCTATTGACCCTGCTTTCACAATTACAGTTTAATGTGTCATCTGGTACATCTACGGGAATTAATACTGCAAGTGCAATAATAGATAAAGGAGCAACCGAAATATTTAATCTAACTCCTGTCATTGGTAATTAAGCATCAGCGTCAATCACATGGTATGTAGAATTTGTAATTGATTTAAGTAAATAGTATAATGAATGTCCAACAATATCGATACGATCAAGTGCACGAATTTCAAACTAAACTAGAAAATCTTATTGACCAATATACAACAAAGATAAAAAAATAATACCGCAGGCCAATTACTCGTGTTGACATTAATGCGTATTCGGTTTCAAATATAATTGCAAATATATATTGTTATCAGCGGTAACAATGCTGAAACCTGTAGTTGTCACAATTTGTGTTTCGACGGGGACAACAATTACAGGGGTTCTTAGCATCATCAACACAAAAATATCCAAATGCAGTCAGAATAAACTACATGAGAATATAATTAAATTACATATTGCGTCTACCGCATATTCCCAATTATCTTCGCTGATATCATCTAGTCTCAGTGACACAACAATATCAGATAACGAGTTCTCTACGATGATGAACATCAACCACACAGCAAAATCAAAATTGGAAAAACAACACAATAATAACAATGGCAACGACAATATAATTACTTCCGCAGATGGCCACGAATATAAACCCGCAAAAGACATCCATGATCTCAATAGCCTCAACCAACCCTGAATTCAGTATCGATTTCCCCACTGCAATACCGGTAAAGGAAATCGAACTAGCAATATTACGAGTATACTACAGTTGGCCAAATATTAGATCAAAATCATTTGGTGGTCAGCAACCGAATAATTCCCTGGTGTTTGCGAATACAAATAAATCAGATGGAACCCCAGATAGGATCATTGTTTCTATACCATCTGGAAATTATCAAATCGAACAGATCAATAATGAATTCCAGCGTAGAATAAAATCGTTTACAGGAAAAGAATAAAAAAATCACTATTACAGTTCAATAACCAACATTATCAGCTCCGATTTAGGTAAACTCACCTGGCTATGTCGTAGATATCTACCAGAGTTCGATCAGAACATGCTAGGATGGCCTGAAATCCCTCCTTAGGCACCATCTTATCAAAATCTACCTGAACCAAAGAGGTCCGATTATGTCACGGATATACAATAATATCATAATATCCCCAATGTAGACATATACATGCAATATTTAACAAATCCTGTTAGTTACGATAGAGTGGTTTAGACGGTTAAAAGGAAGGTATAGACAGGCAATGAGCAACAAATAAATCAGGACATTGCCTTTGAATATTTCAAATCCCTTAATAAAACCATAAAGAGTACCTAAATAAATGACGGCACAGTTTTCAGGAACATGTTATCGATTTATCGTCAATAATCTCAATTATCAAACACAAGGAAATACTCAATCAAATCGCATATGATATAGAACTATGTAACATACGGCTTATTCAAGCTGTATTAAATGCCGAAGATGGTTCTGAGAGAGAGAGTAGAACTTGCAAAGAGACTAAATATACGCGTAAAAGATATTTCAACATTTAATTTTCCCGGGTATAATGAAACGCAATTAAAAAAATCCGTCAGTGATGTCATAGATGAGTATTTTCCTATGATACTCGTTGCATGTAGAAAAGTAACACAACCACAGACAACTATCCTCAAGCATAATAATGACCCAGACAGAATGGGTAGACATATAGCGTCTGAAAATGTTAATACATCTTCAGTGATCGCAGATAATCTATTATGTGATGCAATTGATGGAAGTTACCAAATAAATCTCAAAAATTCAAATCAGGCCCAGCAAGGATACGTTTTATATTCGTTTGCACCACTGGCTCCACCTGGATTTTTAATAATTCAACAACCAGTATATTACGTATCATAATAATTTATTAACGAGAATATTTTTTAGACTCACTGACCAATCTAATAATTTACTTCATTTGGATAGGGCAACTTTACAAATAAGTCTCTATTTGAAATCCTAAGAGATCTCAATCGTAAATACATTGCAAAAAACAAATTCATCTCACAGGTTAGTAATAATTTTTTAATTATTTGTGTATTTTTACCCACCCGCGATGATAAAAAGACAAAACAGATCAGACATTTCACGGTTTTTGAGGGCGAAGACGCGAGGTTTTAAACATATGATTTAAAAGATTTTTGATCAAATTACACTTTTTAGCCGTAATTCGTATCATATTTTGTGTATTTTTAACTCAAATTCATGTCAGATTTGCTTGATTTAGCCCTTTTTGATCACAAATCTCGAAAATCCTATGTTAAAAACCTCAGATTTTCGCCCTCAAAATCGTGCAAACTGTCTCATTTATTTGATTCTGAAAGTGTAATTACCCTAAAAAAAATTACGAAATCGGATGATATATAAAACATTATTAGCGTGTTTGGTTTTTACTAGTAAATATCCTCTGTGGTGCAAATGAAAAATAACACTGACCTACTTTCGCTTCATTACTTTTATTTTGAATAAGTTGTTTCAATTGTCTGACCCGGAAATTTATAGTCTGTATAATTTCATATTGTTTCGATAAATCAGCTCTTATTTTTGCTACTGCAGTAAACAAAGGTACGAACGAATCTATTTCGCTGTTATTTGTTAATGATGCGTTAACGGCTTGTTGTATTTCCTTAATAAATTTGTATTGAGACGGTAACACATATCTGATTCCAAGGTTTATGTCTTCTAGATATTGAACGCCAGAAAGGATTTTATCACACTCTAATTTATGTGATAATTGTATTTGTTGATTTTTCAAATTTGTAATAGCAGAAAGAAATTATTTCATTGATATTTTCATAATTCATTATATAATATATCTTTAAAATAAAAATAAGATATAACAACACAACCTCCACTCCTTTTAAGGTGCCTTATGATATCTTATCACGCTTATTGATATACATACACAAACGACCCCATGTGAGCTCTTAAGGTGTCTTATAACATCTTAGAAGTTCAAAGCTCATATACATATAAGACAACACAAACCCATATGAGCCCCGAAGGTGTCCTATAACATCTCAGTAGGCTCGGGGGCAGCACATAACACAATACCCGTTGTGAGCCTCTAACCTGTCAAACAACAGTCTAGAGGCTCAAGAGGGCGTGGTTGGTGAATAACGACACAGTACAGTTAAGACGGAATAACATATAAGGATGAAACAACCCTATATGAGAATACCTTGCTTGCCAAACAACATGCTAGGATTTCAATAGGGTAGATGTATGATGATGAATCAGTAGTACAGTAATATATAATATTTACAATTACATACAGGACGTTACATTTCCCGTATGAACCCATGGAATGTAATTTGCAATCCAGCAGGCTCAATTAGTACATATAGTATTTACAATTATATGTTATATATAGTATTTACAATTATATACAGGACTGCACAAACATGTGGACGGGGCCCTTCTCTACGTTCAACTGAAAACCACTCTTCCATATAAAATCGCCTTGAGAGAATGCAAAAACGCATCCACGTCGTTGTGACAACGTGGGAGAGTGTGGTTTTCAGCTGAATTTCGATAATTGAAGGCTGGAGCCCCAATGATAAAAGTGGCTATATGCTATATAATTTAACTAATACCCGGAAATCAGCAGGAAGGGTTTGTGATTCGAATATTCCCTTTAAGTTAATTATTATTACTGAGAAAATCTAAATGAAGGAAGAAACCTGACAGAAGTAGAAATAAAATTATATTGTTTTGTAAATAATTCAGTCAAAGACAAAGTCGGGGGGTGGTGGGTGGAGCAGAGTCAATATCCTCCCGATCTTGATGATACGCGATTATTTCCCTTACAGGATTATATAATTTTTTCCTAACAATATCAATAGTTATTCCCCTTACAAGATTATATATATTCCAGTTAGAGTTATCCCTCGCTGGTAATGATTTTCATTCTATATAATATGTAAACAGATTTTTTCCTGAAATTGTTTTGAAAAATCTGATTCATATACATTTTTGCGACAAATCGAATCGAGGGTACACAAATATCAAAGTACCTTGTTTCTTCCTTCATCGATTGAAATAATTCTTTGTTAGTCTTTCTGTTGACAGATTTGACAGGTTTCGCAATTTTGTATGCATTGCTGTTCGACCGCGTTTGGTATTCTTACTGTAACAGCCTTAAGATTATCCAGTTTGTTTTTTAAAACATCTGAATCAATGTAATTAATTACAAAACCATCTTGGAGTTTTCCCATATACACTTCAAAGACAAACCTATGACTATAATATTTTTTCCCAGCAGAAAATCTAAGATACCCCTGATTATCAAGAGTTCCCACTGGCTTTTTCAGCCTGCAGTGTCTAACTACACCATCTTGTGATGCTTCATAGCTGCTGATCCTTGGATGCGGTTGAAATTCTTGGCTCATTTATATACACAAGTATTTATTTGTCTAATTGATTATTTGTGTTCATTATTATTTGTTGCGAATGTAATAATATAGTCCTCTGGGGTTCTTATGACTTTATCGCTGTCGCTGTCAGGGTCATTATTTATTTTATCATAATAACACTTAAACTCTCTGTATCGCTTACCACCACAACTGAGACACCATTGTGTTTTCCCTCGTAATACAACACTGCATCGCATACAAGGTTTTGGACCTAAGCTTAATCATCGCACACTATGTGAATGATATCCACATAATTCATTTCTACATGATTTGTTACTAACGGTTACTGATCCTATCATAAGCCATTTACAGTGAATCATTATATAAAATACTTTTATTTAAATACTGGTTTTAATTATAATATGAAGGAGTTCGAGAGATTATCCAAAATCAAACCCTGAAAAAATGTTCAATTCAATCTCGATAGAATCTCGGTATATGCACCAAAAAACGGTCTAATAAGTGACTAATCGTTAAAATTCATGATGCGTTTAACGAATTTAAGAGCGATGGAGCATCTCACTGTTGGTCAACATTTCCAATCGCTGGTAATGTTGATGCTACCATGAACGACAAACGAACATCGAGTATAATAACGCATCTTGAACATAAAAAGTATTTAAGATTGAAATTCATTATACTATCATAAACAGAAAACTGGATTATTCGTGCTAAATACGACCCTATCCTAAAAATAAAAGTTGTCATCGTGAGTCAGGATTCCAAACCAGGAATATTGACTGGAATTGACAAACCGTATTACGAGCGAGATTATCCTGTGACCGCGGTTGTTTGTAGTATTTATCCGATAAATGAAAAACCAAGTGTTGAGAAATTGAAACCTATGAAACTATCATGAAAAAATTGTGTAGCCGAACGAGTAATAGAGCATTTTACAAATGCGTTGCGTGGAAACGGGTTAAGAGATTTAAGACGTAGCAAGAAAAACAAATGGGCTCTAACAGTCAAAGATTTTGGAGCTACAATACAAAATGTGGTTGAGCTAAACAGGAAACATATGATACGAATCAAAATATAAATCAAAATGGAGTTACAATCAAGATCATTATTCATAATGCACACACGTGGACTAAATCAGTAACAATATTTCCACAGGATAGAACCGTAAAATACTTTCCGGTAGTGTTCTCGGGGTGGGGGATTTGTTTGATTTTATTTACACGCTAAGTAAAAACGATCTTGTGTCAGTGTGGTTATTTCAGAGTTTTGAAGAACAAGATGGTAAATTTGATCAATTTGTAAGACCTACAGGTGAAATTTACCGTACAGAATCTCTTCACGGTGCGATGAAAAAATTAGCTCAGAAATTTTCAACGTATAATAACGAGTAATTACTAACATACTGTTTTACAATCCCGTCAGTTGTAGCTCATTTTGCGAGAGAGAGAGAGAGAGAAATCTATGGAACCCAACACGATTTGAACTTCTCTTAGATGTTCAAGCTAGTTGTTTAGAATATGGACACGGTGGATTATGGTATACCATATATGATTCCAAAAACGTTTTTTCGGTTGATATGGTTGCGTGTTATCCAAGAAGTTTCCTCGGATATGGAGAAAGTGCTAGATATTTTAAACGATTTGGACATCTCACCCAAAAGATGACAAGAGTTGCGATTAACGTACCACTGCCCGATTTTGATCTAACCGGATTTGCTCGTGTTGTATCATTTGAATTTGCTAAAGGACTTCATCCATGCTGATGTTTGTTTTTTTAGACATATATCTGAAAAGAACTGGGTACCAATAGTGTTATTACGGTATATGATCAATTCTAAGATACTGATATCGCTGATTGTCGATGAGGTAATTATAACATCTCTAATGCAGACTGAGGTTTGGTTACCACAACCCGATAGTTTTGATAGTATTATTGACAATAACAAGGACAAATGTCCTGATCTCGACGAAGAATATATTGTTAAAAAATCCAAGGAGATTTTTGAAATAAAAAATAAAAATGCAAAGGATCTCGGTAGAAAGATAATCGGTAAATTCACCCAGGGTGGAGCATATGATCACAAGCGACATTATTCACGATTAATTCCAGATGATGCTGAATACGATTTTATAATCGCGGATTCAACAACCAAGGATATATATGTCAGTCATGAAAATGCTTAATTGTCCGATGGTACAATTGTTAGCTACATCGATGGCAACTCTCCTTAATAAATACATCTTAGGTCGTCTATGCTGGTTTATATTTCTATCAATTTGCTATCGATGACAGTATGAGTCGACACAAATTCATTTTACATAGATATCAAACATACAGAAGCAGTAACTCGTTTTACAAATTCTGATGAGTGTTCGGGTCATGAAGAATAAAGAAAGAAATGTTGCACGATTATTTGAAATCAGCAGATGTTACGAATGAAGATAATTCCATGAACAATAATCAATTATCCGATCCAATATGTAGATATAAAACCGTTAACTTAAACGGCTGTGGCGGGTCAGGGAAGACAACTCGTGTTATTTAATTATTTCGAGGGAAGTCAGACATGATTGTGCTAACACCCACACACTTGCCAGAGTGATAAAACAACGAGGAGTTAATTCTTGCACATATCACCGTTTCTTTCGGTATAATGGCAACGCATGGATTCTTGGTCGAGAAATATATTCCGAAAATCATTCTTTGGGATGAGATATGCACAGTGTCGTTAGATATATTTAAAATGTTTCTTGATTGGTTGTTACTGAAAAATACAGCTGTAATAATGTATGGCGATCATGGTCAACCACCACCATTTGTAGGTTTGTTTTCACATATTTGGCGGAAGAATTTTGTAAATTATTATGAAGAAATTAATACTGAAAGAGCACTTGATCCAGAATTAAATGAGTTCAAGAAATTAATCAGATTACAACCGGATAAAATCCAGCGTGAATTAATTTCAGAAACACCGTTAAATGAGTTTTGGGAAGCGTGGAGACCAAACAATTTGATAGTGGCAAGTAGAAAGAGAGTCAGAGACACACTTCAAAAGCGGTTGCTTGAATTACATAAAGAAAAATTCGCAACACTTCCAATGCCATTGTGTTATAGACCAGCTGATTCACGAAGACATAATATTGAAGTTGATATACCTGGACAGACTGAAAAACAAACACTAGTGTTAAATGATATTGTTTTTGTCGATATCAATGTTGTCGAAGATGCATTGCGTGCTGACAAATCTCTCTGGACGCTAGGATACGCAACGACGATACACTCATCTCAAGGGTCAGTCATATCTGATACAATTGTTTGGATCGTAGATGATCGCATCGAGTGGTCAAAGTTAGTTTACCTCGCAGTGTCACGAGTTAGAAAAATAAATCAACTTCGTAGAGTCGTTTTAGATTCTAATGACACCACAATCAGTGATATTGTCAGCGATGATATGAGAAAAATACTCGCTGGTTATAAACAACACGATAATAAAAATAATAGAGAATTTGATATTGATGTAGGATTGATAATGATGATGAAACAACAACAGAATAATCACCGCGCTAGCTGTAATTGTATAATGATATGTTGTTGGTTGGATAAAGATCCTCGCCAATATACTGCAGACTGAAAAAATAGCAGTCTTGGTCATACATGAGAAAATGTTATGCTGACCTGTCTAGAGTGTAACAGACGCAGAGGTACTTGTTAAGTGATCGTGGTGGTAATTGTGTATCATCGGGTATCAATTGTAACTGTTCATGTGTAAATCCACGCTGAGGAACAGTTAAATCTAATCTATAGATTGCAGGCCTACCCGTAAATAGTGTTATGCTGTTGTTGTAGAGTTTAGCGCCAATTTTTAAGGATATGATAGGCTATACATGGCGACCAGTATTATTCGTGGAGGAAAAACCCAGGAAAACACCCGGAAAGAATCACCGACCCACGAGAAGCTACAGGCAAGCTTTTTCACATAACTATATAAGCCGAATCTTAGACTCGAACCCACGCAGGCAGAGGTGAGATGGCAGTGATCTGTAACGGAAAGTTCTTAGACCACTTATGGCCCCCTTGTTATGCTAGATACTTTATGCGATGTGACACTCCAAATAGGATCAGTAGCTCATTTGTTTTAACTACCTTTAAGTTCATCTGGTTCATATAAGTATCTCTCAGTGACATTACAGAGTATTCGCCGTTTTGAAAAATCATTTTGTGTATTTTTTATGGGTATATACCTCGTTTATCCCCGGTAAATTCCTTCACTTGTTGATATTCAAATAACCGCACAGCAAGTGTTCGATTAAATCGTTCAACAATTGCCTGATCGCGATGTATTGCAGTATGTCCCCGTCTGATGGTGACATTATGATCCTTCATCGTTGATAACACTGCACTCTGAAATTCCTTGCCATGATCAACCTGAAATAGATGTGTCATCGTCAATAAATTCATTCAAATGCAACAGATACTTCTGATGCCGCCTTGGTCAACAATGGTTCAGCTTCCAGTTAACGCATACTTGTATATCCGTGTATTGACAGTATCATGCGGCAGAAATAATATATCAGCTTGATGACCTTCATTTGGAACGATGACATCAAAGTGTGCAAAGTGAATTTGTTTAGGCGGTGGTAGATAAATCTGCCATATCGCTTGTGTTGATAACCAATCTGCTGCAGTAACTTTTTTGACTTTTGCCGCTTTGGCGAGTTTATTAATGACTGATTTACCTCTGCAGTAACCTCTTGTGAAATACTATATTCCATATTATATTAATTACCTGTACCTAATACCAGTTTACCTTTCATCGCAGATCTTACTAACCAGTTAGCTAATGATTGCTTGAAAGATTTATTCGTAATAGAATTCAACACATGAACCAATTTCACATCTGCGATATGTCTATGTTGTAGATTGCTACCTTTATAAGCAACATCATGAGCATGTCTCGCCTTATAAATAACGTTTATCGGATATTCGCCTGGTTTCGGCTATCAAGTCGGATATCGAGTATGGTTCCAGTCTCACAGTAATTATATCCTGGAAGATGATTTTCTCCTGGATATTTGGCCCATGATGTTCCTGGGTGTTTTGTTAACTTGGCTGCAATATCACCTTTTCTTAAATAAAAAAAAACAACGAACGAATAAAAAAAAATATAACACATTGTGTACATTTACCACTAATTGCGTATTTTTTGTTACAACAGGAGTCAAATCACTCGTCGGTATATGCACCAAAAAACGTAATTTATATATGTTATATCTAATGAAAATTACAGACTTTTCCGTGTAAAAAAACGAGAACCTATTAAACATCATGCGATGTTACGGAATTTAGTACGAATGATTATAATTGTACCGTTTGAAAGCGGTAAAACGCAGTTACTTAATTTGATTATGAAGTGGATGAAATGGGGTAAACTATATTTCATAGCCCAGACAGCAAACGGTCAACACTGCTACGATATTAAGATTTTAACGAGAGTGCAAAAATCATTAAGAGCGAGGTCACTGAATTTATAGCAAATATCGAAGCTGATCTTTTTTAAAAAATAAATAAATAAAATGTTTAACTTCGCCAATGTTTACACCATCGGTTTAGTTTGCTTATATAGCTCTTGCCATTACGTTCAATTTTTGTAAAAGTTGAGTATAAACCCGACCTAATTATTCGACTCAACTGCTGAAAGAAACAGTCCAAAGTAATACATTTCTATACCCGGAAAAACATCAAATCTTTGCAATGCTGTGCGCAGATTAGGTGGACCTTTCGCGAGTTATGGAAGTGGTATCCGGTGCGTCCAAAATTAATATTAGTATAAACAGAATATTCTGACAAGTACCTCTTTTCAAATGGTAAGCATTGCAATATTTTATTTTCGTCAATTGGTATGCATTTTGCGTCAGTTTAGGAGACGGAAACCTTGAGTGCGCAAAAATGTCAGACGGCATTGTATTCCGTGGTACAAATCTTACGAACTGAAATTAACAAACAATTGATTGAGGACGTCCGCAAAACATACTGGAATACACGCAGTAGGCCTACAGCATTTGTTCAACACATGATATCATAACAAAACATACTAACATTCTTGACGTCCGCAAGGTCCTCTACACACTTTCGTCAGCATTGTAACAAACCCCCATTCCCCCTTCTTTGCGGACAACTCCAAATCACAATTATCCATGAAAATCATACGTTTCCTTCACCACTCTGGTGGCCTAGTAGTTTAGCACATTCGCCTCCGCCGTGGGTTCGATAACTGGCGGACTCGTACCAAAAACATTTTAAAATGTACTAACAGCTATCTCGCTTGGCATTATAAGGTTGGTGTTAGGACTGTTTGGACTGGTGTCAGAATAATGTGAATGGGTGGAACATCATGCCACATGTCTGCAGCACGATACACCTGTGTTAGACATCACTATTAGCTGCATATATCTTAGCAATATGACAGAAAAATTGTTCAAGCTACGTTAAAAATCAAAAATCGCTTTTCATTTAAATTTTCTTTCAGTATATTTATATCGCAATCTACAAGTTGTAGGAAAGTTTTTAAACCACAATGGTTGGCCTAAATAGTGAATGAAAGAATACAGGGATCATATTCCTTGTCATCTAGATCTGAAATGGTAAAATGGTAAGCCCAGTGCTTGTGGAATGGTACAGCAAAGTTTACTAGATTTAGAGTAAACAATTTATACTGGGAAAATAACAGTTCATTTCAAATCACAATTTCGTTATGGCCTGTACATTGATTTATACTTGTAAATACAACAAACAAAAATTAAAACAGACTTCTGTGAAAGTGATAGTCGAGCACACCATTTCTTCTGCAAGATATTTGTGTATGGGAGACTCTAGCCGGACCAATGACCGAAGGTAAGAAGTCACAGCAATATTCTTATCAGTACTAAAGACCATTTTTAAAAAGTAAACGCAATGACATCACAATATTTCGACTAGAATCATACTTTAGATGCTATATACTTGGGTATTAACGAACCACATAGTAGCCACTTTGGTTCCCATATTTGGTATTGTTCTTTTATATATAAATCAAACCCTTAAAATATATCTTAAGCACGACGGAATAAATTTCTTCGAATGTTTAACTCAAGACTCCTAAATGTAACAAAAGAATCAAACAAAAATCTTTCATTCATCTTTATTGAAAATTTTGACATTTATTTTCTTGCCCATGCATAGATATTCATCTCATTTTCTTTTACATACATCTTTTATCTTTTATATTTCTTGCTTATTTAAGTCTTTTTCAGAATTTAAACACCAGTTTCTTTTTTTTTGTTAATTTGTTTTTCTTCCAAGTATAAGGGAATGTAATATCAAGCAATTTCCTTAAAAAGACAAAAACACGTTATGTTATGCTGAAACCAAAGATTTGGTTTAAAACACTCACGCCTGTCACCAATGATAAACACCAAGAAGCCCCCAATGAATACAACTTGTGAAGTTCACTAAATAACACAAAAGCAGATCAATATATGAATGAACTTGCAGTTTCAGCCAGATTAGACACACAACAAAGCGACCAACTGGTGCCTCTCATTTAAATAAGATGGCCAAGGATGTAATCAGAATGGATTCAGTCCATATTAAAGTATCACTTGCATATTCTACTTTACATCTGCATAAAAGACAACATAAATTTCGAATGTTTCAAATCACACACTAATAGTTTAATACCATTTTGCAGCAGATGCCGGACTATACCTGGTGGCCAGTATTTTTAGTTGGGAAATTATCTGAAAGACCCTTGGACAATCAGACACTGGAAGCCACACACCTAGTCAAAACGAGTCTTGAGCTCATGGAGAGGCAAGATGCAAGTCATCTGTAAAGGTGAGTGAATTAGAAAACTTGATAATGCTACTTTAATATAACAAGAAAAGCTCAGGTCTCTGATTTATAACTTCACAACTCATAAATATTACAGGCATTGATGCTTTAAAAGTTTCAGTTATCAGGCATATTCTGGAAGGAATGCCAATGTGGACTCCAACTCTTTCTTGAAAGTTTCACTTTCTGTTTGACTTTCAACTTTCAGTTATCATTCCATAACTGTCTTATTTTTCCGATATTAGAAAAACTTTGACGTGTTGACATGACAAATGGAACCATGCATTGCTCTTAAGAGAATTGCTAAGACTACAAATGTTTTGGTTTTTTCAGGTGAAAATACTGAATACAACAAGAGTAGAAATTAATTAATTACTAAATTTCTTTCGATATATCTTTACAAGACTTCTATTCAAGCTATTCTGGAGCTGTCAAACAATAAATATTATAGAGTATAATGATCTGGAACTTTGCCATATATGGAATTAGGAGAATGAGGGAAAACAAATTGCCAGAACATTGTGACCAGTGCAAATGGAGACGATTTCTTTGTTTCCTAAAAGGAATCCCTGAACCATAAATAATAACATTCAATTGGTTGGCATGTCTGCATCAGATTTAAGCATAAAATATGTTCCATCGGTAGGCAGCATCTTTGGTCCATTAAATCTTTATTTTGGGGAATAAATCCTGCAAGAGTGCATTCTAGTTGAAACAATGAAAATGTAATGAAAATTTTGTAAGCATACTTTCGTACTAACAAACTTTTCAGTAAAAAAAAAATGTATATCCCCAAAATTTCAAAATGGGTAACAATGCATAGCTGTTTTAACACTCATCTGAAATACTAAACATGTCTATGTCAAGTTAATTATATATTTACTACTATCACTGCTGTCTGGGGCACATGCACAGTCAGACCGGGCCAAATAATAATACCCTTCTGCACCAGTGGGCAAATATGAAAATATAATCAACAGGTAATGTGAAATTCTCTACACGTGTTGACCATCCCAGATTTGAAATTAGGTTTTCCAAGCAACACTGCAGATCAACAGAAAAACAAATTCGGACATTTAAACAGTATTTACCAGTAACCCCCTTTTCTCATTACCGAGATCTTGCATATCAAGCCATAACTCATCAATAAATGAGAGACTGTTGTATTACTGACAATCCACTTCTCTATTCTCTTTGTTGCATTCTCCAGAGTTTGAAAGTTAAGGATAATTACATTTGTGAAATGAAATGTCAACAAATAAAGAATTTAAGGAAGTAGCAATAAAGACTGAAATAAAAACTCGAATAGCTGTCCAACAGTTTGACATCTGGATATCATGAATATTAGCAGATGCAATAGTTGGTCAACAGTATGAATAGGCAAAAGATGGCCAATATTATACATCTAATGCTAAAATAACAATAGATCAAAACTCTTTATAAATGTGATGTAACTTCTGAACAAGAAATGTTTAAAATAAATTAGCACAAAGTACGCGATAGAAGGCAGCCAGACATAAATATTAAATTTATCCCAAAAACTGCATATACATCTGGACCAACTTCAACCAAGTGAGCTCACCAGTTTCATATTGTGAAAGCAAAATCAGCGTCTTTTGTTTGTTCTATTGATAATTCCTGACAATCTGCACAGACCAGAAATACAAGAACATTGTATGATGGGTTGATGCAGTTTGCAGTTGGATTTAACTTTAAGCAAGTATGAGGTACTACACACATTCAGACACATGAATCAACACCCAAGTAACCTATAATATTAATGTATACATTCGTAATGGATGTATCTCACAAAAAAGTTTGGGGGTCTTAAAAAAACCACAACACCAAATGTTCTAGAAGAGACCATTGTGGTTACTATGGAATATAATTTGCTTGTCAGGTAGAAAAGAAACAAATGTATGAATAGGAATAACATGGGCAAAAGCGGTAAACCTGGTAAAACTAATCACAATGCATCTGAAACAAGAAAATGCAAGCAAGAGCTGCAAGGCTAAGATGGAAATGCTTAAGAACAGGTTCAGCATATGTTCAAAGCAGTAACTGAATGAATTGTCTAATCTTCATAACGATTTGTCCAAAACACACTGAAAATTCAAAGGCTTTATGAAATATAAGCTAACTGAAGAAAAACAGTAAAACTGTAAAATAAATTATCAACGACATTAAAACCCAGGTTAAATGAGCAAGCAAGCATGCGACGGTAAAAAATTGCATCACTATGAAGAAAATTCAACAGGAGTTCATGAATACGAGAGAGAGAGAGAGAGAGAGAGAGAGAGAGAGAGAGAGAGAGAGAGAGAGAGAGAGAGAGAGAGAGAGAGTTAAGTGAGCACGACATAATGAGTTGTCAAAGCATCTAAAAAATTCATCCAATGTACAAAGTGTTTAGGAAATAGAACCAAATAAAAACAGAAATTTATCAAATTGCGATTAAAAGTTTCTGTCCTTGACCCCAAAAGAAAACAGCATCATATAATAAATTGTCATAGTGTCATAATGATTCTTGAGAAGCATGATCATGGGGTTTAAAAAATACAATCATATGAAAAGAGCAATCAAAATCTAACACATTTTTCTGTGACATTGACCTTTTGGCAAATGAGCGACCAGGCACACCATGGAATGAATGAGTTTTGGTTTCAAAACAATTCATGCCAAATATAAACAAGAGTCAATCAAAGAGTTTGAAAAATATTTACGCATGAAAACCTTGAACCAAATTCGTCTCACTTTCCACATTAGCATGTTCAACAGATAGTATGCTCGTATCTACTGAAGTAAGGAATGGATACCGACATAGCAAACTTGTAATATCAAGGACAATGTGAATGGTTTATAGAATACTGTGATGACCATAACAATATCCTTTAGAATTGATAGGTGTCCTCTGTATAATGGTTGAAATTGATGGTGAAATTAAGTAATTTTGTATTATGTAATTATGAGCAAATGTAAATAATATGGAGTGCTAGCTTCAGCAGGATTCATGTATACTGCAACCTTCCACAAGTCACCTACCCCAATCAACAAAACTTTCCATATCGAGCCTGCTTGGAGAATTTTGCCATTGCATGTTCCTTTTACATTCCAACTCCTTCGACAGCCACTTCCTTATAACAGCTATTTTTATCAGTTCCCAGAGATAGCTGCTTAGGAAAGTCTGTACTTAATACTTTAGAAAATAACTGGAGTTGTAAAAGGAACAAAATATTAATATTCCCATGTTCAAACAATGGGTAACGTTATCTTTATTCATTTGTTTCTAACACAGATGCACACTAAATACTTACCACTTTAAAGTATAATGCATGGTCTCCTGGATTTACTTGGCTCTTTAAAAAATGTCTTGTTCATATCTATTACATTTTTTTCCATTTTTTTTTTCTGAACTTCATTTGAGAAAAATGCAATAGTTAATGAATTTGTGAGGGTTGTTTTTTCTTTTTATATTATCTTCCTCATAAATGTGCAAATGATCTTATTGTATTCAAAAATACGATGATTTTTTCAATAAATAAAATCCTGTTCACATGGCGGTCTATAAGTGTCAATAAGGAGAGTAAAATGTGGCTCGCCTGTACCGCCTGAAAAAAAAAAAAATAAAAACTGTTTTAACTGTCAGATTACAGAACGGGTTATCAGCATTTATGAATGAATATGTATGTACAGGGTGTAATGTCTGTATACTGTTTCTAACCACAAGTTTTTGCATGGTGGACATTAATCATGACTGAGCATTGTCGATTGATACTACTAACACTTCCTGTTTAAATGTTAACGAAACAATTTTAAGTAAATAGAAAGAGACAAGTAACTTGTTTTATACCTTTAAGAATGGGATGAAGCATTCGGTATGTCTGACATTTGAAATGATAAATATCAAGTTAATTTAATATGCTTCTAAACAAGAATTATGTCTCAGACTTATTCGCAATATCTCTATCCAATAATGGGGCATATTTATTCCCAGATATTTTATAGTTGTAATCAGCCAGCAACATAAAAAATGTACAAGAGACTAACCACCATAAAGAAACTTGACACTGCTTACACAAAAAGGATTAAAATATCTTCATTATTTAAATGTTATTTGGAATTTAAGTTTGTCCTTCTTTGTTTTATCCATTTCTACTTTCCATTTAGTTATGGTTTTTATGCACAGGTGGAAACCATGTCTAGATGTATTTTTTAAAATTGCAATTGATACACTTTGAATGCAACCATGAACAAAGAACAAAGCATCAATAACAAAAGCATTTAACAAGTTCCATCAACCAGATAAATGATCAACAAGTTCTATCAACCAGAAGAATGATCAACAAGCTCTACCAACCAGATAAACAATCAACAAGGTCTGTCAACCAGATAACAGATTAACAAGCTCTACCAACCAGATGAAAGATCAACAAGCTCTACCAGCAAGATGAAAGATCAACAAGCTCTACCAACTAGATGAAAGATCAACAAGCTCTACCAACCAGATAAACAATCAACAAGGTCTGTCAACCAGATAACAGATTAACAAGCTCTACCAACCAGATGAAAGATCAACAAGCTCTACCAGCCAGTTGAAAGATCAACAAGTTCTACCAACCAGATGAAAGATCAACAAGCTCTACCAACCAGATAAATTATCAACAAGTTCTACCAACCAGATGAAAGATCAACAAGCTCTACCAACCAGATAAACAATCAACAAGGTCTGTCAACCTGATGAAAGATCAACAAGCTCTACCAACCAGATGAAATATCAACAAGCTCTACCAATTAGATGAAAATTCAACAAGCTCTACCAACCAGATGAAAGATCAACAAGCTCTACCAACCAGATAAATTATCAACAAGCTCTACCAACCAGATGAAAGATCAAAAAGCTCTACCAACCAGATGAAAGATCAACAAGCTCTACCAACCAGATGAAAGATCAACAAGCTCTACCAACCAGATTAATGATCAACAAGGTCTGTCAATCAAATGAAAGATTAACAAGCTCTACCAACCAGATGAAAGATCAACAAGCTCTACCAACCAGATGAAAGATCAGCAAGCACTACCAACCAGATAAATGATCAATAAGGTCTGTCAACCAGATGAAAGATTAACAAGCTCTACCAACCAGATGAAAGATCAACAAGCACTACCAGCCAGATGAAAGATCAACAAGCTCTACCAACCAGATAAATGATCAACAAAGTCTGTCAACCAGATGAAAGATCAACAAGCTCTACCAACCAAATAAATGATCAAGCTATACCAACCAGATGAAAGCACATTTAATGCGTTCAGGTCACTCATAAATAATTTGACTCGTAAGATCGTGATGATATATGATAATAAACCATGTGAAATCAGAAATTAATCAATAACAACATTCACAACAAAGTACTGATGTACAAATGAAACACAAATGGATGTCAGACGAAGGGCTGCATAAAAACAATACTCTTGGCTTTTGGCTAGTGTGCTGAAAAGAGTAGCACATGATACATACCCTCTTGATCTGGGTCTGGGTGAAAATCCATAGAAACCACCACGCCTTCTAAATTGACCCTGGGGTTGTCTGCTGGTTGTGCTCAGTCCTGGTATATAAATTCTCTTGGAACATACCTAAATAAACATTTTATGTACATATGAATAGAGGTGAAAAACAATAAGCACACTAATATTAAATTAAACAGAATATAAAAGTTTAATCTGAAATGGTACCACATTTCACTGTACAAGTCAACCTCACGTTGAATTGATGCAATATTAACTGTTTGAGTCTATTTAGATTATGTTTTCCTTCCAGCCACAAGTCATAAACATATTCAAATGAACTTAAAAGATTGTTTATTATGTTCCTTCTAAATTCTGAATGTGCAACGCTGCATATCTTGAGCTAAGACGCATCAGCTTCATTTGGAAAACTCCTTCAGTTGATGCCACTAAAACACTTGTGTTCAATAGTACTTTCAACTAGAATCCATCTTAAGACGTTTAGCGCCAAATTGAAATTCTTTCCACACAGCCTGAAATAGATACATGATGCTGCACTCAATATCTTCATATTTAGATGATTCTGTTTCTTGTTCCTCCTCATGTTTTGGGTGTCTTTTTCTAATTCATCTTTGAAATTATTTGAAAGAAGATATTTTTGCTATCATATATGCATAAAAAGATATACTTTTTAGAGCCAAATACATTTAGAGTAGTCCTGCACTTAATAACAATTAGAACAAAGAATCTGTGTTTAAAGATTAAAATTAGAAAACAAGTGTTCTCTCCTCAACAAGACATACAGATGGTTTAAATAGAATTTGAGGTCAAAAGTAGAACCCGAATGTGTCCTGTCAATAGGATAGCTGCTGTAATAAGAACATGATACTGTTAGGAAAGTGCATGCAAGTCCACAGACAAGTTTACTATAATATTGTAGTTACAAAGAAGCAGTCTTTTCTAAAATACAGTCTATGGGATTAATAGAATGTTAATAAAAACAAGAAAAAAAGATTTTGATTAAAAAGGTGGATATATCGAAAAAGTGTAATCAATATACATTTAAGTGTAATGCGTAGTTTAGTGAGAAAAAAGTAATGGTTGGCATGTATGGTAAATGCATGCTGATAAATGATTTAGATTTAATACCAAAGTCAGAGTGGAGTACTATGGAGATTTAATGTATTCCGTATAGTAAATTATCTGGTTTATGTTAAAAGGTCCTATACCTTAGAAGAAATGAAAGCCTGGATGAATATAATACATTTACTTCTGGATTGGTTAGAGAAGTTGCTATGTGCGTGAAAAATGGATACCACGTTGTTTGGGGGAAAGTATACATAATCTTTCTAATTTATGCCCACCGTCCCAATCGTGCTGGCATGTTGACATTTCAGTTGATGCAGATAGATAGCTTACGAGTGCATGTACATTTTACACCACCTACAAGAATAAATTAGTTAAATAAATTTTCATGAATGATGAGCTGTCAGAAACATTCTTCATATGCAAGCATTTGTATACCTATTCGAAATACACTCTAGAATTTCAGACTGTAATTAATCTTGTGGATTAAAAGAAACTTGTATTTTTCCTTTGTGGCTTTACAATCTGAGATAACTTTTTTCACCCACTGGATCAAATGTATCTCTTATGTATTCCATGCAAGCAAATATCAAATCCACTTTAATTCTGAATTCGTGCTGAATGGAGAAAAAAACTTCTTGTAATAAGGTATAATTTTTTAAAATATTACAGGTACTCAGAATGTCCAGTACTTTATAGCCACAGCCTTTCCTCCTACAACTGTTGTCTGTAACCATGTTTCTTCCATATGGTGGGAAGTCTGAAGAATGACAAGTCATTCTCTCAATCAGCACAATTCCCACACCTGAACATGGCACAAAAAATTTACCAATGTACCTGAACTATGTGAAAACTGAATTATGTGAAGAAACATTTTAGTAGCATTTGCCATACACATGATGCTGTAATTAAATATGGCATACGCCAAAATTGATGACATCACATGAATGGTCTATAGCTTTCGATGTGTGGATTTGCAATGTAACAAATAATCTTAACACCCACAAAAACACAATAACTCCTGGAGGTCTAGTACAAGCTGTCCTGCATTTTTGCAGAAGACAAACCATTTAAGACTGTGTAGTCTGTACAAATTTGCAACAAATGTATTTGTCTCTGTTACCTTTATCTGCCTTCCTCTGAATAATGATTCATCCAGGGCCATGGCTGCTGCCACAGAGTCTTTCTCAGCAAACTCTATAAAAGCAAACCTGAAGAACAATAGAACAAGAAAATGACACACTATCGAAAAAATGGTTTCATATAACATCTGCATGAAGACTAGTTTTCTAAGAGATAAAAAACCTTGAAGAATTAGCATTCTTATCTGCAGCTGTGGATTAGGCTGTAGTCGATGGTGTGTACAACTACTAATTCAGAACGTTAGAAGTTTTGCCGCAGAACTGTAAATTTATTAGCTATACCCAGGATCAGTAGGACTTGTAATCATATAAAATAAGTAGTCTAACATGTATTCACATCATTTCCAGGCTTCAGGGTTAATGGTTGGTTTTAATAATTGAAAGCAAGTGCCACCTTTCACATCAACTAATATAGCAGTTTTCCTATTATAACAAACATCAGTCCTTCCTCCCATCATAATGGAGACCGAGTAATGTTTAAACAATGCTATGCGGACTTAAATCACAAACAAGACATATATGCAAGTATTTTCTTATAACTTAAGTCTGGCCACATTGTGTGTGTGTATATATATATATATATATATATATATATATATATATATATATATATATATATAATATATTGTTACGTATATTTGATATGTCATTTATATTTATTTTTATTGTTTGTTTCTTAGATTAATATTTGGCATTTTTAGTTTTAAGATTCGTTCATTGAAGGGGGATAACCTTTACTTGACAGAATAAACATCAGGTGTTGACCTCAACAAGGTTTCAAAATGATTGGTTGATTCCAAGGACAAAATGGAGTAAAGTATAAACATCTTTCTAATTTGGTTGGGTCATACGATGTTTGCATGATTTCTTGAACGCGAGATTGTTCTGAGAGATTCTGGAAGGTCGTGACCTCTTTCTTGTTTACGTAAAAACATTATTTTATTATTTATCTGGAGAAGAATATGTGCTCATTTATTTTCATTAACAAAAACTGGCTTCATCACGTGGCATCGTCGTCCATATTGAATTACCTCGTCAAGATTCGAACAGGGAACTATTAGGACATTTTATTATCAGGACTCTTGCAATTCCACTAGTGGATTATATTGTGAATTCTTTTTGGATTAATGTTTGGACTTGATTCTCTAAAACCGTAAGTTTAAATTTTTTCTTTTATGAAAATATTTGTACTCAATAAATTGTTTGTTAAATGTTTACAAGCTTGTTATTTTCACTTCTTTCTATGTTGCTGCCTATTCGAGCCTAAGCACGTAACATATAAATTGGGGGCTCGTCCGGGATTGAGATAAATTGGAATTTGGCTAGAATTGTTCTCAGAAAACGTTTGTTTTAAATTTGAATTCCCCTAGTTTTTGAAAATTTTAAATCTTTACTGAGACTGACAGCTTTGTATTAAAATGACATCTAAAGTAGAAATATTTCTTTCTAATCATACCCAGGAGCAATTAGATCTTTTCAAAAAAGATGAGTTGATTCAACATGCCAGAAAATATGATCTTTCTGAAGTCAAGGCTTCTTTAGCGAAAGAAGATATGAAAAAGATGTTGGTCCAATATTTGGTAGAAAAGGATGTTTTGGAACAAAGTGCTTTGATTTCGGTCAGTAAGTCTGCATCAGACTCTGACATTAAACTAAAGGAATTATAATTAAAATTCAAGATGGAATTAGAGTTCAAGAAGCTGGAATTTCAGGAAAGGGAGAAAGAAAAACAATTACAATATGATTAAGAGGAGAAAGAAAGGCAAATTGAATTACAAAGAGAGCAGATTCGGATTGATAGAGAGAGCGAGAGAAGGAAGAAATGGAATATCAAATTAAAATGAAAGAAATAGAGCTGGCAAGTGAAAATCATCATCATACTTCAACTCCAAATTTAAATTTTGATTTAGCAAGGAATATTAGATTTGTGCCCCCTTTCAGAGAAAAAGAAGTAGAGAAATACTTCATTCGTTTTGAAACAGTTGCAGAAAATTTAAAGTGGCCAAGAGAGAATTGGACTCAGTTATTACAATGTGTACTTACTGGTAAGGCTAGTGAGATTTACACTTCACTGTCTGTTCAGCAACGTGGTGACTATGATGTGGTTAAAGAATGCATCCTATGGGGTTATTGAGTTATTCTTTGAAGCTTATCGGCAAAAATTCAGAAATTACAGAAAAGAAGCTGGAGAGACATGTCGAAATTGCCAGAGAAAAAGAGCAGTTGTTTGATAGATGGTGCTTAGCCAAGAAAGTAGAACAAGATTATCAAAATCTGAAGCAAATTATATTAATTGAAGAGCTCAAAAACTGTGTCCATAGTGATGTTAAGTCTTATCTTGATGAGCATAATATTGAAACCTTAGAAAATGCTGCTAGAGCTGCTGAAGAATATTCTTTGACACATACAGTTCCTTTTGTTAATAAGACTTCTACTCAACAGTCTTCTGGTAAAAAAAGTATTTCCGCCTAATACAAGCTCTTTTAAAACTCAAAATAGCACAACTTTTAAAAATCAAACTTCAGAGAAGCTTGATTCTAGATCCTTGTCTCTTCCGACGTGTACCAATTGCAAGAAAAAAAAAGGACACGTTATTTCTGATTGCTATAAATTGAAAAATAGGCATCATAATCAGGACAGACCTGTTCCAAATGCTCTTATTTCTAAGAGGTCAAGGTCACAATCATGTATTGAAAGCAATACATTTGTTGGGTCTAATAAATCCCTGTCTCAGAGTCTTTTAGTATCAGGTACTTTGCTTTTTCTGAGAAGTCTTCCTCTAATGAAACTGTTCTTATTCAGGGAGTTGAGTGCGGCTTTATTAATGTTCCTCTCCATTGTGTAAATTTGTCATCAGACTTGGTGTCAGGACCTGTGACAATCGGAACAGTCTCGGTATTACCCGTAGAGGGCATTCATTTATTGCTACGCAACGACTTAGCTGGAATCACGGTTGTGGTTAATCCACTTGTAACAGACAAGCCTAATTTGGATCAGAAAGTTGATCTAATTGAAAAAGAATTTCCTGATATATTTCAAGCTTGTGTAGTTACCAGAGCTGTGGCAAAGAAAGCTCTTGAGAATGATGTTGATGAAGCCAGTATTCCTTTAGCTGACACGTGTATAGGTCAGGCTTTTGATGAGGTCACGTTTACTCCTTGTTTGGATCAATTAGAAGGTATTGATCATAGTGATCTTCTTTTAACAACTCATTATCTTTATTCTAATCAGGGTGATAAATGGCAGTCACTTGTCGTCGAACAATAGAAAGATCCTGATATCTCCTGTTTGTTTCAAAGGGCATAAGCGAGACTGAAGCCATTGAAGTTCCTGTCTGTTATTTCATTAAAAATGGAATTCGTATGATAAAATGGAGACCTCCCGAGGTACCTGCAGGTGATGAGTTCTCGGTGAACTATCAAATAGTAGTTCCAAAACCTTAAAAACAGGAAATACTTAATCTGGCCTATGAAACTTCTTTGGCTGGTCATTTAGGGATTAATAATACTTATCACAAGATCTTGACTCACTTCTATTGGCCAAAAATCAAAAGTGATGTTACCAAATACTGTATATCTTGTCATAATTGTCAAATGGTAGGAAAATCCAATCAGAAGATACCTAAGGCTCATCTACAACCTATTCCTGCCTTTGACGAACGATTTAGTAGAACTATGGTAGATTGTGTAGGTCCCTTACCCAAGACCAAGTCAGGTAACCAATACCTGTTGACCATTATGTGTGCGTCAACAGGGTGTCCAGAGGCAATTCCGTTGAGGAATATAAAATCTAAAACAATAGTACAAGCTTTGATAAAGTTGTTTACTCAGTATGGCCTTCCCAAATCTGTTCAGTGTGATCAAGGTTCAAACTTCATGTCTGGAATTTTCCAGCAAGTTATGTATGAATTGGGCATTCAGCAATTCAAGTTAAAAATGTAACTATGGTTTGAAAGAACTACAATGGAGAAAACATTTGAGTCTGATAATGGAGTTGTTTCACTCTTGTTCATTCTTCATACTTTTCTTCAGATCAGATAGTACGGCCCTTACAAAGTAAAGAAGAAAATTAATTAGTTAAATTATAGTATTAGTGCTCCTGGGATCTAAATAAATTATAGGAGTACCAGTATACTGAAAGAGATAGCCATGCTAACCATGTAATTAATTTAGTTGTACCTGTCCCACTCAGTGAAGGAATCATCAGATTCTACTGATATTGAAATGATGACTGATACTGAAATGACGAATCTTTGTAATTCAGAAATTATGAAAAATCTAGACCAGAAACATTCCCATTTACAAGTGCAAGAAAGAAATGAACTGAAACAGTTATTATTTGAATATGAGCACTTATTTCCACAAATTCCTACAAGGACAAACACAATTTTTCATGACGTTGAAATTGAAAATTCCAAACCTGTTAAACAACATCCATACAGGATGAATCCACTCATACAGGAATACTTAAAAAAGGAAATTCAATATTTGCTGGAGAATAATTTTATCAAGCCCAGTAAGAGTGAGTGGCGTTCACCATGCATACTTGTTCCAAAACCAGATACAACTTTCCGTATGTGCACTGATTAAAGGAAGGTGAACAGTGTGACAAAAACAGATTCATTCCCATTACCAAGAATTGACGATTGTATTGATAAAATTGGGAATGCCAAGTATGACACCAAATTTGACCTTCTGAGAGGATTGTGGCAGATTCCACTAAAGGAAAGAGCAAAGGAAATCTCGGCATTTGTGACTCCAGATGGACTCTACCAATATAAAGTAATGCCTTTCGGGAAGAAAGGGTCACCAAGTACATTTCTATGTCTCATGAATATGATAACCTCTGGTCTAGAAAATTGTGATGCCTATATAGATGACGTCATCATATACAACGACACCTGGATAGAACATCTAGCAACAATTCGAACATTCTTTGACAGACTCACTCATGCATGTCTGACAGTTAATTTATCTAAAAGTGAGTTCTGCTGTGCTAGTGTGACTTTTTTAGAACATATTGTGGGACATTGACAAGTAAGATAAATTAATAGCAGACGCTCTTTCCAGTGTATAACAATATATTATATACACGTAATTTAACAGTTTTTTTAACCTCAGGTGTAAATTGGTTTGTGGTAAAAAGAAAGTTTTATCATATACACTTTCTTTTTATTTTATGGGGGAAGGTGTTACATATATATGATATGTCATTTGTATTTATGTTTATTGTCTGTTTGTTAGATTAAAATTTGGCATTTATGTTTTAAGATTCGTTCATTGAAAGGGGGGGTGACCTTTACTTTACAGAATAAACACTAGGTGTTGACCTCATTTCTGACCTGGTATCAGAGTTGTAAACAAGGTTTTAAAATGATTGGTTGATTCCAAGGACAAAATGGAGTAAAGTATAAACATCTTTCTAATTTAGTTGGGTCATACGATGTTTGCGTGATTTCTTGAACGCGAGATTGTTCTGAGAGATTATGTAAGTCCGTGACACCTTTCTTGTTTACATAAAAACATGTAACCAAGTGATGTTTTGGAGCGAGATATTTAGTAGAATTTGAGCTTTTATAATATTTAGTTGTGTCTTCTTTTTGAGTTAATTTTAATTGTGTGAGTTCGTTTGGAGCAAGAGGAATTATTTTATTATTCATCTGGAAAAGAATATGTTCTCATATCTTTTCATTAACAAAAACTGACTTCATCACGTGATATCGTCGACCATATTGGATTACATCGTCAAGATTCGAACCGGAAACTATTAGGACATTTTATTATCAGGACTCTTGCAATTCCACTAGTGACAAACCTATCCGGTATTGCAGTTAATGCTTGCTGGTCATGCAGCTTTGAATCCTACACTCAGATAAACCAAGGCTGGCTGAATTGGTGTGTTGAGCAAGGCTGTTCACTACAATTGCTTTTGTTGTTGTTGTTGTTGTTGTTGTTGTTGGAGGGTTTAATGCCATTTTTCATCAGACGATTGGCTATTCATGGCGGACATGTATTAATGGTGGAGGAAGAACGCCCGACCCACGAGAAGCTATTGGCAAGCTTTCTCACATAACCATATTGGCCGAATCGGAGACTCGAACCCATGTAGACATAGGTGAGATGGCAGTGATCCATAACGGAGAGCACTTTTGGCCACTCAGGGACCCTCAAATGCTTTTGTACTAAATAATCTAATCCGGTGCAATAAACTTTTAACCTCCTGCATTCAAGGCAGATGCTTCAACTTCTAGGCCACAGGAACGTTCAAGACTATAACTATGACTTGTCACAGTTTACCACCATTGCCTTATGCAAATGAGAAATCTGAGTTAGGAGGATGCATTGTTTAAATTCCTTTTAATACGAATTTTTTTTGGGGGGGAGAGGTGACACCAATTTCTAGCACATGATATGATATTTATGGCAGTTATTTCAGCTGGTGGAGGTAGAACTCAGGGTTTGAACCCTGGCAAGAACCACTGACCCATGGAAGCTACCGGCTAGCTTTCTCACACACCAATATTGGCTGAGACTGAGTCTCAAGTCAACCTGAACCTGGCCAGGCTTTCACCATATAAAATGTCAAGAATCCAGAAATCTGTATGGCTGCAAGTTGTCTTGATTAAAATTAACCCAAGCAAACTTCTGTTGGTAAAATTAAGGCATGAACTTTAATGCTACAATGTTTAACATCAGAACTGGCAACAATGTATCAATGATGAGTGCATGTCTGGGTGGGGGAATGAATAAAAAAATCCGTTTTTGTGATGAAACGATGAAAAGCAATTATTACTACCAAGATCAGCTAAATTGATTAAAATGTGCATTTTCTTTTTTTACAAGTCTTTGGCATGACTCTGAAAGGGATGAAGCCCACAGCCACCTGCACCCTAGGAAGATGCTCTAACCACTTAGACCACCAAAAAGGAGGCAATAAAATGTTTATCACTGGGATTGTATAACTGAGGTAACAATGGCTTTTTTGCTTATAATTTAGTAGGAAATCATTTAGTTGGTGATGTTAGTGTGCATGTGAAGAGAATTTTTAATGAAGCTTTAAAATAAAACTTCAGTCATATGGCTACAATGTCTGCAGTATGATATTTTATAGTGATGTCTAGCACTGAGGCAAATGACATGTAGCATGATTTCCCAACCAGTCCTAAAACTATTCTCTTAATGCTGATCGTTAAGCGAGACAGCCGCTAGTACCATTTTATATGTCTTTGATATGACTCTGCCAAGGTTTGAACCCATGACTTTCCATTTCTGAAGCAGATGCTCTAATCACTAGGCCATCGAAGCTGTCAAGGTGGAAGTTAGCTCTAGTGTATTATGGAGTAATGTTTGTAAACATTGTTCTGTACAGTGAATACGACTGCTTACTATATTCAGAAGTAATTTCCTTTTATGTCAAACAAAAGAAACATTGCAAAATCATAAACATCGAAGCAAGTTTCAATGTAATGAAGAAACAAGAGATTATCTCTGCTGAGTATACATTAAATAGAATATATACCTTTAAATACTATATTGACCACATGAAGTTAAAACTACAAATTTCAAAATAATGATGCCATTTTCCAAGATCAGTTCTTATTGTCATCACTTGAATTCAGTAGTCATATGCAAGCATCGCGTCTAGGATGAATGCCAGCATGTCAAAGATGACAATAAATCCAAACTAGTGGCCGTCTTTTTAATATAGACAGTAAATTGCTTTTGTTGTTGTTGTAGGGTTTAATGCCATTTTTCAGCACATGATACAGATAGGCTATACATGGCAGCCAGTATTAATGGTGGAGAAAGAACCCCCGGAAAGAACCAACGACCCAGGAGAAGCTATTGGCAAGCTTTCTCACATAATCGGAGACTTGAACCCATGCAGATAGAGATGAGATGGATGTGATCCGTAATGGAGAACGCTTTCGGCCACTCGGGGGCCCTCCAATTGCTTTTGTACTAAATAATCTAATCCAGTGCAATAAAACATCAAAGCAAAGCAAGCCAAGTGTATTACTATCTCTTGGAAGTGAGAAAAGTGGATTATAGACAGGCAATTTCTTAAACAGGTTTGTTTTCATAATTCAAGTGATATTGGACGAAAAGGACCATTTTAAGACTGAAAACTGTATGACTGAATTTGACTTTGTATGATTGGTCAAATCAAATAATTTCAAAATGTTCACGTGTTACTGCAGTTCTTGGAAGTGCTCACTGTTCTGTACAAACACAAGGTCTCGGATAATTCGCCTGGGCAATTGATGTGTATCAGCAACCCCCCACAACCCCGACCGATTTAACAATATGGAAGGAGACAGAAGTGTGAAGTTGCTTTAAAGTTGCTGTTTTATATCTTCTTTCCAAGACTATGTGTGAACTGGATTTTCAATACTGCTATAAAAAAAACAAGTCATATCGTTATGATGTCTGCATTGTGATGCTTAGCACTGGGGCATACTTGCGCATACATGTAGCACAATGATCCACCCTGTCTCATTATCCTGACACCAGGCCGACCAGTCCTAACACTGTTCTCTTAATGCTGAGGGTTAAGCGAGACAGCCGCTAGTACCATTTATACGTCTTTGGTATTACTCTGCCAATATTTGAACCCATGACTTCCCATTTCTGAAGCAGATGCTCTAACCACTAGGCCACCGGAGCAGTCAAGGTCGAAGTTAGCTCTGGTTTATCATGGAGTAATGTTTGTAAACATTGTTCTGTACAGTGAATATGACTGCATACTATATTCAAAAGTAATTTCCTTTTATATCAAACAAAAGAAACATTGCAAAATCATAAACATTGAAGAAAGTTTCAAGGTAATGAAGAACCAAGAGATTATCTCTGCTGAGTATACATTAAATAGAAGAGATACCTTTAAATACTATATTGACCACATGAAGTTAAAACTAAGCATCACACCATGGAAGAATGGCAGCATGTCAAAGATGACAATAAATAAAAACTAGTGGCCATCTTTTTAATATAGATAGTAAATAATATCATAAGTTTGTAGATGCATGCTGTTTTGACAATAAAATCATACATGCCAACCCCTGACGAGGAAAAGACGTAATCCGCATATAACATGCTGAAATTGCAATAAACAATGATTTATTTGCCACTTTAGTCTTTTAAAATTTTAAAATTTTCGTATGTAGCACTTTTAGCTTTACACATAGACTAGAACCATCTTAAGACTTTTAGTGCTAAATATTACAATTCTTTCCACCTGAAAAAATGTCATGTGATGCTGCATTCGTGTCTTCATATTTAAGATTGTTATTTTTTATTTTGTTTTATATTTTTTCAGTTTTCTAATTCTTCTGTGAAATTTGTGAAAGGAGATATTTTGCTCTTGTATATGCAGACTAAAATAAAATATACTTTTTAGCTCCAAATACATTTCGACTTGTTCTGCACTAAATATGAATTAGAACAAAAAATCTGCGCATAAAGATTAACATTAGAAAACCAGTCTGTTCTACCCTCACTAAGCCAAACTGATACTATAAATAAAACATGAGTGCACACAAGTCCATGGACAAGTGTACTCTTATATTGCAGTTACGTAAAAGCAGGCTTTTCTAAAATACGATCTGTGGGATATATGGAATGCTAATAAAAACGAGAAAAAAAATCAATAATTTTTTGGGGAACGTGGTGATACCGAAAAAGCGCAATCCACATACGTTTAAGCGTAATTTTTTGAAGAAAAAAAATCGTAATGGTTGGCATGTATGTAAAATGAACAGTTCCACACCTTTCACTGTAATGTATTCTTAGAACATAAACTTTCAGATTTGCAAGAAAAAATCTAGGGGCATCCATTGAATCAAAACCCTGACTGCCCATATACTTTATCTGTGCACTAGTGTCAAAGTTACAGATTTTCTCTCTGATTTAGCAAACAAAAGCCATGACATGCTTAACAATCAAAACAAACAACAAGCTAGAATTAGATCCCAACAGGCACCCACATTTACCCAATCATTCATTTTATTACATTACACTAAACATTTCAAAAGACTTTTGTGTTAACTCATTAATCTCTGCAGTTTTGTGTGTGCAGTTTCTCAAAAAATACAAGTAGGAAAGACATTTTGTTGGCTTTTTCTGAATACATCATAACACACAGTCTTCCAAACAATTTTCCATTAGCCTAATGCCTAGTCGTGTTAAAACATATTTTCTTTGGTTATTTTGCTTGCATATGAGCAGAAGTGGAAAAGTTTGAGATCTTTTTTTTTTTTTTTTTGGCTTAATGAACCTGTCATTTTTGGATGGGGACCACACCTTATTAAAAATGCCCACCTTATCCTACTGTTTGGAAAAGTTTACGTGTCTGTGTAGTTCAGAAAGTCTAAAATCTGGACACAAAATTTGATTCTGCAAACACTTTTCTTGACATCCGCCTATGTCGATTTAAACGGGTAGGACTGAATAAGGGAAAAGGTGGACAAATTTTAAGATGCAACTTTAAAATGACACAAGTTTACTTCTAGCAGAGATATTTTCAAAATTTAAACTTTTATGCTGCGATCTAAAATTTAACAAAATTTAAAAATGAAAACTCTGCTGGGGTTGCTACTATAAATTCAATATTTGTTTTGAATATAAAGTTCAGCTTACTCGTTAGTAATTGCCCCAATAGCGTAAATGTATCAGGATTAGCCAGGATCAGTAGGACTCGTAATCATATAAAATCAGTAGTCTAACATGTATTCACATCATTTGCTGGTTGTAAAATGAATGAATGGGTGATGTGTTCTGATATCTCTGGGAAGCAGGAAAAGAGGCATTCTTTGTGATAGCTCAACAATTTTATTTTCACAATACTTTAGTTCCATGAGTCTTGAAAAAAAAGTTAATTTTAAAAATGACAATTGTTTACTAGAGGCGGACTTTGTATAATTGTTTAAAACAAATAATTATACAATTTTTGTGTTGCTGCTACATTTTGTCTTGGAAGTGTTTACTGACCATCCTGTACAAACATAGTTACAATGGGGATACCTGCATAAAATCGATAACAAGATAACAACAGAAATTTTCCGTATAATATTACGTCTTTAATCTGTTGACAGATGAGATGAACTACAGTGTTGAAGACACCATCCACATTGTTAGTCACATTTATTGTCAAATACTAGCTTATGATGACAACATTTTTTTCAATCATGAAGTATATCAGATTACTGGAGCTGGGAAAAGTGATAATGGTGATACGAGACCTATTTTGACCATGACAATGGTTTTATATACAAGGTTCTATGTACATGGTGGTTGGACACAGAAAAATAAACAGATGGCATGCAAGTCAATCACTCTTTCTACAAATACTGAAAGTCAGAATATAAAAACAGTAAATAAATTAAATTTAAAAGCAGAATGCAATTATCCTTTCTTTTCTCAATCAATGTAGCTCTGCAGAATCATGTACTACAAAACTACATTTCCATTTTGGGAGAGGTATCGATCATCTGAATAAATACATGTCTGTAATCGGAATACTGGAAATACATCCAGTACATCACACACAAACAACAGACATACCTTCTAGAGATGGAGAAAAACACATCAAGTTATCACCCACCCATGTGGCGATAACACCTACCTATACACCCTTTACTGAAACGGGGCTTAAATAACAAAAAATTAAAAAAAATAATGTTCTTTCATATCAAACTTATTTGTTTTGAATTTGTTTTCTCAACATCATTGTTCTTAAAATATGATGGGATAACTACCATCATTGTCCAACCACCTCTTTGAGTAACCTCAACCAAGCCATTGTTCTTAAAATATGATGTGAAAACCATCATCATTGTCCCACCACCTCTTTGAGTAACCTCAACCAACTCTTTGATTAACCTCGGAGTTACAGTCAGCAGTACATAGTTAATTGCATCGATAATTAACCTGACCTCAAGTGAGACCTCACATGAAAAGCAAGCAGTATGCAGTCCATTCCAAGAAATAAGTATAGTAACAGACCTACTTCTATGTGATGAAATTGTTCCTCAATGCAGAAACTGCCACCTTTTTCTGATCAATCAAGCCACTAGAATAACCCTAGAATAATTCTAGAATAACTAGAATTTGATGCACAAATACAGTCAAACTGACATACATTTGGATAGTACTACACATCAAGATGCATTCCATTAGAAACTTTATCTAGGTGCATGTATACTAGTATATATACTGAGCTGAACAAAAAACCTAGAAATATGTAAGGTGTAGGTCAAAGTGACCACCGTTTTTGTCTGGTACAAACAGAAATACATACAACTGTCAAGCTTGAGATATAAACAAAATCAAAGTCAGTGATCCATGATATTTAGATCAAAGTGATCCACATTTGTTGGACTATACAAGTCACCAAGTTAACAGGTCCAATGGTATTTATTCAGTGTGCCAAAATTGCGTTGAGCCTGTAAATATGTACATGATCTCATCAGTGTGGATGTACAATCAAGACAGCAATACAATGGCTGCCCTCAACTTTCTCAATAGAAGAGTTTATTCACTGACCACAACTTGTCAGATCATCAAGTCAAAATGTATACAAATCTCTTTTTCATTTATTAATATAACTGAACACCATAAATATGTTCTAAATTTATTGAAAGCCGCTGAATTATCTAAGATCAGTGTATACTGTAATCATTATATTTCATTGTCTAACATGTGAAACATCATTTCTCAGATTCAGCACATAACATTAGTGCATATGCTTTGAAAGATATTAAAAACTGATGCTGTACTTTGGTTTCAATATTGTATACAAAACATTGTCCATTAAACCAGCAAGAGAGAATTGTTTTGGGATTCGATTGATAGTGTATAAGGTATCTTCCTTTTTCAGAATTGGCATGAAAACTTGAGGTGCCATTTTCTCCAAAATATTTAGAATAAGTTAGCAAACATTTACAATAGATGAAACTGCAAAAATGAAATGTCAAATGCCATTATTTGTAAATTACATTTCCCTTTAAAGTTAGCTCAAAATATAGAAAATATCACAGAAATTTACAAGTTTTCTTTAGAATTTAAGCACCTAGGAAAATGTTATTTAAAAACAGAAAAACCAATAAAATAAATGAATGTACAGAAAGCCATATGACAAGGATTCACAAATGAAATGGTAACACGAATTCACATACACATCTCTGGAACGAAAACTATTGGTTGGATGACCTGATTTGTCCCTTAACATGGTATATACTTTAGATAATAAAGGCATTTTCTGAGATCAGCAAAAGGTATAATCATACAGATTTCATTGTCTAACATGTGAACATCATTTCTCAGATTCAGACCAAAACAATAGTGCATATGATTTGAAATTATCAGTTGTCTACTAACAAATCTGCAAAGTACTATACAAATAACAATAACTTTGAAAGCTACTGAAAATTATGTACTTTGGTTTCAATATTGTATACAATAAAAACTGCCTTGAGCAGCCACCTGCCATTTGCGACCACAATCATAATGCACAGATCCATTTTATTACAAATGCTGTTACAAGTGACCACCTGCTAAATCTCCTGGCAAAATATGCATTCTGACACTGCTATGAACGACATCACAAAACCTAGGATAAACTCAGTATATACATGTACTCGTGTCTAATGTAAAAAATCTGACCATTATCGGACGAATATTAAATGGAATGCAGTAATAAGACTTATTAAAAAAAATTGACGGATAATATATTTATAGGTTATTACTTTGCGTTGGATAGTTTTACTAATTTCTATCGTTTCCCCCCCCCACCCCCACCCGAAAATACACGTTGATCAATAATACCCTGACTGATATTAAATAATGAACAGGGTATTGCATTGTTTACTGTTGTGCCATTGTAGCGAGCAGTTCATCCATAATGCATGTAAGTCCATTGAAAAATTGCACAGATTTCAAATATTCAATAATTTTGTTCAAGATCGTTATATGAATTCAATGTTTATTATAAATCATGAACAGAGTGTTAACACCGTTTACTTACTGTCTGATTTAGTACCATCATGCTACAGCTAATCCATAATACCTGTAACTCCATTGCTAAAATTGCAAACGTATTTGTTTTAATATTTTTGTCGCAAATCCTTATGTCTGAATTCAATGAGAAAAATTAGGTTACGAAAGACAAAGCAAGTGTACGGTTCAGGGTCTTGGAATGATGTCTATACAAATTGTAAACTTGATTTTCCATAACGGTATAATTTATTTTGTTTTATATCCAAAAATTAGGAAAGTAATGACGAGTTCATAAACAAACACCATACACATAAAATCCGAGAACTAAAGCATACAATGCATTGAGTCTGTAATGGTCAATCACCACTGATATAAAGATCAACCACCACCTTGTCGGCTGCTTGGTTGTATCTGCAGTTAAAAAACACGTGTCTTTACTCTTGGATTTTCTGAGAACGGCAAAATGTATAACCATACAGATTTCATTGTCTAACATGTGAAACATAATTTCTCAGAATATTTTGCATAATCAGAGCAGCCAATTTGAATCTTTCCTTCATCGTGTGTCCTTGAGAAAAGCCCTAAGCTTCCATTTGAATATCACAAAACGGTCTATAATATGCTATAGTGTTGTTATAAGCAGCCTACCAAGTGTGTATGTGCGTGGAGACAAGATCAGTTTTGAAAGCAATAAATGGTTTTTTTACTACTTCTAATAGAGAACACCAAAAGACCATGTGTATTGATCATTTATCCTGGTTTTGTAATAACCAAATGCACCATCCATGGCTGATTTTAGAGTTTACACGTATGAAACGTTTAATAAACTTTTGACAGATTTTTAAGCACGGGAATTATTCTTTCTGTCTCTTTTACATATAAAGAACCTCAACAGTTGAAATCCCCAAAGGACTGGTAAATATGCTTATCCATTTGATAGGCAAATCAACCGGCTACCCAAGTAATCCATGGGTTTCGGTTAGGGTACGAGGCAAGAAAATTAAAGTGTAATTACAAGCATTTCCTTTATTCATGTATAACAAGTAATGAATTCTCTCCCAGTAGACGTTGCTGCTAGCAGCGGTTTATGTGCAGGAAGTTGTTTTTTTTTTAAAATAATTATTTATGTTGTTTTTAAAATAGTGTAAAGAGCAGCACTATTGTATCATCTTGACAATAAAGGCAACAATACGAAACTGTTAGTTTCCATCATAGCCTGTATTCTTACCCATTAGGACGTCTGGTAAATTTATCACATTGGATTGTGACCGTGTTAATTGGGCCACAGCCATGAAAATGCTGTTCTAACTGTTCTGCAAATGCTTCATCATCTACATTGCCAATATATATGGTTCTTCCATCTGCTTCAGTCTTCTCTTCCAATGTGGGGAATGCCGCTGAAATTATACAGCATAGTGTGACGGATGCCTACTTTTGTCCAATTAATGCTTACTGCATACCTCAAAAATGATGTATAATGATGTACTGACACTTGCTTTCCAAATGTGATGCACTGGATGTAAACTGATGATGTTGTAACTTCAGTCTATAGTCTATAGTTTATATTGTAACTTCAGTCTATAGTTTATTAAATATTTAATAAGGGGCTTACATAATTTTAACAATGACAATAACAGTCATGTGGACTGTTCTCGTGGTTAGAGGATCTGCCTTGGATGCGAGAGGTCTCAGCTTCGATCCTCTACTAGTAGTCATACCAAAATTGTAATAATAGCTTCTTTACCTGGCGCTCAGCATTGAGGTTCCTGTTAGGACTGTTCTGCCTGGTATCAGGACAACGTAACTGGATGCTAAAGCTATGTTACAAATCATGTGAAAGAAAATAAAATCAACAAAAACTAAGAACCAATGGAGTAACATTGGCATCAATAATTTGTATAATGAACAAATTCATGCACAACCATACTTTCCTTTGTGTCTATAATATTGAGTTTATGATTTTGATTCAACCTACATCAATTTGATATTCGTTTATGTAATTATGAGGAAGTGCACACAAACGTAGGAAAACAAACCCTTCTAAATAAATGTGATTGGTTTTGGATTATTTTGGAACTTTGTAAAATACCACCATAGGTAGGCCATGTTGTGCCAAATCTGTACACCTAAAACTAGGATTTAAAAAAATTTCCCTTGCAAGTATGCCACTGCACCACCATAGCTTTCCCCAAATAAATATAGACATGAACCATACAAGATATAGTACAACGGTATACATAAATATAAAATCTTTCTTTGGTGTTATCTGCAATTGAACATTTTTTGTCAATCATATCACTACGATATTTGCAGTGCTGTCGTTTATAGTGATGTCTAGCACTGGGGCATCAGCCACACTAACCTGACAACAGGTTGACCAGTCTCAACACTAACCTTTTAATGCTGAGCATCAAGCAATGCAGCCCTTAAGTATTTGGTATGACTTAGTTCTGAGCATCAAGCAATGCAGCCCTTAAGTATTTGGTATGACTTAGTTGGGGCTCTGACCGGAGACCTGCATACAAGGTGGATTCTCTAACCAATGCGGCCACAACATGGAAAAGAGAATGTACCAGACAAATAATTGTCTTGGCTTCATTACAATAATTGCAAAGTATAATGGTGTAAGTTAACACGTGCAACAAAAAACGTCAATCAAACCATAAAATTACAATAAATATATAAATATCTTAATATCCACAGCCATTTTTTAATTTCTTTTGTAAAGTTATATACGCTGAAAAATCAATATGTTTAAAATGGTTTGTGTACAGAGTAAGACTTATTACAGAATGTTGGAGATTTCATTTGTTCATCCACAGCATTCTGCATTTCCTTCAATTTTTCAGCCTCCTCCTCCATTTCTCGTACCCTGGCTTTGATTGCCTCCAAATACTGTAATCACAGATTATAATTATTGAAACCAAACAAGAAATTTTCACAAAGATCTATCAAATATTATGAATCCAGTGTTCATTTTTTATTGTGCCAAAAACTTTTATCTTCTATCTTTAGAGCAAGAAAGTTCTCAAAAGTGTCTGTTATGTTCAGAGCATGTTCATTGCCCCAAAAACAAGACAATCCATTTCATGAAAATGAATGTTGTTATAACTTTAATTTGTTTGAGCACCAATTGCTAAAATATTGTCAATGACACTGGCTTGATACATTATAAGAGTAAACAATGAATGATTGCTTTGATGAAGAGTATGGTTACTGAAGTCATTGTAAAGGTAGACTAACTTTGAATGGCCACATAAATGCTTGTTATTGAGGCAGGAATGAAACTTAACGGGTCATCAACAGAATGAAAGTAGGAAAACTTGACTACATCCCAATCTAACAACATTGGAAAATTTTATTTGAGATTATAGAAAAAAATCAAAATGTTTGGGTTTATGTCACTTTTTAAAGACCTCAGGATAATCTGCTAGATTTTCCCAAACTTTCAAGGCCTTGAAAATGCGACCTCATTTTTCCCAGACTGGCAGACATTCAAAACCGTAATTATCCCATGTAATCATGACTAGATTACAAATGCATATAAGCTCATACGGCCACAATCCCCTCAATGCGCGCGATCTGGTTTCTGCATTCAGTGGCCGATCCCGCCAGGTGTAAAAAATTCATTACTGCATTCAATGGCAAATATCGTTATTGGTCGCTTTGAATGTGCGTTAAATACGTCTCTGCTTGGTTACAAATGGGGCTTTTTCAATAATCAGACCAACAGTAATCAATCAGAAATGATTTTACTTTTCTTTGTGCACACTTGTTTTGATACTAATTGTTACTAATTGAAAGCAGTTCACTACAAAAAGTTCTGTTCCTGAAAAAGCATAATTGATGATGGAAGCAAAAGTGATTTCTGATGATAATGGGAGCCAAAATGAGGCGTTTGTTGGTTTTGATCTTGAAAATATTGAGGAAACAGGAAAAATGTTTGGCAGTTTGATAATTTGTGAGATCTAAAATCAGACATTTAAGTTTCTTGAGATCGAATCGTCCGAAGAGGATGTTGATAGCAAAAATAATATTTCTACCAATCTAGCAGATTGGAGTGATCATCTTCAGCCTGGACAGAAGCCCAGTCATACAATAAATAGGCAGTAAGACCCTGATGCCCCAAACATAAATATCAGCGTCGGGTCTTATATGTTGGACTAGCCGTAGACATGTAGTATGATGTCCCACCCAGTCACATTATCCTGACACCAGGCCTACCAGTCAAAACACTAACCTCTTAATGCTGAGCATCAAGCGAGGCAGCTGTTAGTACCATTTTTGTAAGTCTTAGGTATGACTCGGCCGGGGATCGAACCCACGACCTCCCGCTTCCGCATCAGACACTCTAACCTTTAGGTCACCGAAGTGGTTCCCCTAGGGTAGTCCTACCTATAAGACCCGACGTTGATATTTATGTTTAAGGCGTCAGGGCCTTACTGCCTAACGAACAGCGCTGTGTAGTGTGTTTTGAACTCTACTGACAGGGGAATAAGAGGTGAAATTTTCATGATTATCACATAATTGGCAATAAATATCAACATTCAGAGTTATTCGTATACTTACTTTATTGTCTTGATCGTAATCGACTCAAAATCTGACACTAGCAAATGAACGCATTTTTAATAAAACATAAATTATGTTCCTTTGACACGCATTTCAATTGGTTGCAATGCGATGGTGGCTGAGGAATGCCGATGTAGGATTCAACATGGCCGTTTTATTTTAACGAAACAAAAGTATCAAAGTATAAAGTATTTTAACAGCAATCAACATTTCGTTTCGTTCAAAAAATATTTTCCGATTGGAACCTACTTGAACATACTTCGGCATACCTCGACTACTGTCCCATTTCAACAAATTCAAATGTATGTCAACTGAACAAGAAATGCATCCGTTTGCAAGTGTCAGATATTGATTCCACCAGGATAAAAACAGCACAGTAAGTATATTAATTAAATATAAATTAGTGGAAGAGTGTCGATATAGGTATGTACTGGCTGTTTGTTATTAGTGAGAGAGTATAGGTTGCCAAGTACGTGCGATATTCCTGAAACTTTTGACTACTCGTTCCGATGTCGTCGACATCGGAACAGACCACACAAGGCCGTTATTCGGCTCCTAAGACATAGCACCTAAACAAAATCAACATGTGCTATGTCTTACAGGTAGGACTACCCTAGGGATGCAAGACAGATTTAAAAATTCTCCTTGGTGGCAAAATGGGGTCGGACTTGGCAAAAATAAAACATTGGTATCAAACCTGAGGATCAAATTAAAACCTTGAGGGTCTCTAAAACGGAAATGGGCCTTTATGAGGGTACAGGAAAACACAAAGTTTCTATTTTTCTCTTTAGAGTCATATGGTCAAAATAACTAAAAAAAATGTTCTACTTGAAAATAAAGTACTGCTTATATCCAATATTAAAATGCAAATATGAATACTAGACAAGATGGCCATAATTCAAATAAGAGAATACACATATTTGCGTTTCTTGCTTTGGATAAACTTTCCCAGGTTGCGCTCTCACTTCTCACTGTTCTGTCCAAAAAGGAGAAGTCACTTTTCCCTAAAATTCAAGTCTATCTAGACCACTTTACATATACAATAATGCAGAGTTTTTCTAAATAAACACTAGCATTTTCCACAACGTTCTATACATTTAATTTGGCTACACCATACACCCCTATATGAAGCTTTTCAATCTTTAAATCCTAGATCAGCCTGTGCTGATGTTCATTTATTTGATAACAACGAAAATAACAACATATCTCACTGGATCATCCACTGCCGACTCCTCATGACCAGCTGCTTTTGTGTCACCATCTGATCCTTCATCAAACTGCTCGGCATTTTCCCCCTCTGCGTCGAATTCACCGGTAATTTCATCTTGTAAAGCATCATCAGCCTCGTGTCTGTTTTCGACATCTGCCATCGTTATAATTTACAAATATTGTAAATAAATACAACTCAAACCATATTATTACAATAGTAATGCAGAATTAGTTTGGAATAATTTCACACAGGGCATTTTCAGTGCATGGTTACGACCGCCGAGGTGAGAACAACCGCCATTGTTCTAGCAACTTGCGTAACGTGTGGGGGACATTTACACATTTTAAGATATGCCATAGATTTGTAGTGTTGGTGGGTGCACAAACCATCATATTCAAAAGGAAAATTAAAATAATTATACGCTCTTCCTAACTTACCAAATACGTTTTATATCTCTCGCCAATAACTACACAAATATACAAGTGTCTATTATAGGTACAAATAGGTTTAAAAATAAACAAATAAACTACAAGTTCTACTATTAACCACTCAGCTTTTCCGTCGTTTAAATTTTCCCCAAATTATAAATCGTATCGAACCACGTTTATTTCCGTGACACTCCATCGTTCATATTTACCTTTATAATGCAAACTCCAAACTACATATATAACACATAGACTGGGTGTATTAGTAGGCAACAAAAAAAATACGAACCAATTATATGTGCCCACCCTAAATTGATTGACTACTCTGATTGTGTGCCATTTCTTTAATCTCTTTTATCATGAGAACGATTACTGTAATTAGCAGGTTTTAATTGAATTCACATACACATACAAACGTAAATTTAGTGTATTAAATGACAATCAATTTATTTTTTATAAACCTATTGTATGTTAAATAATAATCTACATTATTTTATTCTCACTGAAGGTCGAAACATTGGCAAGATATATCAGTATCAGCATTTATTTATAGATTAGAATTAAAGATTTCTTGCCGCACACTTGATCAAGTGAGCTCTTATCTATCTGCCTGTCTGTCTATATATATATATATATATATATATATATATATATATATATATATATATATATATATATATATATATATATATATATATATATATATCTGCCTGTCTGTATATCCGTCCGTTCATCCATCCGACCAACCAACAAACCAACCAATAAAAAAATAAACAGCACGCAAAACTTGAAAAGAGTTCTTAGGGCTAAAACATTTTTTAAAAGTCAGCCTTGGAACCGCAATTTTCGCTGAAAGAAGAAAAGAGATTCTCTAATTATCGCCATTAAAGTTTAACAACATAATATGCTAATTCAAAATTTTAGACAGAAGTATTTTGGCGCATGTTAAATTCGAGTCAACAGGCAAGCAGAAAAACGAACTGAGATGGCAAGTTTGTCAGGGTCGAAAAACAGATTCTTGAGAGTTTGGAGAATCTAAGGTGATGGAGTCGAGTTAAAAAAAAATCTACATTCATTTTATATTGAATAACAAAATGAGAGGTTGATGGTACAGTTTAATGAATTATGGATACGGATGCTATGCTTCTCTTTTTTTTCCTGAACAGAAAACAGAAATAAACAAAATATAGGTAAACAAAAACGGATTGCAATATCGAACACAACTAATGCTACCGTACTGTTACTAAGCAATTGTTTTCACTTCCGCAATATGGCGGAAAGTAGGTCGCTAAGCTCGTGACGTCATGCCGACCCAACCTATACAAAAGATTAAAATAACATTCCAAAAATGAGAAAGATGCGTTCGAATTCCTTGTCCTATAGGTGCTTTTCAAAGCTTTCGAAGCTTTTTTCCAGCTCTGATGAATATTTAATTTACCTTCTTATTCAAGAACAGCATCGTAACAATTTAGGTGGCGCTCTACAGTATCGCTATAAGTTTAAAGAAAGAAAAAAAATACCTAACTTTCCTCACTTGTTGTACTGGTTATTTAATAAAACTTTTAATCTTAGGTACAGTTCAAAGAACCTTTAATTCCATTTATTTTTGTGTATGATTGATAAGTGTAATATGGGTTATAGAGTATACAGCTTGGCCTTACTCCAGATAGAAAAGTGCTAGCTCCACTTAGTCGCTTTTCACTTCCTGAACTTCAGAGGTAAATTGTATTGAAAAAGAGCCGATAACTTTTATTTGGTACGTTTTAGATATTTGATAATTCATTCACTGCACTGGCAAAATGTATTTCCCCTATTTTAATAGCTGCTAAGGATAGTGTACATTAGGCAAATTCAGGTTGATCTTTGGAGTACAAGGTTGCAATCATCGCATTATGCTTTGATAATTTACAATTTCCAAAAGTACAATATCCAAAGAAATGTCAGCCACATTCCATTAAAACAGCATAGAGATATGCCAACATTCTCTCCATTGTGAATGTTTTAAATGCAAACAAATTCACCTTATATACGTCAGTCTTTTAAAATTACATAATAACAGGTGAGCGCCCCTTTTTCTTTAAATCTGACGAATGGCAACATAAGAAAAGGAACGTGATTCGATTGTGTACGGGCAAGATATTTTAAAATGTACAGTAAATGCACAGTGGCACCTAGACAAGAATACAGATTACAATTATATTTAAAACGGACATGCACATACCTAAACGAACTGCGAATCAGCGAATGACAATATTAGAAATTTCTGGCATGACTAGTAAAGTATTTCATTTTATCTAATAAATAACATAATAAGTAAAGTATCTTTTTTATTTCTGTTTTATATATTCTTTCGCAGTATGTGCCCCCTCAATCTGTGTCAATGCGATTTAGGAGGGGAAATGTAAATATTTGCGTAGTATCTCAAGGGGTATAGGGATTACATCAGTAACAAGTAATACTGACTCCACACCACCCCCGCATTCTATCCCATATATATATATATATATATATATATATATATATATATATATATATATATATATATATGCATATATATATATATATATATATATATATATATATATATATATATATATATATATATATATATATATTGTATACTTAATGTTTTAGGCCAAACAGTTTAAATTAAATCAATAGGTAATACTCTTAATCTCAAAAGGGCAATCTGACAGATTCGACTAGCCTTAAGGAACTTCCCTTTTGGAATTAGTTGATCATAGATTCCTGAATTGACGGTGGAAGATAACAAAAACATGTAATTTGGTCTTGAAGATTACAAGAGTAAACATTCAGAGTTTCTAAGTTTTATATATGTCATGAAAGTTTTTAACAAACGCAGCCTCCTAAAACCATTTTCGTTGTTACAGCAGATATTGATAATGTTATAAGTATTATAAGACATGGTTTGATTTGACTCTTTATAAACGGGTCATGTTCACAATGTATAAAGAGTATAGCATTTCATTGGGTGTCCTAGGTGCTATATATTGGAATACAAGAACAAAGCAGTAAAATAATGTATTAAACTCCTGACAGAAATCAACTTTAATTTATTTGTATGACTACTCATTAAATGAAATTATGGAATCATGACTGGGAAAGGTGTTGCAAGGATTTACGATAAAAATAGACTTAACAGCAGATTCACTGCAAACCATATCGTGGATATGTATCCAAAACAGAAGACAGAATATAACTTTGTTGTAATTGACAAGACAGAACTGGCAGTAGATATATGTTTTCAACTGTACAAGTGGGTTCCTTGCTAGTTTCCATCAATACAGATTAACTGAGTCTTTGAAGAACATTTTAAACTTTTTTGTTGAATTGCAAAAAAATAATAAAATGCTAAAATGGCTAAGCAACCCATTAGATACTCTATACTATCTATTCAACATTCAATACATTAATAAAGATTTCTCACTTTGTGGTTCTGCATTCTGAAAAGGTATTCCTAATTATCAAACTATAATAGTGTGAATATCTTTAAAGGAAACCCATCAGGTAGGACGATTTCATATCATCCCAAAAGATCTTATTATCATATGCATTTTAATTGTGCTTGGTATTCCAAATATTCTGATCCATGAAAACCGACAGCCAGATGTTTAAATCTTAGAACGAATCTAGATATTTAAAATAGTTTCAGAAGAAAGAGTGTTGTTAGTTTCCAAGGGATAAATCAGTGTTTGGTCTGCATTAGTGTTCCTAATTCTGCACATCCAGAAATGTCCCTTTATTTTGAAACTGACAAAGCATTGCAGGACGTATGCAAGAAATCAGTGATCTCGTAAAATACGTATGATCGGTACTAAAATGATGTTTTAATCATTGCATTTGGTTACTTACAAGTACATTTCTGATTAAATACTTAAGGTTGACACTTCTCTATATTTCTGTAGAAAATCGCACTTGTAACACTGTCATAAGGTGAGTTTTGTTACTAATTTCATCAAATCACCTCATCATGAGCCTAGAGGCTAAGTTAACCTTTGGTAATCTCTTAAAAATTACCTTTATACTTAATAGTGGATGACTATAAGGTAAATTATTTCATCAGTTTCATTGATGACAGAGAGCTTAAGTAAATTCTAAAATAATATCAGGAATGACTAGTATTACAGTTTGATCAACTAATATAGCTATATTAGCCATTATAAAACTGTATTCAAAAGACTTGAGTTTTCTAGGATGTTTCATCTACGGGACAAAGGTTAAACAATACATGCAGATTACAATTCGAATAAATACAATGATTAATACAATCGTTACTGTCCAAAATAGTGATATTAATTTTTATAATTATACCATATGTAATACTGAAGACAAGGATTACTACAGGGTTCTTCACAATTCACGAAACCATATTGTAATAGCTGACTATGTTGTAATTACCTAATGCCATTGTCTATTTGTGCTTTGAAAAACATCCTTCTTATGATGGTTATTTCTATTCTGATGGATGAACTAATCGAAATAATAGGACTTCGATGTTACAACCCATTATATCAACATGTTATATTAGGTCCAAATATCAGAACAAAGCAAGTCAGACATTCGTTTTAATCTCTACTAATTTTGGTGACAATTTGTACTTTTAGTACTACTTTTATTCCAGCTAATTATAATCTTATGTTTTGGATTATTTTTCTATTCTCCACTAAAGGACGTAACAGTTCAGAAGTATTGTACTCCTTTTATTTTTTGTTGTTGTCATTTCTTGTAATGTCAGATCAAGTCGAATACAATGTTTGATTGTTAGTGCTATTTTAATCATTTAGTCTATTACATGTTTATATATAAGTAATGTGGAGTTCACAAAGCTGTTCGGGTTTCTATGTTTGCATTTTCTGAGTCGGTAAATCAGTTGTGGATAGTAGCAAATTAACTGGGCATTCGCGCGTTTGTGGTGCATGAATTTTCAGTGAAAGGGAAGCTATCCAGATATATTAAATGCTTTTTCTAGTGGAGTTGTTTCCAGTTGTTTAAATGTATTGCATCGGCTTTCAAAAAGCCTGATGCTGCAACATGGAGTATTATTAGGTAATGTTACGTTACTGTTACAGTGGCGGAAATCTGGACAATGGAATGGTACCAGACCCCGCCCCCAAAAAGTCACTATCACCCTTATTTTTGTAATTTTTATATCAGAACTATCCTTTCATAACTATGGACATTTTACGAGTTCTAGTTGTAACGCCTTTTTAATATCCGGTGCTATTGAATGAATCTACATGTATTAAAATATATTACTGCAGACATTAATATTACTTCCACGTCAGAATCCCACATTAATGGAATCATTCGGAACACATTTTTAGAATTATAAATACCACATTCATTGAAAATAAAGTGGCCTTTAAAGTGGTTGGTATAAAGCAATTTGATATATACAATCTATCCGAATATCAATTTGTGATCCGCCCAGGTGCAATAATACTAATATGTAAATATTGTTATCGCTTTTATATTCTCCACATCTTTGATGAATTTCCACTGAATACACATTAGCGTTGTAATAAAATATCAATAAAATATGCATAATTATATCAGATCTATCCTTTCATAGCTATGCAGACTTTACGAATTCTAATTAGATTGTAACACCTTTTTAATATCCGGTGCTCTTGAATGAATCTACATATATTAAAATATATTCACGATTTTGGACTTCCGGAAAGATGGGCACTATCGCTTAACCGGCTTGCCACAGCTGTTCTATTTTTGTTTTGTCATTCGTGACATATGTGCTTGTTGTATTTCTTCGTCTACATTATCGTGTTTCATCATGCAATGGCTGTTCAGTTCGTATGTGCTTCTTCATCTCCTTGTTTTGGAAACGAGAATGATTATAATTTTTCACAGCTATCTTGTTTTATTGTTAAGACGTCATTTGTTTTTGAATAAACCACCATCACGTGATCGCCAGTCAACCCGCTTATGCTATGATGGAGCCTCATTAAGTGTTTTAAATGACCACATCTTGGCTCTTCATACTACATTGTGCTCAAGACGAAACGAACTGGAACTATATTCGTCATTACTTAAATCAGGGGTCTCAAACTCGCGGCCCGCGGGCCATTTGAGGCCCGCGAGACGATATTTTGCGGCCCGCTACCTAACAGTAAAGTTTAGTGTTAATGCGGCCCGCGTGTTTTCCCCATTCTCATATCTATAATGTGACCCTCCGCGACGGTTTCAGTCGAATCTCACCGACTAGTCTAATTCTGATTTTTATTATGTTTGTATAGGTTTGGACGTTGATTATAATGGTAAAAACCGTTATAAAATCGGACTAAAAGTTTTTATTTTATAGCATTTTATGAGACAAACATGGCCAAAGTGCTGTTTTGAGAAAACACGCTTTGAATGTTGTATATACATATATCAAAAGTTAAAAAAGTCAGTTAGTGGGTAATGCACAACCATAATTGTGTAAATCGTAGCAATCTGACACAGTATCAAAGAATCCCTATTAAAATTGCCGCTAGTGTGTAGAGTGACGAGTGAGAGAAATTCCGAGCCTGTCAGCTTGGTCACTTTCAAAATAGGGTTAGTCAAAAAGGCCTTTTCTACGATAAAAAAATCAAAATTCATTCTCCCTATAATAGCATCTTCCTTCGCATCAATAATTCATAAATATTGATAGCTCCTGCCTTCTGTTTGAACACGTTTTAGTTTTAAAATCGTTAGTGGGAATCGCCATATTTTTATTTTTATTTTATGCTTTTTCGTCTTTGTTTATCACAAGCTCATTATTTTCATAGCATTTATTAGCTGAATATTTTTACTTTAGATCACCGGGAATTTTATTTTCTTACTAAGGATATAATGCCGTTAACAATGATATGCAATGTGACGGCCGGGTCTACTTGTGGAGTTTAGGGGTGACGCGATGCTCAATATTCGAGTTTTAATGTCTTGTTGGCCTAATTTTTGGAACAAACTAGCATAAGTATGTGCAGTGATTTGTTATTGCTTTAGCCAAAATTAATGTTGATTTATTTACTGTAACTAAAACTGTAGAAAAATGTTAGTTGATTCAATATCAGCCAAAAGGTCATTGTTACCAACAGTCTTTTTTCAACGCTAGCGCAAAACTAGCTTTGGTGACATACGACTGAAACCATCGTGGAGGGTCACATATTACATTATTATTTTAAATTATCGAGCAATATATATTTCATACGTCAGAAATTACGTCATAATTCGGGAATTCACTCTCTGACTACTTCAGCCTCATTTATTATGTTGGTTTCTAAATCTCCCTAAGAGCAAAGAGTGGAAGGAAAATATATTTTATCACACAGTGCAAATATGTTTTTTATCACCCGACCCCAGTCATGTCTTTCTCAAATCCTGCTGTGAAGAGAAAGGGTGGCGATGAGCACAGACAATTTCAGGAGAAGTGGGAGACGGATTACTGTTTTGTTGAGCACAGGGGTATTCCGACGTGCCTTATATGCACTGAGAAAGTTGCGGTGCACAAGGAGTACAACATCAGACGTCATTATTTAACCAGACATGCTGAGGAGTATGCAAAATACCAGGGAGATGAGAGAGAGGCCGGGGTCGCTAAACTTAAAACATGTCTACTGAGGCAGCAAAATTTTTTCAAGAAAGCAAACAAAGAAAGTGATGCAGCAGTTGAAGCTAGTTACGTGGTGAGTGAGATGATTGCTAAGGCAGGAAAGTCATTCAAAGAAGGCAAGTTCATCAAAAATTGCATGTTACAAGCTGCAAGTATAGTCTGTCCTGAAAAGAAGGGTCGGTTTAGCAACATCAGCCTTTCAGCCAACACAGTGGCAGAGCGCATTTCTGAGCTGTCAGGTAACATTTATGGTCAACTGTGTGAGAAAGGTAAACATTGCCATGCATATTTAGTCGCTCTTGATGAGTGCACAGATGTTACTGGCACTGCACAGCTCGCGATATATGTCCGTGGTGTTGATGATAATTTTGAAGTGATGGAGGAGTTGCTCAAAGTGATTCCAATGCATGGCCAGACCACTGCTCAGGATATATTCCGCCAGCTGTGTGATGCCATTGTGGATGCCGGTTTACCGTGGAAAAATTTTGCAGGAATAACAACCGACGGAGCTCCATCAATGACAGGGAAAATAAATGGACTCGTGGCACATGTTCAAAGAAAACTGGAAGAGGAGGGTGTGGAAGAGGCCGTTGCTCTACACTGCATCATCCATCAGCAGGCCCTTTTCAGCAAATGCCTGAAGTTTGACAATGTGATGTCTGACGTTGTGAAATGCATCAACCATATCAGATCCAGGGGCTTGAAGCACCGGCAGTTCCGCGCCTTTTTAGAGGAAATAGAGTCAGCATATGAGGATGTTATCTACTTCACCGATGTACGTTGGCTTAGTAGAGAAAACGTCTTGAAAAGGTTTTTTAAGTTGAGAGCAGAAATAAAAGCCTTCATGGAGAAGGATGGGGTGATTGTTCCTGTACTAAGTAATCCCAAATGGCTCATGGACTTGGCTTTTCTTGATGACATTACACAGGAGCTGAATGTACTCAACAAGAAGTTACAAGGCCAGGGGCAGCTTGTCAGTGTTGCCTATGACAATGTCAGGGCATTCTGCACAAAATTTGTGTTATGGAAAGCCCAGCTTTCTCAGAGAAACCTCTGCCATTTCCCAACATGCAAAGTACTCATGAACTCGGGCACACCATTCAGTAGTGAGCATACTGATGCCATTGCAAAGCTACAGGAAGAATTTGATCACAGGTTTGCAGACTCCAAAACACACAGAGCCACTTTTCAAATTTTTGCTGACCCTTTCTCCTTCAATGTGGAAGATGCCCTCCTTCCCCCCCCCCCCTCCCCGAGCTTGAAATGGAGCTGATTGATCTTCAGTGCAATTCTGAACTCAAGGCTAAGTTGAGGGAGGTGAATGGAAAAACAGACAAGCTTGGACAATTTATGAGAGAATTGCCCTCCACCTTCCCTGAGATTTCCAGGTTGTTCAAGCGGATCATGTGCCTTTTTGGAGTACCTATGTGTGTGAAAAGCTCTTTTCCACTATGAACTTTAGTCAAAGTTCAGGGCCAAACTTACTGATGAGCATCTTCAAGCTATACTGAGGGTCTCAGTTGCTTCCTCACTCAAGCCAAAGGTTGTTCAGCTGTGTAAGAAGAAGCGCTGCCAGGTCTCTGGCAACAAAGCGTAGGAGGAAGTAAGTGAAGCCTATCTTCTCGAGAACCCTTAATGTTTTTATTTGTTATTAATAAAGATTGAGCAGATTGCAACAGTTGTACTTTATTGAATTTGTAATCACTTTTTTGTTGAATACTTGATGCGGCCCAGTCTCCCCCAGACTCTACCTCCTGCGGCCCCCGGATAATTTGAGTTTGAGACCCCTGACTTAAATGTAAACGGAAGCGAAAAAAAGAAACGTTATTTCATAGCTGGCCGGTGTAGAACAGGAAGAAGAATTCTAGTCATCTTCTTTTCGCCCTTTCCAGATAAACAATTTAAAAATTCGGCCGTTAATTTTGATAATCTGGTGCAAATCCATCTTAAATCGTCAACCTTTGTGTCAACTGTTCCAGAGATACCATTGCGTAATGCATTTTTCAACGTACAATCAGTAGGACCACCGGAAAAGCGCACAGAAATAGTTAATGTTATCAACGACCAGAATATCTACGTCTTCTTCCTGACAGAAACATGGCAAAAAACATAAGGTGATGAGCCCAAGTACTCGAATTTCAAACCCACCGCTTACTCCACCATGTCGATCTCTCGCCAATCTCGCGGAGGTGGAATTGCTGTCATCATAAATAATTGTATGATACAATGTCTTACGTACAACACAACCTACAATTTCTGCCACACATTGTTTGAACTAGTCCAAACAACACTCTGGAACAATGGTCAGTCCATTGTTTCTGTCTCTACCGACCTCCTCCTAGTAGAAACAACAAACTGACTGAATCTCTCTTTATGGAGCAGTTTCCGAATCTTCTGTGTATGAAAATTCGATTGGTGGGAACCTAATTATTCTTGGAGATTTCAACTTTCACATTTAGAATTAATTCATATTTCAACCTTAAAAAGTCAGTTAACCAACTCACCCATAAACAGGGGCACATTTTTGACTGGATTCTTCACAGACCTGATGTGAATATTCTGCATTCCACCCTTGTATCCCACGAACTTGCATCAGATCACCTCTGCATTATATGCCATCTGGACGTATCAGTCCCAAACCCTTCACCCGTTTTGCTACTAAGAGAAACCTCCGTATGATAAGTAGAAACAAACTAATGCATGACATTTTAATTACCTCCTACAGCAGAACAACTCGATAACTGCCTGCGTTCATTGCTTTGAATACATGCCTCAGCCACCAGGTGGAGAGTATCAAAACAAATGTGTTCTCTGTGGTATAACAGTGTTAGTTAGGGTCCAGCTTCGCATTGCTAAGAGACATCGCCCTAGTGGCTAAGAAGAACGTCACAAACATAGTCTATTTAGACAAATTATCCCACTACAGTATTAAGATCAGGGGAGTTCCAGCTGCAAAGAGCTCTTCGAGATAACTAACAAACTAATGTCAAGGAATAAATGTACACCACTTCCAACTACCTTCTCTCCAGTAGACCTTTTGGACTTATTTGCAATTTTTTTCCGTGACAAAATACCAACCGTTAGATATACGCTTGACAACACAATGTCAAATGACTCGTTGTCACCATACAGTTACGATACCGAATTTCAGCGACAAACATTAGGAGCATCTGAACCTGTCTCTGCGGAATTTGTGCGGAACATCGTGATGAAGAGTGCACCAAAGTCATGTGAACTTGATCCAATCCATCATCACTGCTGCTTGAGTATTTACACCCAATATTGCCTTCACTAACTGATGTTATTAATATATATATATATATATATATATATATATATATATATATATATATATATATATATATATATATATATATATATATATATATATATATCTCATACGGGAATTCCCATCATTTTTAAGTTGTTTAAAATTATTGTATGGGGTTTTGAGAAGCCTTTGCTGAAGAAACCAACACTTGACCATAACGATTTCCAGAACTACCGCACAGTTTCTAATCTCCCGTTATATAAAAAATAATCTTAGAAAAGGTTGTTCTAACCCAATTTGTATCTCATTTGAATTCAACAGTCTTTTTAGCAATGTACATTCTGTATATTGTCATTGCCATAGTACTGAAACTACTCTTCTGAAAGTATTTAATGACATTCTCTCTCCTTTGGATAGTGGAAAGATTACAGTCCTCACCCTCCTTGATTTGTCTGCTGCATTTGACTCACCAGGCCATCATAGGTTACTTCGCCGTCTTTGTATTTGGCTTTCACAACACACCCTTACAGTTGTTCAAGTCCTACTTAGCCAAAAGAACAAAAATTATATCTGCAAATGGAATAAACGCCAGCCCAGTTGACCTATGTTGTGGTGTTCCACAGGGGTCTGGTCTTGGACCTATTCCCTTCATTCTATACATTGTTACATCCGCTCTCAAATGTCATTGATCATCATCCAATGTTTCACCAGTTGTACGTTGATGACACCCAAATATACAAGTCTAGCCACCCAAATGAAGTTGATGCTACCATCCAAGGAATAGAGAGGTGCATTTCTGATGTGAAATCATGGATGACATGTAACAAGCTGCAAATAAATGATGATAAAACCGTTGCCATTCTGATAACAAAACAAAGACTTTCTTATTCACATCCTTTGTCTCAAACAATAAATATCAGCAACACCAACATTAAACTCATACAGTCAGTACGAAACCTATGTGTTACTCTAGACAGTACTCTCCCATTGCACTAACATGTCATGAAAATATGCAAGGCTGCATATATTGAGCTGAGACGAATCAGCTCCATTCGCAAATATCTTTCAGTTAATGCCACTAAAACACTCGTGAATTTTTTAATAATTTGAGTACTGGACTACTGTAATTCGATTTTATCTGGTTCGTCTCAATATCTAATCCAAAAACTTCAAAAGGTTCCAAACACAGCTGCTTGGATCATCTTGAGAGTACCGCGATCACAGCACACCTCTCCACTTCTCTTTACCTTATACTGGCTATCCATTCGATCCAGAATCAAACACAATTATTATTATTATTCCCGTCTTCTTAATGAATAAAATATTGTGCAGACTTTCGTCGAATTCAACCTTTCACTCTCATGTGTAAGGAGGATAATATGGATAAGTATGTGGAGTGAGAGATATAACACCCAAACAAACGATAACCGAACTTGCACCATGTAACCTACAAGAACCTGTGTCTTCTCAACGATTAGTTGTTGTTGTTGTATGGTTTAACGCCATTTTTCAGCACACAATACGCTATACATGGCGGCCAGTATTAACGGAGGAAGAACATTTGGAAAAAGCCAGGAAAGAATCACCGAAAGATGCTACTGGACGATTAGTTGTGAAAGTTCTATTTTAGTATAATGTTCACAATAGATCTGTGGAGTACATTTATTTGTAAGGGGAAATACACATACAGTCATCTCTTTAAAGCTTTTCCTTATTTTTCTGTCTTTCTTCATGTTTTATAAAACCCATTGATATGGGTCTTAAGACGTATTAGTTAAAATTAAAATGTCCGACGGCCGATCAACTTTAATCTGTCACTGTTTGGGTGTTAATACAGCAGGCTAATTTAGAAATAAAGATACAGAATGAATGCCATTAAAGTAGTTTTACTCCCCCCTACCCCCTCTCTCTGGACTTTGATAGAAAGATACCAGGCATCAAACTGATCCAAATGAATTTCCAGCTCTTATTGTTATGTGTTATGAACTATGACCACATGATGAAATCATAGCAAAAACGCTATTACCAGTATACAACTCTTGGCGGATGTGTTTTTAAAAATTAAAACTAACAAAAGTCAATTCGACACAACAGGTGAATTGTATTTAAGATACATCAGCACGGTAGAGTGTGCATATAGTCAAAAATAGAAAAAGAAATATTTAAAAAGATCGGAGTCATAAAACATTTGACAAACTCGGTGTTCCTACAGTTTTATTAACGATAAATGATGAATAAGGACCATATGAATATACTTTTAATTAATTATGAAAATAATCATATAGCATCATTTGATGACAGTCATGGAACGTGATCAGAATGTAGATAATGGTTTGCAAAATCTATATCGGATCTATTATGTTTCACTAGAACTTCTTGATATAACTACACAGACTAGTTGATATACACTTCCGAGCTCGCGTGAACCCTGCATGTATTAATTACAGAGCAATGGCTGTTACACTCAGCGATAAATCAATATTAGTTTAAGGTGCTGGAGGACGAATGAGACTCATTGATGCACCTGTAGAAAACATGTAATATTTTATGTACATGTTGTACAATTACATCACTGTAGATATTATAAATGTTATGACAGGATGTACACGTTAATCTGCCTCCGGGTCAGATTAAAAGACAACAATCTGCGTCAGTGAAAAGTCTGGAACCAAAATAACGCTAAAAGAGTCAAAGTTCAGATGGTCACAATACGTTTTCACTTCCAGAACGCCGGAGTACAAAAGTTCAATGATCCCAAACAAGACAAGACTGGAAAAGAAATTACTCTATCCGCTGGTGCTTTTTCTGATATAACTAAATCATTTGGTATATTTCCACTGATTGTAACAATATCAGCATTAATCGCTGCCTCGGTTCCTGCTCTTGCAAAAGCTGCTACCCTCGAATCTTTCGGGACAGTGGCGGAAATGGCACTAAAGAAAGCAACGGGATAATGATTTTCAAAACAAAGGAAAGGGTCTGAAATTTCCAGGAAAATGTCTGAGACTCCCAGGGACGGTTTAATAATATCAATGTCAATGTTTGATATACTCGATGCTTCTACAAATTTAAATTATTTTTTAGATGTGTTTAATGCGAGATCAGTTACCTGTTACGTATATTTGATTTAAATCATTTATTTTATTTCAATTGCCAGATTCAAATTTGTCATTTTGAATGAAAAATTTATTCATTGGGAGATGTATTTTCTAGAAAGTGGATGACATATACTCTACACAAGTAAACAACAGATGTTAACCTCATTTCTTGCCTTGTTTCAAGGTTGATAAACAGGCTTTAAAATGATTGGTTGATTCCAACAACATTGCCGATTCTCGGCTGATTCTCATGGGGTGAATACGTGACCTTGTGAATGTAGCCTTGTTAGTTGAGCTTCTAGAAAATCACGTAACCCCTTCCTTGGGGAGAAAACGGTTAGTAGTGGTCTGGGCTTTAGAATGCAAAGATGTGTGTTATTGTTTGAGTTATTATAAATTACCTTGTGCGGTAAATTATTTCAATTCGTTTGGATTAAGAGGAATTTATAGTATTATTTATCTGGAAATTACTTGTGCTCATTTGAATTATCATAAAACTAAAACTGACTTCATTGCGTGACATCGTAGTCCATCTTGGATTGCTTCGTCAAGATTCAAACCTGGAACTATTAGGATATTTTATTATCAGGACTTTTGTAATTCCACTAGTGGATTATATTGTGAATTTTTTTTGGATTAATTTTTGGACTTGATTCTCTAAAACCGTAAAACCATTTATTTTCTTTTATGAAAATATTTGTCCTCAATAAATTGTTTGTTAAATTTTTACAAGCTTGTTATTTTCACTCTTTCTATGTTACTGTTTATTCGAGCCTAAGCACATAACATACCTCTCAGACAAAACAATATTGAAACCGATGTCATTAATCTCTATAACAGCACTGGTGTATTTACTCACTGGACTGCATACGCGATTGATCCACGTGGAATTGTTTATTTCGATTTGTACGGGTAGTCGTCGCCAACAGAGCCTCTAAAATATGTTAGCGCAACAAATACATCAATCTGTTCTTGAACATTACCAACACATACAATAACTGACTCACCAATATGCGGCCGTGAAGCAATAGCTGTACTCATGCCTGTATCAAATTCAACCAAACCATCCCATACAATTAGTTACGAATTTACGAGTATTCTCGATCGTTTAATTAGATCGTATAGTAGAATGTACCGTATAGGATCTCTACAGCAATAATTAAAAAATCTTGAGTAGAAAGTTTCAACTTACAATATTGGGCCATTGCTAAATAATTGTTTCACCGTTCCGTCAGTTGCAATACACTTTGCAAGAAAGAAAAATCGTGGAAAAACCACAGTTTTAAATTTTCGAAGACGTGCATCAATGTTACTGTCAATACGGACACGGTGGATTGTGAAATATCAAGTATGACCACTACGACGTTATATTGGTTAATATGGTTGCGTGTTATCCAGGAAGATGTGTTCGTTACGGCTAGTGTTCACACTATTTTACAAGACCTGGACATCCCACACACAACATGATCAGGGTATCGATAAATTGACCACAACCTGATATAGATCTAACTGGATTTACTCATATAATTCGAGTTTACTAAGGATCACCATCCAATCTGTTATCTATGGTTTGCTAGGCACCTGTCAGAAAACCGTTGGGCTCCCGTAGACATATTGCTATTTATTATGGATTGTAAACTATTGATATCGTTGATTGTAAGTGAAGCAATTAAATCATAACGTCATCACACCGAAAATTAGTTGCCACCACCGAATGAGGATAAAACCGCAAAGGTTCTCGGTAGAAGAATAATCGGTAAATTTACTCGAGGTGGAAAGCACATATCTTAAATGACATGATGTACAATTTATTAAACATTTTATGATATAATCTCTGATGCAAGAAAGAGAGATATATTTGTAAGTCGAGATAACGTCTACTTGTCTAACGGAACAGGGTTAGTTAGGTACAATTGTGGGTGATATCAATACAATATCGCCTTAGTATACACATCCATGGTAGTCAATGCTCGCATATGTGTCTATATATTTTTAACAATGATTAGAAAATTCCATATCACTGCAGCCAGAGTTGAAACGAGTTAATTTTATATCGAGGAAAGAGAATTTATGACTCTCTTTACAGATGCATCGTGGGCATCGTTGAAAAATAAACAAAACAAGAAATATTATATAATTATTCTGAATACGCAGATGCTGAAATCAAAGATATTTATCGAATTATATCAAATATCAGAACTATTATCTGCACCATTTGTATCCAATCCAGCATATAGACATTAACACCTTTTATCTAAATGGACGTGTTGGTTGTGGTGAAACAACTCAAGTGATCGAATTATTTAGACAGAGGTCGGATTTAACTATGTTAACTCCTACCCACAGACTTGCGAAAGAAATGGAAAAACGTGGTGTAAAGTAATGTACTTAAATACACTTTTCTCGATACAAGGGAGATATATGGACTACTGATCTCATGGGCGAGAAATATATACCTGAAAAAATAATTTGTGAAACATGCACAGTTGCTCTAGATATATTAAAAAAGTTTCTTCATTGGCTATTACTAAAGAATACAACTGTAATAATTTGCAGCGATCGCCGTCAATCACCACCATTTTTAGGATTGTATGCACATCAACGCTTTAAGAACTTTATAGAATATTATGAGTTAACTGATGATCATAGAGCGCTTGATCCTAAATTAAAAGAGTTTAAGAAAATATTCAGATTACAAACGAATAAAATTCAGTGCGAAATAATGCGTGAAATAACATTAGAAACTTCTATAAACGAGTTTAGGGACAAATGGAGACCACATGAATTGATTGATAGTGGCAAGTAGAAAGATAGTTCGTGATACACTACAGCAATACTTCTTTCCGTTACATAAGTAAACGTTTTCAGAATTTCCTGTAACGTTATGTTATAAAACAGCTGATACATGACGACAGAATATTGAATTTGATATACGAGGACCCTTAACATGGAAACAGAATAAAGTATTGAATGATAGTCTCGCAGTTGATATCATCGTTTCGGGGATGCACTGGGCGCGAATAAATCAACTTGGACACCGGGATACGCAATGACGATACATTCATCTCAGGTGTTAACTATTTCTGATACAGCTGTTAAGATCATTGATAATCGTACCAAGTGGTCAGAAAAATTCTATCTCGCAATTACACGAGTTACAAAGATAATCAGCTGCAACGGGTTATTGTAAATTTTACTTATGCAAACAACTAAAATGTTAGTGTTGAGATAGCAAGAAAAAATTAGCTGTTGTAAACAAAGTGACCAGAAAAGAAATCGCAGCCTTGATATTGATGCGGAATTTATCATGGCGCTAAAACAACAACATACTAATCATTGTGCGAATTGTAACGCAGTACAATTGAAATAATCATCCAAGACAATTTACCGTAGATCGAAAAGATATTAGTCCTATTTATACACGTGAACTTTCGATGATGACCTATTTTGAATGTAATAGACGTCGAGGCGCTAGTTAAGTGAAGACGGTGATAATTTGGTATATCTTTGGCTACTACTTGTAATCATTTTCGTGCAAAACCAAGTTCAGGTGTAGTTGAATCTAAACTTTATGTTGCAAGCATATCTTACTGCACTGGACATTTAGTGTGTGGTAATACTAAAGGTATGATCCGTCGCTCCTTTTTACCTCCTTAAGTTCACCCGATTGATATAAGTGTCTTATACACTCGCGGACTCAGCAAATATTACCTGTGATGCAGCTGAATATTGGTTATCAATACAGGCAATATGTCAAATGTATCTGCCACCGCGTAACACAATTCAGTATGCACATTGTGATATCAGTGATTCTAATGAAGGTCATCAGGGTCATATTTTTTTTTTACCAGATGATGCTATCACAATACGAAGACGCCATTAGAGATACAAATATGCGTTGTTGATGTTGCAAGTAGATATAAGGAACCGGAGCCGTTATCAATTAGACAGGAGATAAATTTGCTCTTGCGTTTGAAACGTGAACTTTCGATGATGACCATCCATGGATGGTCTTGGTGGATTTATTAAAAAGTTAGAATTGTACGATGATGTAATGCTGGATAAAAAATCGAATCTGGCAAGACTATTTTCCCAAGGTAGGCATACAAATACTGATGTGATTCACGTTACTCATCGGTACACATAAATACCAAAAGTGATCAGAGAGAACTGTAATACTTTAGCTGTATTGAATGAAGTTGTTCATCAAACATGGTGTAGCGGAGATATGGATTTAATAAAATTTGAAAATTTCATCTCGCGTGTACCCACACAAATTTATAACAATACATTTAATTGATCACAGATCGCATTATCTAATATGCCTTTGAACAAAAAAAGATAATTCACAGGAGTAGAGAGGGCGCGACCTCAATTCGGCGTCAACAGGTAAACAATCACACCCATACGTTTTAGAAGAATACTATGAAAACAGCAAATTAACAAAATTAATTAACTCACATGCTTAGATAGAGGCTTCTTTCTACGTTATTTACTTTTTTTTCGTTTTGTAAGAAACCTTAGTTTACAAAATAGTACCTTCTAAAAGCTGGTCTGTTCGCCCTCTCTGCTGCTTGTGTCTACAAAAATGAATGTTGATGCTTTGATTACTTCTCTTACTAAAACGTTGACGAAGAAATGATTACAAGTACTGGCTTTATACAAAGATATATTGATTCTCATTATAATCGTCTGATATTGGTTTCTTAATAACTTCGTCAAAATTCTGATCTTTGCAGTTAAATTGAACATTTCAACTACAGATGAATATATATCTGAATACATGACACATTTTTCCTTATTTACTTTCTCCAACCATTTCTATCACGTTTAAATTATAAAATGTATTTACTTGATCTTTTTTAGTTTGTGTTATCTTTAAATATTTTCCCTAATATCCTCGTGGATGTAGTCTATCTTTACCTTTTTCTCTTCTGCAGCACAGTAATATTTTGCGAAGACTGGAAATCATTGGAATGTTTTAATACTGCGCTGCCAAACGCATGGTGTACAAAAATTAAATCTTAGAAAAATGCACGAATGTACGAAAATGTTTATAATGACATTGACCCAATACATAATGCGTTTATATTTGTCTCTCTGTATCTCTCGCTCTCTCTCTCTCTCATACACACACCGAAAATCATAAAGGCGTAACAATGTAATACTTATTCACCTTTACACATATAAACAAATACATGCATTGCAGCATACATACACACATGCATGCATCGCAGCATACATACACACATGCGTGCATCGCAGCATCCATCCATCTATTCATTCATCCATCCACCCATTAACCCACGCACGCACATACGCACGCATGCACACACACAAACACACACATACATACATAAATACCTACCTACCTACCTACATATATACATACATACATACATACATACATACATACATACATACATACATACATACATACATACATACATACATACATACATACATACATACATACATACATACATACTTTTGTGAGCTTTTTGAAACTATATTTTGTTTGAAAAGACATGAAGAAACCTGGGGCGCTAAACTCAAACACTCGAAACAGGTTCTGCATTTTCCGTCGTATGCTAGAAAAGAAATCTCGAATATAAATGGTGTATATTTTTAACTGTTATCATATTTGTTGCTGTTACCACGTCATAATGATCTTTCGGACGTTACAAAGATTTGATAAATAACTTGTAAATTCTTCAAAGCGTAAAAATATTGCCAATCTGCAATAAATATTGTAAAGATGTTTCAAAGTTCAAAATTTTAGAAAGTTTATCAAGTTGAAAACTCAAAAGGAGTCTTCGTAATATTTAACAAAGATTTAAAAAATGCAGCAAATGTTAAAAACAAGTTGTCAAATAAAAAGTATAAAAAATATTGTATGAAAATTGTAAGAAATTCAAATCTTATTAATTTAAGCAGATAAATTGTTAAAATAATTTAACAATTATATAAATGCAAATAAAATTGGAACGAAACATTGTCAAATAAATCAAAGAATATAAATTATTTCAAATGTGAGAAATTAACGTGTGTAAAATGATTACGAAACACATCATAAACAAGGGTATATTGTTAAACAAAATTCAAAGAAAGTGCAAACGGAAATAATAATTATGAAATTAAAATAAATATTTGGAAATTTGAAACTAAAAAGTGAAACTTTGGCGAACATTAATTAACGAAAAAACTGTAAGAGAAATATTTTGAAATTTTAAACGAAACAAATGATGCAAACAAAACAAATTTAAAACTATGAAACATTTTTATAATTCCATATTAATCTTTTAAACAATGTATATCAAAGAAATTAGACATAAAAACTAACAAACAATTAAACAAATTAACAAAATTAAAACATTTCAGCATAACAGAAATATGTTATAGAGAAATCTATTTCAGCTAATTTCAGATCAATCAACAAAACTAGTAGGATCCAAGATTGTTAATGCCAGCGGAAACGCCATCTGTCATTTCATTAAGTTTTCGAAACACTATTGATCGTTTGTAATCTCATGCTATGAAAAAGTTTATGTTTGGTTTATATGTATTTCAATAAAACTGAATATAAATAGAGACCTAAAGTCCATGGACTTTTAACGAGTTCCATCGAGCTTCAATATCTTTGACTGGTGTTATAAACAATCGTCCTCAACATAATCTACGTATCCCATTTTGCATTTCTTCTTAACCTCTTTGGCTCATACTTGAATAACAATATATCGCTTGGCCTAAGTATTCATCCTAATTAACATGGTTATTATGCGAGATATAAAAACATGGTTTGACAATGCATTCATTTTAAAATGCTGATTATCCGTAACAATAGCTTTCTATTGCGGACGATAGAAACATTATTTTCTATTTGGGCCTGAATGGACTGGAGTGGTTTTAAAATAGAGTGATGATTCAAATGACACCTACAATAAAGTGAAATAACTCCGAATAATGTTAAATGTTCTATGACAAGTCTAAAAGTATAGAACTGTTCCGACTGAATTGCAAAACAAGTGAAAGTCCTTATGTGTCACAGTGATATAATCCCAAAAATTTCTTTGTTTAATGAGTAGAAAAGTCATTTACCTGCTAATATAGTCACATTATAACTCTGTAATTTTCCAATACCAATAATCTTGTACTTTTGACACATAACAGATACTGCTAGAATGGTTGATTGATTGATTAATTTAATTTTATTGGCGCACCAGCACTTTTAAGCTATTTAGCACCATACAATTCGTTATATGTTTAAAAATAAGAAAGGTTTAATATCGACCAGCGATATAAAAAACAATAATAGTTAAATATAAAATGGTAAGATGTTGGTAACAGAAAAATATGAAGCTTCCCAATTAACGGGAGATGTAAATGATATATGTTGATGATAAGATGTTGTAAATAAGAGGCGGTATTTGCATTAGATGAAAATGATTTTAGGTGATGTCATACAAGTTATAGTTTAAAATAAAGATTTACTTCCTTCAGGAAATCTAAAATACTAGTGATTTGTGTAGTATCAAAAAGTTCATTCATGTCATGTACATTATAGTATTTAGCACGTGTAGGTTGCAGGAAGGCACACTCGATCATAACGTGCTTAACAGTGAATGTTTCATTGCAAGAAACGCACTCTGGTGGATCTTCACCTTTTAGTATGTTTTAGTGGGTAATGTATGTATGCCCGATTCTGATTCTTGCAATGACAACCTCCTCCCTACGGATAGTTCTATAGCCATTCTCCCAGGGTTGGTTTGATGGCATGAAGTTTGTTATTGACTGCATCATCCCATGACACCTGTCACTTCTGACGTAGGTACGTTTTGATACAAGGTTTAAAATCAGTAAACGGTAATTTAAAATCCGATGGTTCTTGAGATAGAGCCATCTTAGCAGCCCGGTCTGCTTCTTCATTACCTCTGATACCAATATGGCTAGGTAGCCAACAGTATACAATATTGTAGGAGGTACTAAGCTCAGAGTTTTTGACGAGAATATTTACTAATAATGAGTTATCCAGTTTTCTATTGTGTAGCTAGTGAAGCACTGATAATGAGTCACAGAAGATAATGCTATTTAAAATGCGTTTCTCTTCGATAAATTTCAGAGCAAGGTCTATTGCTCTGATTTCCGCTGAAAATATGGACGCATCGTTTGGCAAGCGCACTTTGGTTATGTGTTTGCCACTAGCGAAGGCTGCAGCAGCAGCCTTTTCATCAAGCTTTGATTCATCAGTATAAAATTTAGTGTAATTTGTAAAATCGTTGAGAAGTTCATGATTAGAGTTCAGGAATATGACAGGGTTGGTCTAAGATTTTATTCCCATCGTGTAATGTAAAAATCACTTTGGGCTGCTTAAGTAGCCAAGGTGGTGTTTTTAAGACAAACGTTTTCAGAACTGTATAGAGATTACTTTTGATATTGTCAAGGCTGGATGATATTTTAATGCCAAATGAAAGTATGGCATTTGGTTTATTACCATATAAAGTTTTGTATTTCGGTTGAACAACAGCCGACAAAGCAGGGTTCAGAAGGTTTGATCTTAACTTAAGAGCCTATTGTGCAGAAAGCATTTCTCTGCGATGTGATAAAGGAGGTTCATTCACTTCCGCGAGACGGCTTTCACTTGGAGATGTCTTAATTGCTCCTAGAGCGAGTCGTATTCCCTGATGATGAATTGGATCTAGCATTTTCAAATAGGACTTCCTAGCTGAATCATAAACAATGCATCCATAGTCTAGTATGGAGCGGATGAATGTTCTATACAAATTAAGGAGGAATTTTATTAACAGCACCCCAGTCAGTGTGCGCAATTACTTTAAGTAGATTTAATGCTTTTAAGCATTTAGCTTTTAAATTCTTGATGTTTGGTACAAAAGTCTGCTTTCTGTCGAAGATAATATCCAAAAACTTTGTTTCTTCAACAACTCGAATAATTGTTCCATCCAGCGTGAGTTTAGGGTCATCATGATGTCTTCGTAACTGACAGAAATGCATGCATACTGTTTTAGATTTAGAAAATTTTTAACCGTTATTATTGGCCCAACTTTGGATCTTATTGATATTTTGCTGAAGTTGCCTTTCAATTGTATGCATGTGCTTTGATCGATAACAAATTAAAAAATCGTCTACATATAATGAGCAATCCAAACCGGGAGCTAAGCAGTTGGTGATGCTATTGATTTTGATATTAAATAGCGTCACAGATAAAAAAAAAAGACTGCCCTGGGGCGCACCCATCTCTTGATGGTGCATATCGGAGAGGTTAGAGCCTACTCGTACTTTGAACACTCTATCGGAAAGAAAATTGAAGATGAAAGTGGGCAGAGGGCCTTTTAGACCCAGATTGTGCTGGTCATTTAGTATCCCGTACTTCCATGTTGTGTCATAGGCCTTTTCTAAATCAAAGAAGACTGCTACTAAATGTTCCTTTTTGATAAATGCATCGCGAATAAATGTTTCCAGTCTAACCAGATGATCGTTAGTACTACGACCAGAACGGATGCCACTTTGGAAAGGAGATATTAAAATGTTACTTTCCAAGTACCATACAAGCCGAGAATTAATCATTCGTTCCGTTGGTTTGCACACACAGCTGTCAGTGCAATGGGCTGATAGCTGCTAGGATCTTCGATATCTTTGCCTGGTTTGGGAATCGGTATTACTATTGCTTCTTTCCAGCTCTTACATACATTAACAGTAGTCCATAAGTCATTAAAGATATTCAGAAGTAACGTCAGAGACGATTCTGGGAGGTGTTTCAAGAACTGGTAATGTACTTCGTCAGGCCCAGCAGATGTATCATGGGCCTTGTCTAAAGCCTCCCTAAGCTCCAGTAAAGCAAACAGCTGGTTATAGCTTTCCGAGTTGATCGATGTGAATTTTAAACGTGACTTTTCTTATTGAGATTTTAATCTTCGAAATGTTTCTAAATAATTAGTTGATGAAGAATGTTTTGAGAAACTATCGGCCAGAATATTTGCTATGTCACATTTCGAACTAAAATTGATATTGTTTGTTTTCATGTGTCTAATAGAATTGTGTTTCCTCTTTCCATTTATTTTTCGAATAGTATTTCAAACATGTTTCATTGAGGAACGAAAGTTTAAAGAGGAAATATATTTCTTCCAGGATGCATGTTTACATTCTTTGATTGTGCGTCGAGTTTTATCCCGTGCAAAACGATATTTGTTTAAATTAAATTTTCGGGTGTTAGACGATTGTTGAATTGTTTTAATGCTTCTCGGCGTTGTTTAATGGTTTCTTTGCATTCCTTGGTTACCCAAGGTTTTTGCAATTTCTTACTGTTCGGTGAGGACTTAGGGATAGATTCATCTACAATTGTAATTAGAATTGAAGTAAAATGCTGTAGAGGATTAACAGCGTTAAATGCTGTATCATTATTTAATTTAGTTTTACATAGTGTTTCAAACATAGCCCATTCGGCCTTCTTTATATTCCATTATGGAATTACGTCATCAATTTTAGAGTTATTTTCAAGAGTGATCGAAAAGTGATCACTGCTGTGGTCATCAGCGACCTTCCATTCATAGTCCAAAAGCAGCGAAGGGGAGCAAATTGTCGAATCTATGCACGTGTACGTACCCGTACTTGGGTGTAAATATGTCGGTGAGTTAGTGTTATATAGACACAGACAGTGTCTAGAAATGAAATCTTCTACTCTATGACCTCTGTCGTTTATGTGATTCGATCCCCATAAATGTTATGGGCATTAAAATCCCCGAGTAAAACAAAGGACTCGGGAAGTTGTTGAACAAAATTGTCTAATTCCTTTTGTACTAGGTTAGTGTTTGGTGGCAAGTAAATGGAGCAAAAGTAATCACTCGATGCAAACTAACGCTTACAGCAATGGCTTGTACATTTATATTTAAAGGAATGACTGTGAGGGGCTCTTTTGTTCACAACAACAGAAACTCCTCCTGAGGCCTGTCAGCGTTTGGAAAGTACGTGTTAAACAGGGAAAAGATTTTAAATGTAATTTTATCTGTCTGTTTCAGGAATGTTTAATGTAAACAAATTACAGCAGAATCGTGTTCATTTAAAAGCAGAAGAATATCATTATAGTTAGCTTTAAGTCATCAACAGTTCCATTGTAAGATGGTGTTCTTCATTATAAAATTATGCTTCAAATTCTGGAGCTAGATTAGACTATTCGCGGACAAAATTTGTGTTGTTATTTGTCTGGACAAAGTACGGGAGTATATTTGGCTTTACTAGGTTTGGAGGAACCTTGAGTACATGGAGCAGTTTCTTCTGCATCCATGCTCTCAAGGTCTTCAAACATATTGTAAAGTTTAATGGGGTCATCTGACCCCTTTTGTGGTTTATTAGTTTGTAATATTTTTTTATTTCTTGGAGATTTTGGTGATGGGTTGTTATTAAATGTTGTCTGAGTTGATATTGTGCTTTAATGTGGCTTATAATTAGGGATATTGGCACTTGTTGAATCGGGCTGATCCGTCTGCGTTTGCGCGTCCTTCATGATTTTTGGGTTGTGTTTCACGACTGTGGAGAAGGATGGGTCAGGAAAGGACGTTTTTGCCTGGACAAGTCTTCTGGCCTCTGGGTAGGGAATGTTGGAGGTAAACGTTACCCTTTGAATTTCCTTCTGTTTCCATGTATCACAATTCTTAGAATTGGCGTGATGTTCCATGCCACAGTAACCGCTCCGGTGGCCTAGTGGTTAGAGCGTTCGCCTCGGAAGCGGGAGGTTGCGGGTTCGATCCCCGGCCGAGTCATACCAAAGACTTACAAAAATGGTACTAACAGATGCCTCGCTTGACGCTCAGCATTAAGAGGTTAGTGTTAGGACTGGTCGGCCTGTTGTCAGGATAATGTGACTGGGTGGGACATCATGCTACATGTCTGCGGCATGATGCCTCAGTGCTAGACATCACTATAAACTGCCTCACAGCAGACATCGTAGCGATATGACTGAAAAATTGTTAAAGCTACGTTAAAAATCCTAATCAAACAAACAAACAAACCATGCCACAGTTGACACAATGCGGAGTTGCTCTACAATCAGCTTCCTGATGAGAGTGGTCTCCGCGTCGGCCACATACCTCGACTCTGGAACATCTGTCCTCGTGATGGCCGTATTTCTGACACTTATAGCATCGAAGAGGGTTTGGTATGTAGATCTCAACCTTTACTTGCAAAAATCCAACCTTGACCAGTTTGGGCACTCTCGGTTTATTCAAGGTGAGTACAAATGTGTTGGTGTCATGCTGGTGGTTATTACGTTTAATGCGTATTCTACGCACTGCAGTGACACCTTCATGTTTCATCCCTTCGATGATATCTGTGTCGGTGACTCCAGCCAAGTCCCGACAGCGCATTACGCCTTTGGACGAATTCAGTGTAGTGTGGGCGAATGAGGTCACTGGAATATCGAAAAAGGTTTTCATTTTCATGATATTATCTGTTGCACCCTTTCGCTCACACTCAAATGAGAAGGCAACCCGACTTGAGCTTTTTTACACTTTGTGGTGTGCCAATCGATCCCGAAATGGTTTTCTCAGTAACAAACGGAGATAAAACTGAAAGTGGTTTAGCATCATCTTTAGACTGAATAACCATGAAGCGTGGAAATGATTCCATGCCACTTGTTTCTTCATCTGATTCAGACAGTGGTTTGGTACATTTATTGTTGGGTTTTTTTGTTGCATTTGCCATGATTAATATTTGAAATTTCAGCACCCATGCTCCCCACCCACCAAGGAGCCCAACAAGGGGACACCTTTCAAGTGCCAGGGATACAAAGATGCCATACTCGTTAGATAAAATTACCTGGGATTGACCCATGAAGCTTCCTTCTAGGGTCGGTAAAATTACCTCCCGATTGACCCGGTGAGCCACCGCTATCTAGGAAGTCTTCTAAATCTTAGGAAAGTAAAAGCTAAAGGGAAAGAATGTAGGGGCAACGGTGGTATCAAGAGAGATACAAGAATGAAAGAGAAGATGAATAAGTAATACAAAAGACCTCCTAGGGCTCGGCTTGACCAGCCGATTTGTCGAGACCGGGCCCATCTCGACCACCCGTCTAACAGAAGTAGAGGCCAAAGTAGTGTGTTGCAACTACCAGGATCCTTTCCTCCTCCCACACGGGTCGCAACCCACGGCAAACAGATTGCCACGTTGGGCAAATTCTACAACCCCGAACCCGCATGGGGAGCTAGAATGGTAACGATTAGAAAATTCTTGCTCAATTAGCTAGACAATATGTCTATAATTGCCCAATTCGGACCCTGTCTATGACAGGACAGAAAATATAGAAGTATAGTTTGAAAATCCCTTATTCTACTAAATCAGAGAGGTTAATGTAATTAATAATGACATTTAATATGCAGCATCAAAGCTATAAATATGAATTATTTTACTTACTGGGATCCTCTTTATCCTTTGCGGGAGCCTGTTTATCGTTTTTGGACATTTTTGGCGTGACTCAAACCTCCAAGTTGTTTTGTAGGTATGTGCAATATGGTTATTTGTATTGCTGGGAATAAAGAGAAACAGGAGCAATTGTAATTACGAATGATGAAAGAATTCCAATCAAACATCTAAATTTCATAGGATTTGTTATCTTTATTTTCAAAATAGTAGAAAAGAACATCTTGTGTATAGTTGGATAAATGTAAAAAATTTTGACAAAATCAACAAAGAATTTATTTTCCTAGAAAACAAAGTGAACATTTAAAATTAACTTGGCTTCAAAACCTTGGCTACAACCAAAGAAAATGGCTTAACGTTATTTGGAAAGGCCCTAAACTAACTATATTTCGCTAAATCTAAGATGATATCGTATTCTAATACAACGTTTCGAGAAATAATCATCAAATTGAGAAATGTACTCCTAACATGACACTGGCGAGATCCAATCATTCCCGCACCAAAAAAAAAAAACGTTTACTTATTCACTAGATGCATCATGACCTTGACAATAACCAATCATTTTAAAACAAAAATATAACTAAACATTACTTGTTTACCAACAAAAATTCAGGTCAACCTATTATCTGAAGAACAAAATCATCTCTGCTGCATAAATGTACATTATAACATGTAATGAAAATAAAATAAAATGAATTTAAAACTGACAAAGAATATCAAGTAAAACCACACACACACATATATACACACACACACACACACACATACACAAACATATGCGTGATGTCAAAATGATATTGTTATAAACTCCAAATTAGTAGTCTTTGATTTTTATTTCTCATCTTGCTAATGAAAGTATGGGTTTTATGGTCACTAAATATCGTGCTCCAGGAAGGAGCTGAATTAAGTTAAACTTTACAATGTTGTCAGGCCAATATCAAAGCCAATTATTTCTTCTCTATGGTTGAATAATTTCGTTGATGTTTCTTTAATTGTTTTAGAAATATAACACACTGGAAGCTCAAAACAAAATTTGTCGAACCGAAACATCACTTGCATAAACGAATAATTGTTATGATTTTTTGAAATTTGGAGATGCTCGGACTGGCATTTAGGTCAAGGATTTAACTTATTGAAGGCCCCATGTCATTTCTTAGTTCACATGTATATGTCTTTCATACTCAATAAATGTTTCAGGGGTCCAGTAATTATTTAAAATAAACATGCAATTCAGAGATAGCCTTGATTTTATCATCTATAGGTTTAACTTGTCTATGTCTCACGATATGCTCTAGAAATATTACACTAGCACGACAGAACTCGCGGTTAGATAAAATAATTGTTAAATTTGCAACAGTGAGTTTGTCAAGTTTTCCTGAATGTTTTTTCCAGTGTCATTGTAGATGATGACATCATCGATGTATGCATTATAATTATCTATACCAGAGGTGATTGTATTTGAAAGACGTTGGAAGTTATTTGGCAATACTTTCATCTCAAACGGCATTACTTTATATTGGTTACTTCCATCTGAGGTCACAAATGCCAAACTTTCCATAGCCCTTCTCGTTAGTGGAATTTGCCAATTCCTTCCAGAAGATCTAAATTAGTGAAAATCTTGGAGTTTCCGATCGAATCAATAGAGTCATCGATTCTTGGTAATGGAAATAAATATGGTTTGTCACACTTTTCACCTTCCTATAATAAGTGCACATGCAAAACATTTAACTGGTTTTGGAACAAATATGCAGGGCGAACTCCAGTTACTGGGCTCCATGAAACATTCTCCAGCAAAAAGTGAATTATATTTCTCCAAATATTCCTGTTTGAGAGGGTTCATCCTGCATGGGTCGTGATTCACAGGTTTGGAATTCACAATTTCAACATCATGGTACTTTTATTGTCCGTGTAGGAACATTGGAAATAAGTGCTTATATTCAATGAATAACCTTTTTACTCCATGTTATTGCAAATGTGAAGGTATTTGTTCCAGATCGTTCATAATTTCTGAATTCTGAAGATTTGTCACTCCAATATCAATATAAATCGATGATGTTCCTTTAGTTAAATCGTCACAAAATGGGAAAGGTACAACTAAGTAATTGTTTGTTTGTTTTAGCTTGGCTATCTGTTTCAATATACTATTACTCCTATAATAAAATTAGATCTCAGGAGCACTAATATTATAATTTAGCTCATTGATATTCTTCTAAACTTTTTAGAAGCCATGAAATATACTCTAAAGAAAAAATTAGAAAGAGAGAGACAGCATTCCATTATCAGACTCAAATGTTCTCTCCACTGTAATTTTGTCAAACTGTAATTAACAGCTTCCGATTTCACTTGAGCTTTTCCATTTACTCAAATCAGGCCTCTGCTGTGGGCTAAAATCTCTTAACCCAAAGTAGAAAAGGCATATAATAATATTCTTGGAAGTGCTTTTGATCAATATATGGTCTATCACTATTCAATAGCTTGACTATATTTGAGGGGCTAGGCAGGTTTTAAATTAGCCAAAATTTGGCTAATTCCTACAAAGTTGTTCTTCACACCCTTAGGATAGGAACCAAATTTTGGAAAAATTAGCCAAAATTTGGCTAGTGTCTTTTAGTATAACCCCTATGTATGGCTGCAAAAGATCAAACTCTAGGTAACTATGATTAGCCAAAATTTGGCTAACTGCAATATTGTCCCTTTACATAATGTATTGTATGACCTTTTAGGCAGAAACCAAATTTTGGATAAATGTATCCTTAGCCAAAATTTGGCTAAGGATTCCTTTTGCCAGGCTCAGTGAGGCTGGTGCACAACTAATGACCTTATAGCAAAATTTGGCTAGTGTCAGCAACAGCTTTTCAAAACAGCTGCATGTATGGCTGTTATAATTTAAAAGCTCTATAATTAGCCATATTTGGCCATCCTCCTCAGTGTTTCATTCCCTACTGTTGTGTAAATGTAAGCTTATAACATTGTTGGTCATTGCCTGAAATGTTTTCTTTTGTATAACCTACAGTAATAACTATTAGATATCCAAATTTGGCTACATGCATGGCTAAATTACTCATAAGGAGTACATGCAGTATTGGCTAAATATGTGCTTGAACAAAGTGCTTGACTCCTAATGTTGTATTTAATTTTAATATGTATATACTTTAGCATAGAACTTACTATGTAACATTCAAATTTAATGAATGGGAGAATACCAGACCATCCCAGTGATTCATATATTGTTAGTATTTTTATATAAATTCATTAGGTTGATTATCTATTTTACCTCTATCCACCAACATTCCATTCTAATGTGTGCCAACCCTACTGTTAATAAATGTGTAATCAGAATACTCTAGTGAATAGACATTTTCTGAGCTATAATCCAGACGAAATGAATAGAGAATCAAAATGATAATACAACTTTGCTATTAAATATCCATATTTTGAATGATAATACCTAGAGCATGTTTATGTAATGTAAATACCTTGTTTTCAACATCTTCTCATCTATCTTCATTAACATACACCATTTACATACCCCATTGATCAGGAAGCACTATACATGTATTTTACTGTTACCATCTTACTGTTTTACTTTCAACTATTTGGCTTTTTATATCACTGGTTGATATTAAAACTTTTACTCTTTTTAACGTTTATTCATATAACAAATTGTATAGCGCTAAATAGTCTAAACGTTCTTGTGCACCATTAAAATTCAATCCATTTATCAACCACATGGCCTTTAGACATCCTTATTATCAATGTAACTTTAGAACTTTCTGAAATTGTGTTATTTCAAGTAGTGCTTTGTCAAGTTTTGCCAAAAAATGATGTCATGACATAACTTTTGCAACTTTAAAATTCAATACACTTTACCAGTGTGTTTTCTGTATATATAAATCTTTGTAAGAAACAAGTTAACACATTATTCCCTAGCGATGAGGTTACATGTCATGAGGTAGTAACCTTCTTCCAAGGTCTGTAGCATCAAGGTCATGCATGATACGCTAAAGTGGGTGGTATTATAGAAAGGTAGACAGATTGCGCTCTACAATTATACCAAATAATCTGAATACTTTAGTTGCACTACAAAAAAACAGAGGGAAAAACATAAGTTTTTTTATCTTTTTTTTCCACCTAAACTTCTCCCATGGTCGGAATCCGAATTTGTGTCCAGATTTAGACTATGGCCTCAGATCTACGACAGACCAGTCTGAAGCGCACACAGACAGGTGGACCTTTGCAAAAAGTAGGATAAGGTGGATATTTTGAATAGTCTTCTCCATATGAAAATTATGGGTGTTAAGCACCAAAAAAGAAGTCCAACTTTTCACGTTCTGTTCATGCACCAGCAAACTAACCAATGAAAAACATTTTCTTTAGAACAACTAGCCATTTGTCTAATGGAATATTGCTTGCAAGTCGATGTATTAGAATGTATTCAGAAATAGTCCCCAAAATTTGTTAATACAATTACAATTTTTTTAAATACAAAATCAATAATAAAATATCAAAAATTACAATTCATTCAATCTATAGCAAACACAAACATAATAGGGCAGGAGGTCCTCCCTAAGAATGGTCTGTGAAAATCAGCGGGGAGAGCAACCTCTAAAAAAAAAAAAACATTTATTGCAAAAACAGCAAAAATTCTCCGGGGTTAATGTGATAATAGGCTTTGACCTTCAGAAAACCATAAACCTTTGCAGCATATAAATAAAGTACAGCTAAAATGTATAACCCTGTTCAACCAACAAATCTATGCAAAAGAAAATGTAAATGAATAAAGGAAAAGCTTGCAATTGATATTATGTCTTTATTTGAATATTTCATAAAATGGATAGGAGGCATATGTTGGATGGTACTTAGGTCTGATAGAGTAATAAAAAGCATATTATCAAGTATGTACCCTGGTAATCCATTTTATTTTTAATTCTGTTTTGACATCTCATAAGAGAAGTGACTAAAGCTTTAAATATAACAGTTAACACAAACATAATGGGTTTTTTGTTTCAAGTTCAAATGTACATGTTAATAATTATGTAAAACTTTACTTCTATATGATGATATTTTGTAACATATTTAAATCTTAACATAGTTTTAAGAAGATAAATTTAAGATATTAACAGCATAAAAAATTCCACTTCAAAGACTGCCTGAGGTTCATCTTTATTGATTTAATGGCAAGTGGTTAAATGTATAAATTTCTACTTAATCTAAAAGACATGTCTTATATTATAATTAAAAAATAATTGATGAGATCTAGTGGCTACAGAGATGCTGTTTTGCCCATTAAAAACCAGTACGTTGTAGTATACCATAATGTTTCTTTGATAATAATCACCCAATCATAATACTTCAGGAGAACTATTACTACCAGTCAAATCTAGTGCTCCCAGAGTAAAATTCATTAGCTATAAGGAGGTAGCATGTAGTAAGTAGGCAGGTTTTACTGAAGAGATCAACCAATGAATCTTTTGAGAGTGGTTCAGTAATTCATACCTGTGCTTAACTTTGAATGTATATTGCAATTGCTTCCTTTATTTGTTTATGGTCTTCTTCCATATAATATATTTAGTTGTTCACTATCTCTAGTTCAAACTTGGTGATCTAATAAATTTTATACATTTTCTGGATATATTTCATATTTAATGTTGTTTCTAAAAAATCAGCAAACTTAAATTTCAAATTTCCAGTCTCAAGTTTCCCTAATGGCATTTTGCAGTAAATCTTATTGTGACCCTCCAGTAGTCCCATGTATACTGCACCAGCATTGTACTCCACCAGCCCAATAATTGTTGGAGAGATTACCTACAAAGAAAATCATAAATGACAAAACATTTTCTTCTTTCCCACTGGGACTGAAAAAAATGAATTTCCTAAAAAATTAACCTTTAGTACATTATTATGCCTTGTGGAGTAATGTCACTTTAAAGACACAACTATTTTCATAAAAAGTCTACTGACTTGTATGTCCACATTTCTTTAATATGTTGTTGGTACCTGAAATGAATAGTCTTGTCCTGATGACAGTGAAGGAGTCGATAAAGAGTATATGATCAGTATTATTCAAGTTTTGTATTCCTTAGCACTAAATAATCTTAAAAGAAAAAACAAGCTCATGAAAACAATGGTGTTACAGAAAGACATTACAATTTGGAATTGAAGTCAGTCACTTCCCAATCATATTGGTAGCTCCAATTGAAAATTCAAAGCAACCAGATCTCCTATCTTGAATTTTAGAAAGTATCTGTCTTAATTTGCAGGTCACTAACTCGGTTTGTCTAATCAACAACTGAATAGAGTATTTCTTGATGAAACTCTAATATGTGAACTAAGTATGTACAATAAACATATCAATACTTAATCAGAAATGTTTTTATTTTTTAATACAATTATACACTGCATAATTCTGAACTTTGTAACATTGATTATTTTATAAGACTTCAAATAACCATTTGAAATTTAGTGTCATTGATATAAAATAATGGTGATCATGGTAACTGTTTTTGATGTTGTTTCTAAGGAATGATGTTAATAAACTTGAAAAATCTATTGATTCATATTATTGTGAAAAAGATGTATATACATATGCTGCTATTTATATTTGAACTATTGACTATCTAAATTACTCATGTGATGTTTTGGTTCCGTTTCTAAACTTTAGTTATTTGGCTTGTATTTTGTTCTGCCTCAGTCTTACTTTTCACTTTAGTTTTCTATACAATAATTTATACATTTATGGAAATAAGAATAAAATATATAAATTAAAAATAGTGAATTACATTTTTTAGCATATCAGATATTACTCTCATATTTTAACTACTCTTACATAAAAGAAAACCTTCAACTCATCTTAAAAAATCACTACAAGATAATGAATTTACATTTCTTATATTTACATTAATCAATCATTTGCTTATTTAAATCAAGTTTAATACATAACAATAACATAAGAGGTCAATGAAATTTATTCATTCCTTTTGAATATATTTTGGTGTCATGTTCCCTTATCTTGGTTTACCTTTTCTGCCATGTCCACCAATAGTAGATGTATACTGCCCATATAATGTTGACTATTTCAAGCAAAAAGTTATTTACTGAATCAAGTGATCAATATTATTATGTAGAATATCAGGAAATGATAATTACTAAAATCGTAACATTAAGTTTCAAGAAATACAAAATGAAGTATGTCATTCAATTTATCTATACATAACAAATGTATTTTAAAACACAAAAAATAAAATCTTACCTCCTTCCACTGTCATACCCTCCACAGAAAAAGGCAAAGTTTTAATCTCCTCCACTGACAAATACATGTACTCATGAATTCTTGAAATCTGAAGTGAAAACCAAATCAAATTAACTATGTTTTCATATATGCCCACCTATACAATTTTAATCAAGTGTTTTCCTAATTTGCTTGCAATAATGACTTTATTACAGAATGACATGTACACCTATGTGTCAACACTGGTTGAAAGTTAGTGTTGTGCTAATTTCATTTTCATATTGTGTATCTGTTTCATATATTGCATCTCAATTTGGAATAGTTCATTTGCATAGGGCTATAAATGCTCATCCAGCAGTTATCGTTATTACATTATGGTTTGAAAATGTTTTCAGCAGAGATTACAACTGATTCATATGTAACTAGTCAATAAATCACAATATAATTCTCTCATTATTGCATGTAAGGATACATATTGTCATTTTGAATATTTTCTGCCATGGAAAAATTCAATCCCAATTCCAGTTAAACTACATTCTTAATGGCAATACATATCCATAAAAAAAACTATTTTGTTCTACAACATTCATTAACTTTACACAATATTTTGCCATCTTCATAACTAGAATCTGGAAAAAACACATGTTGTTAAGATTGTCTGGTAAAATATACTAATATAAGAAATATACTTACTTTTCACTTTACATAGGTATCAGTATCTATGTCATCATGATTTATGCAAATCTTTCCTTTTCCACAGAGTCAAAGACCATGTTCTGCAGGAGAGCATAGTTAAAACAGCTATCAAACCCTACAAAATGAAATTTTTTTTATGTCTTTTCAGAAAGCATTAGGAATGTTCCTTTCTCTTTACAGCACAATTATTAGTATTATTATTATTATTATTATTATTATTATTATTATTATTATTGAAAATAAACAACATGAAGAAAAAGCATACTTAATACATTATCTTGGCAGTTCTATGGGAAAAAACCTGTAAATTTTACTAACATATTGTGTATCTTGCATCAATCTAAAATGTATTTATGGAGCTAAAATGGCCCACTACAGTGTCAAAACATATCATGTTTTGTTTTGATTATTGCTTTGTTTCATTGTGTATCTATCATAGAATAATAATTCTCATTTACAGAATATTAAACTTGTAATTGAAATTTCAAAATGAAAGAGGTATGCATTCTTTAGTTTGCTGGTTTATGACATACATGCAAAAAAGGCCTTATTTCAAAATTGTTTCAGGTAGAGATATAGAAGTTAGTTTAGTAATTTCCATTTTCTATGTAAAGAATTCTAATCATGAAGTGTTTCAATTAAGAAATTTTGCTCTATTTATCATTCATTTTAAAGCATTAAATGTACTTACTCTCTCCTGACACACCAGCCTCTATTGTCTCATCTTCATTCTCTGTTTCATCTTCTTCATGCAAATCACAAACTGATTACATTCTTAAACTGTATTTCTTCCTTTCTCAAGTGTGAGCTACTAAGCTGGCATTTTCTAGGTGGGCATACAAATTTAACCTCTCAAAGCCATGCCTTAGTCCAATGAAATTCTGTACAGGACTACATAGAAGTTCTGACTTTTGATCTTGGAGTTGTATCACATGGCCTATTACTCTGGCCTTTGAAACTAATTGTGATGAACTGGAGCTGTTGAAACCATGCTGATTGGATTATCAGTGATGATTTGTTGGATGATGTCTTGATACAAGATATTGAGTATTGTAAAACAAATTATATAATACTGAAGTGAACTAAGTCAAAGTGCTGATCTGGCAATGTGCAGGAATTATAACTATGTACAAATCATTTCTCAAACTCTTTACCCTTATTATAATACAACATCAATCTATAAAACTTGTTAGCTTATTCCACTTTCCTTTTCTTAACTGGCAGCTTTCATAGATGGTGTAACATCCAGTTCTTCCATCCCAACCCCCTAATTATTTCTTGCCCCTCCCTTGCAACACATTAGGTTCCCCCTCTATTTATTCGCCCCCTCCCCTCAGATAATTAGTTTCTTTTCAATAATGGACTCTTTGGAAATAAACTGACTGCCACATGTATATATGTAATGAGTCTGCTAACAATTGGAAAAGGGATGAAGTCAGCCATCTCATTCTTTTCCCCATTCAACCAGTTTATTTATTTTCATTAATGCACCCTTTGGTAATACACTTAAGACATACAAGTGAAATACCAAAACATAATGGATCCTTTAACAATTGGGGGGGGGGGACAGAATCAGTTAATCATGATCAACTAGCAGATTATTTCTCCCAACAGCAATTTGTTTCTTTACCTTAATGGACTCTTTTCTAATCTGCTTAAGGCCCACATTTGAAATATAATGCAGGTTATGGTTCACTTTACAAAATCACACAAGTGTTTTTTTTTAAAAAAAAAGAAGAACTTTTACATTAATAGAGGATACAATCTTAGACTAATATCATTTCAAGTCACTTGAATAGTATAAGACACAACTTATAAAGATTCTTCATGATTCTTCTTAGCAAACTAACACTACATTGAAATGCAGACCAATCTGATGACCTAGGTGGTTAGAGCATCCACCAGTGATGTGTGAGGTTGTTGTTCAAACACCAGCTGTAACTGTGTCATACCAAAGACTTATAAAAATGATACTAGCATCTGCCTTACATGTACATGTTGCTCAATATAAGAGGTTAGTATAAGACTGGTTGGCCTGGTGTCTTAATAATGTGACTGGGTGGGACTTGATGCTACATGTATACAGGATGATGCATCAGTGATGGACATCTCTATAAACTGCTACACTACAGACACTGCAGTAATGAATAATCCAAAATACACACACACATACACATACACACAAATAGTCATTTTCAAGATTTTGTAAATAAATTCTAGAAGGAGTGAAAGTGTCGAAGAAAAAATATGCTGGGTATCTTAACCAATCATACTGGTTAACTCCTTTGGAATTGGATCCAATAGTACTATTCACATAAATATCAGTAGACAACAATGGTGTTGCATTCATAATCTTGGCATGGTTTGCCCACACCAGATTTGAATCCGTATTACTGTCCTGTAAATACTTATTTATATTGTTGTTGTGGTTGATGTAATTGCTCAGTTTTTAGTAACCAATGTGGAGACATATGCTTGATAATACTATTTCAGGAAAGTTTGTAGCTGTTTTCGCTTTATGAAATTGCAAAGTTTATAACTCTAAACATACAATTACATGCACAATCACCTCATACAATTTGGAGATCATGACAGGTGAGAAAAGGTAGAGAGGAAGCAATAGAGAAAGACCAATATAGGAGAAGAGCAGAAGACAGAGGAGAGAGATAAAAAAGAAAGTGAAAGAAAAAGAGGAACACTTGAAGAAATGAAAGATAAGGCATAGATGATAAAGAGAGAAGAAGATGATAAGTAAAAAAGAAAATGTCATAAGAGGTGCATAAAGACTATAAAGGCGAGAGAAAAGAGGCAGTTTTATGCAGGGAATAAAATGAGAGGAAGTGAGAGGTAAAAACATATAAGAAAAGAGAGAGAGAGAGAGAGAGAGAGAGAGAGAGATAGAGAGAGAGAGAGAGAGAGAGAAAGGAGAGGACAGGGGCAAATACAGGAGAAGACAGAGGCAAATACAGGAAAAGATGGTAACAGGGAGGAAAATAGAGGGGAGAGAGAATAACAGAGAGGGGAAGGCAATGAGCAGATACAAATAGAGAAAGACAGGAAAGAGAGGGAAAGAAAATGAAAGAAAAGGAAAGAGGTAAATTTAGAAAAACAATGGAAGAGAAAGACAGACAAAATAAGACAGAAGAAGATAGTGAAAAACTGAGAAAATAATTAAATTTACAACAAAAAATTTGCTGACAAGCGTATTTCTTCCAAGAAAGACCTAAAATACGTGGTAGTTGAATTTCCTCATTTTATATTCTGATTATATATAAAATCCAAACAAAGTAATAAAAACATATTAACCCACCTGATCGCCTGTTATTATGGTAGCTAGGTTCTAACATTAAAATTTAATTTAATATGGTTATTTTTAGAAACCAATATTCATTTGCTGGTGGAAATCAGTTCTTATTAAATTCTTTAATAAGTATCCATTTTTATAGATTTTAATTTTTCATTTTATCATGCTTAACATGTGTAGTTGGAGGGGGGAAGAATTTAATAGTCAGTTATTTTTGGAGGGGGAGAAAGAATCACCTAGCCAATTCTTGACTACTACATTGTGTCATCATGACACATCTTAGACTTGTGTATAGTGAACACCAACTTGTCATCCAACAAAATAAAATCATGGATATTTTAGATCTCTTGCAATAACTCTTTAAAATGTTACTGGTGAATGCATATATATCAGTTATACAACCCTTAATAAAAATTAAATGTGAACAGCAATGATTTGCAAGAGCTTTTTATCTCCAGCAGCCATAGTAAAAATTAATTATCACGTAGAAATACATTCAGTAACCCATCATTATAACTGTACATGGTGTAAAAACCTAAGTGGTCATATGAAATGTAGGTTACTATGACAGTATTTACTAAAAGGGTCTGGTACTACCAGAGATACATACATTCATTTTGATTTATGATTTTTGCATGGCCAGAGCTTGAGAATGACAACATTTTTGATAATCAGTGAAGCACGATACAGAGACAAACAAAAATGAATCTATAGCCTACATGGCTTATATATAAGTCACTAATGGATAACTTTTCTTAAGGTGGTTAAACTGTCAAATCAAATATGATTATCCTGTTTGATAGCATTATTAGTGCATTATGTACTGTTGTTTTATATTATTATTCTAAAATGTTGTGTGCAGAAACATTTGGTGGGTGTTGTCTGACAGTGTCACTTACCAGGGGAACGTATGTGACACTGATTATGTGCCCTTTATGCAGAACTATATGGTATCAAAAATCATTTCATCCTTCCACACATCAACTGTACAACCTGTTACCAATTAGAATAATAAGTAACCTATTAATCTTAACCAGAATTGGGAAAACATAATATTCATTTGAATGATTATGTTGATGACTGGGTTAACAAATCTTATCATATGTGAATGAGAACCAATTGCAGATGATTAAATTAAATTTAAGTGTTATTCATGTTTCTAAAAATAAAAAATAGAAATTTCAAAGTTTTATTCAATACAATTTTTATTCCCTTGAATCTCAATGCAAAATAAATGATACATTTATAATTCCAAAATGATCTAATATGTTGCCTGTCATATAATAAAATGTGTATCTTGCAATAAATATATTGAGTATCCCATCCTTTCTTTAGGTAATTCCATATTGTTACTTTTATCGTGGTCCCCCAACCCCTTGCAAGTCATAGAGGCAATTCTCAATGAGTCATTTGCTGTCTTCATTTTAAAAATTTTGATATTTGACTTTGATCAGTACATTACTTCTAGGATTTGCCAAAATATTCATATCCAACATTCTTATCCACTATTTGTAGTCTTCGCTTACATATAAAAAGAAAGTTCATGTTGTCAGTAAGAGAGAGAGAGAGAGAGAGAGAGAGAGAGAGAGAGAGAGAGAGAGAAACTGGAAAGAGCAAGGTGATTTCTAAAATAAACAAAACGCACAAGAAGTTGAAGGTCATTCAATAATGTTGATAGAAATAGAAATGCAAAACTATTAAAGAAATAGTAAAACAAATGTCTTGTAATTCAATAAGAGTGTTTTTGAAATTGTCGTGATATTTGTTTTGCCACAAAATGGGTAACTTAACCTTTTCAGTTTTAAGAACTTGCTCTGTAGAATTCCTTCTTACATAAAATATCTGATCTAATTAAAATGATATGATCTGTTAGTATGATTCATGTCGTTTAGTTGATATCAGAGAAAATTTTGTTGCTCTTGGCTTACCAACAGATAACTCTCCACAACCTCCCTTGGTTGGCGATAAACGGTCTCAAATTTTGCATAGAGTTAAAAAATTTAAAGAAAAAAGAATTTCCCCAAGTTTTCACACTGGTTATAGTGGGTATTTTAAAAAAGACCTTGTATATCTTAGGCATTGTTCAAAGAACCTTAAATTCCCTTTATTTTGTCATATGATTGATGGGTGTAATATGGATTATGCATGTATACAGCTTAGCCTTACTTAAAATGTGCACCTTTAAAAAGAAGTGCTAGCTCCACTAGGTCATTTTCACTTCCTGAACATTAGAAGTAAATTGTATTTTTTTTAATAAAAAACACTCTTTTATATTTCATATATTGGTAATTCATTCATTGCACTTTCAGAAGCTGATTTTGTGTAGTCTCGCAAATTCATTTTTCCTATTTTAATATCTGCTAAAATATAGTGTACATTAGACAAATTCTGGCTGATTTCTGGACAAGGGAGCAGTCTTTTTAGTTAGCATTGTGCTAAGATTATTTACAATTTCCAAAAGTACAATATGCAAACAAAACCCAGCCATATTACATCAAAGTAGCATAGAGGTATGCCAACATTCTCTCCAATGTGCATGTTTTATATGCAAACAACTTCACCTTGCATACATCACTTTCTAAAAAGTACATAATAATGGGTGAGTGCCCCCTTGTACATAATTTAATTTGATTGTATCTGCTCTCTAATCAAACAGCAAGACTTTAAATGATTTTGATTTATAAATGCACACTGGTTTTCTAATGTTTTTGTAAGTACATGATCTTTCTTCTTTTTGTAATCATATCATATATGCATTTTATGTTATAGGTGTTTTCTAATGGTGTAAAGCGCTTAGAGCATCTAGAGATTAGGCGGTTTACAAAGTCCTCATTATTATTATGATTATTATTATTATTATTGATAGTATTATGTAGAGCTCAAGATGTACTAAAAGAAATTATTGCCAAAACTATTATTGTTGGGGAAATCTAGTATATTTTGCCAGAGTTCACAAGCGTAATCTTCCTTTTTCAAGCTAGAATGACTGCTTCGGTGGCCTAGTGGTTAGATCATCCACCGCGGAAAATGGAGGTCATGGGTTTGATCCCTGGCTTAGTCGTACCAAAGACTTACAAAAATGGTACCAACAGCTGCCTCGCTTGACGCTCAACATTAACAGGCCAGTGTTAGGACTGGTCGGCCCGGTGTCAGGATAATGTGACTGGGTGGAACATCAGGCTACATGTCTGTGGCATGATGCCCCAGTGCTAGACATCACTATAAACTGCCTCACTGGAGACATTGTAGCGACATAACTGCAAAATTGTTAAAGCTACGTTAAAAATCCTAATCAAACAAACAAATTAAGCTAGAATGAAAGATTAATACCATATACGTTAATTTACAAACAATTTAGAACGTTAAATAACAGCATTTGCTATAATAATAGTGTTACACACACAGGGGTATTCACTTGACCGAGCGGTGTCAAACCCTGGCGCGAGTCACGCTGGAAGTCATATGTTTTCCCCAACTTTCCCAAGACTTCCATACAACTTGAGTTGTACAATGGAAAGAAAGACGTGTCCGCTATATTTAATAACCTTTGCTCTAATCAATTGGCGATCCAGATGAGACAACTTGCCCAAAAGTCCATTAACTGCACCTTTGCATGGTTTTTCTTTATTATCATCCGATTTCCGTACCGACAGCTTGTCATGCCATAGAAATTACACTAGTATTCCCTTACCAACTGCGAAATATTTAACTGCGCGACCCTAGGCCAGTCAATCCTCATAATTTCTGGCGTATCACGCTCATATACATACACCCATTTTCCACTATGGACACATAAACGGTACCTACCAAGTTCCAACTTATTGATTCTATTATATAATTTACTGATTTCCAACCACAAATACTGCCATTTCAACCACAACACTTTTATACACTGCTGAATTTTAATATGGAATATGTTACACCAGGGACAGTCTTTCGGCTTGTACTTTAATTCACTACTAACAACCCCAGCATGGTTCAAATTCACTAACACTCGGCTCTGTGACGTTTGCTTCTACCAATTGGCTAACTATTTCGGGCTAGTAATTTCCATGGCACCGAAGACTAAATACTCACACAAATAAATCTAAGAATTGCTTAAAAACAGGATGCTGTCAAATACACATACTCCAAATTTATTACAATTGTTTTTATAGCAAAATGTCAGGTTATCTGAAAGATTTTGCAAACTAAACATATTGTGAAAAGAAGTAACAATTTTGTCATATATTGTTTATGCTAAATGAGGTAGTAAATAATCACCGTTATAATTAGTAATTAAATAATAGTTTGGTTGAAAATGAGAGAAAGGATTTATATGAAATATTTGAAAGTCAAATTGATTTATTGCTTTTATGTCTTCCATGATATTTACAATTTTTTCTACATATGACATAGTGAATTAAACTTAATTTATTGATCAATTAATGAAAGTAATTTATGAAGTTAATAATTATTCATTAATATGTTTGCTTGTCAGTAGATATAATTCAATTATGTAGCTACAGATGTGATATTCTCAAAAAATTGTATGAGAATATGTGAATGAAAATCATATGAACAAAAGTGAACATATAAAAACTATAGTCCTTGGTTTATTGGTGTGTTTTGGTATGGACCAAAATGTTAAGTAACAAAACAATTTAACACAGTTGGATAAAAAATACAATCTTGGGGTAAAAATGAAATAATTATACAAAATTACACAGGAAAAGTTAGAAAGTAAAAAACAATGATGAAACCTTATGGCAATCAGTTTGCTAAATATTGTCTTTACATGGATGCATTGTGAACCTAAATGCTGGTGGGAATATTTACAGTAAATGTACCAATATAGATTACATAGGACAGAATACTGGGTGACAGCAGTATCATAATGGCACAATGTCATGTTATACACACTTTGCAGCACCCATTAAAGCCATAAAGGAATGGTTAATACTGCTCTATACTATAGATTTAGATGCATTAAGATAGCATGGTCCCATCATGGTACACACTGCTTAGGCTAAACTCATTTGTAATATGGATGCAGACACAAATCATTTAGCAACAAATTCTTGAAAAGACAAACATGTCAGCAAATGTCTGAACATAGAAACATCATTCAGATGGGATAAGATAAAATGTTGTAGTGACCTGTTTTGAAATGACTGAATTACTCACTCTGTGATATTTACATACTTCAAATTTCATAATGCTACTTACAGTCAATAGTTATATCAAGCATGTAGCAAATATGGTTCAAAATACTCTGATGTGTGAAAGTTACAATGACCTATGGATTGTATTATATTATATGCTAATGTTCACAAGTATAGATAAAATAGGGCATAAAGTATTTACCAGATAGCTAAAAAGACAAACATTTCCAAAGCATGCAAACTAGTCAACAGTGACATATTTTTGGCATGATGGAGTTATCCGCTGTATTACTGAAGCTCATACTAAATTGTGTGTGCAGGTGCAATAGGGTCAATGGCATTGAGAGTGTAATGAACATATAGCTGAATATTCATATCTCTGAAGTATTAAACTTGGGTCACACTGATTTACTTTGGACAAGACTTAACTGTTTTCTTTGTAGTATATCCATATGAAATAACTAGTTTATAAACAACTCACATGCCAAATGTCATGAGTGAGTGTGAAATAGAGTTCAGAATAGTAGGGGTGTAATAATCCCACAGCTGAAGCAAATAATGCAAATAGAGCATGAAAATAAAATCATGCTGACCTAATTTTAATGTTTGAATTGCTGGCTTGCTTGGATTCTAACTGAGATGCATCATTACACCAACTGTCACAAGACTAGATGTTACTGGGTCAAAGATATTGAGGGCATAATGAACCAATAACAAGGAATCACATGTTGAGTCACTTTAGTATAATTTTACTTCTCACAATTTACTAAAGACAGAATTCAGACTCTCACTACATCACCAATTGTACTTAAATGCCCAAAAGTTTACTTGGTAAATCAGTTGCATTCAGCATGTGTTTGTATCTGAGACATTAAATGTATCATCTTGATTTATTCTACCCACCTACCTATCTACCTATTGTTTAAAAAAAGAATGAATGTCATGATGTATATTATGACAGTACAATACACCACCATTTATTACCTTAGTATCTAACCCAAAGTGGTTCTTAAATAACTGTTTTTAAAGAGACTCTAAAGGTACATTGTACTTGGAACACAACAAATAGACAGAAGTAGTAGATGTAACACACTCTGAAACTGGATAATGGTGATGTGTAACATTTTACTGTTAGTTCAAGTTTCATTTGGATAATCCTGTTTTCCTTTCATTGCTAACAATTTGACATCTAACAAGGGTCATCATTATTAGCACCATCTCTAATTCAAATTTTACAGCCAACATCCCTTGGGAGGGCATGGTCAATTACACATTTGAATAATCTACTCATGATGGGAAGGCAAACCTTTGATATTGTCCTAAGGGACATTTGCTTGCTGCTAACAGTCTCTTACAAGCCTTGTGATTCATGGATGATTTTTCATTACTTGGATTTGGTTTAGCTGAACATTTCTAGATTATTTTTTTTTAATGTAACTTTATCTGCATGTCACAACAAACTCAGATAATATTAATAGGACTTTCCTAAATCTTTATGATAAGGCAAAGCAGACACAGTTATGTATGCACATGAAATTCACTATTCACTATAAATTTCACTTGCTAACTTTTTTGTCAGCTGAAAGAGTAATTAAACAAACTAACTGAATCTTGATTGAACAATATTTGAAATGACTGTTGATGTATGCTTTAATAATTTTGACACTAAAATTGTGAACAAATGTAAATTTGAAATGGGTCTGATAATGTTATGAACTATATGTTATAATCTACTTATCAAATTCATCACATAATAGATTTAATATTTACATGATAAAAACTGAAAGCATCCTGTATGGTAATTAGGCATTATGAAATTACCAGTAAACAAAAGCGTGTGTAGTAATTAGATCAATTGGTTTAAAAAGTACTTGAAAAGTGTGCACAATTTGTATGTTATCGTTACCTGTTAGAGAAATATATATTATTATGTGTTTACACAAATGGTTGAATATCCACCTCATTACTGCCTTCAGTGCAATCAGTTGATAAATTTTGATTGCAGATAAATTATAAAATGAATTCCTTTCATGAATACGTGTGTGCCTTTTTTCCTTCTCATCTGCACCTGGTATAACAATGAGAACACCAAAATTTACATTGATACAGGTTTATGAAAACAATTAGGTTGAATTGTTCACATCATATAAGCACCATACCTTTATTACAGGGCACCTTACACATACATAAACAATACAAGGCCCAAAGCTTCTTCACATCTGGGAGTATAGGTTATTTTCTCTCCAGGTCAAAGTTCACAGTTTAATAAAATATTAAAAAGTCCCTTTAAATAGTCAAGAGAGACATACAGTTGCCTCTGCACTGCATAGAAAATAGCATTAACATAATCGTGTTATTATCATTTGTGCTGCCTCCAAAGCTAAAGTGCAGCACATATATTTTTGTTTTCTAGCAGCATTTGTGTAAATTACAAGATTATTTTAACATTTTTTTTCAGTTTTACCTATCAATAAAAAGATATCATTTCCAAGTTTTGAAAATTTCATTGAGCAGAAAGGGCTGTAATGGAAAAAAATCTAGATTAGTAAAACTATACTATTAAGATAATATTTGATCTAATTTATTGTGATTACTATACAATGTGTGAGGACATTTCATCCATGATAATAACTTAATTGATGATTAGTTTTGTTATTATTCTCAGTGATAATTCCCCAGATATATTCCTGAACTTAGTAGTATTTATCTAAATTCATCATGAAGAACTCACAGCCAGGATCAGTTGATAATAAAGTTGATCCTATTTGCAACTGAAAAAAGTAGAGACAGTGTTTTATCGATTTAACATAAGTCTTTTACAGACCAGAGTTTAAAAAACTGGTTAATGAAGTTTGCAATTGATTCATTGGTGCCAAATTAAAAACATATTGTAAACATTTAAACATCTAACATTATTGAAGTTTTATTATCATGGATTTGGCAAAGTCCTACAATGGTAACTGGACAAGTACCACAAGTCATGAAAGCAAATGCCTTATTTTGAGCTATCTTGAATTGATAAGAGTTAACAGCTCTCTCCAGGTCATTATCTTGGTGTAAATTTTCTCTGATCATGAAGTAGGGTTAGCTCTTCCATGAAAGCCACCTGCTGGGCACCTAATAGCTTTGATAGAGGCAGTAGAAAGACATTTAACAGTTAGTTCAGTCTGCATAAGGTCAAATTTCTTGCTACCAGAGAAATTCAACTGATATTTCCAAAGCCTGAAGAGAAGCAAAGGACAACGATTTATGCAGAAAACTTCTGGAAATGAGTTCAAAAAAGGTGTGTATTGATTTAAAATTATTTTCTGCTGATTTTAGAGTTTAAAAATATAAAATATTAATAAGAGTACTTAGTTATATTATGTTAAATTATCTACTAGTATTATTCACTTTTATTGAACTATTCCTTAAGTAATCAGATATTTTCTTCGGTAAACAATAGCCCACATCTACTCAAAGAGCATACGCAGTATGAATTAGTATTAAATGTGGCATAGTTTTGTACATTTATCTTCTAAAATTGACTCAATGAGCATCTATTACATGTTATCAAATTTAAATGTAAAATTTTCTAAAGAAATGTTTTTTGCATTACATGTGATAATGGATTTCAGACTAGTAGATTTACATATTTTGATTAGTGGATTCACTCCTAATTAAACCATTAGATTTTTTTAATCTTCAAAAATGTGTTACAAGGTACTGAACAGTTTTGTTTTCTATATGTTCTCTCTGCTTAATATAATAAAACAGCAAGGTTTGAACATAAATTAGATTCAGATTCAGATTAAAATGGAAAATGCTATAAAAAAAGAGGGTTATTTATCTTACAGTTGACTGCAAAAATTTAAAAATTAATAAATTCAATACCATTTTTAGTTTTCTTCACAAGATCACTGTCTGGTGACCACAAAAGACATTCATTTCGTCCAAACAAAAATCTGTTTGCTAAGATATATCTCATGAAACACTACAGCCAAATTTAAAAGGCATTTGTTCCACACAAAACCTGGTTTTAGAAAGACATATTTCCTGTTTGATATTTTACAAGAATCAAATACATAATTTTGTTCAACTTCTCTTTTTTTAAATAAGGTCATGTTCAACTTGAAACTACCAGTTATAACAGCACCAGTGCATATTTCAAAAATATATGCTCTGACGAATCTTACGCTAAAACAATTACATGTATGTTGTATTGTAACAATGCAGAAACAAAGAGTTAATGTTTAAACTAAAATGTGCCAGTAACTCGTATTGGTATATATGATGAGTGAATGAAAGTTTATATAATGTGTGCAAGAATTGCACACAGGAAGTAAAACGTATAAAATTGAATCAAGACAAAGTTTCAAAATGTAACTTATATGTAAAGAGTCCCATATATTTATTCAAGAAAGAAATATTGAAAATATCATAGTTTGTATTGCTGTTGAAATAACTTTCAATTTTAATTATTATACGTTCACTTTTTTAAAAACAGCGTTTAGTCAGCTAGTTTAAAAAGTTGACTTAACAAGAATTAATGAAGATCTAATGTATAGCCCTCTCTTTAATCTCACATGGAATCATGATAACTATTATGCCATTTCTGTATAGTGTAAGTTCATTTTTTCTGCAGGTATGCATTCATTAACCTAATTCTGAGAGTGTTACATGAAACATTCACTTGGAGAATTCAGCACTAATTAAGGGTCTTACATACATGGATGAAAAAGTCCATAACATCTGTGTTCAAGGGCTAAAGGTACTGTAAAAATACCTATTTGACTTAATTTTCACTCCTCAGGCCATAAGGTTAAGTAACTTTACATTTTTGACCTGTATAAACCTTCATCCTTCCATCCTTTAACAATTACATTTTTATCACTCTATCATCCATATATTTGATTTAATTTTAAGTAAAGCACGGAATATGAGCTTATTTCTAGATTTCAGACTAATTCAACACACACTATAATAAAAGCATATTAATAAGGTGATCTTGCATGCAATTAGCTGAGCTTCTTACCAATAATAAAGAAATATTTTTTAGTTTTTATAAAACTTGCAGTACAGGTTTATATGATGAAGATTTCAACAGTTTAGTAAGATTGATATCCATTCATAGTAATTATTTGATCTTGCATCTGACTGAACCAGTTATCACTCTAACGGTCGTATTTGTACATGTTTGTAAGTTTTATTAAACATGGAATATAAGCTTATATTACGAGATCTCAACTGAAGTGGCAACTAGTTGCACAAGTTTGTAACCACTTTATTTATGATTTGATTTGATGAATATTGAGAAATGGGCTATCATCATGAAGATGTCAAGTGTATTTTATTAAGAGCAAGGTCAAATTATATAGTAATGAAGTGATCTGGCTTCATGTCACAAATACATAGCTTAATGTCCCACCCAGTAACATTATTCTGACAAGAGGCCAACAAGTCCTAGCACTAACTTCTTAATACTGAGTGCCAGGCAGTAACATTTTTATAAGTCTTTGGCATAACTCAGCTGGGGATCAAACCCACGACCTTCCACATCCAAGGTGGATGCTCTAACCACTAGGCCACCAAAGCAGTCTACCAAAGACTTTTAAAAGTAATACAACATAGTAGATCAAGTTAAGAAAAGAATCTTGATTGTAAATTTTCCAACTAAATTGCAATGTAATTTGAACATTATTTTTTTTTTAATAATAATTTCTTCTATTGTAACAGTAAAACAATCATTCAAAAGACTTGCTTAATTTAGTTTAGAAAACAAATAAATTTCATTTAAAACTACTGACCAAAATTTTTCAGGTATACACAACCCAACAAGCATCATATGGACATCAAGCTGACCATACAGACAGAAGAAAATATAAAGTTGGGGAATGTACTCTAAGCAATCATTCAAATCAGTCAGGTCTAGGAAGTTGCAACCACTGAGGGTACACTTGGAATATACTATGCAAAGTAATGTAAGGTGTCAGTTACATAGTTTAAACACCTGAGCACATCAGTCAATAATATTATACCTGGGACTTTGAACCTCCTTTTTCAAGAAGATTGCCATTAGCCATAACAAGATTTATATTAAAAAAGATCTTTTATGCTAAAGTTTATATTGTTTTATAAACAAAGAAACATTCCATAGGCATTGCTCTTTCAAATAAAGCAGAAAAGATATTTTCATTTTACATTGAAATAAAACACCAATCTGGCGCTACAAATTATTCTGGTGTTTTTCATATGGATATACAGTGAAACCTGTCTTGAATGACCACTGTGATGTGAGACCACCTGTCTTGAGAGACCATATTCTCAATGCACAAATTTAATGATTATATAGCATCATGACCTGTTATGAGAGACCACTTGTCTTGAGAGACCATACTTTTATGGCAGAAAGGGTGGTCTTTCAAGACAGGTTCTAGTGTAATATTATTAAAATTTTTATGTACAATGTACATCATTTCAGTCATATGATAAATATAATAAATATTTTGTGTATTTAATCATTTTGTTCTAATATTTTGCTGTTCTCTTGATTTTATATGCATCCATCTTCCTATTGGTCTATCTCTCTTGTTAAATACTTGGTATAAAATTTAGGTTTTACAGTTTTTGCAAAACTTCTAGTATGATTATAGCCTCCCTACCAATGTCAATAATGAAAACTGTTGGTGTGATAAAAATGCACAGAAATAGTTGTTTCATTTACTGATTTATAATTTCTAACCCAACTGTGACCAGGAATGCCCTAGCACTGTCATTGTCTGTGGATTGTGCTTAATATACTTTCCTTGCTAACACTGTGTCATGTTATGCATACAATGTACTATGGGCGAGTCGATTTTCCTCTGACAGCAGAGCGACATAGTTCATCCTGTTTGGTAACTGCCAGATAATTCCACAAATTACCATAAGGTTGAGAGTTATAGCACATTGCACAATTGTACATAGAAATTAAACCACTAGTTAAATCCATGTGAAATGTAAATTTGTAGTTGTCGTTCTTTTCCATCATTTGACATTGTAGATATCAGAATTAGATTAACATAGTATGTACATTCTATGTATATACACATGTAGTTTTGCGTCCACCTCTTTGCTGAAAACAGACTTGTCCAGAAACTGGAAGTAACCAAACAAGCAAGGTAGTATTTTACTCTGAAAATTTCTGTTTGAGAAAACACATGCAGTCTCCCTGGTCATAATACGTTTGAAAGTATAAATCAATAAATTAAGTGACCAAGTTCTAAATTTTGAAAATTTAATTTATGGTTGTTTTTAAACAAAACTGGAGGGTACAAACAAATGCTGATGTATATTCAGACTATAGGAAGAGCTATATGAAGGGAAATAAATCAGTTTAGGAGCTTATGTAGATTGCCTTCAAAGTATTTATCAAATATTTACCAAAAGAATCCAAAAAAACAGTCTTCATTACAAGATAACAATTTAGTACCGGTAGTAAGTAATATAAAACATTGTTTTGAAATGTGTCACTTTCATTTACTTTACTCTGTTTTAGCTATGACTGCTATGACAAAAATGAATTTTTGTATTTACTCATATTTCAAAACTCTTGGGATCTTAAAAATATAGTATACAAAATTTCTCTTTGGAAGCCATCCATGGTGATCATGACCAGTGAACCTACATGCATTTCCCAAACTTTGTTCAAGCTCATATTTATCCAATACTGCATTTACTCCATATGAGTGATTTAGCCATACATGTAGCCAAATTTGGATATCTAATAGTTATTACTGTAGGTTATACAAAAGAAAACATTTCAGGCAATGACCAACAATGTTATAAGCTTACATTTACACAACAGTAGGGAATGAAACACTGAGGAGGATGGCCAAATATGGCTAATTATAGAGCTTTTAAATTATAACAGCCATACATGCAGCTGTTTTGAAAAGCTGTTGCTGACACTAGCCAAATTTTGCTAAAAGGTCATTAGTTGTGCACCAGCCTCACTGAGCCTGGCAACAGGAATCCTTAGCCAAATTTTGGCTAAGGATACATTAATCTAAGATTTGGCTTCTGCCTAAAGGTCATACAATACATCATGGAAAGGGACAATATTGCAGTTAGCCAAATTTTGGCTAATCATAGTTACCTAGAGTTTGATCTTTTGCAGCCATACATGGGGGTTATACTAAAAGACACTAGCCAAATTTTGGCTAATTTTTCCAAAATTTGGTTCCTATCCTAAGGGTGTGAAGAACAACTTTGTAGGAATTAGCCAAATTTTGGCTAATTTAAAACCTGCCTAGCCCCTCCAATATAGTCAAGCTATTGAATAGTGATAGACCATATATTGATCAAAAGCACTTCCAAGAATATTATTATATGCCTTTTCTACTTTGGGTTAAGAGATTTTAGCCCACAGCAGAGGCCTGATTTGAGTAAATGGAAAAGCTCAAGTGAAATCGGAAGCTGTTAATTGCATTTTTGACTTTCACTGCTGAATGCCAAATTGAAGCATAATATACTGGGAAGTTCCAGACCTAATATGTGAGCTTTGACCTGATTGGACAAATTTAACAATGCCAAATTGAGAAGAAATATTTTTGTATCAACGCATTAGCTAATACTTGTCATTTAAAATTTATCAAAGGAATTGCCTCTGGACACCTTGTCGACGCACGCATAATAGTCAACGATTACCTGACTTAGTCTTAGGTATGGCACCACAAAAGCTACCACAGTTCAACTAAATGGTTCGTCAAATGGAGGAATATGTTGCGTCTAAGACTTAGGTATCTTCTGATTTGATGATAAGATCTACATTATTTCTCAACATCACTTTTGAATTTTTGCCAGTGAAGTGAATCATGATCTACTAATGAATCTTATTAATCCTTAAATGACCAGCCAAAAGAGTGTTATGAGATAGATTAATTTTTTCATGTCTGTGAAGTTTTGGAACTACAATTTGATAATTCACTGACGAGTCATTACCAGCAAATACCTCATTAGGTCTCCATTTTCTCATAAAAGGTCCATTTTCAACTAAATATTAGCCAGGTACGTCAGAGGCTGCAGTTTCAGCAATGGCCATAAGACAGAAACAGTAAAACTCTGGATTTTTTTACTGTCCTAAGACAAGTGACGGTCATGTATTACCCTGATTAGAATAAAGAGATAGAGTAGTAAAAAGATGATAACGGTGACCAATACATTCTGATTGATCCAACAAAGAGGAAAAGTTCCCTCATCAAAAGCCTGACCAATACATGTAAGCTAAAGAAATATTGTCCTTATCAAAATCATTCTCAAGTGATTTCTTCTCCATATCTATGGTAACTGTAGAAGCTTGGAATAAATCAGGGAATTCATTTTCAATTGGATCGACTTTCCGATTCAAACACAGATTGTCACTTACGATTGGATTATCCACAACCTTGCATTCAGCCAGGTCATTGCCTAGTAATAAATGAATGCCCTCTATGAATAAAACAGAGACTATTGCAACTGTCGTGAGTCCTGAGATCAAGTTTACTGAAAACATTACACAATGGAGAGGACGATTAACAATATTCCACTTTACTCCCAGCATAGGAACACTCTCATTAGCAGAAGACTTCTCAGAAAATCCAAAGTACATGACAACATATGACTGAGACGCTTCAGTGTCCCCTAAAGGTTTAATAAGGGTAGGATTGGCCGAATTACCCAAAAGTGATACAGAAACCTTTGATATGAGTGGTTCTTAATTGCTCATAATGAAAGCCAAACACATTTATTGCTTACAATACATGAACATGACCTCCACCTCTTAGAAATAAGAGCAATTATAACAGGTCTTTCTTGATTCTAACGCTAATTGTGCAATTTGTGGCAATCAGAACTAACGTCTTATTTATTAGTTATTTATGATCGCTGAAGTTTGAATTTATGACGTTGTGCCAGTTTGAGTTTTAGAAATGATTTAATTAGGCGGTAATACTTTGTTTTATTGTTTACTGAAAGTCTTATTTAGAAAAAAGAACTGTATGAGTTCAAGAATACCAAACAGCCGCACGAGCAGCAATTTCCAACTTTTCTATTTTATGCTCGTAAATATAAGTCCTAATGTTGACTATTGACACAGTTCATAAACTCATCAATTAATACCAGCTATTTTGAGACTTTTATTATTGATTTCAACTATTTGGCTAACCACCATCTATCAAATAACTGCTCTTTTATATCTAGAAAATTCGACATGAGTTTCTCCAGCTTCTTTTTAAACGTTTCTGTATTGTAGCCGATAAGCTTGAGGGACTAAACCATAACCACTTATTCGCATCATATTCACCACTAGCCTTACCATGAATACACATTGTAATAATTGAGTCAAATGATCCCTTGGTTATTTCCTTTTTTCAGCAACGTTTTAAAAACGGGTACAATATGTAACTACTTCTCTTTCTATAAAATGAGGCACCAACCTAATGTTCAATGCGAGATCAAACTTGAATTTGGATTTGCCGTATAAATGTGCTTTTCATTAGCCTATTCTATTTCCTTCCATCTACATTGATATTCCATCTCTTCCCTCTCACTTTGCACCCGCATTTGTGTTTCTTTTAACTGCATCTGTCTTTAGTTGTTTTTTCCTTATCTAACTGCATTTGATTTTATTTCTTAGTCTGCATCTGCATTTGTTTTTCTTCCCTATCTAACTGTATTTGCATTTGCTTGTCTAGTAACAACATTTGCTTTTGTCCTTTGTTATCCTTTTCTTGAAGCTCGACCTTAACTCCAATTATATTTTGTATTCTAATTTTAGACATTTTACTTATATATCATTTTTTTATAACTTCTGTTTTCGTACGCAACATTTTAATTCCAAATCCAATAACGATGTATGTACATAATTAGCGTAATTAGCAAAATGAGCATAATAAGACTATTGGAAGCCAAAACAAGTATGGCACCTTTTGACTCTATTGAAATACAGTGCAGTTTTATACACATCTTTTTGTGGCTATCAGTGCTGTTGCATTTGTTTACAGTGATCAAGAATAAAGCCTCTAAGCTGCTCTTCAGTAATATTGGCATCGATACGAGTTTAGAGATTTTTAAAGATGTTTGCTGACGGAACAATAAGGAAACATGATTATCTGTTCTGTTTCCACAATGACATGTACCTCAAACATAATATCGAGCTATCAAATAAAATCCTCAGCATTTTAATTTCATTCAAAGCTATTTTGTAATAAAATAACATATCTAGGTGTTCTGTGTACTATCTTGTATTGTTTGTTGGCTTCTTGTTAATGATTGTCTGTTATGAATACATGTAATTTGTACCTGATCTTGTCACAAAAAATGCATCGGAAAACTGACCCATATAAATGTCGACTAAATAATCAGATCATTATTAGTAGTACACATGTTTAGTTAATTCCGCCTCAGTGATATTACGTTGATCACTTGCAAATTCGAAAATTTGTTGAATACTTTAATGTTTCATAAAGAAGACGGTGAATCATGCAAGCCCTATTATTGCGTCTTAGATCTTTATGCAACGTGGTTTACATGCACAATTACTTTTCAAAAAATGAGGATGGAGACATAGTTCTTGTAGTTATGTTTACTCTCATGTTTATCTCAGGATTACTCGTCCTTGACTTAACATCCAAACGAACCAGAAGTCTAATTGCACTGGAATTCAGACAAAACTATATTTGAGTATATTATTTTGATAAATCGAAGACTGTAAACACATCCCCAGAATAAAGACCATCAGAACGTAAGCATATTTGAGACTACGAGCATATCAGCACATTCATTTTTGAAACATTTGCAACAAGACTGGAATTCAATCGAAATTTCATACATTGAGACATACCGGTAATTCGCAATGCTGCACTTTCTTAATAAATTAATAATTGTGTACAAGGGGATAATACCACTGAATGGCTTGTTGATTTAAGTCCATATATTAGTCAAATCGGATTTTTCAACTCTCTCTCTCTCTCTCTCTCTCTCTCTCTCTCTCTCTCTCTCTCTCTCTCAAACGATATGAGAGGTTAGTGCGTATTTTTTGTTCAAATGGAATGTACATATCATACAAAAATAACGATTCATATGATCGAGAACAAAAGTATCTACGTGTTAACACAAGCAGTGACATGCAGAAAAGTGTGGAGTGGGGCAGTGAATGTGCCATAACGTTGCAGCGTGTCATTAGAGAGAATCCTATTCCATGTCACAATCGCTTGGAGTGATTGCTGTACTCGAAACATATACTGATTTTCATAATATATGTTGTGTGTATGCAAATACTATATTATCTGCGTTTTCAATGGATGTTATGAGACTGGTATCAAAATGTATTTCCTCGTTTATATTTTCCCCAAAAATATCTTCACTCCTTACCCATCATTGTAGATAAAATAAAAATAAACTGAGGATTAGAAGAAAGTTAGATCGTACATTGTAAATAGTAGTGACATATTATGCCTATCTAATAGAGCAAACAGTGTGGCTGATTGCTCACACAATATTAGAAGGAATTGACCCCAACAAAGTAACACATATTGATGAGGTAGTGATTGATTAGATTAGAAGCCAATCAACGAAATTAAAACTTTTTTATATTTGAATTATTCGGTCTGATTGGATCACAGTGCAATTTAAAGGTAGAATGTGCCACAGATTATTTCATAGTTTGGCGAAAGGTGTTGGAATGTAATCTATCTTTCCGGTTATATAGGAATGTATACTTTCACACTGAGCGTTAGCCGGTTGTGGTGCACCTGACATTGATATCTGCTGATTATTATCATACAACTCAACATTATTAACTCCTTCAAGCTGCTATTGTGACATCCATGAGTAGAGGGGAATGTTTCCTACTATTATTTGTTGATGCTAGTGTACCGTGAATCTTGACCAAAATTCTCCTGATTGATTGGGATGGCTTTATCCAAAATATTGATACATTTGTTCAATATTCTCTTGTTTAGTTGTTGATTAGGATATAGGGTATTACCTACTTAATTAGGTAAGACTGGTCGGTCATATACATATTGTAAAGTTACGCTGATATTTACAAAATAAATGGATGAAAAGCGCACTTGAAATGTCCATTAATTTACCATTGGGTAAAGTCATATCAAGGCAGATTGACCTGAGCAAGTATATTCCAGTACCGAAGGAAAATTTTATAGCATGCATATTTGTTTAGCAACGATTTAAGTTTTTGAATCAGATGTGTTATACTTAACATGAAAGGAATACCTATTTAGTTAATCAGATAATGTTGTGAGCTGATTCCACTGGACAACAAATTTTTACAAAAGTCATGTTACTGAAATAAAATTAGTCAATTCTTATCAATTTTTATGTGCTGAACACGAATATGACAGTCAAATTGCAAAATTGGCTCTAGTTTTTTTGTAATCTGCAAGAAATTAATGTTTACATAACGAAATGCATTTCAATAGTAAAAGGTCAACTGTAATAGCCTACCTATAAAAAATCAAGTCATTGACTACATCTTAGGTTTCTTCGCCTGTCTCTTGTACAGCTGTTCGGGAGCATCTCTGAGGAGTGTCCAGCAGTAGTCAGCCAGCATTGTAGTGGACCATTTTCCCTGGTATCTTTGTTCCATTGTTGCGATATCTTGATGAAAACGTTCGCCGTGTTCATCACTAACAATACCACAGTTGCTAGGAAAGAAATCCAAATGGGAATGAAGGAAGTGAATCTTTAAAGACATATTGCAGCCAAGTTTCTTATACTTCATCAACATGTCTTCTACTAGTTCCTTATAGTTTTCTGCCCTAACATTTCCGAGGAAGTTTGTAGAAACTAGGCGAAAAGCATTCCATGCTTGTTTCGCGTCACCTTCCAGCAAGTTGTTGAACCGGTCATCTTTGAAAAGCTCTTGAATCTGAGGACCCACAAAAACTCCCTCTTTAATCTTTGCTTCGCTGAGTCGAGGGAATTTTTCATGCAGGTCAATGGCTTTCACGAAGTTCTTCATCAAACCTAGTTTGATATGAAGGGATGGTAGCAAGATTTTCTGAGCCTCAACCAGAGCTGGGTGTTGCATATTCTTCTCTCCAATGGCTACATTCTGCCTGTGAGTCCATTCCTTCCTCATGTAGTGCATTTCCCTTGCTCGGCTATCCCACTCGCATAAGAACACATGTATTTTGTATATCCTTGCTTGCTGCAGTCCCATTAAAAGGGCAACTGCCTTCAAATCACCACAGAGGTGCCAGCTGTACTTGTGATACTCAATGGAATTCAGTAGCTGCCTTAAGTTATCGTATGTCTCTTTCATGTGGACAGCATACGCTACTGGAATAGATGGAAGAATGTTTCCATTGTGCAAAAGCACAGCCTTGAGACTCAGTTTCGAAGAGTCCACAAATAGTCTCCATTCTTGTGGGTCATGAGTGATTTTTAAAGCATTCATGAGGCCCTCAATATCGGAACAGAATATCAGATTACTTTCCTTTCTGAAGAAAGGCTCCAATTGCTGGTGGCGCTTTCGATATGCAGTAATTGTGACATCTTCTTCTAGAAGATTCCATTGTTGGAGTCTTGATCCTAGCAATTCTGCCTTGTTCTTTGATAAGTCCAAATCACGAATCAGGTCGTTTAATTCTTCCTGTGTTATTCTGTGTGGGGTTGATGATGCACCACAGTGAAAATCTGGATCACTGCATGCTGATGGACCAAGAGAAGAACAGGTCGACTCACCTTTGTCTTCGTCAGATGAATCAAGAGAATATTCTGCTGGAGGTTCTGGAATAGGAAGTCCCTCACCATGTGGAACTGGTCTCAATGCAGACGGAATGTTTGGGTAGACTATTCTCGACTTCTTTCGCTTCGTTATTCCGCCGGAAAGAGGAGGAACCAAGCAGAAGTAACAGTCATTTAGGTGGTTGCTTGGCTCTCTCCACACCATTGGGACTGCAAACGGCATTGATGACCTTTTGCAATTCAACCACTGTGAAAGCTGTGTTGTACATGTAGCACAGCATATATGCGGAGCCCAAGGCTTGTCTTGGTCACCAACCTTACATCCGAAGTAAAGATGATATGCCTTCTTCACTTGAGAATTGATACTTTTCTTCTGGTTGGCAAATGTCACTTCCCCACAAATATAGCAAACATTGTCCGCTGTATTAACACACTTTCGAGGCATTACTGTTCTTTATTGTACGTAAATGGATAAAATAATAAGTTTTATGTAACAGTAGCTTGAACTGTCTCGCACAACGTTTAAAATATTTTAAATGCTGAACCTATCTGATTGGGCTTTATATAGTACACTGCTTACGTCAGCTTCAGCAGCCGCCTGGCATTAGTATAATAGGCCTACACATGTATAGTACACTGCTGACGTCAACTTACTTCAGCAGCCGCATGGCATTAGTATTGCATTGCATCAGAAAATGATGCAATCAACTGTGGATGATGTGAGCATGATGGTATTATGCAATGTTACATCATTATTCCGGATGTTGCTGCAGTCCTACTGGAGAAATTTACACAGTGAAACATAAAAAATGAGGTATATGAATATCTTCAAAACGAGAGCCAATAAAAAATTTTCACGGTTATATTCGTGTTCGGCACACCAAAATACTACAGATTAGGGCCTTTTCAAGTCAGTAATGATTTCACTGTTGACCTGTGTTCCTATTGATCAAAAGATAACGTGAGCTATTTGGAAACTACGATATTGGTCAAACATTTCATAATTATGGAACACGTTCTTTCTTGCAAAATGAGTTTAATTTATTGGAAAGAATATGTGTGTTTTTCCGTTAAACTACATGGTCGAAAGTTGAACAAGTTTTCAGTATTAAATCGTCACCTAGTTTATAAATTTAGTTTTCATACATCCGATATGAAATAGTCATTTACAAGCCAGAGTGTAAATTATCTTAATTATATTGTTTTCCTACTATTTTCTTGGAAGAGTTGGATATGAGCATGTAAATTTCATTCTTGTTAGCACAGACTTGGTCATTATTTTGATTCAATACGTTATATCGATAGGTACAAGTCCTACTTAAGGTATCTCAACCATTCCTAATCACTGATCAATATGAACCCTTGAAATGGTTCCAGGTCCAGGTCAATTGAATGCATGTATTCGTATATCGAAATGCACACACTTCTAGTCTGATTTCTTGGCATATCGACTGACTCTGTATATATACATGTAAATGATGAATAATATGTCACCAAACTATTGTTCATTGAGCACGGAAATATACATTCAATTGAGAGATGAAACAGAGAATGATATCACCTGGGATTTCTGGTATTTGTTTTCTATGCTATGCTCCTACCTTTTGTATGTCACGCCTATTTCTTTTACATTTTCACAATGAATTTTTCACGAGGGAGAGGGAAATACGCTTTACACTGTGCCTGATTTACAACATACCATTCACTGTATCCAATTCTAAACAAATTTCCGTTTCTGCATGAAACAAAATATTTGCCAGATGTTTATAGCTAATAAGGAATAATCATACAAATCCCTTACCTCCAAAACGGAACACAGTTGTCTCAATCTCCTCTGTGGCGTCAGTCTAACACAAAAAAAATCAATATTCTCGGAAAAAGATAGGGTTGACCTACTTTTGACTTACTGAAAATTATCTACACTCTGGCTTTGTACTAAGTTTACCGTAAGGAAATAAACTTCACAAAGACTAATATAGACTGACGTTTGAAAGCAACTATCAATATTATATTTGGATTCCTGAAAATCATAGCTTATTTTATGCAAATCATTTGTTTAACAGGAGCAAACCATTTAATATGCCCTCTGACTGATTAAAAATATTTGTTCATCAATATTCCAGTATTGTTTAGTTATGTGCTGGATAATGGATTGAATCTCGGTTATTAAGACAAAAATGATAATAATAATTCAAATGAGTATACAAGAAATAAAATATACATGTATATGGTTTGTTTACCGTCATTAAAGCTTGACTCGTTAAACATAATGCAGAAGAACTGTACATCAAGGCAATCACATCTGATGCGTTGAACGGTGTGGCCATTTAAGAAGATTATATGTAAAAGCCAATCCTGAACTATTCTCATTAAAGGAGAGAAAATCAAGATGATCAGGCGCAGCACTATCATAATATTTCCTCGAACAATGTTCTTCCATCCCTAAAAAGAAATCTGTCTAACAATAAATAGATATTGTTCATACAAAAAATTAAAATACCTTGCTCATCTTTGAATGGAAATGAAAATTTAATATAAGATTAATTATTTCAAGAACAAATCCCAGCAGCATCGGACAATGTGGCACAAAATTTAGGGTAAATCAATTCATATCTTAAACATATGTCACTTGGCACATTGAGTGACCATCGGACACTTTCTATTACTAATTCTGTTAACCAATTCATAGACATTCCCTAATGCGTGACTATAACGTCTTTAAAATTTCAAAGTGACATTATTTATAACAGCTCTTCCGTTTTTGTGCTGTTTTCTTGTGCATGATATATGTGCTTGTTCTCTATCTTCGTCTACATTATCTCGTATCCCGATGTATGTTATGTATAGTTTGTATGTGCTTTGTCATGTCCTTGGTTTGGAAACTAGAACAATTAGAAGCGTTCTCATGTCTTCCTCCACTTTTACGACGTCCTTTGTTCTTGAATAAACCATCATCACATGATAGCCCGTCCACCCGTTTATGCTATGATGGATACTCAGTAATTGCTTTAAATGAACACTCCTTGGCTCTTCATACCATATTGTCCTTAAGACTAACCGAACTAGGACTACATTCAACATTACTTAAATGTACAGGGAAGCACAAAACAAACGTTGTTTCAAACCTGGCAAGCGTAGAACATCAAGAAGAATTCCAGTGATCTCACTTTCGTCCTTTCCAGCTAAACAATTTAAGACGTCAGCCTTAATTTAGATAACTTGGTGCAAATCCCTAATATATTTTCAACCGTTGTTTCTACTATCCCAGAGATACCACTACGTATTGATTATTATACGCCCAGTTAGTAGGACCATAGGTAAAGCGCACACAAACAGTTAATTTAATCAAATATCATAATATTGACGTCTACTTCCTTACATAAACATGGCTACAGATATCAGGTGATGAGCCCAACTGCGTGAATCTAACACGCAGCGGTTACTCCATTAAGTCGTTACCCCGCAATTCTAGCAGGTGGAATTTCTGTCATCACAAAAAATTTCATGATAAAATGTATTAATCACCTAAGAGCCTTCAATTTCTGCCTCACATTGTTTTGTTTTGCCTCTACCACTCTCCTTCTCGTAGAAAAACAAAGATAACTGAATCTCTCATTTTTTAGCAGTTTCCGAATGTTGTGGTGAATGGACGTGCGATAGGTAGCAACCTGGTTATTCTTGGAGATGTCAACGTTCACTTTTACTGTCCGGGAAACCGACACACATCACAACTCCCACATTCCATGCATGTTTTCACCCTAAATAGTCAGTTAACCAACACACCCATAAAGATGGTCACCTTTTACACTCGATTCTTCATAGACCTGATGATATGGATTTAGTACGGACAATAGTCATGAACAGTGCGCCAAAGTCATGCGAACTTGATCCAATGCTATCATCACAGCTGCTTGGGTGCTTAGATCTAATATTTCCTTCACCAACTGATGTGTTTAATACCTCTCTCTCATCCGGAGATTTATCAACATTTTGCAAATCAGACATTGTAAAGCCTCTGCTGAAGAATCCGAAACTCGTCTACATTGATATAAAGAACAACCGTCCAGCGTGGAATATCTCGTCCATATAAAATATCTTAGACAATGTTTTAACCCAACTTGTACATAATTAGAATTCTTACAGTCATTTTAGCAATGTCCAGTCAGCATATTGCCATTGCCACAGTACTGAAAGTACTCTTCTGAAAGTAGTTAATGATATTCGTTCTGCATTGAATAGTGGAAAGATAAGAGTCCTCACCCTCCTTGATTTGTTTGCATGATGTGACACGATATACCATGATATATTACTTCACAGTCTCCAGCATGTATTTGGCATTCGCAATACAGCCTTACTGTGGTCGAAATCCCACTTAGTCAATAGGACACAAATTAAATCTGCATATGGAATACATTCCATCCCAGTTGATTTATGTTGCGGTGTTCCACAGAGTTGTTGTTGGACCCGTTTTCTTCATTCTATACACTGGGAGGCTCCAAAGTGTCATATATCATCATCCAGTGTCTCACCAATTGTACGCTGATGACACCCAAATATACATGTCTACCCACCTAACTAAAGCTGATACTAGGTGCTTTTCTGACGTTAAATCACGGATGACAGGTAACAAGCTGCAGATGAATTATGATGAGACTAGGGCCATTATGATCACAACATAAAGACTTTCTCATTCACATATTTTACCTAAAAACATAAATATCAGCAGCAAGACCATTAAATTCACACAGTCAGTACGAAACCTAGGTGTTATTCTGGACAGTACTCCCACATTGAACGAACATGTCATGATCATATGCAAGGCTGCATATCTTGAGCTGAGACGTATCAGCTCCATTCGCAAATATCTTTCATTTGATACCACTAAAACACTGATGTGTTCATTACTACTTTCAGGACTGGACTATTGTAGCTCAATTCTGTCTGGTTTGTCTCAATATCTACTCCAGAAAGTTCAAAAACGTTCAAAACACAGCTGCTCGTAGGTTCTGTAGAATATCACTTTCAGAGCACACCTCCTCACTGCTCTGTCCCTACACTGGATATCCATTTGATCCTTAATCAAACTCAAATTGTGTTCTCTGTGCTACGTTTCAATGATGGAATACAGTCCATCGTATATTTCTGGCTTTACCCATGTGTACGCACCAGCAAGATACTTTCGCTCCTCATCGGACAATCGAATACTCACTATTCTTACTATGAAAACGATGTCAAATGGACAACGTTTTTTTGCATTTATTGGAGCAGCAGTGTGGAATGAATTGCTCCTTAAAACTAGACACAAAGACACAAAATCCCTTTCAGGAGTCCTCTAAAACCCACCTTTGTGCTACTACAAGAACAACGTTAAAAACCTAAAAATGTGTCCTACCTCAAATAGTTTCAGCATTTTTTTATGTTTTCTAATCTGATGGTCTTTGCTTTTGTTTTTTGTTTTTTTTTTTGTTTTTGCCCTCATATAATTATAGATGTTGTAAAACGCTTAGTGATTCTAAAGATTAGGCGCTATACAAAGTCTTCATTAGTAGTAGTAATAGTAGTAGTAGTAGTAGTATACCTACCAGAAATAATAGATATACGAAACAATGAAAACGTGACGATTGGATATTTATGAATAGAAGACCAAGCGATCTATTTTGAAATAATGATAATGGTGAATCTAATATTTACAGTTGTACGAGATATTGCTTTATAAGAATGCTGCTTTTAGTTTTACGTTTAATGACATATTTCTAGATTGGAAAAAATTATGAACATTCAAATTGCCGAACAGTTCCGACAATTCGTTATAGTCGCACATATCCTCTCCTCTGTGTATGAAATCGAAACCTTTCAAAATCACATACCATGTGTACGCAATCGAATCCTTTCAAAACCACACATATCAATGACATATAATGTATAATAATGTTTTCATGGTATGGTCTTAGAAGAGCGATTTAAGAATATTTAAGTTTTTCTCTTTGTTAATATAGTATGGTTACTTTCATTCAATATGTTAAATAAATATCAATAGGTCCTACATAACGTTTCTCTTTCATCCCTAATAAATTACGAATATCAACACTTTGAGAGGGTACCTTGACTCTGTGTGTGTGTGTGTGTGTGTGTGTGTGTGTGTGTGTGTGTGTGTGTGTGTGTATGTATGTATGCATGTATGAATGCATGCATCCATACATTCATGGTATCACCTGTAATATAAATCTAAAATACAATAAGTCATTGGACAAGAAATTTAAGGGAATTAATATTTCACTGTACTAGACCTACGAAATACCGTTCGCAATATTACATTCTATACATGGTTTAATCATTTCTCAGTAAAACTAACATCAACCTGTCTGTTGTATATCTTTAATAAGTAATAATTATGCGAATCCCTTACATCGTAAACATTAGCAAAGTTATCCTATTTTGGTCTATGTCAATGATATAGTGTAAATTACTTACATTTTCCAAGAGAATAAAGCGAACGTAGAGCTACTGTGAGTTCAAGGTTTTCTCTTGCACCCAATATAGTGTCTTGTTTTCCAAAAAGAATATTGCTCATAGAATAATATATATATATATATATATATATATATATATATATATATATATATATATATATATATATATATATATATATCGTAATTGATTTACTAAGAAATTATAAAACAAATGAAACTATCGGATACGCAACACATCCAACAGCGTTTCAGTGATATACGCTATATGTTTGTTTAGCTGTGCAAATGTATTGCGAAAATCCGAAGAGTTCAAATGCAGAAACTTTCATGAAACTCTGATAAACTAGAGTTAGAAGAAGTTAGAATACGATTTATAATATTTCTAGATATATGAAACGTGAATTAAATTTTCAACTGTCCAAGTAATGTTAAATATGTAAATAATGTCGACATTTCTTCCAAACGTCGTACATTGTAAAAAATTGCTTTAAAAATTGTGTATCGATGAGAAATAAAACAGAAACGTGAGATTTAATTGATGCAATTACGTTATGGATATTGTATGAAATCAACGCTTTGCAGAAACAAGGTACTAAAATGAGAAAAATAATTATCGGTTGATGCATTAATGATCATTCAATTGCGTAAGGTTGACTTTAATATCATTTTTGTATGAAATGTAACAAACTTGACCTATGTGCTAGATATATTGTAGACCCTTGGAATACAGTCAGAAAATTAGCAAATACCTCTTAACGCAACGAGTGGTTATTAATAACTGATCCCATATATATATATATATATATATATATATATATATATATATATATATATATATATATATATATCAGTTCAACTGTCTGTCTTTGTATGCCATTGATAACGGCACATCTTTAGCAACATGTTTTGTATCATTTTCGCGCACTATTTGCACTGTATTATTCGTTCAATCAAACTATGCGATGATTTCACTAATTTTCTAAATCCTTTTTGTACCATTGTTTTCATTTTTTAGTTATATTTGAATATTGGTCTGCATTTCCATACAGCCAGAACAGAATTTGGTGACTGTCACTTTCGTTTGTAAAGTAGAAAGATAGAGAGAATGGTCGTGTTTGCTATGCAGAATATGTTCTGATCAATATGGTCTGATATATATATATATATATATATATATATATATATATATATATATATATATATATATATATATATATATATATATATATATATAACTTAAGTATTTAGCAATGCCAGACCATTCCAGGGTAAAACGAACAACGTTGTAACATTAAACTATTTAAACATTAAACGTTTATTGTCGTTATTTAGGGGTTCTGTTAGGATTTTCAAAAGAAAGATACAGTACAGTTTTCTTCAGATAGGACTCACCAAACATCCTTTGTCAACTATTATCGAATATTTCTTGAAGTGTTAGACTAGGAGACATTTCGAAATAATTTTAATAATCACAGCAGATGTGTTTATTACCAGGTTATGGTTATGGTCCATAACCAAATTAAGGTATTGACTACGTTTTCCTCACAGATTTCATTAAAAGAAAAAGAAGTTATACGTAGATTTTTTAAACGTGAAACCCCAGCTTAGACTTTTAATACTGTTTTCGTTTTTCGGCCTTCAGAACAAATGTTTTCGTCTATGTTTTCGTCTATGTATCCCTGCGATGATGATTGGACTAACGTTATGAATAGAAAAATAAAAGCCAGGAAACAGACAAATATTTCAAAATAATGATTGCTCTCAAAATAAGAAGCGAGTATGAAAAATCTTGTGCGTATACATTTAAGTACTCTAATTGCAAAAGTTGGTACATTTCGTGTTTCATAATTGATTTCCGCGTTTAAATTTTTCTCATAAACATGGCATTAGTCCAAAAATATCTTCAGTCCTTACCCATCATTGTAGATAAAGTCAAAATGAATAGAGGCTTAGAAGAAAGCTTGATCGTACATTGTAAATATAATTGACATATTTTGCTTATCTAATATAACAGATCTCGTGTGGTTGCTGGCTCACCCAGTATTAGAAGGAGTTGACCCAACCAAAGTAACATATATTGATGAGGTAGTGATTGATTAGATTATTAACCACTCAACGAAATGAAATCTGTATTTATATTTTAATTAATCGCTCTGATTGGATCACGTGACTTCATGCTCATAGTGCAATTTGAAGGTAGAATGAGCGACATATAATTTCATAGTTTGGCGAAAGTTGTTGGAATGTAATCTACCTTTCCGGTTATATAGCTATGAATAACTTCACACTGATCGTTAGGCGGTCGGGGTGCACGTGACAATACATTTTGATGATTAATATCAACAAGTCAACATTATTAACGACTTCATGCAGATACTGACAATTCTAGAGTAGGTGGAATGTATCTACCATCATTTGGTGATGTTTGGGTAAGGTGAATCCTGACAAACATTATCCTGATTGATTGGGGATGGCTTTATTCCAAATATTGATATATTTGCTCAATCTCTTGTTGTTTAGTTTTTTATTTGGATATAGGGTATTATATACTTAATTACGTAAGATAGGTCGTTTATAAACATATTGTAAAGTATAGCTGTTTTTAACAGACATAAATGGATAAAAAGCGTACTTGAAAGTTCCGATATTTCTCTAATTGGTCACGTCCTATCAAGTTAGATAGACCGGAACAAGTAGATTGTCTTACCTAAAGAAAATATTATAACATGCGTTTTTGTTTAGCAACGATTTTAGTTTTCTATAGTATTTGTTTTACTTACAATGAAATGAACACCTGTTTAGTTAATCAGAACATTTTGTGAATTGATACCTATTGATTCAAAGATAACATGAACTATTTGGAAACTACGGGACTATACAAATATTTCATACTTGATGGAACACATTCATTCTTGCAAAATGGATTCGTTTTATTGGAAAGAATACATGTGTTAAACTGCATTGTCGAAATGTGTACATGTTATTAGTATAAAAACGTCAGCTAGTTAATAAATGTAGTTCCCATACCTCAGTTATGACTTTGAGTGTAAATTATGTTAATTATATTGTTTTCCTACTATGTGCTTCGAAGAGTTAGATATGAACATGTAAATTCTTATTAGTAATGTGTTGGTCATGTTGTTCATTCAATAGGTTATATCGATAGGTACAAGTCCTACGTAATGAATCTCTACCATTCCTAATCACTGATCAATATGAACCCTTGAAATGGTTCCAGGTCCAGGTCAATTGAATGCGCGTATGCATATATCGAAATGCACACCCCTCTGCGTCTGTTTCTTGGCATATCGCCCGAATCTGTATATGTACATGTAAATTCTAAATAGGATGTCACCAAACTATTCTCTATTGAGTACGGAGTAACGATGGACTTCTAAACCTATAAACAAAATATATTTGAAATCCAGACATGTACTGAAATCTATCATAAATTGAAAGATGAAACATAGAAAGATATCAACTAGGATTTCTTGTATTTGTTTTCTATGCTATGCTCCTACCGTTTGTATGCCACGCCTATTACTTTTACATTTTCACATTGGAATCTTTTTTTGAAGTAGAGGGAAATACACTTTACACGGTACCAGAGTTACAACATACCATTCACTGTATCCAATTATAAACACACTTACGTGTCTGAGAGAAACAAAATATTGCCAGATGTATATAGTAAATAACTAATAATTATACAAATCCCTTACCTCCAAAACGAAACACAGTTGTCCCGATCTCGTCTGTGGCGTCCGTCTAACACAACGTACTTCAATATTCTCGGAAAATAAAGTGAAAGTTAACCTACGTTTGATGTACCGAAAATTATTTAAACTCTGGGTTTGTACCAAGTTTTCCGCAACGGAATAAAAATCACAAATGCTAATATAGTCTGAGGTTTAAAAGCACCTCTCAATATTTTGTTTCAATTCCTGAAAATCATAGTTTATTTTGTGCAAATCATTTATATCATTTAGTCTCTCTAAATCTACAGAGGGTGGCCGAACCCTGACAAAAAAAGCAACTTATCATTTCCTTTTGGAAAATTTAGCCACAGGTCGTAAATCTTTGTCTCTATATGCTCTCAGCACCAGATCAAAATTTGCTATCCCAATCATCTTCAATCCGAAGCTTAACCACTCAAGATGCACAATCCATCCCGCAGTCTAACACTCTACTCTAATGATTCAGAGCATATATATAGCTTCGCAAGCAACTCTTATCTTCAACTACTGTAGATTTAGTTTCACATTTCCCTGTTTCGCATTAAGTATTAAAGTTCCACTTCTAAATTGAGTTTGGTTACTCTTCATAAATCTTAGGAGAAGTCAAAACCGGTGCTGCAGAAGGGATCTCGAAATTTATCAACGTGACCCATTAACGTAAATTCACTTTTTATGTATACATGTTTCAAAATGAATTAATATTTGTGTGAATGTTGTTTGAATACTTCTTAAGTTCTTTCAAAACTCTATAACGATTGAAATATTGTGGTTCCCTCCATCAGTCTCTCAGTCCATCTCTGCCAATTACCAACAAATAATTATCCACCTAGAGTTCCGTATAGAATCACAGAATAATCGATATTTTACAGGTGTATATAGTAGCTATGTACGCAATATCCACATTTGATTTAGCTTCAAATAGACAGATTTTTGTGACGGACGTTGACAAATATTCATAACTTTCAATGACAATATTTTTAAATGGCCAAATATTTTCCTATTTATTGGTGGCCAGAAGCAAGATAATATATGTACATGATTGTAGGTGATGCTTATATGGTTTTAGTTTTGATCACAAGCCAAAGAAATCATACTCATGGAAAATAATAACTGCTTTTTCATTGTAGAGGACATAATACGATGTATCCATATGGATTTCAGATTGACAAGGCACCCTTATCTATATTTAAGTCTCTAATTTGTTTTTATTTAATATTTAGTTTTACTTATGTATGCAACTCTGTTTACAAATTAAAAGCTGTGCATAGCTAGTACGTTACTGGAGTAAACAAACGTTCGTAGTTTTCAAAGCGAAATAGAATGATATTTTCTGAATGTTTAATTCGGTGGTGCGATGTCGGAGACTGTTTTGTTTTTCTTTGTATCCACGAGGTGTTTTATGTTCAATTTCTTCAGCACATTTCTTAACGATTATGTTTCAATTATCAGCTATATTATTAATCAAAACATTTTGGATTTCATTAAGTACCGTATTTATGACAAAATATTAGCGATTCAGATTGCCTCTTAAGACTGCTTTGTTTTAAATTTGATGTCATTTTGATACCTATGAAACATGCAAGTAAATTTCTTTGTCATATGGATGAAGAAAACCACATGAGATATCATCAGTAGTCGTTGGAATATTGTTGACAAATTGGACAAGACGTCAGGTGGTATGATTGTCTTATTCTAGATACGATTAATTGTATTATGCTCTCGGTCAGACGTTGATTCAATTTAGTATGATGAAACTGATCATCTGATAGAAGACAACATGCATTATTTAGTCATTACGCCTTGTTTTAACTATTTGTACATTATGTAAATAAACTATTAGACCAAAGACAAAATTTATTATTAAGTCTGTAATCCTTATTTCTATTGTGTGTATATCATGTATATTAATCATTTGATAGAAGAAAAATGAATTGTTTAGTCTATAATCCTTGTTTCTATTGTGTGTACACTATATATATTGATCATTTAATAAAAGACAACATAAACTCTTTAGTCTTTAATCTTTTTTTTCATTATGTTTACATTATGCATATTACATCTTCACACCAAAACCTTACTTTGCCTTCATTGACTACACGTGACGTAATTAGCATGTAATTTGGCTAATGCAGGACACCGACTAACTAATGATGCTCAAATTTAGATATTAGTCTCACTTTGTAGTTCACCTGATCAGTGGCCATAAGATAAACTATTATGATGTTTCTTTCCGTCTGTCCAACGTTTTACATATTAATTGCCATCTATCCCACTGTCTTTTCCTAATTGCGTTTTGATAAAGTTGATGTTGAAGATTATATTTGCTCAATTTGCATAACTCATATTACCTGAATGTGATGACTTCAAAGATTACTGTCTCTGTTATATATATATATATATATATATATATATATATATATATATATATATATATATATATATATATATATATATATATATATATATTCGATCTTTAGGGGACAGCGTCTAAGTTGCAACCTTTTGCAGACATCGTTGTTTACTGAATATGTGAGTACATACGAGTCAGGATTGTTTCTATAGGGTGAATACTATATGGAATACTGAAAAGAATATGAACATACACAAAAGTGGTACAATAAAATAAATAGCACACGTTCATTTTTTGTCGCCCGTTTACTGTCGCTGAAAGGTAAAACGATGTACGCTCATGCATATAACCAACCTCTGGGCGACCGGTCGCCGAATGGTTCATTTGTTTAGTATATATCTCACTCAGGTATAATTGAGATTTCACCTAACAGTATTATATACAACTTAATTTTGCTATTACGATTATGAGCGAGACGGAACTAAAGGGATCTCATGGGTTGGGCGGTCTAAATATCGGCGTTTAACTGTCGACATCCATAAAGTAGTGGTGTATGTGTTAACTACACATACTCACGCAACCGTATTAGTGCACTTATTAAAAAGGAACTGAAATAACTGACCGTAATCCGGAACAGTGTAATGGTTTTAATTCTGACTGTATACAGTTAATTTTTCAACATAGGAGTGGTTATTTAGCTATATTATATATTTTGTAGGAGAGATTGTTGTTTTATTCATATTTTTCTTTGCTGAACAGAGCAATTATTATGAACATGAATTTCAGATGATTTTACACATTTTTGTTATATGCTAGTCTCCGAATGGGTCGATTTTCCATTTAAAATAATTTTTCATAATGCACAGGAGTCAATTATGAATGGGGTCACGGGTGATAGAGTGGTCTAAGAGGTGCTCACCTTTATTATATCATTAACACTAACCTCTGTGTGCATGGGTTCGAATCGCGACTCTACTTACGTGGGTATTCGAGAAAGCTTACCAGTAGCTTCCTGTGGGTATGTGGTTCTTCCCGGGTTTCTTCTTCCACCACAAATACTGGCCGCCATCTAGAGCCACATTAAATGGTGTTATACATATAGACGTCCTAGGCAACCAACTAATGAAATTAAAACGGTTTTTGTCCCAATGTAATCGATATACAGTGATATCACTATGACCAATAAATTCGAAACGTATTTTCGTTATAGTCTTAGTTTAATTCTAAGCATATTGTGTTGTGTGCAAAGCAATCCTGCACAATTATTCGTTGTACTTGAGAGAGAGAGAGAGAGAGAGAGAGAGAGAGAGAGAGAGAGAGAGAGAGGATCATGAAGACTTTGTAGGAAGCAAAATAGACACATAAAGAATGGTTAGAAAATTGATCATTTTATTTGCTGTTTTTGAGGACGTTGATATTTAATTTATACTAAATCTAAAGAGAATATTAATTTCCAATCACAGTAAATCAGTTAATCCGTATGTATATTCCACGTAAGCATTTAGAACGTTTTTTCCTGACCTTATCCTTTTGTAGATCATTCTATTCAGTAACTTAAACATAACAGTTAGCCATTCAACCATGGAATCGTATTGTATGTCACCAACACAGTACAATTGAATTGAGTCAGTAGTGCTGTTGTTACAAAACAGAACCCAATACAAAACAAAAGCTTGCAGGCTTCAGGATAGAGCTGTATAATGTATGGTCACTTGATATTTACTCACTAGGTATTTGTAAAGACTGCGTCTTTGGTGTTGGGAAAACATTACTTGCAACGATAATGTTGTGTTTTTTTTTATCCGACAGGGCTCAGATTTACTAGACGTAAATTCGATATTAATGATAATATTTGAATTTAATCTTTTTGTTGTATGCTTGTCTGTCTGTCTGTCTGTCTGTACCTTTTTACTTTCCTTTCTTTTTTCATACTCCCTTGGTTGGAACTTGGAGATGTGTGGGTGGGTGAGCAAATAGTAACGTATATTCAGTTTGATGTCCTTATATTTACACAGCTAATAATGTATCATGGTAAAGTTGTGTAGTTTGACAACTGTCAAAGATTCTAATGCGAGACTATCATGAGAGTTTATCTGTTTATGTTACAAATGTTTAATATATTGATTCATTATTAATTAGTTGTTTATGTGGATTTTTTTTATAACTGATATGAGACATGTACACCATTCTTAGTTACATACCAGTATCTACATTATTCAATATCGATAGGCGTCTAAGATATTGTGCCGGTCATCTGTACTTATGTACACGTTTAGTTGAAGTCTCGAGCCATATATAATATCTATAATATCTATATAAAAAAACTATTTTCAATTTCGTCAAGCTGTTTATAACACAATACTTTTTTATTTTTTAAAAAGAACCTTTAAGGAAAGGGTTCATATCTGCATCATGAACAGCAGATATTAAAAGGCAAGCAATATATTTGAAGCTGAGATAGATAAACTTTTCTTGCTATTAGTTTGAAAGATTGAATTTTTTGGATCAAATTAATCAAATGTCTTTTGTCTATGGCGCGCAAACATAACCTTTTCATTCACACTGAAGTATTTTTAAAGTCATCGTTATGCATCACGTATACAAATGAATGTACTGTTTTAAGAATGTGCTAGGCGCGACACAAATAAGAGCCATGAAAACAATACTTGAATATTACCAGTCTAAGACATTTAATAAAAACAGTGCTTGGCTTAATGGTCATTAAGTATTCGAAAACCGAATTTGGAGTTAAGGCTTTCTTTCTAATAAGGAGAGCAGAAAATAGTGAAACCACTGTTTGATGTGCATGTAATAGCTTGATTTTCAGAATTAACCATTAGATTTATCCTCTTGCATTGGACATTTCTTTTGAAATATTATTCTCGTCGCAATTGACATCTCAACTGTAATTCAAATACGGAACACCTTTCTCCGAACATAGTTATTTGAAAGATATGAAATAATAAACTGCATCAAGCATAATCAACGTTTAAAAACAACGACGATGGCGCAGGATGATGACAGCAAAAGGTATCTATTTTCTAGTGTAAAAATATTATTTTTATAAGTTAGTTTTCACTGTAAATAATGAGTGGGGAAGTGGCGTGGTGCAACACATAATTAAATTGCTCTTATTCTCGAAGTTAAATATAATGGTTATCTGCTATCATATCTAATCGGTTTAAAGGGTGATATCAGCCGTTAGCAACTACCATGGACCACATAATGGACCAACGTATATCCTTTAGTGTACTTTTAAAATTATAGTTTGATATATAGGCACACTGACTATGAGTATGTATCTTTAACATGACATAGTTTATTTGAAAGAATGTTGTCTATCTTACAGGTGTTCAAGATTGGCTTGAGTCGGTATCAAACACTGAGATGTATTTTGCGCGCTGTCTTTAATTTACTTCCTGATTGGATTCTGATTATCTGCCCATGGTTAGTTAACAAATAATACTTAAACTAAGCTCTTAGATTAACTCGAATTAACAAGTCAGCCAGGATGAAAAAAGAGAATAAGTTAGAAAACGGAAAGCAACGAAAATGTTCAGGTAGGGGAGATTTTCTTGTATTGGTAATAAGACGCGTTTGTTAGACTTGACTATTAACATTAAATTATGGTTTATTGGGAGCTGCAAGTACATGTAAATGACGGCTATTGGTGTGACATTGCTGTGACTTAAACGCTACACTAGTTGGCCGAAAGAGGGGGAGGAATATTTGCGAGACTTAAGCCAATTTCGCTTTGCTTTACTTATAATGTGTCGTCGCAGAGGAAATGGGGCTGGGGGTGGGGTTGGAACCGCACAATTCTATTTCGCCTTGCACCAATAATTATAGCAAGTCGTGTCAGCCTGCATGAAAGCTTGCATCATATTTTCAGTTTTGCAATTGTTCTCGTACTCGTTCAGGTTTGGTTCATCAAAATCTTCGGGTTGTAGGCCTTCGATAATTACTTTCTGGTGTATATCTTATTTTTCTAATTAGCCTTACCTTTAAAAAATCTATACAATATCTTACAATTTATGGACAAGTGTAATCGGTACCATATAGCCAGTATTGTGCTGACGTGACTTTAAATGAAATGCTGGAACAAAAACAACAACTACTACTGCTGTGAGATTTTTATAAATCAACTTTGTTGGTTGTTTTTTTGTTGTTGTTGTTGTTGTAATCCACGACTGCCGATTAGAACTGATGCCTTTGACAGCTTTATTTCCTGTTCTGATCAATATTCTAGTCATATTTTTTGTTTCGAGTTTTGTCAACAAAAAGTGATTTACCACTCACGTTGTCTTAGACTTGGCTGATCTCGATCTATCCAACTGTATGTTTAATTTGTATATTAGACACGTGCAAACCATGAGGGTTATGCAATAGTTGAAAAGTACAGTATCTTCACCCAATGTTACTGTGAGTGGCGATGACTGCCCATGATCTTTGATGTGATTCGTATTAATGACTGAATTGTTCATTTAACACGATGCAACAATTTTTAAAACGTTTTTCACGCATGTAATTGTTTTCAGTAGACGTGTAAGGGATACACAATACAATCGAAATATTCTAAAATTAAAATTTATTTCTTTATTCAGCATATATTCTTTTTGCTGTTTTATAACATAGGTTTTAAATTAATGGACAAACACTGTTTACCGTAATCTTTTCCGTATTTATGTTCATCTCATGGAAGTGGCACTCCTTCGTTAGCGCGCAGGTCAAAAGCGCACCGACAAAAGCGAGCAGCGAAATATGCCCCTCAAATGCGCGCCGTCGAAAGCGAGCAGCATAAACTATAAGATTTAACTGTTATTATGAATTTGATTGATACATGTCTCATTTCGAATGAAACATAATGTTCACTTTGATACCTTGATCGATAAACTCCATATGCCATTTTCTAGTGAGCAAAAACCAAAAAAGGGTAGAATCTTTATATTTAGTAGAAATAAACTAAAAGTTTGAATCAGTTTGAGCAGACATCAAAGTTTGTACAATCTTAATTTTGAGTAGAAATAAACAAATGGTTTGAATCACTGTTTAATCGACGTCTGCTAGCTTTGGTTCCAACATATGGCAACGTACCATTGATCGAATATCTACGCGGAATCCCACATAACGTTGCAACTTGAAAAGTGGTAGATATAATAAACTGAAATTAATTTTAATATTTAATTTTTTGCCTTGTTTGTTTGTATTGATTATGCACATAACGTTTTTGAACAGTAATAAAGATAATAAACCGTAAATCATTTTAATAATAGTAAACCTTAGTTAAATACCAGATTATTTTCTTCTGTATGAATTATTTATACGTATGAATCATTCTTATTTTACATATTGACTTTTAAAATTTCTGCCTTGCGCGCTTTAGACGGCGCGCTTGTGATGCGCGCAATTGTCGGTGCGCGCTTCTATTGGCGCGCATTTGTCAGCTCGATTTTAACCTGCGCGCTAACGACGGGATACCCATGGAAGTATACGAATCATAAAAGTGGAAACGTTTGAGATATGGAGGGTGTGGGCCTACGACTCTCCTCTCATGGGGCTCTTTCTTGGCCAGAGCCGGTCCTGCTCATGATTTTCATCAATTGATTCTTAAGTTCCGATTTGTTTCAATGTACAGCTGTGAACTTATAAGAAGGTGGGTGTGGGTTTGTATTTTCAGTTTTTGTTTTACATTATTAATTTTATTTCTTATTTGTATCTACTTGGATATAAAATAGAGAGAGAGAGAGTACGGGGCGGATCGTAAAGTATATTCAGGTTGATCTCATTTCTTAAACACTGTCAAAATGATATCAGGGTAGTGGTTGGTAATTTGAACTCTGCCCATATCGCTAACTTTACGCTATCATTCGATTTGGTTTAGCTATTATTGTTAGAATAATTACAGATATTGATATATGTATTGTTTTGGGTTTATATTGTTCATAAAATTGATTGGAGACATGCACACCTCCTATAGTTACTATTCAGTATATAGACTTCACAATACAAAAAGACGCTTCGAAGTAGAGCTAGCCATCTGTAGCAGTTGACACACTCGGTCAAGCCTAGATCAAAAATGACATGGAATACAACTATTTTGAACGCAACATATTTCAATTTCATAAGAGTGTTTAAGTTCTTAAAATAATCATATAGAGAAAAGGTCGAAATTTTCATCGTAAACATACTTGAGTGTCAAAAAGGACCTTAGGATACGAAAATTAAATGCGCACGTTTGGAGTTGGGGTCGAGATTTTAATAAGTTTTTTCCAGCTAGTAAAGCTGAAAGAACGACCATAAATTAAAACTTGATGTACACATTATAGTCTGATTGTCAGGATATGACTTGAAATTGTCTTCTCGCATTTGACATATAGGCTGAATTGAAACTATTGTATTTGACATATCGGCTGTATTAAACTCTCGCATTTGACATAAAGGGGTAGGAGATATAGCTAGACCCCTATTGCGGCAGAGGCGATGGGTTTAAAACCATCAAATCAAATTGAACCTCTTGAAAAATACATAGATGACAACTATTTTTCAAATTTTATCAAACTGTTCGGAACAGACTGATTGATTTTACTCAGGTGTGTTTGCAAAATTGCTTAGTATAGAGTTCAACAATCAGTAGAAGAAATCTGGTGTTGTGTATAAAAATAAATTGTGTATTACCGGTATTACCTTTCTTTTACTTTCTGGTTGGATTATGGGTAATCTGCCCATGGTTACTAAAGTTAATATTTAAAAGAAATTCTTATAACGCATGAGCATCCCTTTGTATCAAATGACATGCAGACATTAAAACACATTCCTGAATTTTGAATTGTGTTGGCTTTTCTATGACCTTGTAAAGACTTGTTAATTCCGATTAATTTATCATACATTCCAAAACTATTGTACTTTTTAATTGTACTTAAATATTATCAGAATCAGCATAGTATGACATCTATATAACTAGCCATCCAGATTAATTTAAGGCTCTGTTTAAGTTTGTATGCCTGTAAAGAAATTAATTAATATCAAAATATGTCTTGACTATTGATTAAGACAGTTTGTCAAAAAATACCGGCATGGTCTGAAGATCATTAAAGAATTTAATACTGAGGTTGAAGTTCAGGTTGATGACTACTCTTTCTTATAGGTAAAGATCACACCAGTTCGTTAAACTACAGTTTGATGTACATGTAATAGCCTAATTTTCACTATACAACTTGAGATTTATACAAGTGCATGTGACATCTCAGCTGTAACGCACACGTCGTCTTTGACATCTCGGCCTTAATATAACTCTTTTATTTGACATTTCAGATGTAATTATAATACTCAACTCCTTATTCTCAACTTAGTTGTCTGAAAGGTAAAAAAAAATATGGTGCATCAAATCATAGGTAATGCCACCAACGATAATTGTCCAGGGTGTTATCGATACAAAAATTAGACGATGTAGGCATGAATTTCTGATGCATAAAGAAAAGTATACATTATAGACAACTCCTTTGCTAACATTTATAGAGACTGCATAACACCAGATTATTTCGACAGCAATCAGAAGCACTCCATGGATAGTCAAATGAATCTGATGTTTATTTTGTATAATCTAATTAACTGCATCAACGTTACGTATTGCTTGAATATGAACATGTATAGGAAGTATGAAAAGAAGAATAAAACGTGTATTTTGGGTGGTAGTTATTAAAGATTAATACACATATACACTTTAAGAGGACGTGAATCACTAGATGGGAGCTACTAGATCAATGCGACGCTGCTGTTCTTAAGGATGTGTGAGTGGTACAGTTGACGTGGAGCAAGACAGAAACCATTTATTATGTTCGTGTGCGTAATGTCCTAATGGATGAATGTGGCACTATAAATATGTATTGTCAGGCTTTAAATTCTGCGGATATGCATATCAAACATGCATATCAAACATATATATATATATATATATATATATATATATATATATATATATATATATATATATATATATATACTGAATGCATGTGTTTTCAATGAATTAATGTAGGAATGATGTACTGAGGATGCACAGTACATTCCGTTCCAGTGTATGCTAACATGGTACAATTTGTTTTGACAATTATTATTATAAACTTAAGTAAAGCTAAGGTTAAAAGTATCTTATTATAACTTTTAAACACCATACAACATGCCGCATTAACACTTTGAACTTATGTGAATGTGCACATTTCGATTGATTTGCATGTAAAATAATCTATATTAATATAAATATTCAACTTAATTTTAAGAATATTTGCAATTAATACATTCCATTAAACTTGAACTAAGTCAAAAGAAACTGTAGCCATTATGGGCAATAATGATCATCAAGTATTGGTCCCAAAGTATAAAATAATAAACCTAACGTTCACAGATCTATTCAAGCACGTAATCTAATTTGATAGGTTTTGTACCGGGAGAGACAAGATTTAAAAAATAAATATAATTAACCCCTATTAGGTATAAAATCTCTATAAAAAGGAGGCGTGGAGTTCGGGTGTTACAACCAATAATGGATGGGATGCTATTCTCGTATATAATCTTTATGATGACTGTCGAGTGACATATTCGATCCTGTGCAAAGGTAAAATCAACTATAATCTACATTACCCCCAACCCACATATGTGTGTGTGTACGTTTGTATACTTTACATATACATGTATTGTCATGGTGAACTACAATGTGAAGGTTAAATGACGTTCGACTGCAGTTCTACCAAGGCAGTAGTATTGATTTATAGGATATAATATCATTCAAAGGTCAGTTTTAGAACGAGTTTAAAGACCAAGCCATTTTCTGAATTTGCTCTATGAGATTTTATTTCGAGTCTGTGTGCATACCGTACTCTAAGCCCATTTTTTTAATATTGTTGTGTATTTGCTATGTCCAGGAAATACATTCCAAAGTTAAACGAAAATTTTTTAGTTATTTTCGGTGGTAATAGTCAGCAAGGTATTTTCAAAAAGTATAGTTTGATATAAAAAAGATGTTTTGTACCACATCAATCTTTATAAGGTTTGTGTTAGTAGGCAAGCTTTCGGGACAAATATAATTCACTCCTATCGGGTTTAGTATGGGGCTGTAGTATGGTGTTGTAATACTGGGTAAAGTATGGGGGTGTACTATTGAGGTCTAGTATTGGGGTATAATATGGGTGTGTAGTATGGGGGTATAGTATGGGGTTGATTTATGGGGGTATAGTATGGGTGGTGTAGTATGGAGGTGTAGTATTTGGGGTGTAGTATTGGGGTGTAGTATGGGGGCATATTATGGGTGTGTAGTATTGGGGTTTAGTATGGGGGTGTAGTATGGGAGTGTAATATTGGGGTGTAGTATAGAGGTGTAGTATTGGGGTATAGTATCGGGGTGTAGTATGGGGGTATAGTATGGGGGGTATTATAGGGGAATTGTGGAGTGGTATATCGTAATGGCTAACGCGATCTTATTCTCATAATTAATCTCCTTAATTGATGTCTAGTGACTTACATATTTGAACAGTTTCAATAGTGAAATCAACCGTTATCGATATCATCACAAGCATCACTCAATGGACTTTTAGAACATTGTTAAAATACCAAAGTAAATTGTTACAGGTCGGGTTGGTGCATGAATTTTTCCCAATTTGAGAGAGAGAGAGAGAGAGAGAGAGAGAGAGAGAGAGAGAGAGAGAGAGAGAGAGAGTGAGAGAGAGAGAGAGAATACGGTACCATAAACGTGTTTAGGCATGTACATACATACCAATATCAGGCTTGCAATGGTAAATTTAAATTTCTTAGTATACAGTTCAAGAATTGGTTGAGGAGGCCTCGTATTGTGGGGAGAAATATATGTTATGTATTAAGTTTAATTTAGGTCCTGGTTACATTGTGTTTATATGCCCATGGTTATTAAAAAAAATATTTGGACGAAGTTCTACGAGTAACTCGAATGCACCAGACAGATTGGATGGTAAGGGAAGATATGGTAGGAAAAGGAAAGCAAACATAAAATTAAGGTAAATGAAATGTACTGGTATCACTGACAAATAAATTCCAGTTATAAGGAAGGATGATGCAACCTTCCAACGATTACAATGCTGCAACAGTTGAGAGAGAGAAAGAGAGAGAGAGAGAGAGAGAGAGAGAGAGAGAGAGAGAGAGAGAGAGAGACAGTTGACGATAATTTTCTTTTGCTAATTATTTATGGAAGCTGTTACAATGCTGTAATGAATTTTATGACATACATTCATTGTTGTAAATGTTTCCGTTTGTTTGATCAATATGTTATTATTTCTCAGGTTAACATCTTGAAATGGTTGCCGAGCAGATAGCAATATTTGATATGTGTGGACATTGGTTTAAGATGGGGAGGGGGATCTGGGATTACATATAATATCTACCAAATTGTTTGAGTGTATGTTCGTTTCAAAAGTGTTATAACTGAAGCACGGCTTTGTTTATTTAAAAGTGAAATCTTCATTTAATTTGCTTTTTTTGGCACAGGAGGTACCAATTTCTCATTGAGGTCATAATATGTATGATACGTAATCTATATGTACTGATAAAGAAGTCGTAGCATATTCCTATATTTCTGATTCAGCGACTATCATTATGTTTTTTCGGAAGACAGTGAGACACAAATAGGCAGACACACATAAGGAAATACTGATATTGCAAATGTGACTTAAGCAGGACACCGACTTACTATTTATGCTAAAATGTAGCTATTAAATCTCACGTTGTAGTTTACCTGGTCAGTGGTCATAAGCTATTGAGATGTTTCTTTCTATCTGTCCATCGTTTTGCATATTAATTGCCATTTTTCCCGCTGTCTTTTCCTAATTAAGTTTCGATACAGTTGATGTTCAAGATTATATTTGCACAATGTGCATAACTCATATTATCTGCATGTAATGATTTCAAAGGAAGAAATGTTTTTCTGTCAATGTACCCATCTTTACCTACCTTACTCAGTTAATAACTGGTTTATCAGATGTAAGCACACACACACACACACATACACACACACATACACACACACATACATGCGCAACCCTCTAATCAAATTAAAATGTTTTTTGTCCCAATGTGATCTATATACATTGATAGCACAATAAACAATAAATTCGAAACGTATCTTCCTCATATTCGTAGTTTAATTATAAGCATATTGAGTTGTTTGTAAAGCAATCTTGCACAATTATTAGTTGTACTAGAGAGAGAGAGAGAGAGAGAGAGAGAGAGAGAGAGAGAGAGAGAGAGAGAGAGAGAGAGAGGATTATTTATGAAGAATTTGTAGGAGAAACAAGACACATTTAGAATGGTTAGAACATTGACTAATTTATTTCCTATGTTTGTGAGGACGTTGATATTTAATTTATACTAAATCTAAAGAGAATATTAATTTACCAATCACAGTAAATGAGTTAATCCGTAGGTATATTCCAAGTAAGTATTAAGAACGTTTTATCCTGATCTGATCCCTTTGTAGATCATTCTATTCAGTAACTTAAACATAACAGTTAGCCATTCAACCATGGAATCGTATTGTATGTCACCAACACAGTACAATTGAATAGAGTCAGTAGTGCTAACTGTTTGTTGTTACAAAACAGAACCCAATACAAAACAAAAGCTTGCAGGCTTCAAGATAACGCTGTATAATATATGGTCACTAGATATTTACTCACTAGGTATTTTTAAAGACTGCGTCTTTGTTATTGGGAAAACATTACTTGGAACGATAATGTTTAGTTTTTTATCCCACAGGGTTCCCATCACTAAACGTCAATTCAGCATTAATGACGTATATGAATTTAATCTTTTTGTTGTCTGTCTGTATGTCTGTATATCTGTCTGTCTGTCTGTCTGTATATATGTATGTATGTATGTCTGTATATCTATCTGTCTGTCTGTCTGTCTGTATGTATGTATGTATGTATGTATGTATGTATGTATGTATGTATGTATGTACCTTTTTACTTTCCTTTCTTGTTTGCATCATTCCTTGGTTAGAACTTAGAAATGTGTGGGTGGGTGAGAAAATAGTAACGTATATTCAGTTTTATCTCCTTATTTTTACACAGCCAATACTGTATCATGGAAAAGTTGTGTAGTTTGACAACTGTCAAAGTTTCTAATGTGAGGCTATCATGAGAATTTTGCTGTTTTGTTACAATTGTTTCATATATTCATTCATTATTAATTAGTTGTTTCGGGATTATGTAGTTTTTATAATTGATCTGAAACATGTACACCATTCGTAGTTATTTAACAGTATCTACATTATTCAATATCGATAGGCGTCTATGAAGTTGTGCTGGTCATCTGTATGTATGTATGTATGTATGTATGTATGTATGTATGTATGTATGTATGTATGTATGTATGTATGTATGTATGTATGTTGCGTGCATTTATGTATGTATGTATATATATTTTTTTTCCTTCTTGTTTGCATACTCCATTGGATACAACTTGAAGATGTGTGGGTGGGTGAGCAATAGTAACGTAAAGTCAGTTTGATTTCATTATTTATACAAGCCAATAATGTATCATGGTACGTTGTGCAATTTGTGAACTGTCACAATTTCTAATTTGAGGCTATCATGACAGTTTTAGCTGGTGTATTTGTTGTTGTGACGGTTGTTAAATATATTGATTTATTATTAATTAGTTGTTTCGGGATTGTGTGGTTTTTATAATTGATATGAGACATGTACACCATTCTTAGTTACTTAATAGTATCTACATTATTCAATATCGATAGGCGTCTAAGACATTGTGCCGGTCATCTGTACTTATGTACACGTTTTCTTCAAGTCTCGAGCCATATATAATATGTATAAAATGACTATGTTCAATTTCGTCAAGCTGTTTATAATAAAATACTTTTTTATTTTTTAAAATGAACTTTTGGGGAAAGGGTTCATATTTGCATCGTGACCAGCACTTTGTGCAAAAGCAAAACATTCGGATATAAAAAGGCGAGCAATATATTTGAAGCTGAGGTACATAAACTTTTCTTGCTATTAGTTCGTAAAGATTTATTGGATTGTTTTGATCAAATTAATCAAATGTTCGTGTTTTATCTACGACACGCAAACATAACCTTTTAATCACACTGAAGTATTATTATAGTCACCGTTACGCATCACGTATACAACTGAATGCACTGTTTTAAGAATGTACTAGGCATGCCTCAAATAAGAGCCATGAAGGAAAATGCTTGAACATTCCCAGTCTAAGACATTTATTAAAAACAGGGCTTGGCTTAATGGTCATTAAGCATTCGAAAACCAAATTTGGAGTTAAGGCTTTCGTTCTAATAAATTGAGCAGAAAATAGTGAAACCACAGTTTCATGTACATGTACTAGCTTAATTTTCAGAATTAAACTTTAGATTTATCCTCTTGCATCGGACATTTATTTTGAAATATAACTCTCGTCGCATTTGACATCTCATCTCTAATTGAAATACAGAACTCCTTTCTCGGAATATAGATTTTTGAAAGCTAGGAATTAATAAACTGCATCAAGCGTAATTAACGTAATAAAAAACGACAATATCGCAGAATGATGACAGCAAAAGGTATCCATTTTCGAATGTAATACTATTTTTTGTATGTGTTAGTTTTCACTGTAAAGAAGGAGTGGGGAAGTGACGTGGTGCAACACATAATTAAACTGCTCTTATGCTCGCAGTTAAACATAATGGTTACCTGCTGTCATATCTGATTGGTTTAATGGGTGATATCAGCCGTTAGCAACTACCAGCGACAACATAATGAACCAGCATATATCCTTTAGTGTACTTTTAAAATTATAGTTTGATATATAGGCACACTGACTATGAGTATGTATCCTTAACATGCACATAGTTTATTTGAAAGAATGTTGTCTATCTTGCAGGTGTTCAAGATTGGCTTGAGTCGGTATCAAACACTGAGATGTATTTTGCACGCTGTCTTTAATTTACTTCCTGATTGGATTCTGATTATCTGCCAATGGTAATACTTAAACGAAGCTCATAGATTAACTCTAATTCACCAGTCAGCCAGAATGAAAAATGAAAATACGTTAGAAAACGGAAAGCCACGAAAATGTTCAGGTAGGGGATAATTTCTAGTAATGATAATAAGACGCCTTTCTTAGACTTGACTATTGACATTAAATCATGGTTTATTGGGAGCTGCAAGTACATGTAAATGACGGTTATTGGAGTGACATTGCTGTGACTTAAACGCTACACCAGTTGACCGAAAGAGGGGGAGGAATATTTGTGAGACTTAAGTCAATTTAGCTTTGCTTTACTTATAATGTGTCGTCGCAGAGGAAGTGGGGCTGGGGGTGGGGTTGGAACCGCTCAATTCTATTTTGCCTTGCACCAATAATTATAGCAAGTCGTGTCAGCCTGCATGAAAGCTTTCATCATATTTTCAGTTTTGCAATTGTTCTCGTACTCGATCAGGTTCGGTTTATCAAAATCTTCGGTTTGTAGGCCTTCGATAATTAAGTTCTGGTGTATATGTTATTTTTCTAATTATCCTTACCTTTAAAAATCTATACAATATCTTACAATTTCTGGATAAGTGTAATCGCTACCATATAGCCAGTATTGTGCTGACGTGACTTTGAAAGAAATTCTGGAACAACAACAACTACTACTACTACTGCTGTGTTTTTTTTACACATCAACTTTGTTGGGTTTTTTTTTTTTTTTCCACGACTGCCGATTAGAACTGATGTCTTTGACAGCTTTATTTCCTGTTCTGATCAATATTCTAGTCATATTGCTTGCTTCGAGCTTTGTTAACAAAACGTGATTTACCACTCACGTTGTCTTAGACTTGGTTGATCTCGATCTATATAACTGTGTGTTTAATTTGTATATTAGACACGTGCAAACCATGAGGGTTATGCATTAGTTGAAAAGGACAGTATCTTCACCCAATGTTATTGTGAGTGGCGATGAACTGCCCGTGATCTTTGATGTGATTCGTATTAATGACTGAATTGTTCATTGAACACGATGCAACAATTTTTAAAACGTTTTTCACGCATGTAATGTTTTTCAGTACACGTGTAAGGGATATACAATACAATCGAAATATTCTAAATTTAAAATTTATTTCTTTATTTAGCATATATTCTTTTTGCTGTTTTATAACATAGGTTTTAAATTAATTAACGCGGAATCCCACATAACGTTGCAACTTGAAAAGCGGTAGATATAATAAACTGAAATTAATTTTAATATTTAAATTTTTTGCCTTGTTTGTTTGTATTGATTATGCACATAACGTTTTTGAACAGTAATAAAAATAATAAACCGTAAATAATTTTAATAACAGTAAACCTTATTTAAATACCAGATTATTTTCTACTGTATGAATTATTTATACGTATGAATCATTCTTATTTGACATATTGACTTTTAAAATTGCTGCCTTGCGCGCTTGTGATGCGCGCAATTGTCTGTGCGCGCGTCTGTCGGCGCGCATTTTTCGCCCGATTTCGACCTGCGCGCTAACGACGGGATACCCATGGAAGTATACGAATCATAAAAGTGGAATCGTTTGAGAAATGAAGGGTGTTGGCCTACGACTCTCCTCTCATGGGGCTCTTTTTGGCCAGAGCCGGTCCTGCTCATAATTTTCATCAATTTATTCTCAAGTTCCGATTTGTTTCAATGTACAGCTGTGAACGTATAAGATGGTGGGTGTGGGTTTGTATTTTCATTTTTTGTTTTCCATTTTTAGTTTTATTTCTTATTTGTATCTACTTGGATGGAAAAGAGAGAGAGAGAGAGAGAGAGAGAGAGAGAGAGAGAGAGAGAGAGAGAGAGAGAGAGAGAGAGTACGGGGCGGATCGTAAAGTATATTCAGGTTGATCTCATTGCTTAAATACAGTCAAAATGATATAAGGGTCTATTCTAACTATCTATCGTTTAGTCTTGCCGACCGTTGGGGCACCACAGATGACCTGACAACCAGCTTCCTCCATTCGAATCTGTTTTCGGATACTCTCACTGTGTCACTCAGCTTCAGTCCTGTCCACTAAGAGATGTTATCCTCCCATCTTTTCCTCTGTCTTCCTCTCCTTCGCCCTCCCTGCACAGTACCTTGCGTGATTGTCTTAGCAAGCCCTGTTGATCGTGTGACATGTCCATACCATTTCAATTTGCGCTTTTTCACAATGGTCAATAGCTCTTCATAGGGCCCAAATGGCTTGCTTAATTCTGTTTCCCACTTTCTCATTCGTCACATTATCTCCATATGTGATGCCAAGCAACCATCGAAAGCATTTCATTTCAACAGCTTGTATCCTCCTTTCGAGATCCGGTGTGAAGGTCCATGACTCACAGGCATATAGGAATATAGATGCAACCAAGGAGCGCATCAGTGTGATTTTTGAGCTGACTGAGGTGTTTCTGTCTTTCCAGACTGTCTTCAGCCTTGCCATTGCTGTTATTGTCAGCACAATCCTGGACAATATTTCTGGTTTCGATCCCTAGTCTGCCACGATGGCTCCTAAGTACTTGAATCTATTAACTGTTTCCAGTTTTTGGTCACTACTCATGATGTCAATGCTGATGCCACTGGTGTTGTTGGTCATCAATTTGGTCTTCCCTGCACTGATTTCCATACCAAAAGCAGTAGCTGTCCTGTCCTTCATGGTCTTTCAGTGCATCTGTCATGATTCTTTCAAGGAAGATGTTGAAGAGAGTAGGGGAAAGCAAGCAGCCCTGTCTGACTCACACAGTTGTCCTAAACCAATCTCCTATTTGACCGTTGCAGCATACTGGGCTGGTGGCCTTGCTGTAAAGGCTTTCTATGACTTTGATCTGGTTAGCGTTGATGTTGTACAGCTTCATGGTGGACCAAAGGGGTGCATGCCATACCCTGTCAAACGACTTCTTAAAATCTATAAAGACATGATAAAGGTCTTGTTGGTGCTGGAGGTATTTCTCACATAGTATTCTCAGGTTGAAAATCTGTTCCGATGTGATATAAGGGTAGTGTTTAGTAATTTGAACTCTGCCCATGTCTCTAACTTTACGCTATCATTCGATTTGGTTTAGCTATTATTGTTAGAATAATTAAAGATATTGATATATGTATTGTTTTGGATTTATATTGTTCATAAAATTGATTGGAGACATGCACACCTCCTATAGTTACTATTCAGTATATAGACTTCACAATACAAAAAGACACTTCGAAGTAGAGCTAGCCATCTGTAGCAGTTGACACACTCGGTCAAGCCTAGATCTAAAATGACATGGAATACAACTATTTTGAACGCAACATATCTGAATTTCATAAGAGTGTTTAAGTTCTTAAAATGATCACATAGAGAAAATGTCGATATTTGCATCGTAAACATACTTGAGTGTCAAAAAGGACATTCGGATAAGAAAAATAAATGCGCACGTTTGGAGTTGGAGTCGAGATTTTAATAAATTTTCCAGCTAGTAAAGATGAAAGAACTTCCTTAAATTAAAACATGATGTACACATAATAGCCTGATTGTCGGGATATGACTTGAAATTTGTCTTCTCGCATTTGACATATCGGCTGTACTAAAACTCTTGCATTTGACAAATCGGCTGTATAAACCTCTTGCATTTGACAGAAAGGGCTAGGAAATATAGCTAGACCCCTATTGCGGTAGAAGCGATGGATTTAAAATCATCAATTCAAATTGAACCTCTTGAAAAAATACATAGATGACAACTATTTTTTAAATTTTTTTAAACTGTTCGGAACAGACTGATTGATTTTACTCAAGTGTGTTTGCAAAATTACTTAGTATAGAGTTCAGCAATCAGTAGATAAAATCTGGTGTTTTGTATAAAAAATAAAGTGTGTATTACCGGTATTACCTTTCTTTTACTTTCTGGTTGGATTCTGGGTAATCTGCCCATGGTTACTAAAGTTAATATTTAAAAGCAATTCGTATAACGCAAGAGCATCCCTTTGTATCAAAATGACATGCAGACATTAAAATAATTTCCTGAATTTGAATTGTGTTAGCTTTTCTATGACCTTGTAAATTCAAATTATTTTATCATACATTCCAAAATTATTGTACCTTTTAATTGTACTTAAATATTATCAGAATCAGCAGGGTGTGACATCTATATAACTAGCCATCCAGATTAATTTAAGGCTCTGTTAATTATCAAAATATGTCTTGACTATTGATTAAGACAGTTTGTCAAAAAATACCGGCATGGTCTGAAGATCATTAAAGAATTTAATACTGAGGTTGAAGTTCAGGTTGATAACTAATCTTTCTTTCAGGTAAAGATCAAACCAGTTCGTTAAACTACAGTTTGATATACATCTAATAGACTAATTTTCACTATACAACTTGAGATTTATACAAGTGCATGTGACATCTCAGCTGTAACACACACGTCGTCTTTGACATCTCGGTCTTAATATAACTCTTTTATTTGATATTTCAGATGTAATTATAATACTCAACTCCTCATTCTCACCTTTGTTTTCTGAATGCTGAATACATATGGAGCATCAAATCATAGGTACTACCACCAACGATAATTGTCCAGGATGTTATCGATACAAAAATTAGACGGTTTAGCCATGAATTTCTGATGCATAAAGAAACGTATACATTATAGACAACTGCTTTCCTAACATTTATAGAGCCTGCATAACAATAGAATATTTCGACAGCAATTAGAAGCACTCCATGGATAGTCAAATGAACCTTATGTTTATTTTGTATAATCTAATTAACTGCATCAACGTTACGTATTGCTTGAATACGAACATGTATAGGAAGTATGAAATGAAGGATAATACGTGTATTTTGGGTGGTAGTTATTGAAGATTAATACACATGTACACTTTAAGAGGACATGAATCGCTAGATGGGAGCTACTAGATCAATGCGACGCTGCTGTTCTTAAGGATGTGTGAGTGGTACAGTTGACGTGGAGCAAGACAGAAACCATTTATTATGTTCGTGTGCGTAGCATCTTAAAAGGTGAATGTAGTACTATAAATGTGTATTGTCAGGCTTTTAATTTTGAGAAGATTTATATCAAACATAATCTCTATCTCTCTCTCACTCTCTCTCTCTCTGTCTCTCTTTCTCTCTCTCGATATATATATATATATATATATATATATATATATATATATATATATATATATATATATATATATATTGAATGCATGTGTTTTCAATGAATCAATGTAGGAATGATGTACTGAGGATGCACAGTACATTCCGTTCCAGTATATGCTAACATGGTACAATTTGTTTTGACAATTATTATTATAAACTAAAGTAAAGCTAAGGTTAAACGTATCTTATTATAACTTTTAAACACCATACAAAATGCCGCATTTACACTTTGAACTTATGTGAATGTGCACATTTCGATTGATTTGCATGTAAAATAATCTATATTAATATCAATATTCAACTTAATTTTAAGAATATTTGCAATTGAAACATTCCATTAAACTTGAACTAAGTCAAAAGAAACTGTAGCCATTATGGGCAATAATGATCATCAAGTATTGGTCCCAAAGTATAAAATAATAAACCTAACGTTCACAGATCTATTCAAGCACGTATGCAAAGTTAATAGGTTCTGTTCCGGGAGAGACAAGATTTAAAAATAAATATAATTCACTCCTGTTATGTATAAAACCTCGTTAAAAAGGTGGCGGGGAGTTCGGGTGTTCTAACAAGTAATGGATGGGATGCTATTCTCGTATGTAAACTTTATGATGACTGTCGAGTGACAAATTCGATCCTGTGCAAAGGTAAAAATCAATCAAAATCTACCATAATCTACATTACCCCCAGCCCACATATGTGTGTGTGCGTTTGTGTACTTTATATATACATGTATTATCATGGTGCAGTACAATGTGAAGGTTAAATGACGTTCGACTGCAGTTCTACCAAGGCAGTAGTATTGATTTATATGATATAACTCAAAGGTTAGTTTTAGAACGAGTTTAAAGACCACGTCATTTTCTGAATTTGCTCTCTCAGATTTAATTCCGGGTCTTTGTTCATATCGTACTCTATGTCCATTATTTTAAATATTGTTGTATATTTGCAATGTCCAGGAAATACAATCCAAAGGTAAACGAAACTTTGTTAGTTATTTTCGTTGGTAATAGTCAGAAAAGTAGTTTCAATAAGTATAGTTTAATATAAAAAAGATGTTTTGTACCATATCAATGTTTGTAAGGTTTGTGTGAGTAGGCAAGCTTTCGGGACAAATATAATTCACTCCTATCTGATTTAGTATGGGGGTGTAGCATGGGGGTGTAATATTGAGGTGTAGTATGGAGATGTTGCATTGGGGTATGGTATCGGGGTGTAGAATTGGGGTGTAGTATGGATATATATTTTGGGTGGGTAGTATTGTGGTTTATTATGGGGGTATAGTATGGGAGTGCAATATTTGGGAGTAGTATGGAGGTGTAGTATTGTTGTATAATATCGGGGTGTATGATGGGGGTATACTATGTATTATAGGGGACTTGTGGAGTGGTACATCTTAATGGCTAACGCGATCTTATTCTCATAACTAAGTGGCCGAGTGGTAAAAAGCTCTCCGTTACGGACCACTGCCATATCACCTCTGTCTGCGTGGGTTCGAGTGTCAGATTCGGCCAATGTGGATATGTGAGAAATCTTGCCAGTATCTTCTCGTGGGTCAGTGGTACTTTCCGTGGATGTTCCCTGGTTCTTCCTCCACCATTAATACTGGCCGCCATGTATAGCCAGCCTATCGTGTGCTGAACAATGGCGTTAATCCCTAATACAGCAACACCAAGTGGTTCAGTCAACGCTATAGAGCATGCTATGTACATCCCTGTTAAGCTATACTTATCTATATACACTGTAATGCTTCAATGCATATATTTTTGCACAGGTTCAAAGGAGTCAGAAAACAGTGATCTGTAACAAGGCATATCGTACGACAAATCAAAATGGGCAGCACTCCAAGTCAACCCTCAAAAGCTGGTAAGTATGCATCAAATGAACATTATTCTAACTGATCGAGTACAGAAGAATGGATCACTTGATATACAATAGAATTTGTATATAAATATTTTTAGAACATGACACATCCATATACAGACGGATTTGAAGTACAGATAGCATAGGCTCTACTGTACCAGTTAAAGGAATCTTGCCAAAGGGTCTCAAGACATTTATCGGTTTATTGTGGTATGATATGAGTGTTCGCAGCAAACTTCTTGCAATGGCTTTGAGTGACGACTATATTACAAATCTCTGAAATATTAATATTCGAACTGTATTCGTCATGTGATTACCGTTTTATTATAGAAGCAGAATGAGTAGTTTTTATTTGTTAGTTAGCATTGTTACGTCCTTGGCAATGTGTGTATGACTATATATAGTTTTGTATGAGATTTTCCCTCGTTCTTCTTCCACAAATGATACAGGCTGTCTTGTATAGGCTTTCATGCGCCGAGAAATGGCGTTACACCAAAAACAACAAACGATAATTTATTAAATTTTAGTTTATACAAAATTTGATGACTTTGACCTATTTTAGATATACGTTGCCAGTTTTGCAATATGGTTTGTCTGATAATGACCATTTATGGAGGAATAATGTAATATTAAATTATAATGCATAGTCAGTGGCTAACACTTGGATAGGGGTGTTGTACATGTACATCGAAATGGAGAAGCAGACTAGATTTTGTTCAAGAGAATGTTACTAGCCTCTTACGTGCTGTCTTCATAAGGCTTCTTGAGAGTGGATGGGTGGATGAGCAGAACTGTACCTATTGGTTTGCATTGGCAACATAATTTAAAGAGCCATCCAAATTAGATAATAGTATCTAACAGTGCATGATCATATATAGAGAACCATGTAAGTGACCACTCTGGTATTCAAAGGTACATACAATGAATATATATTTTCACTTCTCTGGTTTTCAAAGGTATGGACAATCGATTTAGAGTTTCACTTCTCTGGTTTTCAGAAGTACATACAATGAATATAGCGTTTCACTTCTCTGGTTTTCAAAGCTAGATGCAATGAATACAGAGTTTCACTTCTCTCGTTTTCAAAGGTACATACAATGAATATAGAGTTTCACTTCCCAGACTTTCAAAGGTACATACAATGAATACAGAGTTATACTTCTCTGGTTTTCAAAAGTACATACAATGAATACAGAGTTATACCTCTCTGGGTTTCAAAAGTACATACAATGAATACAGAGTTATACTTCTCTGGTTTTCAAAAGTACATACAATGAATACAGAGTTACACTTCTCTGGTTTTCAAAAGTACATACAATGAATACAGAGTCTCACTTCTCTCGTTTTCAAAGGTACATACAATGACTATAGAGTTTCACTTCCCAGACTTTCAAAGGTACATACAATGAATACAGAGTTTCACTTCTCTGGTTTTCAAAAGTACATACAATGAATACAGAGTTTTACTTCTCTGGTTTTCAAAAGTACATACAATGAATACAGAGTTATACTTCTCTGGCTTTCAAAGGTACATACACTGAATATATAGTTTCACTTCTCTGGTTTTCAAAGGTATAGAACATCGACTTAGAATGTCACTTCTCTGGCTTTCAAAGGTACATACAATGAATAGAGAGTTTCACTTTATTCAAAGATATGGACAATGGATTTATAGTCTCGGCATCAAACATTTGTTATGGTGTTTTCCTGGATTTGAATCTGGTGGTTTACCGTATTGAGCAAACAGACTTTCTGCACCCGTTCCTTATTTTGCGCACTGAAGGTCGAGTGGAGTGGACCCTATTGCTTGCCATCAACAGCCAAATATAATGTGACTTTACCGGATAACTGATATCTGCTAAGCTTAGACAAGACCCTTCTAGTGGAGGTATTCATTTCAGCCCGAGATTAATGAAATCTCATTAACATTTGTTTAGGTAATGTATCAGCATTAGTGTTAATGATAATAAACCAGATCTTGGAACACAAAACATCACCCATGCACAACCGGAATCGCCTGCAACACATCCTAATGTTTCGACAGTGATCCAGTTGTCGAGAATGGTATTGGCATTGCAAAATACCCTGATTACTTTATCTGAAAGTGTTTCACTCATTGATGGACTCTGTAAGCCCCCCACCCTCAGCCTACCGCAGAGTTGATGTCATTTTGACATATTGTCTGCAGGTCTTGTAGTTGTTATCTGTTTCTAATAATATTAGATCAGTCTACATAACTGACTTCATGTGTTTGGTTAATTTGTGGCCCTACCAGGATTTGCTGCCAATGTTTATTATATGCCCGATCTCTCAGAAGATGTTTTCTATTATTTCATCACATTATTTCGTCACATGTTGTCACACCAGTCTGCAGTGGCAGTATTCTACAATTAAGCTGTACCATGCATGGATTAGATTCTATTACCTACAGATTGGACATAGTACCCATTTCCAGGAGTCCGACAGTTTTCAGTGTATACTTCGTGTGGAAAGAAGAACAACATTTCAAATAGTAAGCCCATAGTTCCTAGTAATACATAATGGTGTTGCAGTTGTCAACTATGTTAAGGGATGGAGTGTTTACACCAGATGTGGATTTGTCGCTGCAGTGCATGTGTCTGGTGGCATGTTCTGGATTCTTGGTGAATTCACAGTTCGATCATTGTAAAGCATATCTCGAGGCAACTACGTGAGGATTTAAAATTTGACCTTTTCAAGAGAGAACCCATTTTGTGGTGGTGTCAAGATATCATTTTTTCGGAACTCGCAGTTGTGTCCCATATTCTGTATGAGGCAGTATTTCAGTCAAAGGTGACAAAGAGCTTTTTTGGAGGTCATGAGGCAAATGCTTCTTTATGTTTGGATTCCATGATCCGTCTGTTTAGTATGGCACGCATAGCTGTGATGGGAAATACGTCTTTGATCATTAATTTAATATTGGAGCTGCCGCCACTGCATCTGCAGTTGGTATAGAAGACCATCTAGATAGGACTTTTGGATGGTCTTCATCGTATTTTACGCACTACATCAGAGTTCACATTGAACTACTCAGATCTGCACAGGAAGAGATGTGTACATATATTTAGTATAATGTGCTTTGGACACCAGACCTTCTATATGGATATCACATTGCATTTAATATCAAATTCGATTTGGTATTTTTCATCAATTTATACCAATTTAACATACAGGTCATGCCCGTTACATACATTTCTTGTTCAGTTTTAAATTGGAAAAATATAACAAAATTATGCTGGGATCAGTCAAACTCTATTCCACGAATCTGGGAACAACCCAGAGTATACTCTTATGTGGGTATCAATCCAGCAAAGATATAGTTAGATGGGATCAGCCCAAAATTCATTAGTATGCTGAGATCAGCCTAGCACATAGTCATAGCTGGGACCACCTCAGAATACACCTGAATGCTGGGATTAGACTAGCACAGATTCCACTTGTGCTGGAATCAGCCAGGCACAGTTTACGGATCAGCCAAGATTACACTGCAACGCTGTGATCCGCCTAGTTCCAATTATACTTGAGCTGGGATCAGCCTAGAATAGACATTACTGCTGAGATCAGTCTAGAATATAGTTACTTGAAGATGGGTTCAGCCCATGATATACTCGAATGCTGGGATTAGCATATCACCAATTCTACTTGATCTGGGATCAACCCAGAATACATCGGATCAGCTGAGCACTGAATGGGAATCAGTCTTTTTACATTTGAGACAGGATCAGTCTAACACCAAATATACTTAAGCTGCGATCACCACAGAATACACTGTAACGCTGGAATATGCCTAGTACACTTTGGGAATCAGTCTTTTACATTGAGCTTGGATCGGCCTAGCAACAATTCTACTTGAGCTGGGATAAGCCCAGGATACGTCGTAATGCTGGGGGTCAGCTTAGCACTGATTGGGAATCAGCCTTTTACATTTTGATTTTACCTTTTGAGTAGCCCCCATAGAGAGAACCAAATATTTTTAAATATTTAAATTAAGTATTGATGTTTATTTAATTATACGTTTGGTATTGTAGAATATTAGTAATAATGAATAGTCGCATGATGAGAGAAAATCATTTACGCATGTATCCTATATTTCTTACAATGCATGTATTAACGGGTAAATCATTTCAATTACAATTCATTATTGTTTTGATGTGCATAAACAGTTATTTTTTGTCAGCGTGTTGCATTGCAATGCATGGCGAATTAGAACTGTTCAGTGAAGTTTAAATTGCCGAAGGAAAACGGTCATAGAATCCCCACACAGACTCGGCCTGGTCAATTATCTGTGGATAGGAGTGTAACTCGTGATACAAGTCTGGATCATCAACATAGGTTGTGTCTCATATCACCCGAGTGATTATTATTTATATCATTTACGTTAATTACTCATTGTCACATCAATTAGTTTTCCTTTTCACCTTAGCATGTAATGCTGTCTTTTTTTAAATGGATTTATATTTTCGTATAAATCTGAGTTAATTTCATTTACATAATGTATGTAAATTATCATATAAACCGAGTTAATACAATTTATATCAGGCATCTCAGCGACGTTATTCCACATCATCGTAGCGCCTTAAACATGCTTGTGTAATACATGATTGTTTTTGCATATAACCAGAGCTACTATAATTCCCGAGGAATGTTAATTAATCGGAATCTCGACATCTTTGTCAATGTGACACGTGATACTAGCTTGTTTAATAAATTTAGGCTGTCTCTTATAACCCGAATTACTATCATTTGTATCAGTTATGTTAATTACTTGGCATCTCAGCGAGGATCTGTCATGTCAACGAGACATCTCAGCATACTTATGTTCTCTGACTTATTATACATGTTCATTTCAGAAGTGATTGTACAAAACCTTTTCTGATAAATTTATAGCAGCTTATAGTATGATAGCCTTTGTGTTAGATAGGAAATATAACTCATGCCATTAATTGTCGAGACATAAACTTTTGACTGCAGTTGTGTTGATTAGTTAAAGATGAAACTGGCTTCTGACAAAAGGCTACTGCGACTTATATAAGAATAATGGTACTTTCACATTGTCGTTTGTTGCAAACAACATACCTCAGTTGTTCAAGGACTACACATCATAGTCCATTGCGTTGATTATCAAATACCCAACTGATAAGGTCATTGTGGTTCAACTATTTTTTTTTGTACCATAACGTTTGATGCTAATCAAATTCCTTTACTAAATATTCAGATAACTTGGCACTTGAGATAACAAAGAAACTCCTGCATCTTGGCGGTTAATTGATTGATTGATTGATTGCATTTTAACGGCGCACCAGCACTTGTAGACTATTTAGCGCCAAACAATGGGTTATATGTAAAAGCGTTTAATAAAGGTAAACTTTTTAATATCGACCGGCGATATAAAAAACCATTATAGTTGAAAGTAAAACGGTAAGATGCTAACAGTAAAACATAAAGCTTCCCGATCAACGAGGAATGAAAAAGTGTATGGTAATGAAGACGGATGAAAATATCTTGAAAATGAGGGACGGGATTTACACTACATACAAGTGCTCTAGGCGATGGCATAAAAGTTGTAGAATAAAATATAGGTTCACTCCCTTCATGAAATCTACAATGCGAGTGATATTTATAGTATCAAAAAGGTTCCATCATGTCATGCACATTATAATATTTATCACGCGTAATTTGCAGGTCAAAACACTCTGTCATATAGCGCTTCACAGTGAATGGTTCATTACAAGTACCGCACGCATGTGGATCTTCACCTTTTAGTATGTGCGAGTGGGTTATGCATATATGAATAATTACAATTCTTGCAATGACTACCCCCTCCCTACGGATGATTATGTGGTAAGGAGTCCATTCATGGCCGTTGAGATCAAAGATTAAAGCCACGGTAAGATCTATTTGAGGAAAGAAATACTGCCTTCAGAGTAGCCATTTAGTTTGAGACGGCATCCCTTGGCCATACCATATGGGGTGACTTGCACGGGTGATAAGAAAGAAACGTTTTAATTTTGTTGAGACAATATTGAAAGTCAAGGTCATTTTCACAAATGAAATGGAAAACATCTTTTATATCTTGAACAAAAAGTATTAACACACCACAAATTTGACAACAAATTTAGAAGACAACAATGGGAAGAAAATATTCTTCAACTGCGATGTCAAGGTTACAAGGATCCAGATATATGGAGCTGATTTCCTTTATCGTTTAATTACCATAAAATGTATAAGGACCATTTAATCACGAGGTTATATCTTTTATTTGGTACTATGGTTAGAAAACTGTATCTGGTGCAATACTTATTATACGTTTATATATATATATATATATATATATATATATATATATATATATATATATATATATATATATATATATATATATATATACATGTATATATATATATATATATAATTTTTTATTTTTCTTAGATTAGATCTTAATATAAGATTAATTCTTTTCTCCATTTCGTACGATAGAAAGCCCAGTTGTACAACAGCACCAACCTAGTAAGCCTGCATTAAACAAGCTAAAATTTCATAATATTTGTGGACACAACATTAAACTCCTGGACGGGCGTACGAGAGCTGTATGGCGGCAAAATGATACGAATAACATAGACAATGTAGCGTTTACAAGCCAACCAATTAAAGCTGGACAGACACTTGAAATTTCATTTGTGAAAAATGGGCATGTCAATATTGGTATTCGACACTCAGACCCAAACGACGATAAGGGTGTGGATCGTAAACCATTGTTTACAGAAACATTGGCGAAAGGATATTTGTGTAAAAAATTATATTTAATGGAGGATGGAGATCACATGAAGGTTTGCTACGCGAACATGGATGAACACCAAGAAAAAGTTGTAGAGGGCAACGTGAAAGATTCAGCCGATGTTTGGGTTTTCTTTGAGATTGTACACGGAGATGTGGAAGTGAAACTTAAACCTTTGCTGGAGAACAAGGATATGACATTTCATACAAAACATGGCCAGCAAATTGAACTCAGTCATGAACGGTGTTCTGCATATTTAAAAGAAGGTTTTCTCTCAGCTGCCGTCATTGTGGAATACCCGTTATCCAGTGAGAAATCCTTTCAGATTTGCACACATGTTCTGCACGATATACATGAGTCGGTGTTCTTTCGTTTTGGGGTTTTGACCCAACCACCAGATGATATGAAAGCGTTTAGTGACCTTTACAAGGAGCTGCGTTTAGAGAAATTTGATGCCAAGTCATCCATGATTTGGTTTAGAGAGACCGTCATAAAAAATGAAACATACCAAGGTCACTTTTATCTTCGCTGGTCTAAAACAGGCGATCTGACGCACAACATAACAGAAGACTATAGTGAAGAAACAGACATTCCTCATGTAGACCCCAATAAACAAGCATGGCTTTTGCTTGAACTACACCAGATGGAGGCTACGGTCCACATTGAAGATGCGGACCAGCTTCAACCAGGTATAATTAGCGATACATTTTGTTCCTTTTAAAACAACGTTTCGTTTAATATGATACTTTCGTCGAGTTCAGGTCACAATCCTTTTCTCAACCAAAATTACCGAAATATAAATGATTACAATCATAAAAAACATTAAAACCACAGCTCCAATTTCTGTATTGTTCTACAACACTTTATGGATTATTCGTAACATATTTATTTACTCTAGATGAGATACAGTTTTGTATATTGTACATGGCACCAGGTCTTTGTCTTTTCCAAAGTAAATTTAACTGTGTTTCACACACGAGTGTGGAGATGGATTGCAACACCTTTTTTAATATTCAATAACCTTTGTTAAATCAATAAAATATAATATCCGTTATTCTTTCTTTAAAATGAAAACTAGTATCATTATTTTGAAGTATTAAACTGAATGAATTTTTAAACTTTTTGAAAATCATTTTGTCCTTTGCAAAGTGATAATATACATCAGTCTGATGATATATATTTGCACATAAGATATCTTTTTCTACTTCAAGACAACTCGCACTAACTTGGTCACTTCAAAATCTGAGCATACACTATATAAATGTAAAGGGACAACGTTTATCAGATATTGGTATAAACTGTACTTAAGTGGTCAAGATTTTTAATGTCCTTGAAATATATACATTTAAAAGGACAAAGTTTATTAGATATTCAATCAAATCTAATTAAATGGTAACGTTTTTTAATCTCCTTAAAATATATGCATGTAAATGGACAATGATTCTTATATATTGGCATCAAATGTAACTAAATGGTAAAGGTCCTTAAAATATATACATGTATAGGGACAACGTTGATTAGATATTATTATCAAATGTACTTAACTGGTAAAGTTTCTTAATGTTCTTAAACGGTCAATGTAAACCATTTAACGTGCATTTTTTTTCAAAGTATACTCTTAACATCATATTATTTATAGAGCCAGCTCTGCTTTACGTAATTAATGAACTCCAGCTCTATTTTTGTAACTAACTTCTGAATTTTACTTGCTGTTGCTCAAAGGGTTTAATTATACACACACACACACACACACACACACACACACACATATATATATATATATATATATATATATATATATATATATATATATATATATATATATATATATATATATGTGTGTGTGTGTGTGTGTGTGTTAATTTTAAAATTAAGTTCAGTAAGTTCAGTATAGTGGTTGTATACGCACAACGGATTCTTAATCAGTAATTAGATATTTTGAAACAAAACTCGCTAGAAAACAAGATGCATTTTTATCGTGGAGATTCCTTTTAATTTATGACAATTATCCTTTAGTTAGCCACGTACGTGCATGAACCGAGGGTAAATGGATCTCTTATACTTTGTCAACAGTTATCGCTATATGTCTAACTTCTTTATAGCTATGAAATGTTGTCTTTTGCACTCTTTCAAAGTCATGTTTATGTTTCATGTCATTAATAATTACATGAATTGCTCAAACTCCATAAACTTCGCAAAGAAATCAGATATATATCTACCAAAGATTTAAAGATGGTATACGCGCTTGTTGCTGATCATGTGGTGATACCCTCCTTTTGTCTCAAATTTAATTTTTCTTTCATAAAATGTATGATACAAAATAATGAGCTTAGTGTATGGGTTGCCAGCGTAATAATCGTGTGTGTGAGGGCATGGCTGATGCCTTTTTTCGGGGGTGGGCAATGGTAAATTATAGATAATAGGCTTTCTGTTATTAACAAATTTAGGTTACAGCGTTGAGTTCGTTATCCGTGAGGATATGCAGGACCGAGAGAGGAATGGAGTTTTTTACAAAATGATTGGGGATTTTCGATCATCAGTCATAGAGCCAGCTCTGCTTTTCGTAATTAATGAACTCCAGCTCTATTTTTGTAACTAATCAACTCCAGCTCTGCTTTTATAATGAATGAACTATTTAATTGTCATCTTTCTCCCCAAATTGCTAAGACTATTTCTTATAAAACGGTAAATACAAAATATAAATATAAATGCTTTACCACGTACATGGGACGATAATATTGAAAACGTATTCTTCGGCTTTTTTTCCAGCCATGTATCATTTATATTCTATAATATTGAAAGATCTTAAACATTACAAGGTATTATTTCTTCTTCAAATGTATATGATTTCATAGGTTATCGGCCATTTCTTTCTCTGCTATAAATGTAGAGACGAATGAAACTTTTATCGGATTTACTTGTAAGACTTTTTTACCTTAAGAACATCAAGGAACAAAATGAATTCATGATAACTCTCCTGACTGAAGAGGCAGACAGGTTTTTTTTCTTATAGAGAATAAACCGTCAGTGACGATAATATGTTAAAAAGAGGAGAAAAAAACATGTTAAATAGTTTAAAGTTTTGAGTAAGTGTTGGTGTTGATATCCTCAAGCCGATCGACGTCATAATGAACACTACGTCAAAATGATGCCAGGATAATACATTTCTAACATGATTTGACATAATGTATCCTTCCTGGTACAAGTTTTCATTTACTGCACTTGGAAGTTTTTATATTACATGTTTTGTTTTCTGCATTTATTTTCACGTTTTGTTTTAGTATTAATTTACATATTTTGTTTCCAGTATTAACGTCTATTTTATTTTCAGTATTAATTTAATTTTTTCAGCCTAGATATGCTTTCTTCATCTCTATCCTCTACCGCTTCTCCTTTAGCAACAGAAAGGGCGGACCCTACAAAAACTGTACATGACCCACATTTGTAAAATAAAATATTACTGATATTGAAAAAAAAAGTGTAGTTCAAATGCTAACTACCTGTAATCTACGCGGTAAATTGTTGGAACCAATATTTAATCGCGCCCACTCGGCTGCTATTAATAAAAAAATTTTGTCAAGAACGATTCGATACCATATTCGTGGGTCGTGTAAATTTATCGTTAAAAATCCGTGTCGGGTAGCTTGAGCGTGACTAAGGAAATTTTAAAATTTGTTTATATCCATATCTCCTTTGCACCAGGATTGAGATATATATTTCGTAAATTGTGAGTGTCAGCTCTGTTAGACACAGCAAGAATATTACAGCTATCTCTGGTCGCTTTAGGGATTTGTGGATATCGCTGGTTAACATAAATCACGTCTGTATTTTTATGCCTACTGCGTGAAAATATACTGGCAGGGTTTGCTTGTTTATCCAACATCACATCATCGCATGCTACTAAATTGTTAACGGATCCATCAAGATCGTCAACGTTCGGTGCTTCATCGATATCGGTATTAAATTCAACAACATCATCACCGCTTATCGTCTTCGTACTTTCATTAAAATCATAAAACACTTCATAACACCCCTAATCATCAACTGACGGTGCTAACAGATATAATTTCTCCCATTTAATCTACATCATTGTTAGATTAAGTAACAACTGTGTGTTACCCTTTCTAGACGGACGAATTATAATCATTCGAAGAGTATTTGGCAACACTGCATTATGTTTGATCAGTTCTCGTGTTCGTGTCGTGGTAAAATCAGTGATCTCTATATTATATAAAAGTCTAAGGAAATATAGATGTGTATCGTGTAAAATGCAGAACACATGCATCAACAGGTAATCTAACAACCGTTACAACAACAAAAAAATAGACACGTTCTTACAGGTAAATGTACACGATGTGGTATAAACAAAATTAAATTTACTAGTAAAAACAAAAACCAGCACGGGGATGATATCACCGCAAAATTAACAAAACTCCCAGGAACTCAGTGGGCTAAATACCCTGGGGACAACCATTTTCCGTGCAATAATTACTGCGGGCCTGGATCACGACTTTTGATATCAGACTTGATAATCAAGATGAACCTAAACCAGCCGAATATCCAATAAACACTATCAATAAAACATGTCAAGCTCATGATGCTGCTTATAAAAGTAAAAATCTTCAGCAACGACATATCGCAGATGTAAAATTAGTTCAAGCGCTAAATTCCGAAACTGATAAATCTTTCAAGGAACAGTTAGCTAGTTGGTTAATAAAATCCTTGATGAAACGTAAACTTGTATTAGGAGCTGGTAATTTATTATAAATGGAATCAGTTTATTATTCCCCAATAGGATATTGGAAATGTAACGCAGTGATTAATAAACTCTCCATCGCAGCAAAAGTCACGCTTACCACTGCAAAAGATTGGTTATCCAGATAAGCAATATGTCATTTATTTACCACCGCCTAAGAAAATTCACTTCGCACATTTTGATGTCAGCGTTCCTAATAAAGTTCGCAAGACTGATCTATTATTTTTGTCGCATGATACTGTCCGAAAACATACATGCAAATACAGGTTAACTATCGTTGACGTTGCAAATAGATACAAAGAAGCAGAACCGTTATCAACAAAGACATCAACTGAAGTTGCCTCCGCGTTTAAACGATTATTTTGACGAGGACCTATGCAGTTGCCAAATCTGTTATAAGTTGATCCTGGCAAAGAACTTCAGGGTGTAGTATCATCGTTGATGAAGCAATAAAATATCGCCATCAGACGAGGGCATACTGCAACTGATAGTGATCAGGCAATTCTTGAGCGATTCAATCGAACACTTGCTGATCCGATATTTGGATATCAATACGCAAGGGAATTTATTCAGGACAAGAGATTTCGTGAATAGTTGGCAAGATTAACAAATGTGATAACCGCGTTAAATAATGAGATTACTCGAACAATCAATATGAAACAAAAAAACGCAGTCACACGAAATATACATAAATCTGCAATGGGGTGATTTTTCAAAACAGCCAGTATTCGGTAATGTCACTGAAAGATTTATATGAACCTGGTGATCTTGAAGGTGGTAAAAAAGATCAACTGATCCTATCTGGAGTGTAACTACGCACAATATATCTAGTGTGGTAACATCTACAGGTAGACAGGCAATTTACAGATTGGATTCAACTGATCCTCAGCATGGATTCACACGTGAAGAACTTCAAGTGATTCCGGCAGATAGTATGTTGCCACCACGGTCGCTTAACTAGCACCACTACGTCGGTTACACTCAAGTCAGGTCAACATCTAATTGTCTAGTGTATGGCCAAGACTATTATCTTTTCTATCTATGGTAAATTGGCGTGGATCTCTATCCGACCATGACCACAGCAATATATAATTAAAACTCGTGCAGCAATTATCCTGTTGTTGTTTTAATCTCATAATAAATTCAACGTCAAGATGAAAATCGCCCTTATTTTGTTTGTCACTTTGTTTATGCCCGGTAAGGTCTTTTCTTATTATGGTATCGCTGACAACATTATTGATGGTGTTATTATCAAAATTTACAACAACCCTTTGAAGATGTATATTTGTGACTCGAGATACAGCTAAATAAATTCATTTAGAGCACTCAATATAATCATCAATAATCCAAACAACTGTATCGCTGATAGTCAATCCTTGTGTTGAATGAATTGTCCTAATCTCCACGGAGATTTTTCAGCGTTTATTGCATTTATTAAAACGTAAATGTCGACTAGTACAATATCATTCAATACAAAATTTTGTTTTTCGGTTTTCCCAGGAATATCAACATCAAGATTTTGTCGTCGTATATCAACTGCTCTATAACACAGTGGAGCTGGTAACATCGGAAATGTTTCCTCGTGCACGCAAAACAATTTCATCTGAAATGCGGAGATAATCAAGTAAACGATGGTGGCTGACCGCAATCAGTACACATTATCACAGCTGTTTTTTGTTTTCTGTTAATAGCCAATCCAGAAATATTTGTAATCTTGTTAACAACACTGTACATATTTCGTCAATAATAATTCCGGGAATATATTTTATTCCTAATCGATCAGGAATCTTGTATCTGATAAAGCTGTGATAAGTAAAAGATTTGACTCATCGTTCCTTCATCTCCCGTGCAAGTCTCTGTGTAGATGTTAGCGCCATCATATCAGAATTCTTTCCAAATAATTCAATAACACGAGTTGTTTTAGCGCATCCTCCTGGCCCGTTTAAGTAGACATCCAAATTCGGTAAATATATATTTTTCCATAATACTGCATGTACAATGTTGGTTTTAAAAAAAGTATTGCCAAATAAAAATTGCAGTGAATATTAGACCGAAAGATAAAAAAAACATACCCCTCAACAAAAAAACCCAAACAAACAAGACCAACATCAAAGATGTTAAAAAAGATACATAAAGCATCTAATCTATTGCTATGGTGGGTTTTAGTTGTGAACAAATGATCCCACCCACTTTTTTCTGTTCCTGGAAAAGTCAGTTTTCATGGAATGGTGTAAACCTTTTGAACTACACACACATAAAATTAAATCGATGAGTCATATGCATCCGATAGTTGCGATGCTTAGGTTAAATATTTATAAACAAAAAATAAATAAAAATGAAAGATAGCACTGCAACTCGCATGTCCAACAGTTCAAATGGTGTAACTTTTAAATAACATAAATGTATTGAGAGCTTACTGAAGAGGATCTTCTACGTTATCCCTGTTGTCTGAAGAAAACTCACCAGTGTAAATATTGTTACTGTTAGAAAAGAAACTTCAGTTTTGTTTAAGCGCAAACACGATGTCAGTGTTAGGAACAATGTGACGTCTATCAGATTAGCAATGAAAAATTAATGAACAAATCGACCAACTGATGACCATTTTGTTGTAAATTCTTGAGACGTTTCGCTTGTAAAATAGATAGTTGGAGTACCTACTGTAGTCATAGTGGAAATTGACTGGTTGTGATTTCATTGATGTTTTAAAGCAGATGTGACAAACATTTACGCATGAGTGGACACATTGCGAAGTATAATTCAAACACGTGGTATTTCACTAGCAGCCAGCACGAGTTATAAAAAAATTTCCGTCCAGAGAGAGAGGTCTTTGGTTGGCTAGATTATGGCCCGGGACAACGTATGTTGGAAACCGTTCTTTAGAGAGCTGTTTTATAGCAACATGTCAGTTTCATTGACTCAACGGTTAAAATGCAGGCTATGCAAGCACATCACAGCTTACAAAAAGACTCCTCAACGATAATCAGCAGTTTACCTGCAATGAAATATTTTTCTAGATGCAGTTCTATTTACGCCATCGTTATTTTTAGATGTCGCAAACAGATATAAGTAAATTAAGTATATTCTTTATCTACTTCACCTTACATCCTCTCACATGAATCTCTGGCCCAAATATACAAAATTATAGCTCTGTCGCATTTTGTCACCACATTGAGAATCCAGGTAATATGATTGTCAATCTCGTTCCACCATTTTGAAAAAGATATTATTGCGGACGAATTGACATACAGTGAAACGATAAGTATCTAGTACTCGTTAAAACGCGCCGATCATTACAAAGCCTCTTTGAGTAGTATTATGTATAATTCTACTGATTGTCAAATTAAAACAAATCACCATTACGAAACAAAAGATCATTTTGAAATCTCTTACAGACAAGAGGGAAATAGTCCTGAACCAATCAAGACATGTGATGATAACTAGCGTGGAAAACCTTGAAAATAATGATATCCTGAGAACACGTTTGGAAAATGCCTTAAGCAACACAAATCCAGTGGAGAAGATTGTCTATGGTAGCCATTCAGATAAAGTGGTAGTCACCTTTAGAGATGAAGTCAGTACGTATACACTTCCATTATTCTATGTTCAAGCTGAGTTTATGTATTTGAAATGAAACTGTGTAGTACACTGAAACCAACAATACACCAATAAATTATTGTCCGTTCGTCATGTCCTTTATATTCCAAAGGCGATGAGTACAGAAACTAGAAGTTTATAAGGGAGTCAGTTATTATAGACAAAACTACCGTTTATGGCTAAAGATGACAGTTATTGTTAGTTGGAACCACTGTCTTAAGGCTAAAGGATACATTTATTGTGGACAGGAACAAACGTCTTATGACGTTTTAAAGGTTACAGTTATTTTAGACAGGAACCACTGTCTTATGGCTTACGTATATCGTGCATCTGAACGTATGCAAAAAGCAGCATTCAAATACAGCGCCGACATGAACAATATATAGCGAACGTTTTCTCCTTCACACATCTAAATAATCCATCTCGGCAGCAAAATTAGTTCTAAAGCATTCTATTAATTTAATACTGTCAGATTATATACAATATGTAACCGCTGTTTGTATATTTATAAATACGGTATATAACAAATATGTCATTAAACGTTTTATACATATATACATACATACAAATATACATACATACATACATACATACATACATACATACATACATACATACATACATACATACATACATACATACGTACATACATACACACATGCATACATTTATGATAGGATGTTTCACCCCCTTGGCTCGTTGAAGTCATTCCTGTGCAGCTCTTTGCTGATGGGTCCTCGTGTGGTCGACTAGTCCGATGCGAGATGCGCATGTCCTGGATTAGTGTTTACATTGGAGACATTGATTGGTTCTTGACGCTGAGGTCATCCTGCATACCCTGGTGTTGGTGATTGACATTCTGCGGGCATCGTCGAAAATGTTGCACACTTAAGGACAGCTGCACGAAAGTTAGATCTATCCTTAGCGCATGGTTTGAGGTTTGTCACATATATCGAGCAGCATCTCAGGTTGACATTGATGCAGTGTTTGAATCTTTTATTCGGGCGACCAATTTTAGATGTGTCCATACAAATCGGACGTGGCACTGTAGAGTCCTCCATACGGATGACGTGACATGTTCACTGGAGTTGGGCTCTCATGACCATCGCGTCGATACTGGTTAAGCCTTTTCTATCCAGCACGTCTAGGTTTGTCACTCGGTCTTGCCATCTGACGCGACGCCCATAATCGATCACAGGGCTATTATGTGCAAGCGCTCGAGTTGTTTCATGTCCTAGTTGTATGCTGTCCAGGTCTCACATCCATATAGGAGGCTTATTAGCACAACTGCTTTATATACCTTTATCCTGGTGGACAACTTGATATTCATGTAACTGAACGCGCCAGAGAGGAGACACCGTAGTGATTGACTGGCGCACCTGATGCGTAACGATATATCTTTGTCAAGCGTTCATTGGGAAGATGTGATGCTTCCAAGGTACTTAAAGTGATCACCAGCTTTCAGCTGGGTGTCATCGATCGGGATGGGGTGGGCGAGCTATTGTGCCTGGAACAAGTTGGTGAAATACCTCTATTTTTATTCAGAGCCGTAGTGAGTCCGAAGAGTCTCAACGCTCCCTTAAAGTGAGTAACGAAAATCTGGAGATCTGCTTCAATTTGTGCCACGAGAACGGTCATCCGCGAAAAACGCTTAAAGAATAACTTATTATATTGTTTTGGACCGGTCATTCAGTCTGCGAAGTTCGAAAAGATAGCCTTGCCAGAACTTGTCGTTTGATGGTTTGCTCGACTTCTTTCATGATAGGGAGTAAGTTTAGGTCCGAGATTGTTGGCGTCTAACGCAGTATAGTCTTTGGTGGAGGACATTTTCATTAGGTTGGAGAAGTGTTTCTTTCACTTTTCGGTGATACCCTCTATGTCCTTGAGCAGAGTGGTCCTGACATAAGAGATTAGATGGATGCTGCAGGCTTTCTACGGTCCAGAGTCCTCTCTTGGCTTGGATCTGTAGGTGCTTGAAGCAAACAAGTTTTGAGACTTAGTCAACGTCGTTCTGCCATTCATTATAGTGTTCAGGCTTTGGATGGAGGTAAATGCTTTTAACTTCGTTATTTTCGTTGAACCAGTCTTAGTGAACTTTTCGTTTCGGTCCTAGGATGACTTCGCAGATTCACTCAACATGTCCTTGGGCTGTTCCACTTTCATGTTGTGTCACAGGGCAGAGGTCACTGCGCATTCGGTAGGTGTACAATGTGAACTCGATAATTCTCTCTCGCCCGTGGATGGTTAAGCCTTGCAGTGTTGAAAGTAGTGAGATCAATTATAGCCCTGACTAATCAGTGGTCCGTCCAGCAGTCAGCTCCCCTCAAGGCTCTTCTTATCCCTACATCGCGGACATCTCTGTTGCGGACGATGATATAGTTGATTTGATGCCATTATTTGGATCTGGGATGCATCCGACTCGCTTTAGACTTGCTCGTCTATGTGAAGAGTGTGTTCCAGATAGTCAGACTATTTTCTGCACACATCGACAGTTGAATCAGTCCATTCGTGTTCATTTTTCCCATTCCATCCTGTACCAATACTTCATTCCAGCTTACATAATCGTGGCCCACTCGGGAGTTAAATCGACTTGTACGACAAGATTGTTGTATGCTGTGGTAGTCCTTGCGAAGAAATCGAGACGTTCGTATAAGGCCGGCTTGTCGTCTTCACTGCTGGTCAAAGTAGGGAAAAGGAACTGATAATGGTGGTATACTGTGACTTACAGAGGGGGACGTGTAGTTGCATCAAGCATTCGTTCACATGCGCAGTAACTACTGGGAATTGACACAAAAGTGAAGTATGAATGGCAAAACTGACTCCATGTCTTCTGAGTTCATTTTCTGTTTCCCCTTCCAGAAGAAGGTGTAGCCACCATAGGGTTCACTGAGAGATCCTGCATCAGTTAGACGTGTCTCGCAAAGAGGGGAAATGCCAATCGTGTATAGTAACCAGTTCTCTAGCTGTGATGGCCGTTATTCTCTGAGGCTTGGATGTTTTTTTTTATCCATGAGCGTGCGTACATCCCTTGTGCCAATAATTAGTTTGTTTTGTTTATGCTAATGGTGTCGACCGCATTAAGGATTAACTGCCAGCCGTGCCTAGCCAAAGAGTTAGTTTATATGAGAAGCGATTTTGTATAGCTATTCTAGACCCTTCCCTTACTAGGGTGAGCAGTGCTAGCCTAAGCAAGGATGCTCAGTCGTCTGAGATGCTACTGGACCTCTTTGCTATCGCGGTTTAAAGAACAATGACCACTTGTCCACAGACCGCCTCCGTGTAGGTTTGGAACAACGACTGCAAGTAGTACCCTTTACATATCACTTCGTCCCTCCCCATCGCCGTTGGACTTGGATGAAGCGCAGAGTAGAAATTAAGCGGATACAGGATTTCAGTGAAAAGCGTTTCAGAAGAAACACCTGCGTATGACGGAGATAATAGTGAAGAATCTGTTGCGCTGGTGCAACCTTACCCTCTCAAAAGTCGGAGTCCAGTGCCACGATAATTATTTACCGCTGGCAACGTCTTTGGATGCAGTGGATGGCCAGGTCTTCCTTTGTGCTCTGACATGCCCCTGCGCTCTACATCGTATTATTGAAACGCCTTCCTGGCCTTTGCATCTTCTGATTGATTTCATTAATTCAGTCAGCTGGTGCAGTCTTCCCATGCTGGGTTGAGCAAGTCCCTAAAATCGCCAGAAGGCTCCATATATACCGGCTACCCTCACCTGGTTTAGACCGCCAGTCAAAGCAGTTTCCCGGGATGTGGCCAATGTCGCTTATAAATGGGAGTTGTGGAACAGAATTGGCCGATGTGTATTGGGAAGGCACGACATGTTCCTACCTTCGGAGGTACTAACTCTCATCGTTAAAAGCTAAAGTGTGGAATATTAATCTTGTTTTTGATTGTTCTTTGTGTTGATTTGGTTCAGTTATGATTTAACGTTTATTGGATTATTTTATCTCGTGCATTGATTTTACCGCATATTTAATGTTATTGCGTATGGAATAAAGCATATGTTACTTTACTTTATAGATCCCAAGTTCCTCCAGATATTTTTAGGAAAAGATCTCCATCGCTATAAATTCGAAGCAATTGAGGCACCAACCATAGTGCAAGTTCTCGACATTCCAAAGGGTAAACGAAACTTGGAGGCTGTAAAATTGTACTTGACGAATGAAAGAATATCCGGAGGAACAACGGAAGCTAAATATTATAAAACACCTGACCCTAACAGTGGTTACTGCTTGATAGATTTAAAATATCCGAAAGGTATGGAACACTTTTTATTTTCTTTTGATTCTGAGAAGACAACATGAATATATACGTATATGAAATGAAGTGCTGACTTCATACGGGTTCTAACATTACTATTCAAGTATGCATACCTTACCCTTAATACATTTATCATTTCACCATGGTGACCTTTACTGAAAAGTCAAATGCAGTTTTCCATAAATAATTTTGTCGAACACCTTCCTTAAAACACAGGTCAGCTGAATCTTTCCCATCTTTTGATAATTAGTTTTGCATATATAATTTTAAATTGAGCATGCTATCAACAGTGCTCATTTCATTTTAAATCATTCTTAATGATTACACTAATTACTTCTACTCAAAAATAAATTTAATTGTTCAAATATTTGTAAAAGATTAAAGACACGTCTTTATAATTATCGGGATCATCTCCCAATTTTATAAATGGGACCGACATCTTTCAACTCCCTCAATGAGAATGTGACTAGAGTCTAGAATTTGATTTAAAAAACTATACATAGTAAGACAGTCTTAGTAATCGACTGATTGTATGTTATTGGAACCATATCAGGTAATTGGAATCATTCGTTTGCTCCATGCAGACCTTAGGGTTCTCTTTAAATTAAATTGTATAACCCTTCTCGAATACGTACATTTTTTGCGTTTCAAAACCGATAAAAATACGTTATTAAATAGTAGTTGTACGTATAACAGTTCGAACAGATAAGATGTTCTTGTATTACACTCTAAACTCATTGGTATATCACGTGATTTACGGATACGAATCATGGGCAAGTGACTTGTATTATGCACAATATTATACTGCATTATACTTCATTTTGGAAACATTTTAAATTAATCATATTCTATTCCTGCAATAGTTATTTTCCTTTGTTGTTAAAGGTAGCGTACTTTTGGATTGGTTCAATGTCAAATCAACAATACATGGGAAGTCCCATTGTATTGAACTGGCTGCTTTAAGATTGATTAATTTATGGTTGACGGCGCTCCTGCACATTTAGGCTATTTAGCGCCATACAAGAGGTTGTATTTATACATGTTTAAAAATACTAAAAGGTTTAATATCAACCAGCGATATCGAAAACCAAATAGTTCAAAGTAAAATGGTGTGATGATGGTAACAGTAAAATATAAAGCTTCCCAATCAAAGGGAGGTGTAGATTGTGTATGTTGATGAAAAGATGTTGAAAATAAGAGGCCGTATTTGCATTAGATAAATATGTTCTAGGTGATGGCTTACAAGTTATAGTTTTAAAAAAAGATTTACTTCCTTTAGGAAATCTAAAATACAAGTGATATGTATAGTATCAAAAAGTTCCTTCATATAATGTACATTATAGTACTTATCACGCGTAGGCTGCCGGCCGGAACACTCGGTCATAAAGTGTTTAGCAATGAATGGTTCATTGCAAGAAACCCACTCTAGTGGATATTCACCTTTTAGTATGTGGGAGTGGGTTATGTATGCAGAACTAATTCTGATTCTTGCAATGACTACATCCTCTGTACAGATGGTTATATGCGTATTCTCAAGAATATTAACTGTTAAGTATTTTCTTAAATATAAATCAATATTGACAATTTGACTGGAGGACTTAAATTAAGAAAGTCGTTGTGCAGATGAATATATTTTTAGCATTAAAATGTATATAAACAATATTTTAATTTGAGATCTGTCAGTTTGTGTTCTCTCTGATATATGTGTACGTTACGAAGTATGATTATTTTGTTCGAAAGAATATCAAGATAGTTTGTTTAAATTTAGTTTCGTCCCCTTAAAGCTATTCCTAAGATTTGACACAGTATATATCTCTTGCTCGCCCGAATTATCTATCGAGTTGGGTCGTATTGTCTCTGGGCCAAATTAACTATAATTCGGCATAAATTCGATCCCACCTCATGAATCCACTTTTTTCCCTGGTAAACAGGGTCTTTCGGGAAAAAAATAATTCTTATTCACAGCATAACTGTTTTGGCTACATCCTAATGCGACACAGTGTACCATATTTGCTGTACAAAAGCACAATCGCAAGATATGTCACATAAAGATTTACGTTGGGAAATTATACACGTGAATGACTAGGTTGAATAGAAGGGAATAGCGTACGTCATATTCGATATTGGACAGAGTCAATTAAAACATTAATAACCAATAAGCCCGGTAAAATAGTACGAATGCGTAACGAACAAACAAAACGATATTAAATATTTCGTATTTACAACAGCAGTATTATTGTTAGCTAAAGATGGTATTCAGATTGAAACATTTTAAATGTTGCGGTCGGCATTTAAATCGCTTCAAGTATTTGTGTCTAAGATTAGATTTATTATAAACGTGATGGAATCTCGTCGTGGTAATGAGGTTGTGGAATTTGCTAAAGCAGTTTTTGAACAATTGACAGCAGATGCTAACATTGATGATAATGCTGTCCGAATTGTCGATGACTATCCTCGTCATAATGATGTTACCGCGCTTTGTATACATTCAAATATGATTTTAAGCACCAAATAAAAATTGATGGTTGGAGTTATCCTTATGTGGAAATGCCAAATCGAACAATCTTGAAATCGTCGAATATAGTACTTGAAATGACTCAATCATTGGCGACAGCACCAGGTGCGAGAAAAGACTCGGGAATGTTTATACAGTCGTGATGTGGTATTCGCCGATCTGATCTGCATCAAAGAATATTAAGTACCAACATTTACGCAATTGGGAAAAAAATCTCGACTTTTATTCAACAAGTACGCACATGGTCGCGCAATATATATTGGGCAAAGAGAATAACGATCGTTTGAGACCTCAGGCAGAGGTATAATCAATACAGTCCAAATCAAAAGGGTATTAATCCACCATAACGTTCAATCGCTGATGTTACGAGTCTATGCTATTAAAATATGTAATAAAATAGGGTAAAGACAACAATTATTGTAAAATTTAACAAATACTATAATAGGATACAAAGTGAAAAATGGGAAAAAAGAACACACGGTATTGTGAATTAAATTAAAGAATTAAAGACACAAGTCACATTAATAAAAGGTCCTGAACAAAACTCAGTTCAAGTCCCGAAGAGATATAACATTGAAGGCGATGACTTGTTTGTTATAGCCTGCAAAGTACCGAAGTGTCAATATTCTCTTGTTAAATCACATCAATAGTATTTATTCCAGATTTAGATTAAATATAAATTCCAATGAATGTTTTTATCCAAGAACTTTATCAGAGCACTTTTGTATATTCAAAGAAAATGATGACTTGAATAATATAATTTGAAGAAAATAAGGTCGAGTCAAAAATGGTCACAACATAATGCAACGTAAAGGTGCTAGATGTTCCAGAACGACTGCTAAAAAGCCATGTTCACACTATATTATTGCTATCTGCTTGATCTCAGATGACAATTAGCATTTTCTAAACGCAACCATTTCCTAAATGACAAACAACCTAGAATGATCTAATGAGTCTTGTTTATTTACAACACAATAGCCGACAACATTCACTTAGACATCTCCAAAACCCGACCCTGATCAACATATTTATGTCGTCTTGTTTACCCTAATCATAATCATATAAGCTCATACACATAAAGAATAATGAAGCTATTAATAGTTGTTTACAAGGTCAGGTCCAGTAAAAAATGTTACAATACAGTAACATGTAATGAAATCTAAACTAATAAGACTAACAATAAAATTAAATATATCTAACACCGGAATTAAAATATCTTCCAATCAGAATGTTTTTGTCTTTCCATGACAATTTTTCCATTAAAGAAAGTGGAACTGGTTAGATGTAAATGTACATGTAGCACTTGAAATTGATGAGTCCGGACTGGGTCTATGATAGACACCAATGTAATCAACGTGACAACATAGCGGGACAACAACTGGGAGATGAAATAACAGTGAGAACTGCCTTGCTTGTGAAATACAATCACGCGTGTTTCGTCGTAAATGTTATATGTGGTCTTGATGCAGCAACAACGTTCGGTCTTGGTGTGGCTGAGATCAAACCTACAGCAGCCATCATAGGTGCACCAATCAGATTTGTTTGGGTTATATAGAATGGAACCAATTAACTGATGGTGCAAACACATTAATGTCTTTACGATTGCATCACGAATCTATATAGACCTACTTGCAGCGGGACAAAACAGTCTTAACACGATTAGCAACCGTATTTGATTGTTATTAAAGATAAAATACATAGCTTTGTCGATTTCAAAACCGCGCAGGCAGAAATGGAATATAGCTGACAGCTCGGAGCACCGATACAGAACTGTGCGGCTGCGGATTTACGAAAAACAGAAGTCGAGTAAAACAATCATTCGTCGCCAGTACGAGTACTTGTGCATGATATGAATTTCCTACAATTTGTATAGTCTTCCAGTAATTTAATCTGTGTAAAACAATAAAGTAACAAACAGACAAAATTAAGGTAAAATACCTTCAAAAATAGCGCACTATAATTTATGAAACAATAAAAGTAATCTCGATTCCCACGTTTTGAAAAGCATATGGGAAAAAATCCGATTTACGCTTTCGGCGTCTTAGGGAAAATGATGCACTTATCAAAGTTATATGACACCGTATATACTCCCCACAAAACCCCCAGAACAATGGAATCATCCTCGCAGAAAAGTAAATAAAAAGCTAAGAAACTACATAAACAGCGAACAACGAAGAAACCAAAATACAAACAACAACAACGTACTCCCTGTTCTATTTTCTTACATTTTCTCTCTACCTGATAATGCGACTCTTTCAACAATCACACCCACACCTTCTCGTTTGGACTTGTGATATGACTTTAATGATAATGTTTTATTTACTTTCAGTTTCCTTCAATTTTTCACTCTGTATTCAAATGAATTAAGTTATTTTTCAATGTTACTAAAATTGTTTCGCTTTTCCTATTAGGCAACGGAGTCTTAACGAATAGGAAAGATGGAAATACATCAATGAAAACATTCAGAAACAAAATCAAAACAGGTTCCATCCAGAATTGTTGATATAATACAGAGCATGAAAGGAGCCTGGCAGCAGAACAATTGTATTCACGTATTATACTGAAAGCATTTTAAGCGGTGTGAACCATATTCTGAACAAGAAAGACATACCACAAGACAAAAATAAACAATAATATATTTGTTGCCTTAAAAACTCAAGCCTATAATGAAAGATTTAAAAAGTGGTAATCGCAATGTATTCTTGTTTTTTTTTTTTTACTATTGTATTGCAGGAAAGATATTCCAGGCAAATATTGTGACAAAACATTACTCATACATTGTGTCTGGCATGAATTGTGCTAACCTACAATTGTTGCCATGTCTTAACTTTTACGAACCCGTTCGTTCCTTTATCTTCACTAGTTCGTCCCTGATTGGTTGTATATATATATATATATATATATATATATATATATATATATATATATATATATATATATATATATATATATATATATTTATATACAGAGAGAGAGAGAGAGAGAGAGCGTTCGGTGACCTGCAATAGCACACAGCACGTTTTGTCATATTCAGGCTTTTCCATAATATGTATATTCCATTACATCTTTTTAAGTAAATGCATTAAACTGTTCACAAGCGTTTATTTGTATGTGTGCGCTTATTGGTGTCGTTGGCCATTGCATTATGGATTCATATATGCTTCTTACACGTATGATATTCACTTATGTACAGTCATATATTTTATATTTCACTATTGAGATCTTTGACGATGATCTGGTTCCGAAAACTGGGTGGATGAGATTTAATGTGTGTGATCACAATGGGGCAAAAGTAATATTATCAATATCTAAATAGTACCTTCTCGATATTTTATATATTGATAAATCCACATAACAAAACTATTTCTAAAATATCCCAAATAATGTGAAACGGTGCACCAGGAAGAACTTTGGATCAAAGGTCATACAATGAAATTGCATCCGATGCAAATACGCCCAGCTTCCTAATATCTTCAATGTTCACAGCATTACATGAATATGAAGTTACTCTAAGCCACACGTTTCCAAACATTATGATTGGAATTCAGAAGAGATATGCGTTCCATATTTCGTATATGTTTGTAAATGATGCTTCTTTTTCCAGTGGTTTATAGAGTTTCTGAAAGAAAACATGTCATCAGTGGAAAGGAGATACTTATTCTACCATATTACAAGCATCTGGGGAAAGCAAAAAATCTCGAAGAAAGACCAACTGATAAAATATCAGACAAAGTAGTACTGAGAGGAATGGATGCGGAGATGTTGATGTTTGTCCATGAAAAGATGGAAATTGAATTTCAGGAGTTCATAAAAACTTATAAGATTACGTTAGTAAATCAAAATTTAAATTCATTGACGTTCGTTCCTAATTTGACTGAGAATTCTAGCACTAGCGACGAGTCAGCTGTGGAAATTGGGCCGGATTGGGATAAAACAGTAGAACAAGCATTCAATAATGAATTTCTTGACCAATTGCATATGGAAAGGTTTGCAATAAAAGATGAAAGGAAATGGAGATATCTTCAGGAGACGAAAGAAGAACTTTGCAGAGAGGCACCAGCAGTATCTCTGTACGAGGAACCTTGTCCCTTTATGTTTAAGGTTGTATGTAGGAAAACGGATGAGCATGTTCTCAGATCATTGAAAGTAAAAATTGAAGCTATAGAACCTCCAGAAGAATCTGTGACTGACATTGTGGACGGATATAGTTCGACGAGACTAAGGGCATTTGAGTTACTCGGATTCAAAAATGATATCGAATCGACGAATCAAGTTAAACTGCGAATGTTTGTGACTGATGGTAAGATTGAAGTAACTGGTCTTAAAATGAACATTCAAGTAGCTAAAATTGAAATTGCCAAGACATTAGCTTTACTGGAAGAAAACACTTGCTCTCCACCTAATGAGGATTATCTAGAAATTCTAACCTCTCCTCAGATGATACAACAATGTAACCGTGAGATAGAAAAGAAACATCTCAGAGGAACTTGGGAAATCATATCGGAAGGTGTTAGTAAGAAACTATTAATTTGCTACGAAGGTACCCAGAAAAGTACTTTGCAACAGATACAAAAATTGATATTTGAACTTTTAGTTACTGACGACATTGTCATAGATAAAAATCTGGATGATGATTCACTAGGTGGCCTAAGGAATAAAATTACAGATATCGAAAATTCCTATGTGCCGTTTGCGCGAATTACGCTTGTGGAACACTCAAGAAACGTAACAATTACGTGCAGGAAGGACTTGATAGCAGGATGTAAACAACAAATACAAGACTTCATAAATGTCAATTTCATTTTTACTTCTGAAATTTACATGAAAGCTGTAATAGCTAATTACATTTACGATGTAATGAAGTCGCAGATTGAACACGATCTTTCAGAAGCTTGTGGAAAATCAGTCGATTGGACTTTCAAAGACAGTAAGTTCTACATAACTGGTAATCAAATAGATAGTTCTAAGTGTACGGAGGTACTCTACAAGCTAGCCTCTAATGTTATAGTTACATGGAGGTCGATTGTGCGGAAAGGAATACATAAATACTTCACGAGCGGTGCAGGTACAAACATGGGATCACAGCTAAATAGATGCCACCTGAAGATACTTGGAAGAGACGATTTTCAAACTCAAAAGATTCGTGCAATAGCACTGACCGATGAAGGCCAAGCCATAGTCATCGGAGTCATGGACTTGTACAAGCAGCCTGTGGATGGTGTAGTAAATGAAATGAATGAAGACTTTAAACAGTTTAGCAGAGGTAAGTTATTATCTATCGAAAAGGTAATTTAACAAGTTCAAGGAATATGATAACAATCTAAACCAAGGATATGGATTTAAGATAAAAGGAGTTAGGTCATAGAAAAGATAAACTGTTGAAATGATATGTTGTTAAACCTACCTAAAAATCAATGCTGATTTTCCAAGTACATTATCAATCACAATGTCATTGGTCGTGTCGCATAAGTTTTCGGACATTTGAAGGATGTATCACACGAATACAGGAAATATAATGATTTTTCCACGAATTGAATTTATTTTAAAGGAAATTTAATAAAGAAAGTAATACTATATCCTGTTATATTCATTTTACCCGCTTAAGATATATGTAAACTATCTCTAACGCAGGCATTGGTCTGAAGGCGCCATTTATAGTTTTAAAAAAATACCTTCACTATCCTCTCAGTACGACATTTGCTCGTTTGAAAGTTTGAGGCTTATTGTTTTAATAACATGGTAAATATCTTTTTCTGGATAAGTGTAAGGTTCCATTGACAAATGTAATTCGTATTTAATAACTGCCCAGTGATCAAAATTAGTAACTACTTTGAGGTAGTAGCTCACTTGAATTGTTTCATTACAGTTGGAGAAGAGTTACAGAGAGAAATTCCAGATGACATTAAAGCTAACGGAACATTGACTGAAGGACATGTGTTCGTTACTGGTCCCGGAAAACTTTCATGTTCAAAAGTTCTGCATGCTGTAGCACCAAGATGGCGAGGTGGGACAGAAAATGAAGATAAAACATTGGAAAAAACAATCGAAAATATTCTCTCCACCGCTGAGTCAGAGTCACTACGGTCAATTGCAATGCCAATGGTGGCATGTAGGACGTGGTTTGGATATCCAACCAGTAGAGCCTCTGGGGTAAGAACAACTTCAGTTCACATAAATTTCCGCCCTCTGATTGTATGGAAGTACTCCATGCAATTGCAAAAGAATCATACAGTCTGTTTGGTGAACACTTTATGTCTAAATTATTTATCAATGACAAATTAAGAATCGCTCTAAAGACAACACACTATACAACCTGATTTGGTCCACTAAAACAGGCAAATAAACCATCGCAAGCTAAACGTTGAATAATCGAATGCATTTACATAAACTAGTAGGCATCTTACAAGGAATATTACGTAATCTAATCAGTTGTTTGCACATAAAAAGGGATTGCTCTCATAACATTGGATTAGAGCAACTGATATATTGATTAATAAACTATATATATATATATATATATATATATATATATATATATATATATATATATATATATATATATATATATAGTTCACTGAAGATGTGCTCAGTAGAATTGTGAGCTGCCAAAGTACACATATTAGTGCCTATTAGGACAATGAAAACAAAACTGGTCATAATATCGAACAAGATGCATCACACACAATTATCGGAAATTACAAAAATTAAATTAAAAATAAAAATCGACATATTTTCTCTCCAATCTTCCAAAATTTAAAAATGTATTTTCCATGGCATCAGTATTTGTATTTTGGCATTATCTCAATTTCGCATTGCAACATAAATGTATAAATGCTCCTTCACAAAAAGCAACTGAAAATGTATGCTTCTTGAATTGTGGCAAACGTTAGAATAAGTTATCTATAAAGATGATCGTATCCATTCACTTACAGATGTTTGTCGCTTCTAGATCTTTTTATAAGATTTTCTAATCCGTAATTTACATATGTGTCAAGCAGAACTTTAAAATGCACTTGATTGCTGTGGTTAGAACGTCGGTACAAATTCACTGAATGCTCTAAAACTAAAATCATAGCAAAGTAAACATTTGTTTGCATCAGCAAACGACAAATAAATTAATCCTTGCATTTACATCAATTGCTTGTTTGAATTTAGTTGGTGCTGAAAGTCAATTAAAAGAAAACTGTTACTAATTTAATAATGGACTGTCTGTTCAAATGATGCTTTATCTATTCAAATTATGTTTATTTTATTTTGTTCAAATGATGCACTTTCTATTCATATGATGCATTGGTTTTTCAAAACATGCACTGTCTATTGAAACGATGTTTTGGTTATTCAACTGAAGCATTGTTTATTAAAAATGATGCACTATCTATTTAAATGACATTGTTTATTCAATAAATGCATTGTGTATGTTCCAATGAGGCATCGTTTACGTCTACCCGAGCACTACTCCATTTATACAGCTGATTTTGGGCCATCCTAGAAGCATTAAAGTGGATTGAGCAAAATAAACCGAATACGACTATGATTATTAGCGACTCTCTAAGCGTCCTAACCTCAATTCAAAATAATACCACAAAATCTAGAGAAAATTTCTTTAAAAAAATTAACCTAATACTGAAAACCTTAAATTCAAATAAACTAGTAGTAGAATTTATTGCAATTCCATCCCACATTGACATCAAAGGTAATGAGTTAGCAGACCAACTTGCTAAAACCAAACTCAACGAACCTAATTACATGCCACTTAAACATAGCCAAACTGAACTATATAGTTTAATTAACACAATGATTAATCAAAAATGACAAATGCACATAAATAAACATGGGAGAATATTATACAACATCATTAAGAAAGTTAGTAGAGTGATAAAACCACCCAGGTGCACAGGTTATGAACAATCTTAAATAAACAGAATAATAATAGGAAAAACCAAACTGGCAAACAGCTTTGGAAAATACATAGGACCCTTCCCACATAACATTAATTGCCACAATTGTAACACCCCAGGCGATTTACACCATATCTTCAACAACTGAAATTTAACTTAACATTCAATCAGACTCATGTATTAAAAATTCTTTCTTTTCAGATACTCCTGAAGACCATCATCAAGCATTGCACCACAAGGTTTAAATCTATCCGCGAAATCTACATTTGTGATACAGACTCAACCAAAATTCAAACATTCAAGAGATTGGTAGAAAAAAAATTTAGATCTCAATGTTTTTCCATACCACTAGAACGAAATGTGACGTTTGGAAAAAGTATGTGCATTTTGTCTACGTAAGGTTTTTAGTTATAACTAATTAATAAGAAAATCAGTGGTGACATAGTATTTTATTTTGTATAAACTGTACTGATGCTTAATCACATATCAATCGATTATACAATGTAGTGATGTTGATCATATATTAATCGATTTGGAGGTCTTATATGATTCCCTCATTTAGGTTGGACTCCATATTTCTAAGAATGTATCTTTAACATTCCGCTGAAAATGTTCAAATTAAATTTTGCGTTTAGTCATTGGCGTAGATACTCAACTGGTTTGAAAATCGTGTCAAATTATGTTCTGATAACATGTAGTTTAATATCGTTTCTGCTCTCCTATTACCTGGCGACGAAGAAGATGGAACTGGAGCAAATAACACAAGTAAGATTAAGAGGACGTGAAAGAGGGATTTTATGTTTTAATTCTTTTCATGATAAAACATTTTCACGCCACCCCCCCCCCCCCCAGCTTAATTTCAAGAATATACTATTCATTTTATTTAACTGAGTATAAGGATAAAGTCAGAGTCAGTCACCTCTTCAAAATGAGATAGTATCGACGTTTGATTAATTTGCTACGGATGAATTTTGTTTTAAAATAATGGAATCAATATTTGTTTTAATTAAGCAATTGCGCAAAAACCCAACAAGAAGTTCAGAGAGGGGTTTCAGACCATCGTTGAAAGGAGAGGCATTAGAAAAATACCTCTGCCGGCTGGCCGAAAAATTATCATCGCATGGGGAGACTTGGCCAAATTGTATGACTGCACGCCGAAGTTGAAGGTAATCATTCTAATGGATATGTGTTTGTCGCATATTTGGCGAGAGTTTAAAGGTCGCAACTTATACAAATTATTTTCTTTAAAACTCTCACAGGTAAAAGGGTCAGTGGAGAGATCAAATATGCACCGAAATGTATGTACTTTCTGGCATTAATTTGACTAAGCGCTCTACGTATATAGAATCTATGTTGGGGTTTGGACCGAGACAATGAAATTCCAGCCTAGGGTTATATTATTTGTCTCCCCACGAGGCTTGTCCGAGTGGGGAGACACTTAATGTAACCCCGCGGCGGGGATTTCATTGTCTCGGTCCAAACCCCAATGTAGATTATTTTTCTCACCCAATATTATCCTTTAAAGTAAAAAGAACTCATTACTAGTGTTCATGTCCCAATGTTTACATGAGGCGCATGAATACAAATATGCTAATGGGGGCTGTGGTGTGACCGTCGCTTAAGAAGTACACAGTTCATACGCGTGAGCAAAGAAAAATAACAACATAAAACGTCGCATAGTAATGAGGTATTATCACATTTAATATATGGATTTTATAAAGGATAACCATGTGCTAAACTTTCAAGTTCACGGATTCTTTTAAAATTTATATTTCTGTCTTGTAAACATGGCAAGTGATGCAGTGAAATTTGCTTATGGATTAGTGTGTTGAGGGAAAAATGAATCCTTCTGGCTGATAAGTGTATTATTTGTAAATAAATATTGCAGGTATATTTTTTATTAAACTTTTTAATATTTTTTTATTCAGCTGGATCACAATGGAGATGTTTAACATAATTATAATAGAGCATGTTTTACATAACACATTTCTGCCTGTTGCAAAGTTTTCCGTTGTTGTTTAGAGAGTTGGGATGCTCTCAAGTGTATAGATATATAGTCTTATGTGCATGGATCAGTGTTTTCTGACATAGTTCATTTCAAGCACCATTGAGAATTTTATCCTATCTGTAGCACAGTAAATTTTCAGGTCAGCTTCATTAAATGTAGCTAACAGTATATACTATGTTTCACGCGAGGTGTTTACAACTAGTTCGGTAGCTTTAGCTACATTTAATTATCTGAAAATGTACTGAGCTAGTCCTGCATATAGGATAAACTTGACCATGCTAGTTAGAGCGAACTAACATAATATCAAAACCTCGAAATAGTATGCGTGTGTGTATTTGACTCTATCAAAATGTTTTTGTTTGGTGTGTTTTCAAAAACAGAATGACATTAAGTAACTATGTTTTGGTTATATATTTGTTGTTGTATTCGAGAACAACTATGGCACAGCAGAAGACAAGAAGGGTTTCTTTTGTTAAAATTAGTTCTGAGCGCGTGGACACCTTGACTGAGACGACTAGTCTGAGTTGACTAGACTGAGATAAGAAAGGTTAGGTTAGCAAAAGAGCTGGATTTCTCTGTCGCTTGGGTGAGAATTGTTTGTATATGTCAGTTTATTTTACGCTTCTTTTAAAGTTTTCACCTTGTTATCGTAATACTATATTTATTCAGTTGTACATAAACTGTACATCTAATTTAAAATGAGTATTTTGTTGCGTGAGTTTTCATGTTTAATTTTCTTCTTAACTTTCCGTTCGATAGAAAACGTTATACAAGGGTGGTTGAATGGCATTACGCCGAATTCAGACTCACTCCAAATAATCTGTATAGTGGTTGAAGTGAGTGTCTGTTGCGTTTTTCCTTCTTTGCTGGATTCATCAGAATTATGATTCACGCCTGGTAATAACTCTAATAATCTCTTCCAATAAATCTTTTAAAATGTTGAACATACATAAAAGCATAGTGCCCAAAAATGGCCGCTTAAGGACGGGAAATGAAAGCTTGCAGGGAATGGTTTTGAACGGCTAACATATTGTATCACTGTTATTTACAATTTCATAACAAATATTTGAGACTTCTGAAGTGAAGAAAAAGGAAATTAAACAGAACTACAGTATATGTTGTATATTGTGGAATTGATAAAATTATAGTGTGTAACAATACTCGATTTGGCCTTTTGTAGACAGTATATGTATTGTTTGATTTTAAAGACAGATTGAGGTTATTCTATATAATTTGATTCTCACCGCTAGGTAGTTACAAAATAGTTTTTACACTGGAGATTTGAAATCAGTTGCCGGAGGTGTTTTCTGAAAAAACACTGGTCTCCTAGTAGCAAGGGAAATAACTTCTCTCAAAAGAAATTTACTATGAGTTGTTAGTGGGGTAGTTTTGTATGTGTGTGTACGAGAGAGAGAGAGAGAGAGAGAGAGAGAGAGAGAGAGAGAGAGAGAGAGAGAGAGAGAGGGTGGAGTGGCTAGTTAAATATGGCCGAATACAACATATCCCCTGTTGGGATAGCTTGAATTGAGTCAATTTTGGGCATAGGAGAATGTTAATGCTAAATGTGGTCCATATGATTAACATTAGTATGGTACAATGAGGAGACTCTGACGACACAAGACCCGATGGACATACGTTTACTTAACATGGAATAAACATATGAAATATTTAATAGGTTTTTAATGAATAGCTTAATGGCATGATCATATGGCGTGATGTAGTTTGCTAAAGTTTGCGAAAGAAAACAAATTGCGCATGCATACTGCAATTTAACAAGGAAAAGCGGGCATTTTACTGATAGTTTGCACTTCTGAGAGAGTGACTGCTAGGTATAAGATGAAGTTGTTTGCATATATATATATATATATATATATATATATATATATATATATATATATATATATATATATTGGCATAACGTATGTACTGTGGCTGTAATTTACTTGGATATTGTACTTGTTGAAATTGCACGTGCTCTAGGCACACAGCTAACGCGAATGACCAAAGTCAAAGTTCTCCGACGATCAGCCTCAATTAGTGTAATGTGCACTATATTTTGCAGTTATTAAAACAGGGAAAATGAATTTTGACAGGCTAGAAAATAACAGCGTATTCAAGTACAATGAACGAGTTACCAAGTGTGGAAACTGTTTTTTTTTTTTTAAAAAATATCGCTCTTAATTTACAATTTATCTATGAAGCCTGTAAGAGTGATTATCCAACGGAGCCAGCAGTTTTTTATATATACGAGTACAAATATAATAAGACCTGGTAAGTAGCTTTATACTCTATAATAGATGTTACAGTCATAAATGATGAATAAAGGGAATCAAGTTTTTTCAACTGTACCTGAATTATACAAAGACATTTTAAATAGCCAGTGTAACCAGTGAGGGAAACCGGTGATATTGTTTCACTTCAAATATCTAACCCTATGGAAACTACGAAATTCGAGAGCTCCGCCAAGTGCAAACAAATCCTTTGCGCATGCTGATTAAACAAAATTTAACAATCAAATGTTCAATTACTCTAAAACATTCCGTTATTGTTGGAGGGTTCAGCGCCATTTTTCAGCACACGAAAGGCAATACATGGCGGCCAGAATTAATGGTGGAGGAAGAACCCAGGAAAACTCCCGGAAAGAACCACTGACCCACGAGAAAGCTACTGGCAAGTTTTGTCACATACCCATAATGGCCGAATCGGAGATTCGAATCCACGTAGACAAGAGATGAGATGGCAGTGATCCGTAACGGAGAGCGCTTCAGACCACTCCCCCCCCCCGTTATTGTTATACAAATTTATATGTACACATTCACATGAACTACGTATACACCTGACACTCCTGGGCGAACAATATGGTACAAATTAGGGGGCACCGAGTGGTCTAAAGCGCTTTCCGTTACGGACCACTGTGTGCGTGGGTTCGAGTCTAAGATTCGGTTAATGTAGTTATGCGAGAAAGCTTGCCAGTAGCTTTTCGTGGGTCGGTGGTATTTTAAGGGAGTTTTCCCGGGTTCTTTCTCCACCGATAATACTGGCCGCTATGTATAGCCTATCGTGTGCTGAAAAATGGCTTTAAACCCTACAACAACAACAATAATACAGAGTATGGTCGAATACAGATGGGACACTGACTGCAAAGGAATTTTGGACTCATTAGCTCAGAACAAGTGCTGCATAATTCATTACTCAGCGATGGTATTTTTTGTATCCATCAATCACAATTCGTAGGACATAAACATATATAAATATACTATTCTGTCTCTGGCATTACTCCAATGATGGCAACACGTTTTCCCTGAAACAATTAGATTTTAAATGGATTTGGGTTTCTGCGATATTTTCTTATCGCACCAATTTTTTCGGTACCTCATCCTATATTACTGCTTTACCAATATTGCGCGATTTAAATAAAAACAGGAAACATAGTCATCTTTACTACATACAAGAAAGAAGGACAGACTAAGGGCCTTAGTAAGGCACACTTCCAACAGCAAGATTAGCAATGGCTGAAAATTATGAATGGCGAGAAAAGAGAAGCAAAGTGTATTGTGAAAAAGTAAAAAAAGATTTAGAAAAAGTGCAATATATACATACATACATACACATATAAATATATATATATATATATATATATATATATATATATATATATATATATATATTTATATATATATATATATATATATATATATATATATATATATATATATATATATATATATATTAATGGGTCTATCTTAAAGGCAAATACAAAACGTAGACAAGTCAAACAAATACAACAGGAAACCCGTTTTCTTTCCAAAACTTTACATGATTCTGAATTGTTGAGAATGCTGAAAGATATGCTATATTGACCTAGAAATCGATGCGCCATAGCGACATCTGTTATATTATTGAAATGTATGCACGCGCAAATTCTATCCGGGATGTTTCATTGTTATGGTTGTAATTATTTATGTTTTATTTGTTTTCCTACTCTATGTTTTGTATTTGATAATTGAAAAGACTCGTTAAGAGTCGAACGCTCTTAGTTTCGTTAGATAATAGATTGCTCGTACTCAGTTTATTACATTATCTTAATCAGTTTATTACATTATCTTAATCAGTTTATTACATTATCTTAATCAGTTTATTACATTATCTTAATCAGTTTATTACATTATCTTAATCAGTTTATTACATTATCTTAATCAGTTTATTACATTATCTTAATCAGTTTATTACATTATCTTAATCAGTTTATTACATTATCTTAATCAGTTTATTACATTATCTTAATCAGTTTATTACATTATCTTAATCAGTTTATTACATTATCTTAATCAGTTTATTACATTATCTTAATCAATCCCTGACACACGTGATCCCTTGCTGGATCCAATGCACTTGAAAAGATTGTTATTCGCCAATTGGTTATATATATGCCCAAATTAAATCATGTGTACTAGCAATAAATTGAGTTTGCTGAAGCAATTTATGGAACACCTAAAAGCGTTTACAATATTATTGAATGTGATGACTAAAAAAGTTTAAGATTGAGTTTTTTTGTGTGTGTGTGATTAGGATTTTTAATGTAGCTATAAACATTTTTTAGTCATATCACTACGATGTCTGCAGTGAGACAGTTTATAGTGATGTTTAGCACTGGGGCATCATGCCGCAGACATGCCGCATGATATCCCACCCAGTCACATTATCCTGACACCAGGCCGCCCAGTCCTAATTCTAACCGCTGAATGTTGAGCGTCACGCGAGGCAGCTGTTAGTACCATTTTTATACGTTTTTGATATGACTCAGCCGATAATCGAATCCACGACCTCCCGCTTCAGCGGCGGACGCTCTAACAACTAGGTCACCTGAGCGGTCATCGGTTTTTTTTTAAAGCTTGCACGCAACGCAACTTATGAAATATTTGACAGTCTGAACTTGATTTCAAATATACACAGATTAGAAAATTATATTCGTTCTCAATATTTCACATTGAAACGTCTGGCATTTCATTGCTATTCTAGCCTACAAAACCCAATTCGTGTGCTTTTATTTCTCTATTAAGGTAACACAGATTTTGATATTTTCCTTTTGTAATTTACTTCCAACCGAAGACATTTTTTGTGTTTTTCATTGATTGTATTGGTGCTATATGTTTCTTTAGATAATATAATATGATCTACTAATTTATATTATTTAGAAAGAAAAACAATACAGCATACATAAAATACTAACCGTCGACGTAATTGTCTTTTCCTTTCTGAAACGGTCGGCACGATTTAACGATTCTTTGGAATGCTAAAAACTAAACCGTTTTCGCATTTTGCTTCAATTAGGCGGATATCATCGTTTGTCCTACTACGTCATTTCCTGTAATAAGTGGAGATATCGCAAACGGTCTGAAATCAGCGACAAGTAATGGTGGAATGTTTGACCTGGAAACGGAATGCAAGAATAAAGAACCGACAGGGGGATTACAGAAAGGTTCATATGTTGCCACTGAGACACCGCATATGCCATATGACCAAATCCTTCATCTGAGAATTGAAGGCGATTGGAGCCAAATTAATGAAGAGGTTTGCTACACACAACTTTATATACAATGTGGGGTCCGAGAGTTAAGCGTTATCTTCTCTCTTTCCTATATAGATGTTAAATCATAAGTTTAATCCGAGTTTTTTTCAACTTGATGTTGAAATGACATATATATATATATATATATATATATATATATATATATATATATATATATATATAGAAAGAGAGAGAGAGAGAGAGTGAGAGAGAGAGAGAGAGAGAGAGAGTCTGACAGAAGAGAGAAGTTAATTTCTAATCAACATCCATAAATTGGTATTATCATGCATTGTTGCAGGGAACTGAAATTTCAATACCTTTTTGAGAGAAAAGTTTTACATACCTTCCACTAGCTGTTTATGTACTGGAAAATGGGTTGGATCAATTATTTGTTTCGACAGAACTGTACCAAAGTGACGAGGGCTTAAATAGTATGTCCCTTTTCCATTCTTTGAAGCATTCAAGTGATTTACATCTAAGTTAACAGGTGTTTTGCAGAACGTATAATATATACATCGTCTGTTCTGTATGCATATAATAAGCAGATGCTTTGATATATTTACAATCATTCTTTGTGTAATTTCAAGAATCCGAGCTTTCTATATGTAATTTCATGAATACGATCTTTCAATGTGGAATTTCAAGAATACGATATTTGTATGTGTACGTTAAAAAGCACAATGCACTCTTCGTAATTTAAAGCGTAGGATAGTTGAATGTGAAATTTGAAGAGTACGATTTTTATGTGGATACGTTAAATTGCACGATCGTCCTATATATAATTTAAATAATACGATCGTCCTAAATATTTTTTTTTTTATGGTTTAACACCATTTTTCAGCACAATATAAGCTATACATGGCGGCCAGTATTACTGGTGGGTTAAGAACCCGGACAAACCCCAGAAAAAACCACCGACCCACGAGAAGCTACTGGCAAGTTTTCTCACATAACTACATTTACCGAACACACGCAGATAGAGGTGAGATGGCAGTGGTCCGTATCGAACAGCGCTTTAGACCACTCGGCCACTCGGCGCCTCCCGTCCTATATGTAATTTAAAGAATACGATCTTCTATTTTCAAGATAAAGAATACAATGTATGTGTAAGTTAATGAATACAATGTTTATTTATGTGTTTTCAAGAATACGAATTATCTTCTATTTAAAGAGTACAATCATCGATGTTTAAGTTACAGAACACGATACTTTGTTCGGAAAACATTCTGTAACTATTGTGTCCTTTTAGATGACATAATACCTGTCAGTGTGATATCTCTGTGCAGAGTATTTTGTCTTTTTGTTTGCGAAACGAGTCTTAGCAACCATAAAATAACCGTTGAAATCCTTGTATCCCTGATGCACACAGTACATGTAGTTGGCAAACATAAAATCTAAGCGTGAATCCTTGTACACAGGCTATGGCAAACATAAAATCTAAGTGTGAATCCTTGTACCCGTGATACACAGGCCTTGGCAAACATAAAATCTAAGTGTGAATCCTTGTACACAGGCCATGGCAAACATAAAATCTAAGTGTGAATCCTTGTACACGGGCCATGGCAAACATAAAATCTAAGTGTGAATCCTTGTACCCGTGATACACAGGCCTTGGCAAACATAAAATCTAAGTGTGAATCCTGGTACACAGGCCATGGCAAACATAAAATCTAAGTGTGAATCCTTGTACACAGGCCATGGCAAACATAAAATCTAAGTGTAAATCCTTGTACCCGTGATACACAGACCTTGGCAAACATAAAATCATAGTGGATATCCATATATCCGTATCCGGTCATCCTTGCAAAATAAACCGGACTGTGCAGCTACCACGCCTTCCTACAAGGAAGGCCAATAAAGACGATTGCTCAAATATACTTTGGGGTTGTATATCTCCATTTAAAGGCATTGATATGAGTGCTTGTCTGTCTTTTCAACTGACAACATTAACCATAAACAAACGTCAGTTAACCTTAACAATTACTAGTTACATTATTCTATTATTACATGATTGTAACTTCTGAATATATTCTTTGATTTCACCAGGTTTTAGAACGTTACATCAAATCCTGCATGAAGTATGCCTTGTTTCAAAACAAAAAATCAATCGCTTTCCCCACAATAGGAACGGGAAAACTAAAGTATCCAAGAGATGCTGTTGCCAGGTGCTTTGCTCGTGTCTTATCAGAGTTCAGCCAGGCACAGACAAGTGGGTCTTTGGAGGACGTCATAATTGTCATATATCATAGAGATTTTGAGACGACCATGGTAAGTACAATGACGTTTACATGTCATATTTTCCACAATAACACAATGCGTTTGAAATCTTTAACGTATGCATCGTCTATCCACTTTTCTCAGACAAACTAGTCTGACATAATTGCAAAACCTTTAACGAATGTTTGATTCTTTTAATATATATTTTACCACCATAGGTTGCTTCAGGTTGATATGAGGTTGAATAAAACATCAAAATTATTGATCTATTGTAACAATATCATTATCGTATTATTGTTTGCCGCATCTGATACCCTCCTTCAATTTTCTCGCTCTTTCTGTGCTGTTTTGAAAGTTTGACATTGATTGTTGCTTCGTGCGTCGAAATGTCTTTGGTAGTTGCTCTAGGATAATCCAAATATTTTAATAGTCATTGCTCAAATGTTACTAGCGATGATATAATGTCATAATTTAATGGAATACGAAAAAGATTAAACTTTAATACCCTCCTCTAACAAGATTCGTTTTAAATAAAAATAATACTTATTAAACGGTAGAGTTAGCACAGCTAGAGCAATGTTGATTAAATATTGCAATGAACCTGGACTTTTAGTGATGAATCTAGATGATTTTTCGGGTTTAAATGGAGTCAAAATTATGTCGATATATATATATATATATATATATATATATATATATATATATATATATATGTATGTACTAATTGCTAGAGATCATGCTTTCAAGATATTAGCTACTATTTCACAAGAAACTAGCAATACACATTTCTCAATAGTGGAAAAATCGTTTGAAATATTCTGTATATTTTGACTCTGTTGTCAACGGCAAAGGCGAGAAAACTGACAGAGAAAACTTAAAAATGAGTAATCCTACAACGAAAAAAATGAGTCTAGCGATACAATTTGTTGTTGGATTTATTTTACAAAAGGATTGGGGCAATTTTACTATAGAACACTTTATAGGTCGTCTTTCTCTATTAGTATAGTCACCCCATCCATCGCTCAAAAACTGATCACCCAGTAACCTGGTCTGCACGTATTGTTGAAATATCCTAATGACGATATATATATATATATATATATATATATATATATATATATATATATGTATGTATGTATGTATGTATGTATGTATGTATGTATGTATGTATCTATGTATGTATGTATGACGAACTTTAACATTGCATTGCATAATAATAAAATGTTGTGTGTCTACTAGGCATTTGAGCAAGAACTACAAAATATGTTGGCAAAGCGTCCTCACAGACTAGAAGCCACTATTGAAGAGGAAATAATGGAAGAGGAACATAAAGAGGAAGAAGAAAAGAAAAAGGGTATATTTAGTTTCCGCCTGTAAAACAAACGTTCGCTGGATGAAAACTGCGGTGGTGTATTTGTTGCGGCATCCGCCTCAGATGCGTGAGGTCGCGTAGTCTTGTTCCTTGCTTAGTATGCTCCCAGCGTTGCACTCCGCTATACAAGTCAGGCGAACTCCAATGCCATATTGTCACATGATCAGAACAAATGACCTCACATGGAGAAAACTAGTTAATCTAACCGTGGTACATTTAGTCCTTTGATATTCGTTTTCTTAATGATACAGTATGAACTTTACTAACACTTTTAATTCGAGCTATAGCAGTCGTTATATTGTCTTCAATCTGAACCAGCAATTCGTCCTATAATTAATTTTACAAATATTGATAATATTTCATATTATACACAGTGTCATCTCATACATTCCTTCGCCAATCAATTACTTGATAACCCTTACGTCTAAATTGATATAAGGTGATGTACGAGAGCTAAAACATAGCCAAAGATAAGAACAAAAATAATCAAAACAATGTTACGAGAGTGTAAGGGTACCGATTGTTTTCCAAATATTGCACACTTTACACTATGTCATCTAATATTTTCTAGTTGCAATAATCTCCTTGATTAATTTAACATTGATATTGATATCTCTACTTGATTAATGTAACATTGATATTGATATCTCTACTTGATTAATTTAACATTGATATTGATATCTCTACTTGATTAATTTAACATTGATATTGATATCTCTACTTGATTAATTTAACATTGATGTTGATATCTCCTTGTACACAACACCTCAGACTTAGTTAATATTAAGATCGAAATAGCAACCCTATTCCACGACGGGGTGAATGTGACGCTATTTATTCCTATATTGTACATTGCAACTTCATCACGTAATTTGTATGATTCCATTTGAATCAATTCCTTGATATCAAAACTGATTTAAGGCGTCATATGACCGCTTTCGCTTGTCAAAGATTAAGATAAAAATACTTTCTGTTCTATCAAGACGGGTGGTTGGGGGAAGTGGCCTGGAGTGGGTTTTCTAGGCAAAATAATAATGATTAAATACAACTACATGTGCATGCCAAAATTTGGAATAAAATCGTCGTGGTGGTAATTAAAACAAACTAAATATTCACTTGTATAAATGAAAACTTTAATATTATGTATATTTAGTCAAATAATGTAATTTTATTAATTTAAAATTAAATAAAAACACAGATTAACAATACAATTTGTATCATATTGAGGCAAGTTTCTTCCCTAATGACACTCAGTGACTATAATGTATGTAAAATAATATATCAGTATCAATGTAAAATTGTTCAAGTAGTGGCATAGCAATAACTTCTATCTATACTCTACCGAAATTTAAGAATATGGACGTCTCCCCCATAAAAAGGTTTTCTGATGATAATTGTAGCTCTAATTCCCAGTTTTGAGTGTTGGTTGGACGGCTGCTAAGCCACTGTGTTGAAGCAATAAATTGCAAAAGGAATTGTTTAGGTGACAGTAAAAAAATATTGTACAAATTAACAGCCCTATCCCCTCATAAAAGATGGTTTGGGTGTGGGTGTGAATTGGACTTTTAACGCAGATGTAACTATTTTTCAGCCATATAGCTATGATGTCTGCCGTGCGGCAGTTTATAGCAATGTTGAGTATTCGCGTATCATGCCGCAGATACGTAGCATGATTTCTCACCCAGTCATATTATAATGACACCTGGCCTACCAGTCCTAACACTAACCTCTTAATGCTCCGTGCCTAGCGAGGCAGCTGTTCGCACCAGTTTAATAAGAATCTGGTATGAAGATGGCTGGTGTTGTGTTTAATGTTTGTTTGAATCTGGATTGTCATGAACATACATCACTATCAATATAGACATGTGGACATGTAGACATGATCAATGAATCACTTAAATATCTAACGTTCAAATGATGTAATCAAAGAAACACTTCTTTCATAAAATATCGTGACCCATGCCCTCTTTTACATATAATATCTGGTATTTTGCTCTTTTACTTTCTGCAAAATAAGCCTGTCATATGTCGCCTTAGGTCAATTCCGAAGGGAACAGTGTCAAGGAATTCATCGTCATATTGGATATTTCAGCTTATGTTTACCACTAAGAGAAACCTCCGTATGATAAATAGAACCAAACTGATGCATGACATCCAAGCAAACCTAACAACTTACCTCATACAGAAGACAACTCGATAACTGCCTGCATTCATTACTTAAAAAACATGCCCCAGTCACCAAGTGCAGAGTATAAATTTAAAGTTTTATCCCTGGTATTAGTGTTAGGGACCAGCTTCGCACTGCAAAAAGAGACCGCCATAAAGCGGAGAGGTTTCGGCATTCCATCAAACTCACTATTCATAAACAAATACATGCAGCCACTACGAAGAATGTCACATAGTCCATTTAGTCGAAATATCCCACTAAAGTACTAACATCACAGAGAGTTCCAGCTGCAAAGAGCTCTTCGAGATTACTAACAAACTAATGTCAAGAAACAAGTGTACACGAGTTCCAACTACCATTGCTCCAGTTGATCTTCCGGACCTGTTTGCAAATATCATCCGTGACAAGGTACAGACCTTTAAAGATAGGCTTGACAACACAATTCCCATCATTTTTTAAAACTGCCATTGAAAAGTATCTGCTGAAAAACCAACTATCGCTCATACCGATTTAAAGATTAACCGCCAAGTTTCTAATCTCCCGTTCGCATATAAAATCTTCGAAAAAGTTGTTCTAACCCAACTTGTATCTCATCTGAATTCAAACAGTCTTTATAGCAATGTACAGTCTGCATATCGTCATTACCACAGCACAGAAACTACTCTTCTGAAAGTAGCTAATGATATGTTTGCTTTGGATAGCGGAAAGATTACAGTACTCACCTTCTTTGATTTTTCTGCAGCATTTGATTTAATAGATAATGATATATTACTTCACCGACATGTATTTAACATTAACAATACAACCTTACCGTGGTTCAATTTCTACTTTGTTAACATAACACAAATTGTATCTGCAAATGGAATACTTTCTAATCTCTTCATTCTATACACTCAGCCGCTCTCAAGTGTCATTTATCACCATCCAGTGTCTCACCAATTGTACGCTGAGGACACCTAAATATACAAATCTAGCCACCCAACTAAAATTATTGTTACCATTCATGGAGCAGAGATGTGCATGTTTTATGTGAAATCATAGAAGACATGTAACACGCCGCCAATAAATGATGATAAAACTGGATCCATTCTGATCACAGCGCAACGACTTTCTCATTCACATCCTTTACCTCAAACAATAGGTATCAGCAACACCAACATTAATTTAAGACAGTACGAAACCTAGGTGTTATTCTAGAGAGTACTCTCACATTGCACAAACATGTCATGAACATAAGCAAGGCCGCATATCTTGAGCTGAGACGCATCAGTTCCGTTCGCAAATATTTTTCAGTTGATGCTACTCAAACACTTGTGTGTCTATTAGTACTTTCATGACTGGACTATTGTTAGTTACTGAATTCTGTCTGGTTTGTCTCAATATCTACTCTCAAAACTTCAAAACGTTCAAAACACAATTGCTCGGATTATTATTAGAGTACCATTATCAGAACACACATTCCTACTGCTATGAACCTTACCCTGGCTATCCATTTGATCCCGAATAAAAAAACAAAATTTCTTCTCTGTGCTACTTTTCACTGACAGACTCAGTCCAACATACCTACCCAGCCTCATCAATGTGAACACACCAGCAAGATACGTACGCTCCTCTTATGATAATCGTATATCCCATTCTTAAGACGAGGTAATATGGACAACGTTCCTCTGCATAACAGGGTCCAGCAACGTGGAACGAATTGCCCATGGAAATAAGATTAGTTATTCCTTTCAATAGTGCTCTTAAAACTCACCTTTCGCGACTACTGCAAGAACAAACTTAAATACCTAATAATTTGTCCTACATTAAATATTTGCATAATGTTGTTATGTTTTCTAATTTCATGGTGCATGTTTTGGTTTTGTATGTTTGTAGTCATATGATAATAGATGTTTTAAAGCGCTTAGAGCTTGTAAAGATTAGGCGCTACACAAAGTCTTCATCATCATCATCATTATTATTATTATTATTAGTAGTAGTAGTAGTAGTAGTAGTAGTAGTATACTCAACCCGTCGTACAATAGGGTTCAACTAGACAACAACGTAGGGTACATAGAAAACCAACTCCACGCAACTTTCCCCTTACTTCATGAAACAGATAACATTTGGTCCTAATAATTGGCAAACAAAAGTTGTCGTTTCTCGCCTAAAATAAATTATAATGTAAAATGTATCAATGAATTGATTGCAAGTGGAATCTTTTACACATTACATGATGCAGTATGAATGCACAGTATTGAACCAAATATTGTCACATGCAGCCTCCCCCTCTTGGAAGAGGTTTTCTATTGCAATCCTGATATTTAGTAAAGTCTAATCTGTCATGTAAAAGCGAGATATCAATATCGATGTGAAATTGATGAAGAAATTTATTGCAACCATAATATTTTAGCTGACTTAGTGTGAAGTGTGCAATATTTGCAAAACAAGCGTTACCCTCACCCCCTCCTGATTGAGGGGTGATATTTTACTAATAATCTTTGGCTATATTTAAGCTGTAGTACATCAACTCGTATCAATTTGGATGTAAAGTTCATCAAGTTCTCGCTTGGATATTTTGTGTTGAGATGACGCTGTGTTAAATGTGCAATATTAACAAAATATAGTTGTGCGTACGCTTTTTTTATCTTCTCCTACCCATAAAAATATTTGTAAAAATTGTTATATGACTTAATTAGTGGTTACCCTGAACACAAGATAACCACTGATATAGTTCAAATCAAACCGATTAGTAAAATTCACATTGCGTCACTTAGAAAGAGAATATTAAAGAAACAAGTGTGCCTCTGTTAGATTAACTAGATCTCTCCGTTTGAGGTTATTTATTTTTACCACATTAAAATAGTGAAATGCAACGCAGAGAACATACTAAGCAGGGAAAAAGACTAGAGGTCGCGTGTTCGAACTCCGACGTAGTCATGCCAAAGACTTACAAACTATCACACTGCAGAAGTCGTAACGATGTGACGGAAAAATAGTTAATAAAAAGTTAAATATCCAAATCACACACACACGCACGCACACACACACATACACACTATTTCAGGATCAATTTATTGAACCTTTAAACTCTTGAATTATATCCACAGTCATGAGAACCAATTTTGTACTGTATTTTATCAGAGAAGGAATTGTATTGGCACTTATTTAATAAATCGCTCCGGTGGCTTAGTGGTTCGATCCCCGGCCGAGTCATACCAAAGACTTATAAATATGGTTCTCACAGAAGCCTTGCTTGGCGCTCAGTACTAAGTGCTTAGTGTTATGACTGGTCGGCCTGGTGTCAAGATAATGTGACTGGACGGGACATCATCCTACATGTCTGCGGTATGATAACCCAGTGCTAAACATCACTATAAATTGCCTCACTGCAGACATTCTAGCGATATGACTGAAAAATTGTTAATGCTAAGGAAAAAATCCTAATCAAACAAACAAAAAACAAACTTATTTTAGAAAAACATTGTCTTAATCTGTATCAACAGTCGAAATGAACAATGCATTTTTGAGCCCTATTGTCAACTGACTAAATCCTGATCGGTGAATGGTATTAGATATTATCATCTGAATATATATATATATATATATATATATATATATATATATATATATATATATATATATATATATATATATATATATATATATACTGCTTTCTAGTTGTTTTGCATGCGTCTTAAAATTCTTGATATAAAATATCTTGTTTCCTCTGATGTACCTTGCTTAGCTCGATATTCTTCCATAACATATATTGTTTAGTCAAGAATGTCTAAAACAACTAGTATATTTGTACACGAATGTCTTGGCCGTAAACGTTGTAAGCTTATTGATAGAACGTCAAATGTCAAATATTGCATTTTATAGGTTCATCATATTCGGAAAACCCTTCGCCTGGATCTCCAATCACGCTAGGAACATACCTGCTTCAGAATGGCTGTAGTGTCACCATCAAGCAAGGTTCACTTGAAGATTCAGGGGTAATGATATTTGGATAATACGTATTCGATCCTCGTTCGTCTGTTCATCATTTGCGCATACTGTTTTCTTATACTGAATTCCAATATAAATAATTTCCTGAACTCAATGATATAATGACGATATACTCATTTTATTAAAATCCTTAAAAAATTGTAAAACCTTTTGATCATGTTTAAGTTAATGCTTATTTTATGAAAAGATTGTCTTAATCTGTATCAACAGACGAAATGTACAATGCATTATTAAGCTAATGCTTAAACACCCAGATGTATACCCATTTTACACGTGTATCCCATGGCCCCATTTCTGTGTTATTCTTTATGCTAACTATGGCTATTACGACTAGCCTAGGAATAGCTACGTAAACGCAAGTTCCTCACTCACTATTCTTTTTCTCCTTACGAGGCTTGTTTCTTTGTCTACCAAATCAAGTATTATTTTTCAATACAAATTTAGAAATGTTAAAGAAGTTTATTTTAATTCAAACATTTTGACTAAATGTACGTCGAGACTTAATGAACATGATGTGAAGAATGCAAAGTACATCATCAGCATCCCGCGTTTTAGTGATGAGGCACTAACATCTCTGCGTGCACAGATGTGTCTCATGTGCACAACTGTACATTTACATTAAGTATTTGAAGTAAATAAGGCATGGAGATAAGCAATGTATATTCTCTGTTCAAACCAAATGCAAAGGCTATAATATTAGTGTGTTTAAAGGATACAAAATAATATAAGTTACATTCATTTATTTCCCTAATATATATATATATATATATATATATATATATATATATATATATATATATATATATATATAACAGTCTGCATTTTGTCTATGCATATTCATATAGTCTGAAAGATCAATTATCAGTGCTGAAAACAGTTGATTTAATGGATGTGTGTTAGCTTCAAGAAAGAAAGTGATTAGTCAAATCATAATCTGTTATAAGCAAAGATTTGACAAGTTATCTTCTTGTTCGAATCCTGTTTGAGACATCGATTGTGTCGAGTTCTATCTGCAAAACATATCTTGGAAGAACTATGGTACACATACAATTTCTATCTGAATATCGATTATATTGTTTCGTTTCTTCTTTGCCACAAACTTGCCAGTAATTTTAGTCATATATTTCTTGCTCGTAACAGGCAATGGCACTCGTGTCGCCTACATCAAGAGTTCCTAATTTACACGGACAAATACCATATGCCATTAAGAAAGCCGCAGGAGGGACAATTATTGAGGACGAGTTAAAGCAGAATTATGGAAGAGGGATCAAAATGGGAGACATAGCGATTACTGGAGCGGGGAATATTCGGGGATGTAACAAAGTTTACCATTTACAACTGGAGGACTGCAACGCAAACAAAGGAAGCCAGGTAAAGTTATTCTAAACCTGTATTTCTTCTGCCATCTTTAGTTTTATGTTGTTGTAGAATATGCTACATCAAAATAGTTAAGTCATATCCATGAAATAATCTGGCAACACGTTCACTTTATCGGCATAATATATCCTTTCCGTCTTGATGGATGTATAGCAAACAACAGGTACGAATGAAAATGAGTTGTTTTTACTTCAACAATATATTTACACTCATGAGTGTGAAACCTATATTCATTTAAATGTGTTGTTAGCTATTGTATTCGTTTAAATCTTTGTACATTCCTGATTATGCCCATCAGTAAGTTATTAAATATTGTACTAAACCAGTATTTATATTTCTAGAATTCCATAAAGTTCGAAGTAAGTTTGTTGAAATTTACATTCTCCTTTTTGTGTTAAAAGCAATTCCAGCTATGTCATTTTGTATTTAAGTTATAATTGAGATCAAAACGCAAAGACATTATACACTGCTACTCTTATAACGAGAGAGAGAGAGAGAGAGAGAGAGAGAGAGAGAGAGAGAGAGAGAGAGAGAGTATTGCGTCAGTTAAAGTTAATGCTATATAATTAACTTTTACAGGCTTCCTTGATTTATAACAGTGTAAATACGTGCCTGAAACAAGCTGACAAAGATCGCGTGTCTTCTGTGGCTTTCCCAACAATAGGAACAGGTGGTTTCAAGTGGCCACCACAACTTGTGGCCGATGAAACTTTCAAGGCTGTGAAGAGTTACACAAGTTCCAGATGGAGCTCAGAACCTCTTCTACATATTATTATCATGATATATTCTCAGAATAGTCCCGAATATTTGGTAGGTGCCACCGACAAATTATTTCCTTAGTTATACACAGTGAACTTCTTTCATAACCATTACACATATAGCTGGCAATATAATGCAAATAAATCGTTCCTGTAATATAATATCTGCTTCTTGACATTATAATGTCTGAAAATATTGCTTAGGTTGAGAAAAGTATTATATTTATTCAAATGTTATGCAAGTAGTTATTCAATCTCATTGCTTAATATATTTTTAGAATTCGTATGAATATATTTAATAGGGTGTATGTATTATAACTGGTATATACGAGAAGATCAAAGTTATTGATATCATTACATTCGTGCAAGAAAATGTAAGTGTTAAAATGCATAAATTTTATGATCTGTTCATACAGTTGGGATGCGAATAGGAAAGTTTCTTATTTATCTACCCGTAGTGGTAGCGTACTCAAGATAAATGGCGCTCGTGTAGACGATGAAGGCCCAAAGAGGTTTCGGAGCCCCAAATCCTCTGGTGACATTGGGATCTTTGTGATCCTTCCCCTTTCCCGTTAGTACACTATTGATCCCTTGTAGGGATTGAGCTTGTATATATCAGCAGTGTCTTTTCTTCTTTCTCTCTTCACTGTTTGCTGATAGAGTGTACATATTGTTTGGTAGAAAAACATATACACATGCGAAAATAAAAGTATTACATCACAGCAATTTAACAAAGTAAATGTAACATAATTTAAGGCATAATACACGTGGTTATCGTTAAGGCATAATACACGTGGTTATCGTTAAGGCATAATACACGTGGTTATCGTTAAGGCATAATACATGTGGTTATCGTTAAGGCATAATACACATGGTTATCGTTAAGGACTAATGCACGTGGTTATCGTTAGTTCTTATTAACGTGGTTATCGTTATGTTTTATTAACGTGGTTATCGTTAGGTCTTATTAACGTGGTTATCTTTGAGGCCTAATACACGTGGTAATCGTTAAGGCATAATACACGTGGTTATTGTTAAGGCATAATACACGTGGTTATCGTTAAGACATAATACACGTGGTTATCGTTGCGGCATAATACACGTGGTTTTGATTTATTCGGCAGTGATACAGTATTAGCTTGCACGTAATGTTATCCTAACATGCATTCCAACCTTATTGTTGAAGGATAAAAAGGCTAAAGGATTTAAAAGAAAATTTGCTTGTGCTGTCTGTTGATTATTGGAGCGGGATTTTAAAACAGTATTTAGCACAGATCAAACGGCATATTCCCCATAATTATTTGCTCAAAAAAATACTAAACTTAAAAGCCTTTAATCGCAAATACAAAGTACGAAAACGGTACAAAAGTTCTATATGATGAAATCGTAGAATGACGCTCTGGACTTAAAATGCTATTATCATTAGTTCAGTTCTAAGAGTCAAGCGAGAGTTTGTCAGAGAAATAAGATCCGAATCACATTGACTGTGTTGTCTCCAATTTCTAAACCGCAGTGATCATTCGTTCATATTGTACACATAGAGATCATATTCATTTATATTTGTTTTATGCTTTTATTATCTAAATTATTCTGTAAATTAAATTCAGTATCATAGCACTTTTGTTTTCTTGCTGACATTAAAATCTGTTACAAATGTCTATTTCAGGTAACTAGCACTATAAGTATGATTTGACTTATTAATCCAGCCTTGTTTTATTTGAAAGGCCTTCGGTATATCCTATAGTTTCATCATAATCGAGTTACAGTGTTATTCATTGGTTTAGGATATAATTTACTCACATTTCATTCAAGGACAAGTATCGTGCATGTTTTTCAGGTGTTTCAGACAACAGCAAAGAAACAACTTGGTCAAGGAGGGTCATCTGCGACAAACTCTGGTGAGAATAACAAAATAATAACAAATGAGGTTAGCAAACGTGGAAGTCTTTGTCATTAATTACAACAGATTTCTCGAAATGACCATTCGCCGACAACACCTTGTACGATAGTAGTTTTTACATAGCATAAACCTTTAAAGTTTTCAACGTGTTTCCCAAAGGCAAACCAGAGATACGACAAATAATTCCCAATACAAAAATTGTTGTATTTAGAAGTGTTTACATGACGGTTCATTAATAAGTGTTAGTTGAAACATTTAGAAGTCGGACATAATTGGTTTTGAACTCCGACGATAAACTGACAGACAAGTTGATTATAACCAATAACATTATGATATATGGCACAATCAATGTTTTTGATGTAACGTCGAATAAGAGCAGATTATATTCTTGATCGTTATTCGTTTCTGTAATAATAGCAATAGTAACAACACCAACTATAGCTAAAAAACAGTACTAATTATAGGAGAGTTTGTGAATATGAACTACAGAAAACAGTTTTGGATCTAAAAGTGAGGGATCTAATATATTATGATTAGATTTGGGTGAGAATGCGGCGTTTTAATCGTCTTGGTTTTAGCCGCGTGGTTTTAATCTTAACGAATCCAGAAGGATTATCTGACTTCTGTCCACCCTCGTTCTCAACTAATTCTATTTATTAAGATAGATACTTTTGTGCAGTCACAACTTAAAAGAGATAATTCAATTGTCAATTGTACTCTCTACTTTTGACCGTGTATGTACAAAGTTTTGCCCGTCACTGTGCGTGAAATTGCGTTGATTTCTTTCACATGTTGACAATATTTATACGTTTTGACACAATAGTCGAACCATCCAATAGTATCCAACATAGTTCTCTAGTACAACGAAGGGCGAAAACATTCATGGCTCAAACAGAACGTAAATAACATACAATGATATAATAACATTGAAATATGTCATAGAAACCGAAAAGATGCATACAATTATAAATGTTTACAGATGTAATTTGATGACAAAATAGATGTAACGATGGATACGTCGATAACACTTTTTGTACTCAACCATATGTGCAGTGATATATTATAAACTGCCATTTCCAACAAAAAAAAAATGAAGTTCCATAAGCAGCCGAAACAACAAACCTTTAACCTAGCAGACCCCGAAAAGGGCATAAATATGTAAACACAATCAGTCATCTTTTTAAAAATGTATTTATCATTTTGTTCATTGTGGCGATGTTATTCCTTGTTGTATTGTGTAACAGAATTGTTACCGAGTGGATGGTGGATTAAATGAACAACACAAACACAATGTGAAAGATAATGTAAATTTATGGAATAAATTATTAATGAAAAATAATGATGTATCAACACAATAACTCATGCGTTCAACAACCATTCACAATACATAAATAAATTTAATACAAAATAAAACACAGATACAAAGGAATCTCTTGGACTATACACAGATCCAAGGAACCTTTACAAAAGTTATGTTAACGCAAGTATGAATTGCGATAATAAATACAAACATCAAACTATACTATCGCACGTATGGATTGCGACAACTAGCACGAACGTATACATGTATTTAATCAAGTTGCTAACTTTTATTGAGATTCATGTAATCCCTTGAAATACTACAGTGATTTGAAGTAACTATGTAAATATAAAAATGTATTCAATTGTACTACAATTGCAACACACACATGTGTATCGACCCTGTATAACCGTACGATTCACCAACTGTTGAATCGCCGCCCAGTTTCTCCGAATACCTAGGGTTGACCAATACTTTTATCGGCCGTTTGCCCTTCACGGATCCACCACAGTTATACGTACAGACAGCATACAGCATCTACTAGAACCATCGGTCCCCAAATACTTAGACGTTTACACCTATAGACAGCTCCGACACTCGGATATTTAGACTTCTAGATTTGCGGATATTTACACATCACGACAGATTTAGACGGACAAACAATCCGACAGACAAACAGTCAGATACCTCAATTCGATCGCAGAATTAAACAGCACAATCACGCACAATCAATCACATTCAGATACAATTCAGAGACATTCAGAGACGTTCAGCTACAATTCAGAGACGTTCAGCTACAATATCAGCTACAATAAAGAGACCAAGCTAATAATAGTTTTTTTCTAAAACACATTCAGCTACAATTCAGAGACATTCAGAGACGTTCAGCTACAATTCAGAGACGTTCAGCTACAATATCAGCTACAATAAAGAGACCAAGCTAATAATAGTTTTTTTTCTAAAACAATCTACAACTTAGATTACGCTATTGCATTTAAAGTCTAATAGTGACTAGTAATTCCATATATTCCACGTTTAAATCTGCATTGTAATAAAGGCATCATTACATGAAGTGATAAACTGAATAAAATTCACAATAAAACGAAATATAAATTTAACACTCACCCCTTTGGCTGTAGAAAGAATGACGAGCTATCTTTCCTGTGATAAGATACTTTTGGTCCCGTAATATTATCAGAAATATTCTGCCTTATATATCCTCAAATAGGTGAGCAGAATTGACGGCAAAATTACCGTGCACCCCGTGATTCTAATGTTCCTGACTTCAAGTGATTCGAAGTTAGGCACATGCAAATCGTTACACGCCGCTTACCTTGGAAAAAAACACTTATTCACCCCAGGTAACGCATGTACGACGAAACCAAAAAAAATGGTGAAATTAGTTTGTAATTCAAGAAGAAATAAATTCAATTTTCGCCTAATTCTGTGACATATTGGTTAATACCATCTAGCTTGCCCTTTATGTCATTGAAGTTCAGAACAATCAGGTGCGACATAACAAAACATTTTAAACATTGCTTCCATCTTGTAAACATTTATAAATTGAACTTTTTCTTTCGTGTTTATTGCTTTGTACTGTCTCTTATGGTATCTTGAGAAAGATTCCATAAGAATTGAAAGTGTTTAGAATTGTAAAAACATCGTTTTGCACACTTCGTTGTCAATTGCGTGTGTCCGTTTCTCACGCATATATCTTCTGTAAACAGTTCACTAGAATATATTTTACTGCTTCAGAAGGTTTTGAGCTTCCGAAAGTTCAAAGTCGAGAATGCCATATATTACGCAGAAGGTAATAATTAATTCAGTGAATCGATATAATTAATGCAGACATTTTAGAGTAAATATAAGAATGACTAACTCCTACGTTAATGACTCTTTTACTATTAAATATTTCTTGCCTGTGATTCATAGCTCAACTAGCCAGTTCAGATGATGACTTAGCCGCTACTGCAACGTACTTGAAGATGAAAGTTGAGCTGCAACCTGGAAAATTGGAAGAATCGAAGGTAATGCTTGTTATCATTATTGGAACGTACAACAATACAAGAGGAATATTTAGCTAAACAAACGAAAGTGAAAACCCAAACAAACGATTTAAAGAAAATAAAAAATACGTTGATTTCCCAAAATACTTAATGAAAATTTAAGACACCTACAGTATTATTAAATAAATTCGAATGAATCCTAAATGGGCCATTCCTCATAAAAAAAACGATAAAATTGTTATGGATGAATTCCACTGGTCTTGAATATTCTGATAAAAATAATAAAATTCAGATCGTCTTTAAATGAGTTTACAAAAATCAACAGTAATGTATTAATCCAAAGCGAATGAATAATTTAGTAATTCCAATAAATGCCTTCAATACATAATTCTTCTCGATCATATCTGGTTTCATCAAAAATGCTATAAACTTTAATTATAAACAGATTGCCATAGACGGATGGAAAACAAGAATATTTTATGTTAAGACAATACCTATTAATCTAAATTTCACATGACACGAGTCTTAAAATAATTAAAGCAATCGAAAGGAAGAGGCTGAGCTAATTGTAAACAAGACTGGCCGGGAACTCAAATGCTATTTATACCTTATATTTACAACGTCAAATCATGGATAAAAGTAGCTTCGTAAACAATATTTTACAAGTAACAATCATGAACAAAAGATAAGCACTCAATATAAATTAATTACACATTTTTCAAATGTTTAATAATTTGTTCATCTCATTAGCCATATCATTCGCATAATGTGATCAAATAATGAAATGAATTATTTATCAACTACATTAGGCAACCAAACGAGGAGAAATTTAAAAGAGATGTTTTGCATTACAAATTGTCTAAACGTAGCTTGGCGATGATACGAATTTGATATTAGCTGTGGAAATTGCATGGGTTCATAGAGTTCTCCAATCAAATTGAAAATATATCAATTCGCTTGAATATGCAATAATCGAGATTTAAATATCAGTCACTATTAGTGGATTTGAGTGTGATTGCATTATCCATAGATGAAACTGTTGGAAATTGTTCGTAGAGAAAAATATACCCCAGAAAGGCGAATATCGTATAAGAACAAATTTGTAAATTAACGTATATTTGAAGGTCAACAAGGTACCAAATCTAAATGGCAAATACTATAATATATTATGTTGATATACGGACAGATCAGGGACTTATTAACGTTTTGATTGTCTTAAAGTTGAATTTGGTCTCAGAGAATATGGTCTTGACTGTCAAGGTGTATAATTCAACGTGTAAACGTCTCATACAAAACGTTTCAATTAGTCATAACTATATCGTCAATACTATGTATCCTTGTTCATTTAGAAGTTATATTTCGTAAAAATAAAGGCACTAAGGACTTTTACAAATCATGTTTGTAAACGTAGATTGAATTAGTGAATGACATGGAATGAAATCTTTTAATCTGAACATTTAAGAATAATAAGAGAGTAAAATTAACACTGGTTTCAATTTCGCGTCATTTTGCATAACATGAGATTGATAATGGAAGATGTAATTGTTGTATAAAATATAGCAGTTCTTGCATGTAGAACAATGTATATTTTAATCTACTACACGTTGAAGATTTGTGAATGTAATGTTATAAACAGTCAGTAGAAATGCTTTTACGAAATGATTTATAGTTATGTGTAAAATAAAACTGGATATAACCAAATTTTACATTTGTTGAAACATTTTCGTCAACACCGAAATAAATTATTTAAATATATTGCAATGAGATATGAAAAGAAAGAACTATTTAGTTGATTAAAGAGGTATGGGTGCGTTATTCCACCAATAATCAATAAAAATGTGTTACAATGTAAATATACCATTTCGTTGCATGATGTAGATTTTACCGTACAATGTGTTATTTTATATAATGTTATCTTATGCAGTAACAATACAATTTGAAATTGTTCCTCTCTCTCTCTCTCTCTCTCTCTCTCTCTCTCTCTCTCTCTCGCAGAATCATTGCTTTGGGATAATATTAAATACAACTTAAACTGTGAATAATATATTGGTGATACCAAAAAATATATAAATATTTTCATAATCAATTCTTTTTCTCTCAAAAAGATGGGATTATTATAAGGAATTGATTATATGTGTCTTGAAAAACAATTTATGATATACATATATAAAAATACTTATGTTATCTAAGGTTCGTAATATATAACGATAGAGGAGAAATAGTAGCACACTACTCTTCACATCTACCTGTAAAAAAATCTTATGGAAACAATGTTAAACTTACTATAACCCTGGACATGATTTAAATACCTTAATTAGATCAATAATGGTTCCCTCCATTCTGTGATCTCTGCCATCACGATTAGTAAGGAAAAATACGTTATTTCCTTATCATCAAAGGATGAATTACTTGTAAGTATAATTCAAATCAACATTGACTGAATATACTCAAATAGTACAATCTGTGTCATTGCTATGAACAAAATAGTGTTCCAAAGCAATCGAAGATCTTAATTAATTGTCCAAGCGCAATAACTCTAAAACGCAGAATCGGTTTTCAACAAGTATAGATATGTGACAAATAACACTCGTATTCATGCTACAGTGAATTTATATAGGCATTTCTCTCTACGAGCTGGTTTCTGTATTATCTCAACTAGATGTTGCTCGATATAAATAAAGTTAGTAATAAAGAAATATCGATGTTTAGATTAGCAAATTGGATTGAGACTATTCCTAAGTTATCTTTTGATCTTGATTAATTTATATTTATGTTAATCATGTATTTTATTATATTATATTATATTATATTATATTATATTATATTATATTATATTATATTATATTATATTATATTATTGTGCCAGGCGGATGTCATCGTGAGCACAACTTCCAGTTTTCCAGGTTTGAACGGAATTATCGCAAACACTCTCAGCAAAGTTGCTGGACCGAGTCTTCAAGCTGATTGTCATAAGAATTACCCCAACGGGTTAAATGATGGACAGGTAGCGTTGACAAGCGGCGGTAACCTAAACTGTCAAAAGGTCTTCCACATCAAGCTGTCTGAATGGAACATCAGCAATGGGATATCAGTAATTTTACATTTTGATTAATAAAACCGCCAGTTATATATAAGTTGAAATCAATTAAATCAGATGTTATTTATAATGGATGAAATTGTAATATATTTATTATCTGTTACACAGGGCCAGCACATTTTATGTGAACGAACTGTTCATCAGTATTATTATAGGACCCAGAATGATTCACAAAATTGTTCATAGTCTTGTTCTTTGATCGCTGTATGCGATGCATTAAATGTGTCTATACCATCAAACATTTTTGATTATGTTCAAACATGACAATTTCAAATCAGTTTAATCTCAGTGGCATTTCAAATGGTATTGCTAAATACCATTAATACATCGCCAGATAACAGTCTTAGATGCTTCTTACATGATGTCAGGTTTATAACAGCCTTTGTAAAAGACTGGAAAGCATATACTATTGAAGACGAAATTAAAATGTTGATACGAAAGAAAAACCTTCTCAAAACACGTCATAAGTTGTGTGCAAACATTATATTTTGTTATCGGTTAAAATTACATGTACAGCAATTTACAGGCAATAAATACAGCCTAACGCCCCCCCCCCCACCCCCCCCCACCCCCCTAGAAATGCGTAATGTGACGAAATCCTATATTTTGCAATATTTGTAATTGTTTTTCCGAAGGCAATCATCTTTAACCGTTAACTGATTGTACATTAAACATGTAAACGTGTTCAAATACAATTTTTTTACAGTTTGATTTCCATAATATCTCCATTCCTGTGTGATGTTACTTACTTTAATTGTACCATAATAATGCATTAATTTAGTATACATATGTGCCAACGTATCTATAGTAACTATTGTTTTCTCCGGTGTTCATTTAAAGGTTGTAGAGGGAACAGTGACAGAATGTCTGAATATGTTAAAATCAGAAGGACTTCATTCCATAGCCTTCCCTACGATAGGAACGGGCGGATTCAAATATCCTGCCAAAGATGTGGCAGCCGCCATGTTTAAGTCAGTCAAACAGTTTTGTCAGAATAATTCTGGAGATCCATTCCACGTCACTATTGTCCTGTTTCCACCCACAAAGGACGTCAATCAGGTGTGTCATTAACAGTCTCCATCTACAGGTCATAGCTATACAATCCATCTCAAATCGTGTCTAATAGTATATACCAATAAAGGGAGACAACTAAATTAAATAAATGACAAATACTATGTTTGGATCTTGACACTTCCAAATCAGTTTTTTCTTTGATTCGTTTGGATTGTATACACAGTTCGTATATGCTTTCTGCAAATGCATAGAGCAAATTATATGATATGTCACTCTAAATGTAATCCCTCTACCAAATTAGTATATTTATCACAAGGCGAATCTCGATATTCAGGATTTAATTTGAAGGTATAGATCCAGAAATATATAAATTACAGCGGCTACACGGTATATATAAGTATATACATGAATAAGGACTACTTATGAAACGAAATAACTAACGTTTCTTTGTGATAACAAAAGCCACATCCTATACAATATTACACAATAATAAAAAGATGCAAAGGGGTTATTTGTATATGTATTTTCAAGATAAGTATTCAAATTCAATCAATGCTCACTGGTAAAGAAAAACTGTCACACTAGCCTTTCAAAATGATTTAGACAAAATTGTAGTGCAACTTTAGCTTTACAACAGAATAAACGGATCACCAAATTCGAGTGGTCTAATTATATCACCGTTACTGATCACTATCATATCATCTCTTTTTGCGTGGGTTCAAGTCTCGGGTTCAGACACTCTGGGTACGTGCAAAAGCTTGGCAGTAGCTTCTCTCGGGTTGATTGTTCTTTCCGGAGTTTTCCTGGGTTCCTCTTCAACTAATTATAGTGGCAGCCATGTAAAAACCATCGTCGCAAGATTTTGACATTTGTCATAATATGTAATATATTACGTTAATGATGCTACATAGTTCTTAAAGCGTTGTCTATTTTAGTAATAATGACTTAATTTCATTTGTCGATTATAATCACAGAAGAGAGCTAATAAATATGTTTGAAATCGTCACAGCGTGTTTAAAAATAGTTTAAATAAATGACGAAGTTTGGTTTCAGAAAAATCCGAATTTCTATTTGTTCATTGATAGTTTAGATTGTATCACTATGCTTCTTCATAAATAGGACAAACTACTTGATGTTTCGGTCTGAAAACAACAAGCCCTAGACAAAGCGCTTTTATGTCGCAACGTGTGTTGGGATGCTCTGGAATTACTAGTGTCGTGACCCGATCTGTATTTTCAGTCTGGAGATACGGTTAAGAAGATGTTATACAATGGCTTCACAGGATTTGCAAGCATATAACTGTTAAGTGAAACAAAGTAAAAGAGATCGTAAAATGGTAGGTTCTTAATTTTTAAGTAATAGGTTTTCACAAAACAGAAATAAGCTAACAACAGTTTGCACATATATGGTGACAGGTGATTCAACAAGAAAACACGAAATGATTAATAATTAGTAGCATCTCTATTTTCCAGGTATTTAAGGACATTTTCAATGAGACTTTCCAGGATGTACAAACTGATGTCACTGCGAAAAAGAAGGGGGTTCGTTTTGATGACAGTAAATATTGATCATTTTGAATTTATTTGTCAATATGTTTTAGAAGGTTAGATGCTAATGCTGGTGTACATCCGAAAGCATTCGTGCTTTCTATACGTGTACAATAAATCATCTTTCCAGTATCAGTGATGTTTTGACATCAAGGTCATGCATTGATTATGATTATTAAGACTTATCTGCCACTTGTTCAGAATTGTCCTATTAGGTTTCGCTTTCAGATCAAACTGTACATTAACCGACTAATGCACAAAGTTTAAAAATGTTTATCACTTTCTAGCACTTTGGGTAATGAGTGGACAGTCATATTAGGGACTTGCATGCCACATATTCTTGTGTTTTCATCCGGTTATGATACGTAATTTGTTGAAATGTTTTACATCGTAGTAGTAAACGATATCAAATCATGGAATTTATTTCAAGTTCCAGATGTCACGGATGATGAAACCGTTTTCAGTGAAAATCCAACTGATAATGACCACGAGAAACGTGATTTTGTATTGCTGAAGTTAATATCGGATAGCATGGACCAGACAAACAAGGCTTTCCAGGCAATACAAAAACAAGTTGATCACGACTTCTTAGGACATGAGCCGCTGAAGAACGACGTTATTCGCAAACTGCGGCGAAGTGATGTAGGTTTAAAACAGATGCTAACAAAGGTTGCCTGAAGTTTTATTTTAAAGATATTATCAAAAACGCCTTTGGATCCTGGTACCCATATGATTATAAGAATTATCGTTTAGCTGAAGATACGCGAATAGACAAAGTTACATTGCCGGCTTTGATACATTTACGTGGGTGTATCTTTTACCTAGAATCGGCGTTTTTCTTGTATTATGTTGTTAGTAGAGATTACTGTTGTCTTACCCACACAAATAATGATGAATTCCTCATTTCGTTAATAATACCCGAATGTATGCAAATGTATGCGACCGCAATGCGTTTATAGTGGCTCGGAAAACAAGACGTTTGGAAACAAGATGAATGATAATGATTTTGTTTTTCAAGCGGTAGTAATTAATTTAAATTAACTTTAAAAGAATATATTAGGAATGGGAAATATTATGCTTTTCAGCTTCAATATTTGACACTCTCAACATTGAAACGTTCGAAGAAAGTTAACAATAGGTGCATCTAACTACATATACATTTCAACGTAATATTTGGTTAGGTATTATTCCTCTGAAATAGTAGTTATCGTATTGAATGAATCGCTTATGAGAGTTATTTCTACGCTATTCAATACAGTTGGATTTTGTGTGCAACACTCATTGATATCGACTTCATTGTTAAATCACCGAATCAGCCGAAGCTCGGACAGCCTCAGACAAACTGTGCACAGCCGCCATGTCTGAGTTGTCTTTGTCACTAACCTTTACCTTCGTCATAAATATCCAATGTTTGTAGTGTTCCTGTATGCGTGGCTGCTTTGTGTACGTATTATAGATCTATCTAACATGCTGTATTTCAGATCCAAGAGATAGAAATTATATGCAGGAAATTAGATGTTGAAGTCGAGATTTCAAAGCCAACCAGTGAAATAATCTTTGAGGGTACGTCTGGAAATGTAAGGCGCGCTAACGAGCAAGTACTGAAGGTGCTCACAGTAAGTAATGCTATATGTTTAACAAATATATATTGAAACTCATTTCTAATGTAATACTAGTGCTAGTATTTAAAGATTTCAAGACATTATACGCGTTTTGTTTTCTTGAAGATTAAGTTTTACCAACTTCAAGTCATGTGACAATTAGCCTAACAAGACAAACGTTACCAGCAGTACATCACAGATTGTATTGTCGGACGGTTGTAGCTATGAATAATCCAACTGCACGTCATATGTGTGGCTAGAAATACGTTTTTCTGATTGATTATTTTTTTTTCTTAGTCAGTTCACTATAAGGCATCAAAAAACCCGATCGTAAGGGTAGTAATATATAGTCATTAGTTTCATCATTACGTCATTTACAATGCAGCCTAAAACAACACGTAATTTCATTGGTGCTTATATTTTGGTATCTTTTGTCACCTTTTCGTTCCTACGTGTGACCAAGATGAACTTAATAAATGGTTTCCTTGATGACATTTATTATTTAACCTATATATCTTATCTAAGAGCTAAGAGATACAAGCTATTCAGCTGTATGTGAATCGTGTTCATTGAGGAAAATTAATGATGATAAATGTGATTGAAATAATACATAATTTAATTAGTTTATTCGCCTTTAAGCCGACATAATGCAATATGAATAACAAGAGCAACATAACTAGAATATGTTTTTCCCATACATGTTTTAATAAAAAAAATGAATAATCAAGGAGAAAACACAGATATGTGATCAAGTGATTGTGTTTTGTTTTAGATTTGTTGTAAAAGAAATGTATGTAGCTAGTCTACTAAATTTATCATTTGAAGCAGAAAGACATGAGAGGTTCAAAGTCTCGATATGTTGGAGAAAAGTACCTCAGCAAATATTTGTTTCGATATCATGATTCGAAAATGGCATACATAAAGGAAATTATACTATATTTCAATCATATTTCGGTTATATAATACACGAAACCTTCTTTATTTTAACATTCTTATATAATGACCTACTTATAGAGCTAAAGTATGTGTTAGTATTCGACAACAAGTAAAAGTTACTTTATATGGATCATTTGTTATTGTATGTAGATATGAATGCAACTATAATTATTTTATATTCATTGTGAAATCAGTTTACATCAAATATCAAGGGATTCCCTCCATGAATATATAAACTGGTCATGAGATCTTTGTTTAATTAGACAATAGGAAATCACAACGTCATTCTAAGACAGCTATACATATGACTGTCCTAATTCGTCTCGTTTTGATATAGTCAAAATATATCCATGATCATATGCTATACAAGATTTAATATAATTATAGAACATTATATATTTTTTCTATGAGTAATGAATTACAATTTCATAAACAATTTGACATAAACTTTAGTATTGTGATTTTTCGTATTATGCAAATTAGAACTTTACCAGGCTATTTGTATGAAGCATATTTCGTCACTTTAAAGATATAACTGCATTTCGTACGAGGCAGACATAACTATCTTGCATCAATGATTGTTCTAAATCAATGGAGAAGTCCTAATAGACCTGCATAATGTTTAACACATTTATATTTCACGGTTTCCTATATCTCACGATGAGTAAATACTTTCGGAAACCGGATGTGTCTGTTGGTCGTATGGCTGTTATGGCCTTTACGAATAGTTGTACAGTTTATTTGTAAACAATTACCAATTAAGATTGATATACATTGTCAAGGTAAATTAGCTTTCTTGGGAGGAAAAAGAATTCAATAATATTGTATCATTCCCATTATGATGTCTGTCCTCTGATTGGCGTCATATTCGGAAGATAATTTTACATTGTTGTCCCAGCTTGCAATAATATGGGTTTATATTAGTGTTATAAATCTTTAACAATATTTGCAGACACTTAATGCGTCTTTACAATCTGAGAATGTGGGAAGACTGATGCAGCAGTATTATGAATGGTGTTATGAAGAGACGAACCACATTCTTATACCTTACTCCAAACAAATTGAGATCGAGTTAGAAATCGCTTTCACAAAAGGTGACAAGAAGTACAAGTTTACTGACACAGATGATCGGAAATATTGCGTTGATTTTTCAAAGTATGTGGAAGTTGATGTACGCAATCGTTCAAATACGGTCAATGTCGTTCGACTGGATAGAATAACGGGTACGTTTATTCGTAATCTTGAAATAATTTAATACATGGTGCACATAGTAACATACAAGCGCACATGCCTTTGCAATTAACTATGTCTTTGATAGACATACATAATTCTGAAGCCAGAGAAGCAATATTCATTTGCAAATGTTGGTTTTAACTTTCTGTCAATTCATAGATCAATGATACGGTTATAACATAAGTAATTTGTCATAATGATTGCATGGAACAAAATGTAAATATAGCATATGGGACTCACTGAGACCTCTCCAAAGATCAAAATCACAATTTGTGTTAAACATATTAAATATCGGGAATATTTTGGAAACGTATCATATCTAGACGAAACGCGATCAAAGATATAAATAATTTGCAAATGTTTATCTGCAACATTTACCATCTTGAATGATGAATATTACCAATACACTGGTATTGGATATTGAGCTCAAATAGCTTTTTAATCAAAGATAATTCTACATAGTACAATAGTTTTTAGCCAACTTTATTGAAAAAAAGAAACGTATTGTTTAAATATGCTAGCGATAAATTAAAAAAAAACTTTTTAATCGAAATATCGGATCTTGTTCATTATTATTAGGCACGTCTCCAATTGGTTTAGTATCAAAAATTAATGTAGGCGGGGGATCAACTCTCCCCATGTATTTGTATCATGCTCGCGCGCAATTTCGCCCACTTGATAAGAACTATGAACACGTTAGTGAAATTAATTGAGGTAATCTAACGTGTAAACATTTCTTATTATGTTGATCTTGGTGTTTTATAGAATTAGAATCAAATGTTTTTATCATGGTCTGCAGAAAAACAAAATAAACAATTTATCGCGTAATGAAGCACAACAGAGCACACGGGTTGCGATCACCAAACTCATGCCGTCGTACGGAGGCAAATCTGTATTATTCATTTGTATCGAATACATCTCATGCTTTTATGATCTAGGCAAATCTATTCCATGTTAAGTTTACTTGTAAGAGAGAAAATAATTTGTTTTCGATTCGAATTAAAATATATTGTGTAATATAAATCTATTTGTATACTCCAATACAAATGTTTGTGTCTTTATTATTTCACTGTAGCGTGGACACCAAATGCTCTACATGGAACGATTTCTGCTCATCTTTGAGATTGAAACGTCCATGAACTTTGTAATGAATGCGTGGGACGCCAAATAGCTCTGCCATTTTAATCCAACTAAAAGTGGCATTGCGAATTTAATTTATTGTTGTCTCATTGTATTACCACAACTATATGTCAATGAGGGTTCTGTAATCTTTGCAAATGATAAGAATTTGACCTTAATAAAATAAACACTCTGAAAATTAAACTTTAAAAAGAATAAATAGGACCACTCCCCTCCAAAAAAAACCACAAACAACTAACAAAACGACAGATGTATTCACATGCGTTAACTATTTAACCGCTTATCATTTGTTGCTATGTTCCACTTTGTTGTCGAACGCCCTGGCAATCGTCTATTTCAGAGTACTTTTCGAAATGATTAGTTGCGTTTTGGTCAAATATATGTTCAGTTGTATGACTTATAACATGATTGTGCATAAGACAGCACATCTGTGTGTATCCATTTTAGTTATATATATATATATATATATATATATATATATGTTGCTTTATATATATATATATATATATATATATATATATATATATATATATATATATATATATAACAATATATGTTGCTTTATATATATATATATATATATATATATATATATATATATATATATATATATATATATATATAACAATATATGTTGCTTTATATATATATATATATATATATATATATATACATATATATATATATATATATATATATATATATATATATATATACATATATATATATATATATATATATATATATATATATATATATATATATATATATATATATATATAAAGCAACATATATTGTAAAACCTCTGCTGGATAAAATGCTTCATGCATTTCGTACATACATGCAATTTATTAACTGTGGTCATACAATTATGAGAAATATTTTTAACCTCCTAATCTAGTTTCCTGTGTTTGTGTTATAGTGTCCTTGCTATCGACTTGCGGTTCTTTGTGCTCAGGCATTGCTAGGGACGAGCTTCTCGAGCAAACGATTTTCTTATTTTCTATGGCTTTGTCTTGTTCCCACTTGGTAATAGTGATGATATGCAATCAGTCTATTATTTTGTCAATAATGTTACGCATTTTTCTTTCGCATCTTTGCATGGACATTCGACACGAATAGCTGTTGCTCAGTATAATGTTGAATTCCCATAAAGAATTATGCGTTCTCATTAGACCCTTTACATCTGACCATTGTTTGCATGCCTTGCATTTATGAGGGTGTCCTAAACATTTTTCTAAAGAAGGGATTTATATTTATTTCGATCGTTGAATGTACTTGCTCTACTTGTATTATAACCTACGTTTGAAATGTAGAAAATTAATTGCAAAATAATTTCCATTTTTTAAAATACTAATATTAATAATACTAATAATACTAATTTTTAAATTTATAATACAGACCCATGATTCATATCCACAAATCTTCGGTACAAACAATGTTTCAGAGAGTAACAAAAGACATCGTATCTATTGGAAGGGATATACATGAAAGTAATCATTTTTTTATTTTTAGAAATGGGTGAGGTACAAGTATATATTACACAGCAACCATACAAACGAATTTAGGGCGAACCCTGTAACCTTCATGGAACAAGTTTTATGATATTGATCTAGAGTTTTATGTAGCAGGAATTTTTTCATTCTTTAACACTTACATTGATCAATCAGGCGTTAGAAATGTACATGTATAGTTTTGTATTAAAAACCTACTTTTTTCTCACGTTGGCTTTCTATATAGAAGGTTGGGTAATATTTTCTTCTTCTTCGCCCGTATAGCGTACACACAGTAATGAAATGGATTTCATTTTCGATGTTAACGTAACAAAGTTTAGGCAATATTTCCTCATGGCTTATTTTTTCATATCTTCACGTGTTACCTCTGATTACCTCACGTTCCCCACTCAAAGCGAAGTGATTATATAACAAAAATGTCATCTCCCTGCAATTCTAGATATCTTTAGAAGTGAATTCTCCTCCCAATGATATGTAAAATCACAGTCTTTCCATCGCCTTAGTCTTATCCTGCAATCTGTGCCTAAAACTCTCGACGCAACTCTAGCTGAACAATGTAAGAAATGTATTTTCATCATGTATGACCTGAGTACACAAATTATTGCCAAAGCCAACTGGAACTAGAAGCATTTTAGAGTTTGTAGCCCAACACTTACAATATTAACTCCATTGTAGAATATCTGTTTTCTGTCATATTGAAAATTCGTAGCCAATATTTGAAAATACTTTTATATCTTATACACTCCATACTTATTCATCCCAATTCGTTATGTAAGAATCAATTTGGAGTAGACTTATATGTATTTACAAAATCACAAACGAGCATTTTTAATATTATTGGCATTATAAAAAGAAACAATCCTGAGGCCCTTAGTTAAAATTGGGAGCTATCGTCGCGTGAAACAGACGACGAAACAATCCAGTTACGGGTAATGGACCAAATTTTAAACGACTTTGTTCTCATAAATGCATTGCATGGACTTCTCTTTCTGACAAAGATACGAAAAGATTGTTGAAGAAAATATGCATCCTAAATTTTATGATTCATTATTTAAATCTATATGGTTTTAATCTACTAAGAGTAAATTCTGAGACAGCCGCCTCAGCAAAATACGACTCTTCTTTTCTCCATATTCACTTTTAAGTTCCACAGTAGGCAATATGTATGCAGCCAGTTGAGTATATTTAAGTTCCACTTAGGCAATTTGTATGAAGCCAGTTGAGTATATTTAAGTTCCACTTTAGGCAATTTGTATGCAGCCAGTTGAGCAAATTTTGCAACTGATGAGCACTGTCAGCAAATACAATTAAATTGCATACTACAGTAAAATAGTTATAATATTTATGCCTACACTCCACTGTTTTCTAATACTAAAATTGGTTTTAAATCGTTCAAAAATAAAGAAAGAAGTACGGGCTATACCAGATTACCGTGAACACATGCTTTCACGTCATTATAAATTTCCATAATGATTATTAACATGTTTCAACTAATATTTTCACTAACTATTTTTGGTACAGTACGTCTTTACATCATATCCAAAGTTTATTCAAAGTCATTAAATACTGCATAGAATGTACCCCCACTTTTTAAGTATTTACAAATTAGTGTATATAATATAAATATATTATTTACTGTACAGCAGATAATAATAATAATAATAAGAAGAAGAAGAAGAAGAAGAAGAAGAAGAAGAAGAAGAAGAAGAACAATATGAATCATATAAATAATGCAAGTGAGATGAAATGACACCTTACCTTATGTTTTAAATAACCAGGTGATTTTCCGCCATTACCTGATCATTGGAATCAAACGGACAAAAGCAACCTGGAGGTTGTTACACTACAAACTACGGACCAGGAGTATTCGGATGTTGAAACCAACTTCAAGAGTACAATCGGCAGCTTCACGCTCAAGATGATACACAGCGTAAGAATATTCAATTAGACCTGTCTTTATCCATGTTACTTTCCAAATTTGTTGATGTCTGATCTTGAGTTGAACATTATTTGTCAGTGTGGCAATATCTTTGTATCATTCCGTATCTCTTTCCAGACATTAGAAGCTCTTGGTCTTTGTTTCTAATGAATTGCAATTATCCTGTTTGTCAATGCAGATCAGTTCTTACACAGATAAACTCATATATGATGAATGACGTCTCACACTTGTCATGCTACGTTCTTGGTATACATTCTTCAGTCCCTTATTATTCCATGAAACATAAATTTAAAAAATCTTAAATCGAGATTAGGTGATAGTTTAAGGTGCCACAAATGATTCAACCAGTGAGGCTTGCTTAAACATAATCGAGTAAATGTCATATTGCGTGTTGAGGCCATGACCGTTCAACATAATTTCATATACAGTAGAAGTTTAAAAAATATTTGTATAAAGACCAATATCACGAATCGCTCATTTACCACAAAATGCTAGAAATGATAACACTCATGTTATGAGGAGCTTTTGATCCTCACGTTACGGCCTGGATGGGGAGGAAGATGATGGTATGGACGCAAATAGGGGACAAGATGGTGTATGTATGTCTTCGCCGTCAAATATTATTCGGCATTGGCAAATATATCATACATTTTAATCTTGCCTTATACACAGTCTTAATATATCTTAAGTCTATCATAAGCAAGCGAATTCGGAATATCCTTTGATATAGTTATTATGGAAAACACGAATAAAAAACATGCCTTATTCAAGTGAGATGCAGCAAAGAAATAATGAACAGGATAAACAGGAAGCATATACAAGAAGCAAAAAACCAAAGCAATTTAACAAACTCATCACGCTGCACACATATACATACCAAATGAAGACGTATTAATCGGAAGCATATCTACATTCAACACAGACATATGCGTGAAGAGAATGAAAATATTTTTTCTAAAGAAATAACTCACTGCAAATATTCGTGAGCATCCATTGATATGTGTATTGAGTTGGTTGGGCAGTTAGTTATTAACCAGCTATCCACTATTAAATAACATTTAGCATAAGAAAGACAGCACGAAGTCTTTAAAATCATATTGCATCGTTTACCTTAACAAAGAGAATGCAGTCTTAAAAATCCTTTTGTATCATTTACTTTAGCTATAAGGCACAGTCTTAAAACTATATTGTATCAATTATCTTAGCAGGTAGAGGTTGCATTCTTAAAAAACCATATTTTAACATTTACTTAAGCAAGAAGACCATGCTGTCTTAAAAACATCCCATTGTCTCATTTATTTTGTATCCTGGTAAAGATGGCAAAGATCACCAAAATTCTAAACGACTTGCAATAGGCATGGATATGTCCTTTCGTTTCTTTTTCGTGTCATTGAAACAAAATCTAATTCATACAGAATAAAATTATCACTGATACATGACGAGGAGATTTAAATGTGCTGCAAAAGTATACCATGACTATGGGAAATGAAAGATGAAAGCATACAAGATTGAATGCAAAGTGATCAAGGTATTCTGCCCAAAATAAAAACGAGCGCATTTTCCCCCTCGTACGCTTGACACAGAACAGTAGAGGAACGACGCGAGATAGTATCAATTAATTTCACGCTTTTGCGCAAGGAATTTATTTCATATATCTAAACAACCAAACATTAACTTATTTCCATAGATTGACAAACTGTTTCTGGTAAAAGCAGTGAAGAATATCAGTCACATAGACGTCTGTGTCACAAATACGTCAATGTCATAATAGTCACAAAATATGTATATGTCATAATAGTCACAAATACGTCTATCATAATAGTCACAAATGTGTCTGTCATAATAGTCACAAATATGTATATGTCATAATAGTCACAAATACGCCTATGTCATCATAGTCACAAATACGTCTATTATAATAGTCACAAATATGTCTGTCATAATAGTCACAAATACGTCTGTCATAATAGTCACAAATGTCTCATAATAGTTACATATAAGTCTGTAATAATGGTCACAAATAGGTCTATCATAATATTCACAAATACATCTATGTCATAATAGTCACAAATACGTCTATGTCATCATAGTCACAAATACGTCTATGTCATAACAGTCACAAATGATTCCATACTCTTTAAAGACTTTGATGACATAGCAGGAGATTCAATGTATCGGGTTTATGTTTGTCGTGAAAATTCATATTGTGTAATTATATTAATGCAGCATCAAGTTGATCAGTTTATTTATGTCAATCAGCAAACTTCAAGGTTACCTTACAATTAGAGTTCAGGTTGCAATGAATGTTTTAATGTTTGCTCAAAACTAAACTAATTACTCCAAACCCTGGTCATATAAAGCCTTAGGCATCAGCTTAAAAGGACGTAACTCCTTTGGAAATAGAATTTCGCATCGCTGTTTGTTTTCAGAGACTAAGTCCATCTATGGTACTGCTATCCTCGGATCAGTTGATGTTAGTCGCAAAACGCTGTTGAAGAAAAGACTATTATTTTTGAGATCTCTCTCCGTATACTGAAATGATCGTTATCCGTTCCCGTAACATGTACATATAGGTGAATTAAAGATCAAAGTTGTTAGTCTTGAGGTCAATCAAAACATCGTGGTCGTTTTGGATTGGCCGATCAATTGCAATGCCATCCAATAAATCGCATTTTTTACTTGAGTACCTATACATACCTACTTTTATTATAGCCATTGTCGTTCTTGAAAATCAAGATGAGAAGACAGGAGAAAATATATATGTGTGTGTGTGTGTGTGTTATGGATTTTTAACGTAACTGTAACAATTTGTCAGTCATATCGCTAATATGTCTGCAATGTGGTAACATATAGTGATAGCACTAAGAATTGCGCAGCAGGCATCATTAAGTCCCACCCAGTCACATTATCCTGACAGCTAACTCTGAATTAACATACATATGTTTGCACATAACTGCGAAGAGACTATGGCCCATTCATGGCAGGACTATGCGTATAATAATGTATAGTGTAATTCTTGTAAAAGGAATAAATAAATTGAATCCATCTTGACCAAGGCATCTTTCACAGGGTTCAATTATTCTTTGATCTTGTGAACAAAATGCACACATAAACAAAGCTTTGAATAAGGGTTGTAATACTTATTGACTAGGTTACACCGTTGAAGACATTTCATTTAATACACGTAGACAACACAATATTAAATCATTATTTTCATGTTGTATGAGATGCATTTTGAATTAGTAGGCAATTATATTATTTGCGACTTGATCTTCAGTCAATGTTCACTGTTACTTTCTTAGATGTACATCATTCCGTGTAGCTTAGTAAATAATTATCCCAAAGTATGAAAATGCGAATGTAATAGACACAAACCTCTTGATAATAAAAAGTATTATGGCGATTGTGTTCACAAATTGAGCAGAAAGCATTCCTCACACAATTTATTATTTTCTGATATAAGAGCGTGAAAAACAGAACTCTAAATATGATACACTTTCACGTAGGTAAGATAGATAAACTAGTGCACCAATCGTTAGAGATATGAACAGAACATAACCCTTATCCTTGAAACGTGCAGAAGTACTATATCACCGCACCGTTTCACACAAAACACTTGAGATGTTACACGACTAAAAAAGACCGAAATGACTTTAACGAACGAAACACTTCGTAAATTATAATTCAACCTCAAGGAGTTACGAATAGTTTTGAAAAATAAAACTGCATCGAATAAAGTTCGATGTTGTCGTAATACGAGATAAAGCCTTCACAGTTTAAGCCCCTTACTGGTCAACGTAACGAGAATTTCTCGACTAATAAACATCTGTCTACTCAACTTAAATTTCATTTTCACACAAAACACTTGAGATGTTACAAAAGTAATAAAGCCGAAATGACTTCAACGCACGAAACTCTTCGTAAATTATAATTCAACCTAAGGGAGTTACGAACAGTTTTGAAAAATAAAACTGCATCGAATAAAGTTCGATGTCTTCGTAATACGATATTAAGCCTTCACAGTTTAAACCCCTTACTGGTCAACGTAATGAGAATTTCTAGCCTAATAAACATCTGTCTACTCAATCCATTGGGTTCATTTAACTTACTAAACCGTGCAATTTGAAACAAGTTACTGTTGTGCTGTTTCTCCTTTGAATACGTTCCCCAATCACATTACTTTAGGGATATTAGCCTGCTACCTCGCGAATCCAGCCCTACCAAAAGACGAAAATTCGTCTTTCCTGTCTATGTCATATAGACAAAGGGCAATAACTCTTGCCCATTACCTCCCCTTGCCGCCCGTTAGGTGTCGCTTCTTTAGTTTTTTAGCTTCGCTTACGCGAAAACACGTACAATTAGACCTCCAATGAATCCAAGCCATCTTAGTGTAAATTCTGACCATCCGAAGTTAAATTTGGAATTACTGTGTTGGATAATCATTCCTCTACAGGTCGTATACATTATTTTACAATATTTTCCAATTTGAGTGACTTTGTCACCTTTTCTAGACTTCGGACCAGGTTGCAACGTGGTCAAAGCATGTAATACATGTAGCACTCAATAATTTCGCTTATTCCGTATGTAACGTTTACGATATTAGCGACTAATAACGTGCTGCATTGATAATGTGTGCTGTATTTATCTTCTTTGACGTTTCAGTAGACTTCAAAAAAGTCTTTGAACGACCAATTGCGACTATTTAATGGCGGACTTCGTGTTGTAGTCACGAATTCACGCGACACTTAATCATTTCGCTTCCTCCGTTAGTTACGGTTATGGAATAGCGACTTAAAAGCGTACTGAATTGTTAATTTGTGCTTTGTTTATCTTCTTTCCGTTTCAGTAGACTTCGTCTCTGAACGACCAGTTGCGACTATTTAATGGCGGAATTTCGTGTTGTAGTCACGAATTCACACGACACTTAATCATTTCGCTTCCTCCGTTAGTTACGGTTATGGAATAGCGACTTAATAGCTTACTGATTGTTAATTTGTGCTTTGTTTATCTTCTTTCCGTTTCAGTAGACTTCGTCTCTGAACGACCAGTTGCGACTATTTAATGGCGGAATTTCGTGTTGTAGTCACGAATTCACGCGACACTTAATCATTTCGCTTCCTTCGTTAGTTACGGTTATGGAATAGCGACTTAATAGCGTACTGAATTGTTAATTTGTGCTTTGTTTATCATCTTTTCGTTTCAGTAGACTTCGTCTTGAACGACCTATTGCAACATGCTCACGGTGATAACTAGTGTGGTCATTAAGAGTTAACATGGCACGGAATAATTTGACTACTCCGTTAATAACGGTTATAGTATTATCGAATTAATAATATGCTGAATTTTTTTAATCTGTGCTTTGTTCTCTTCTTTTGTCGTTTCAGTAGCAAAGTCGACAACGAAGGCATGAATGGCAAAATGGGTGTTGGCAATGTGGAAATGGAGGAAATTATGTTGACATGGTTTAGGCTGCCCAGTGGATGTAAATTTCACCGCAGGTCCGTGCATGGCTTTCGGGCCTGTAAGTCCGGACGCATTGAGTCTAGGCTGGATCAATTGGATCCATTTTATTATGCACTTTCGCCGGCCGTCCAGCCGTCCGTCCAGCCGACACCGTCAGTTCAGCCGGCACTTCAGCAGGCACCAACCGGCACTAGCCATACATCCGGCACCGTCCGTTCAGCCCAAATGGCACCGGACGGCCAGCCGACCTTCCAGCTGGCATCAACAGGCACCGGCCGTTCAGCCCAAATGGCACCGGCCGGCCAGCCGACCTTCCAGCCTGCATCAACAGGCACCGGCCGTCCACCCGGCAACGACCGTTCAGCCCAAATGGCACCGGTCGTCCAGCCGACCTTCCAGCCGGCATCAACCGGCACCGGCTGTCCATCCGACAACGACCGTTCAGCCCAAATGGCACCGGTCGTCCAGCCGACCTTCCAGCCTGCATCAACAGGCACCGGCCGTCCACCCGGCAACGACCGTTCAGACCAAATGGTACCGGTCGTCCAGTCGACCTTCCAGCCGGCATCAACCGGCACCGGCCGTCCATCCGGCAACGACCGTTCAGCCCAAATGGCACCGGTCGTCCAGCCGACCTTCCAGCCGGCATCAACCTATGCAGGCCGTCCATCCGGCAACGACCGTTCAGCCCAAATGGCACCGGTCGTCCAGCCGACCTTCCAGCCGGCATCAACCTGCACCGGCCGTCCATCCGGCAGCGACCGTTCAGCCCAAATGGTACCGGTCGTGCAACCGACCTTCCAGCCGGCATCAACCTGCACCGGCCGTCCATCCGGCAACGACTGTTCAGCCCAAATGGCACCGGTCTTCCAGCCGACATCAACCTGCACCGGCTGTACATTTGATTTACGGAGATTATAGTGATGTACCCGTCAGTCAATCTGTACTACTGGTTACATATCACTACCATGAGAGAGATGTTATAGATGTATCTCCGTCCAATCAGACCAATCGAGAGGCAGGTGCCGGTCATAGCCGGACCTTCGCCGACATTCCGGCCGACCATATACCAGACAAATCAGTCGGTATCGCCGGTGTACACCTCCCGTCACGTCAAATACGTGTCGGTGTGATTTTAAAACAAGGGAGAATTAGTGACATTATCAGAGATGACGGAATTGAGTTATCTATGCCACTTGGTATGCGCTACCCAGATATGGCAGCTTTACCAGAACAGGACTTTCAGGCCGACCATTCGTCAGTTCAATCAGCCGTTAGTGCCGGCCGTCCATATGTTCACGGCTTCTCCACAAGGGAGATTTAGTGAAAGTGTCAATTATGACAGAATTGCGTCATCTAGGTCACCTGGTATGCTGTACAGATATGCAAGCTATACCAGAACCAACATTCCCTCTGAGCGAATGGTAGATGGGTGCACAGTGCTGGCCGCACTACATAAGCATTATGTAATTATTATTACCTTCTAGCCGGCACCAACCGGCACCGGGCGTCCATCCGGCAATGACCGTTCAGCCATATGGCACCGGTCATCCAGCCGGCACTAACCGGCACCGGGCGTCGATCCGGCAATGACCGTTCAACCCAAATGGCACCGGTTGTCCAGCCAAGCTTCCAGCCGACACTTGCCGGCACTGACAGTCCATCCGGCTCCGGCCGTCCAGCCCAACAGGCACCGGTCGTCCAACCGTATGGAGATTTTAGTCATATACCAGTCCGTCCGACTGTACCGCTGTACCAGCACGGGGACTTTTATCATACCGCAATCCGCACAAATCGGATTGACGAAGATTCTAGTGATGTTTCCGTCTGTCAATCCGTACTACCGGTTACATATCACTACCATGACTCTGATGTTGGCGATGAATCTCTCGATCCAACCCGACCATTCGAGCGGTCGGTGCCGGTCATAGCCGGCCCGTCGCAGGCGTTCAGGCCAAACATATACCAATCAATTCATTCGGCATTGCCGGCCGTCCATAGGCTATCAACTCATCCACAAGGGAGAGTGAATGCCTTTTTTAGAGATGACGGAATCGAGTCATCTATGCCACCTGGTATGCATTACCCCGATATGGATGCTTTACCAGAGCAAGATTATGCACATAGTGAGTGCGATGAATCACAGGCAAATCAGCTGTATGCAGATCCAACTATGGAACGGACTGAGTTCAGCTTCAAAGCCGCAGTGGAGGAAATTTTTAGGGTGTTAAGGCCCCTTCAGAATGCCCTCCACCTCCTGCTGCAATTACCGACTATAGGGTTAGTGCGTCGGTCGATCTGGATGAAGGGGAAGAGATTCTATCCTTCCGCCTCCTTCCCCAGTCGACAAAATTAAGGAAATTAATGACCGTCTGTCGACACGTATAGGGGATCCAGGAAATGCTAAGGCGTTCTTTTCTGAAAGCCAAGTACCAGCGTCGTTTTCAGGTCGATGGTACAAAACTCACTCCGATGCGTTCAATACTGAGGTCCTGGCTCGGGATAAAATAGGGCAGCAGTCCATATGTCTGCGGCATTGTCTTATAAAGTGGACAAAACTGTGTTCAATGCCACGTCCAAGCTGGTTCGAATGTAGTCGCTACGTCTTCACTGTTAGACCTAGCCTCCCTAGCCATTTTCAGGATCGATGAAAAATCTGGCAATGAACATGCTTGGGATTCGACGGCCCGGTTAGCTAGGGTTCTTAACAGGGCAGCTCACCATTCCATGGCCAATGCGCTGACTGCTTCTGCCAACCTAGACCTGATACGTCGTGACGCATGTCTGAAGGGCACGTCGCTTAAACCCCATCATAAGCTGGCTAGATATGACCGACGCACATTTCACGTCCCTATCCCACGAGTAGCGGACATTCTCCGTTGTGCTTGTCGGGACTAGGCTTATCAGTTCCATGTCATACCTTTTGGCCTAAATTTAAGCACTTGGGCTAGTACCAAGGTTATGGGTTACGTCGTCACCCTGTTCCGCTCGACTTCATCTATTGCGTCGGCAGTATATTTGGATGACATCCTCCAGAAACATCTGTCAAGTTCTATTCTGCTCAAAGGCAGAAACGATCTTATATCACTTTACGTCATATAGGCTTTCTCGTGAACTGGATAAAGTTTGATCTCTGTCCAATCCGGATTTTGGTCCATCTGGGTGTGGAGTTTCTCCCGATCTGAATCTGGTAAGGCTTCCTCGAGTTTGCGATTATCCAGATAATTGCACTCGTAGAGTCCGTTTCCGACAGGATGCGCATTTTAGCGAGAGAGTTGCAGATCCTCGGATTATTCAATGCGGCAGCAGACTTGATCCCGATCAGCCGTCCTTTTATGCGCCCTTTACAAAGGACGTTGCTAGCGTAATTGCGCTCTTTTCAAGTCCCTTCGATCCCAGAAAACAGTCATGCTCACGCCAGAGATACAATCATTCTTGAGTCAATGGCACAACCCCTGTAGGCTGTCCACAGGGATTACTCTGGAGATACCCCAAGGGGATAACGGTATGTTCCGCCACTAATACCTACGGTTGGGGTGCCCACCTGTTGCCGAACTTCGATACTGTCAGCGGCACGTGGGTGCCAGGGGCGAGCCCTTTCCACATCAACCTTTCAGAAATAACGGCTGTCATCAATGCCTTTCATTTCGGGCAGGATCAACTCTTATTACAAACTGCCCTCATTATGTCAGACAACATTGTGGTGGTGCCTTGCCTCAAAACAAGGGGACACCAATCACCAGACCTGTGCAATCTGAACTGGCAATTTCTACATTGGTTCGACAATCTCCACCTCAATGTACAATTCAGACACATTCTTGGCAGACTCAATGTCTTGGCTGACACTCTATCTAGTCATTCACACAGAATGGTCACTCCATCAATCGGACTTTCTTCCAATTAACACACTTTGGAGACGTCCGATGATTGATCTTTTGCAACAAGATGGAATCGCAAGTTCTCCACCTTTCATCTCACAGGTTCCAGACCCAGAAGCTTGGGTCGTGGATGCTCGATCAATCACCTGGGAAGGGTTGTGGGCATTCTCCTACCCTCCCACGGTCTTGGTACTGGAATTAATCCAGAAAATAAGGGGTCAGAATTGTCAGATGGTTCTGATTACCCCTCTCAGATGGAACAACTCCTGGGTCTCCGATCTACTCAATCTAGGCGATAGATATACCCAGGAAGATTACAGTCAGCACAAGTATTCACAAGCAACCGCGGCCAGGGGTGTTCCACCCCTGTCCGGACCGTCTTTATGTTCAAGCTTGGCTCTTGTCCAGACAGCCTTGCAAGATAAACAATTTAAATCTTTGATTGCGGAGAGAATCTCGAGAGCAAGAAGGCCCTCTACTCTGAAGGTTTACGAGGGCAAGTGGCATGTTTTCAGAGACTGGTACCATATCATTCACATTGTTCCTCTGAGTGTCACAATCCCTCAACTGGCCATCTTTTGTCTGGCTTTTCGAGGAGAAACATCTGGCTCCAGTTATTCTCAAATGTTACCGCTCCATGATATCAGACACATTCCGCCATTCTGGTACATGTGCTATCAGCCATGACAAAGATTTGTCAGATCTTTAGACATTTAAAAAAAAAAAAAAAAAAAAAAAAAAAAATTTAATCGACTTATATCCCTCACCCTGTTTTCAAATGGAATCTGTCCTGGGTTTTAACATGACTCAATTCAGACAGTATTGAGTCTTTAACCCACGATTAGTTAAAGCTACTATCATACAAATTGGGTTTCTTGATAGCCTTAGCTTCAGCATGCAGGGTGAGCGAGTTACATGTCCTTTCTAGTGACCCGAACTCTCTTTCGTTTCGATCAGAGAGTTTGATGGTCCTCTTGACGCAGCCAGGCTTCGTAGTCCAAAATAGATTACCATACATTGCGATCAACGAGTCGTCATTAGCTCGCTTTCTTTATAGATAAGTCAGGATCAACAGCCATGTAAGATCCTGTTTGGGCACTCTAGCACCATTTCAATGCATAGAGGTGAGTCAGGTCACATACTAGCACCTCTTTCTTCTGGTGATAGCTGGGATATGAGATATCACCATTCAAGCCCTTGCTTCATGGCTGTAGTGGGTTATACGCTCGGCGTACTCTGAGAATTCGCAAATCAGTCACCTTATAGAAGCTGTTGCAGAGTCAACCTTCTACAGTTTTATCTTCAAGTTTGTACTCGCAGAGGCAAACATTGATTCTAGTAGGTCCGGTGTTGGGCAGCCCAGACGCCCACCAGACCCATGTGCAACAATCAGCACAGCCTATTAGCTTCACTGGATTCGCCAGATAAATTTTCGTAGGTAAGAAGATTTCAATAACTATCTTCTTAACCGCATAAAAGGGTCACATATCACGTGACCCTGGGCTGTGTTGCTGATTGAAAATTAGGAGACCGGGTTATCATTCACATGGGGAATCCAACCATCATTCCCTAGAGGATACCCGGGGTGGAGGTCGGATGCTCCGCATTCCCTCCTCCTATTACTTATTCTCCTAAAGTAATGTGATTGGGGAACGTATTCAAAGGAGAAAGCAAATTTTTTAGTAAATTATGTTTCTCCGAGAATACTTACCCAATCACATTACTAAGAAACCCTCCCAACCACCCCGCCATGCGAGCATCCTCGTGTTTTATATATCGCTCAGCTTAAAAACTAAAGAAGCGACACCTAACGGGCGGCAAGGGGAGGTAATGGGCAAGAGTTATTGCCCTTTGTCTATATGACATAGACAGGAAAGACGAATTTTCGTCTTTTGGTAGGGCTGGATTCGCGAGGTAGCAGGCTAATATCCCTAAAGTAATGTGATTGGGTAAGTATTCTCGGAAAAACAATTTACTAAAAAATTTGCTTTCTCACACTAGAGGAATTTCGTTGAGAGAGAGAGACATAGACAGAGACAGAGAGAGCAAAAGAAGAAGAAGAAGAAGAAGAAGAAGAAGAAGAAGAAGAAGAAGAAGAAGAAGAAGAAGAATAAAGCGCACACTTTGGTACTAGTAATACAAATACAAAACAAACATCATCTGTTCAGTCCTTAATTAGTATTCACCATACATTAGTTTTCCTATTTCTTATATTTTATACCTGACGCAAAATTGTGCATTTTCTTTAGTATCGTTGTCCCTAATTTGCGTAAATTTGTAAATGACAAATTTATCACTTTAATAAAATATAGAATCTCATATTTGTAAATGTTAATAATATCCTTCTCTATACGATCCTGTGCAAACATCACTGTATTTAGGACAGTATTAAAGCGATCAATGATATGTGAACATGTATATGAAAATGCATACATTATTTTAATCAGTGATATACTTGCATTCACAATATCATAACGAAAGGGAGTTAATTCAGTTTGTCTTGGAGACACCGATATAATCAATACGGTTTGTTCCTGTTATTAATTATTGTTTAGCTCTGAAAAATGATTTGAAAATATATTTAACCTAAAATACATATTTAACTAACAAGTTAGAAGTTCGTGTTTTCTCTATTATCAGCTTGATTTCAACCTTAAACCTTACATTACACCCCATAAAATAATGGCTGGATAATTAATGAATTAATGTTTGTCAATAATCGCTCAAAGGATTGGCAAAGCCTGGTAACTTGGAATACCATATATTCGTACCCATATCGAGAGCATGAAACCTCACGATACAGTAAAAAGAAATCAGTTTAATGAAGCTTACATTCACTTCGATGGCGTTAATGAAATCGCAAGGTAAATATATTTTATATTAATAAAGGAAATCTCTCCTCGCCCTACTACTGGAGGTTGTTGTTGTTTTTGCTGAGGGATTTAAAGGCACAATAGTGCAGCTGAGGGTGAATTTGCTTACAAAAATGTTTGGACATTTATATATATCAACTGATTAAATACTATTTAAAAGGCTATTCTAGGGTAATATCAAGTACGTAGAGGTTCTTTTTATGAAATACGAGTTCTCTGAAATCTTCGTACGAAGCATAACGAATCTATCGTCTCCAGATTGAAATCGCGCTCGGAAGTGATCGCCAGGTCCCAAACGAATAACACACATTATTCCGCTGACCAAAATTTGCATAATTATATGCAAAATTCTGTACACTGATGGTGATGACGTAAAACACAACCACGCTACCAGAAACAGCAAAATGTAAACAACAGTGAGTACGATCTTCTTTAGATCTCGTTCTTTCCTCCTTATCGTTTCCTTTCTACTTTTAGTTTTGAGAGAAAACGTTGAAATTTATTTAGAACTACTCTTATGGTTATATTTAAATAGTTTTTTATGGTACGATAATGATTTAAATCGACGTGCTTTGTACAGTATTGCAAAAGTACTCATTTGAGCATTCCTGCACATACCCTCCTCACCCATTGTATAAACGAAAAGCATCTTGCAAATTTAAAAATGCTAACAACGTAGTAATTTCAGTATCCAATTTATACATTCTAACCAGATTCTCACTAGTGGACCCTAGCTTTCATCTTTGTTGCGTTTCAAACAAAGCGGAAACGAAGTCGTGGTATGCTTCTCCAAGTTATATCTTACATAAATAAAGTTATAAATAAGTTTTATTAAAATGTGATACTGGAGACAGTGCAGTATGGAATCCGGGACAGATTCTAAGAAATACACACGCACAAACGTACAGTCACATTGTCACTTACGTTTGACCACCGTTTTCAGTGTTTCCCTTTATCTACATTAACGCTTCAGAGACCCTTAACTTTTTAATTTGATCCCCCGTTTCGATACCAAAGTTCTTTTTTATAACCCAGTTTTGACACCAAGGTGATGTTTGGCTCTAAGACATGTACCCTTAGGGGCTAGACTGGTTTTATCCTTGCACATGTGTATAGGGTATCGCACCCTGAGTAAATATACACAGAGATTTAGCTTTGGTGTCCATCTAGAAAAAACGTCCATCAAATCACAAACTCTCATGTATTAATTTCTGATTCTCAAAATTCCTATAAGTTTGACAAGTAAGTATGAATATATTACTGGTATAAGTATTGCTAAGTATATTTGATTTAAAACATTTTTTTTTGTCAGATTCAAATTTGACATTTTGGATTTAAAATTCGTTAATTGGGAGATATCTATTCTAGAAAATTTGGGTTGACCTAGACTCTACTTGTAAACATCAGATGTTAACATCATTTCTGACTTTGTTTCAAGGTGATAAACAGGCTTTAAAAATGATTGGTTGATTCCAAGGACATGGCTGATTTTCAGCTGAGTCTCATGGGGGGAGTACGTGACTTTGTGATCGTAGCCTTTTTCTGTGAGCTTCTGGAAAATCACTTGACGCCTTCCTGTTTACATAAAACAGGTATTTAAATTATTGTTTGAGAGAAAACAGTCAGTAGAAGTTGAAGCTCTGTGCCGTTAGAAATAGTTGTGTTTATCTTGAGTTATCTTGAGTTTGCTTGTACGGGAAACTATTTAATTTGTTTGGATCAATAAGAATTTATTGTATTATTTATCTGGAAAATAGTGTGCTCATTGAATTATCATAAAACTAAAACTGACTTCATCACGTGACATCTTCGTCCATATTGGATTACATCGTCAATATTCGAACCGGGAACTATTAGGATATTTTACTATCAGGAATTTTGAAATTCTATTAGTGGATTATATTGCGAATTCTTTTTGGATTACTATTTGGACTTGATTCTCTAAAACCGGAATTTATTTATTTTCTTTTATGAAAATATTTGTACTCAATAAATTGTTTGTTAAAATTTTACAAGCTATTCTCACTCTTTCTTTGTTACTGTTTATTCGAGCCTAAGCACGTAACATTATGAAATAATTTTACATATCAAAATTCATTACAGACAACTGGACTAAGGTAGTAATTATAATTTGTAATAGAGAAGATACCCGCCAAATGAAAAACTCAAATGTAGACATTTAGTTTTTACCTAGACTGAAATCACCTCACTTTCAAGTTCAAGTCCGGAGCGACCGTTAAGAGGCAGAGGTAGAGGAAGGATGAAGCATGGAGCAGGAACCAGAGGGGGAAAAGGAAGAAGACATGCAGTGCAGCCTGAAGACAGAGCTGACTAAGCTATACACATAGTTCAGACAAGGCCGACAAGAATGAGGGTAATTTTGTATTTATAACTTGCAAAACAAGTATTGATCCACACTGAAAAATATTTGGTACTTGGCAAAGACTCTAATATATACAAGTGATAAATGTTTTGCACGGCTTAGAAAATACATACTTCTATTGAAGGATTATTTTACCAAACAATGTATGTTTAAACTGCTTTACGTTTTGTTGCTACTCACCACGGCACCCCAGTATCATTTGATACTGAAAACCATGCAAAGATTCCATTGAAAATACAGAGGCCGCCTTATATAATACATGTCATCTGTTTTGTCTATGCTAGTCACTATACTTACAGATATAGGGATATTTGTTTAGGAGTTAAAGTAACCATAGGTAGCAAAATAAATAGAGTGAAGTAAATAAATGCTTGTGGTACAGATTTAAATTCCTGTGAAAATCAAAATATAAATGAGCTAAAATCATTTCATATATAAGTAGAAGTGATCTACATTAGCCGCATACACAACAAATATTTTATACTGTCATGGTCAACCTGCCCCTTTTCCAATTTAAGTAATAAATTTATAGTTTTGATATTCACAAAATTCAAAATACGTGTAATGACAAAATTCTGAGATTCAGTGATTAGACCTGACTACGTTGCAGTTTAAAAATAAATAGACCTGTGAACATTCATATATCTATTTAAGCCTTGTAAAATAATGACTACACTTTAATTCTTCTGTTTTCAATATGATGCATCCCAAAATATATCAAGATAATATTATGTATGCACTATCATCATAAACATAAAAACTTTAGAATTACATGAAGGCTTGCAAGAAACAGAATTTTTGTTTCATCGTTGATATTATCTTTTGGGTACAAATTTGAATTGCCCTGTCTGATTTGCATTCAGGTTTTGGTGAATACTCTAAATGATTTCTAAAATAACACATTTTGATGTAATGAGTTTTCAAACTTTAAATTCTTTCAAAAACTTTTATGTATGTCTTGAGCATGTTATTGTATGTACAAATTATATATCACAAAGGTGTTAATAACTTGACAGGAATGTGTGCTACATTACAGAAAACCTCTTTCACTATACATGATATGTGTAACAACTGACTACGAAAATGTAACTTGTACTTTGTACTGATAAAATAAAATACTACATCAATGTATGCACATAATTAAAACTTTGGTACTTACTCTTGCAATACAACATTTGCAGTCATTTCCATTTCCAACGAGGACTTTCAATGATTGATACCTTATGTAAATACATAATTGTTGTAAATCTTGAAATTTCCATGGTATCGTGATATTAGTTTTAGCAGCAGAAGGGGCGAATCAGACAACATTTTTAAACAAGTTTTCAATGAAATCAGGCTTCTACGGCCAAGATGTGGTGAATCGGAAACAAGTTTTCATGGATCAGTCCAAAAAAAAATCAAATGAAATCAGTCAAAGAAAAAATATGAAAAGGTGAATCAGACAAGTTTTCAATGAAATCAATGAAATGAGTAAAAACTTTTCAACCGAATATTTTATCCAATCCGATACGATATCGTGTCCTAGGGTCATGTAAATTTATTGTTACAAATCCATGTGGGGCAGAATGAGCATGACTAAAGAAATTTCTAAATTGATTGAAGTCCATATCGGAACACCATGTCTGCCAAATATTTCGTAGCGTATGTGTATCAACTCCATTAAACACACACAAAACATTACAATTATCGCGAATCACTTTTGGTATGTGTGTGTAGCGTTGAGTGACATAGATCACGTCCGTGTTTTTATGCCTGCCTCGGGAAAAAATCCTTGCAGGGTTTTTTTGTTTATCTAACATTACATCGTCGTATACAACTAAATTGTTGATACTTCCATCGAGGTCTTCTACTGATGGTGCCTCGTCAATATCTGTAATAAATTCAATAATATTCTCACCAGCAATCTCTGAAGCGTTTTCATTAAAATCTTTTAGCACTTCATAGCATCGTTGGTCATCTACGCTAGGGGCAATTAAATACAACTTATCCCACTTCATCCATCTCATTATTAAATTGAGCAACAATTGCGTCTTGCCGGATCCAGATGGTCCGATTATAATTGCGCGGGTAGAGTTTGGTAGCGCTGCATGATGCTTAACTGGTTCTCTTGTTTTAGTGTCTGAAAAATCAATTATATTCATATCTCTATACATAAATTATGGATCTATATTGTGTGAAGTGTAAAAAACGTACTGGCACAGATGACTTGACGACGATTACAACAAAAAATAACCGATCAGCGCTTTCTGGTAAATGCGTACAATGTAGTACAAAGAAATTTAGATTTGTTTCCCTTGGTGAAACCAAGAAACCCAAGGAACCTTTAAAAAAAAACGAGGAGGTGACATTGCAGCCAAGTTAGTAAAACTCCCTGGAACCCCATGGGCAAAGTATCCAGGAGAAAAGCACCTTCCAGGATATAGCTACTGTGGCCCCGGAACACGATTAGATATCAGACTCAATAATCATAACCAACCCAACCCCGGTGAAGAACCAATAAACGCCATTGATAAGGCCTGTCACCTTCATGATGTTGCTTATGAAAGCAGTAATCTGCAACACAGGCATCTAGCAGATGTGAAATTAATTCATGCGTTGAATGCCATTCCTGATAAATCATTCAAAGAAAAATTGGCTTCCTTTTTGATAAAATCGGCAATTAATAACAACATGGAATCTATTTATTATTCCCCAAGAGGATACTGGAGGGGTAAATCAGCAATCCATAAACTCGCTAGCGCTGCAAAAGTGAAAAAAACCACTGCGGCGGATTGGTTATCTAAACAGGCACTATGGCAAATTTATCTACCACCGCCTAAACAAATTAATGTCTCGCATTTTGATGTGACCGGACCCAATGAAGTTCATCAGGCTGATCTATTATTTTTGCCACATGACCACGGTTACAAGTACGCATTAACCGTAGTTGATATTGCAAGTCGATACAAAGAAGCAGAACCGTTAAAAACAAAATCATCACCTGAAGTGGCTTCTGCATTTGAAAGGATTTATCGAAGGGGCTCCCTGCACTGGCCAAATCTATTACAAATTTATCCTGGCAAGGAATTTCAGGGTGCAGTGTTATCTACAATGAAATATCACAATGTCACTATCAGACGCGGGCATACTGCGCTACATCGTGATCAGGCAATTGTAGAACGGTTTAATAAAACCCTTGCTGAGCGGTTATTTGGATATCAATACGCAAAAGAATTCATCCAAGAAAAAAGATCCCGTGAATGGGTTAAAAGATTACCATCTGTGATTACTGCACTGAATAACGAGATTACTAGAACAATCAACATGAAACCTATCAACGCGATTAAAAAGAAGTCAATACCTGAAAAACCACAAAAAGATTTCAAAGAACCAATTCTTGGTAGTAATGTCATTGTGAGGTACTTATACGAACCAGGAGAGCTTGAAGGGGGTAGAAAAAGGGCTACTGATCCTATTTGGAGTGTTACTGCACACAAGATATCTATTATAACACGATCAACTGGTAGACCTCCAGTCTATAAACTGGATTCAACTGCCCCTCAGCGGGTTTTTACTAGACAACAACTACAAGTGATACCCGAGGATACTCAATTGCCGCCACGGGGTCTTAACTAGCACCCAGGGTGCTGGCACCCCCGCGTTTATTGCACTCAAGACAAGTCAACATCACATTATTTCTGACATGACCGAAATTGTTATTTTTTCTGTCTACGGTGAATTGGCGAGGATCCTTATCCGAATACTGCCAACGCATTATACAATTGCAACTTGCGCAGTGATTATTCTGTTGTTTCTTCAAAGTGATTATTAATTCAGCATCAATATCAAATTCTCGCTGTTTTTTTTTTGTCTTGTTGTTTGTAACCGGAGAGTTTTTTATCAATAATTTTAATATCAATATCATCTATTGTGGTGTCATTATCGTCACCAATGATTTCATCATCGAAGACAATTCTTCGAAGTTGATTTATTTTTCGTACTCTGGATACTGAAAGATAGACTAAATTTTACCATTCGATGCGATTATCTACCATCCAAACAATTGTATCCGATATAGTCAATCCCTGTGAAGAATGTATTGTTGCTGCGTATCCTAGCGTCCACGGGGATTTATTAGCACGCAATGCATCTTCAACGACATTGATATCAACCAGCACAATATCATTTAATACTAAATTCTGTTTTTCACTTTTTCCTGGAATATCAACTTCAATGTTCTGTTTTCGTGTATCCGATGGCCTATAACAAAGAGGCACTGGAAGTGTTGCAAATTTGTGTTTATGCAATTCAAATAACTTCATCTGAAGTGTGTCCCTGACTATTTTTCTACTTGCAATGATCAAATCATTTGGTCTCCATGCTTCCCAGAAATCATTCATGGGAGTTTCCGAAATTATTTCACGGGCTATTTCACACTGGATTCTATCCGGTTGTAATCTGATTAATTTCTTAAATTCTTTTAATTTTTCATCAAGTGATCTATGATCGGTACCAATTTCTTCATAATAGTCTACAAAACCCTTTAGCCATTCATGTGGGGATGCACCGACAAATGGTGGTGGTTGGCCGTGATCACCGCACATGACGATTTTTGTATTTTTCAATAACAACCACTCAAGAAATATTTTTAATACATCTTCTGACACTGTGTCTATTTCATCCCAAATGATAATTTCAGGAATAAGTTTCTCTCCCATACGCTCAGGAGTCCATTTATCTCCCTTCCATCGGAAAAAGCTGTGATAAGTGCAGGCATTTACCCCTCTCTGTATCATTTCTCTTGCAAGTCTATGAGTTGGTGTTAGCACAATCATGTTTGGATTTTTCCCACGAAATAACTCAATTGCCCGGGTTGTTTTTCCTGACCCACCACAGCCGTTTAAATAAACTGTTTTATACAGGCATATTGGATCAGAAATCGGTGGCGCATTAGAAAATTCTGAACACTGATTGCTTTCTAAATAATTATTTTCAATGGTAACATCTGCTGATGGAATATAATCATGAAGCATTTCCTTCTTAATTCTCCATGACCCCCAATTCTCGTTGCCAGTAGCCTTAAAATCAACCATTTTGCTATTTATGTAAAATGAATCAGTGGCAACTCTAACTGCGGTGTTAGGAAATTTATTAATCATTGAAAACAGATTAATAGAAGCATAACCAAGCATAGAAGCTCTCAAATGTGTGTACTGCGGATTGTATCCATCATTGTAAGTAACAATTGTACCCAATTTGGTTCCATCGGACAGAAATGCGTCTTTACGATTGACATATAGGCCCTTATTTGTTAAATCCGCGATTACAAAATCGTATTCAGCATTGTCTATAATCAATCGTGAGGAATATCTTGTATTATCGAATTTACCACCCTGAGTGAATTTACCGATTATTCTTCTACTAAGATCTTTTGCTTCGTTGTTTCTGATTTCAAATAACTGTTTGGATCAATTCATGATTTGTTGTTCATTAAAATCAGGAAACAGTTTTCGCTCTTCGCTAATTATTTTTTCTAGATCAGGTTGTGGTAACCAGACTGATTTCTGTGCTCGATAGGATATAATTGCTTCACTGACAATTAATAAATTTAACATCTTACAATCAAGCATATAACGTAATAACACTATTGGCATCCAGTGTTTTTCAGACATGTGTTTACCAATCCAAAGATAACTACACGGATGAAGTCCTGTAGCCATTTCAAATGATACTACACAAGCGAATCCGGTTAAATCAAAATCAGGCAGTGGTCCATTAATCGCAACACGGGTCATTTCGTGTGTGGGGTGTCCAAATCGTTTAAAATATTTCTCGCATTCTCCATACCCGAGAAAACTTCCTGGATAACATGCAATCATATCCACTGAAATAACGGTATCAGGGTCGTATTTTGTATTCCATAATCCTCCATGGCTGTATTCAAGACAGGACAATTTGACATCTGATAAAAACTCACTTCGTGTTGGTTTCCACGCGTTTTTCTTTCTAGCAAAATGTGCTGCAATTGATGGTACTGTAAAACAGTTTGCTAATAATTGATCGTTGTCTTCCCCTTCCAGTGAAAACTCACTAGCTAGTTGTTTCATTTGATTATGTAGTTCTTCAGTACGGTACAATTCTCCGTTGGGCCTTACAAACTGATCAAATCTACATTCTTCGTCTGAAGTACTATGAAATAGCCACATTGACACAGGATCGTTTTTACTCAAATGGTAAATAGCATCAAATAATTTCTGCTCTGAAAAAAACTTTTCGGTTTGGGATAGATATTTTACGGTTCTATCCCGTGGGAATATTGTTACTGCAGATGACGACGCGTGTTCGTTATGATCAATAATTTCAATTGGAGCTCCCTGTGATTTATATTTCGATTCGTATAATACTTCTCCGGTGATTGTCCTTACTGATATTGGAAATCTTAATGATTTTTCTAATTTGGTTATATCTTGAATTGTTGCCCCATGCTCTTTTACCGTTAATTCCCATTCGGTTATTTTTTTTCGTCTTAGATCAGTTAGTTTATTTCCCCGGGACGCATTTGTGAAGTGTTCTATTATTCGTTCTGCTACACAATTGAGCCTTGTCGAATATTTCATGGGTGCTAGTTTTGCGATATCAGGTTTTTCATTGAGCGGATAGATCCCGTAAACAACTGCTGTGACAGGATAAGATCTTTCGTAGTATGGTTTGTCAATTCCGGTCAAAATTCCTGGTTTTGAATCCTGATTCACGGTGATAGTTTTTTTGCCCTTCAAGATAGGTTCAAATTTATCCCTAATAATCCATTTTCCATCCTCACGGATAAGGAATTTTATTCGGAAAAAATGACTTTTTTCCCCAAGACGTGAAATTATCACTGCTGCTTTTTCATCATTCATGGTAGCGTCAACAACACCATCAATTCGAAATGTTGACCAACAATAAGATGCTCCTTCACGCTTGAATTCATTAAAACAGTCTCTGATGGCTTTATCAAGAATTTTATTCTTGGGTGTATTAGAAACTATATCAAGATTGAATTGAGCATCCTTCCAAGGTAATTTCTTGTTACGTTTTTTAGGTCTATCGCGATTAAATCTAGGATTAATTTTCAATAATCTCTTAAACTCCTTCATGTTTCTGTCTATTAAACGTTTTTTGGGTCTATCGCGATTAAATCTAGGATTAATTTTCAATAATCTCTTAAACTCTTTCATGTTTCCGTCTATTGGACGTTTGTTACGTTTTTTGGGTTTATCGATATTAAATTTAGGATTAATTTTCAATAATCTCTTAAACTCCTTCATGTTTCTGTCTATTGGACGTTTGTTTCCGTCTCTTGGACGTTTGGGTCTATAGAGATTAATTTTCAATAATCTCTTAAACTCTTTCATGTTTCCGTCTATTGGACGTTTGTTACGTTTTTTGGGTTTATCGATATTAAATTTAGGATTAATTTTCAATAATCTCTTAAACTCCTTCATGTTTCCGTCTATTGGACGTTTGTTTCCGTCTCTTGGACGTTTGGGTCTATCGAGATTAATTTTCAATAATCTCTTAAACTCCTTCATGTTTCCGTCTATTGGACGTTTTTTGGGTTTATCGATATTAAATTTAGGATTAATTTTCAATAATCTCTTAAACTCTCTATCAGTATTGAATTTAGCATTTTTCGAAGTCACTCTCTTGAACTTCCTCATGCTATACTAAAAACAAGTGTCTAAATGAAAGATTTATGTATAATGAATCACTGCAAATGGGTCAGTCATTGAATTAGACAAATAGTATAGTATACGATGACCCAAGAATTCAGACAGCACCCTGTGATTACAAATTATGAAGCATCCAGTGATGGTGTTGTAAGACACTGTATACTGAAGAACCCAGTTGGTGCTGACAATGGTATGGGGTATTTGGTGTTTACTGTTGGAAACAAGATATATCGCAATCATCGTTTCGTATTTGAATGTTTTAATGGATTGATCAAAGATGGTTTTGTTATTGATCACAAGGATTCTAATCGAAAGAACAATTCTTTATCAAATCTGCAAGCTATCACACAAAGTGAGAATACCAAACGAGGAAAGACTGGAAAATGCTCAAAAAAACGAGACCAGTAAAATCTTTGAATACAACAACTAACGAAGAGAAAATATTTAAATCAATATATGAAGCCGGCAAGTATTTCAATATTTGTAGAGCCTCGGTACAAAAAGTTGCATCGGGAATAACCAAGACGGCTATTTAAAAAAAGAACGGACAAAAAGTTCAATTTAGTTATGTCTAATGCGTCATATTTTTCAATTAGAGATATGTCATTGTTATAGAATAATGAATTCTGAAAACATGAATAGCATCATAGTTGAAATAGCAAAATTGAAAAATCAGGATATTGAACTATCAGATGGGTTAAATCCTGATCAAATCAAGTCGGATTTTTAAGGATATAGAATACGGGGTTAGCACTAACAAATATATGCTACCCAAGAAATATGCACTCATCAAAAGAATTCAGAATTCTATTAGAGACTCTCTTGCATTTTCCAGTGACATCAGTGTGTTTGTTCCGTTGTATACTATCGTAGAACGAATACGAAAAAAATTAGGTAACGAATACGAATTGAAAAAAGAAGTCAACTCTAAAATTAGAAACCTACGAGCATTAATTCAAGAAAATTGATTACCCGACCCCCTTATCATTTTTTGATTGCCTGACCATTTATCATTTTTTTTTAGCCGACCCTCAAGGGGGGATGTAAAAAATCAATGGAAAAGTGAGGAAACTATCAGTATTATTTATTTTATATACAATTTTGATACTTTCCTCATCAATGATAGAGCCGTTAAAACACTTCCATGATGGTGTTAAAATCAGTGAATAAAAAATATTTCACACACACTGAATAAAAAATCGATGGATGATTTAGTCGATATGATCAATGGAAAAGTGAGGAAACTATCAGTATTATTTATTTTATATACAATTTTGATACTTTCCCCATCAAAGATAGAGCTGTTAAAACACTTCCACAATGGTGTTAAAAATCCCCCCGATGTCAACAAAGTGGGAAAAGTGTTTTGCAATTGAAAAATTGTTTCTGATTTCAAATAATGGTCAATGAAGCATTAACAACTAGATTGGCTCGTGAACGACTAGATGCAATTAAGAGATTTGTACCAATTCGCGACTCTGTCAGGAATAAACTGCAACAACGACAGAGTCTTCAGACTGATTTTGCTGCGGGATCTGAAGAATTGTTTAAACCAGTAACCACAGCAACGAAAGGGGTAGAGCGTGCTATACTGGGAGATGATCCTCACGGTAAAAGAAAAGAAGAGGGTCTTATTTCTGTACTTGAAAAACTAGCAGGGAAAACTGAACAAACTGAAAAAACTGAACCACCTACTAATCCGAACAAAACGACTGTTTCTCTGTTGAATAAATTTACTGATAATGCTAAAACATTAATAAAACAATTTAGTTTATTCAAACCAAAGGATTATCAAGCTTTTGGTGATTTTGCTGCTCAAAGCTATAATTCAAAAAAGATTTTTTAAAGGACGAGTATAAGGATGATAGAATATCAAGTAATGATTGGTCCGATAATTTGTATAAAATAAATAAAGGGATTGGTCGTTTGAATAAGGATGAGATGGGGTACAAGGAATTTCAAAGGGAAATTAGTAATTATAAAAGAGAACAAATAGAAGAGCGACAACGAGAAATAGAAGAACGACAAGAGCTAAAACGTCAAACACCAACACGTAGACAAACAAGAAGACAAAAAAAACAATAAGAACTTGATGATGATCCTCTTGATTATTTACAACTCTCAAAGGATGAAAGTTTCGGGAGTGGGATTTCAGGGAAAAATCGTCTAGTTGGAAACACTTGTCCTGATAGTGTTATCAATGATATATCACGATTAGATGTTTTAATCGGAGGGTTCCGAGCTGGAAATAATTCACTGGAAATAATTAATGAAGCAGCTGATATCTGTAGACGGTTATTTGCCGGCGGTATCATGGATATCAAAACATATCGAGATTTCATTGACGAGTTAGCAAATGGGTATCACAGTGACTGAATAACAATTGAAAACACTAGTGTTTTTATAATAATGATCATACACTACAATCATGATAAACCAATCCCCGTCTATGTAGTTAATTCACGGTTGCCAGTTTATAGAGCATACTATGGAGATGGTTTAGGCAATACCATTTTAGGATTCTTTTCAAGAATGGCCCCAAAAGTGATGCCGTTAGCTAAACAATTATCAATGAAAGCCATTGATGTTATTCGTGATAAGGGTATTGGTGCTGTTGGAGATCTTGCCGGAAAGGCATTTTCTGCAGCAAAAAATAAAATAACATCATTAGTAAAATCACGAAAAAAGAAACCGTTACCGTCTACAGCGGAAATGCCTGCAAGTGTTAGTAAAATTATAAATAACGTAGTAGATGAAAAACTAGCGTCGATGGCTTTAACCCCCGACCCAAATATGATAGCGGGAAGTGGCTTTAAAAAACTACGTCGATGAAATCCTACGGATTTTTACGCTAGCGTTTTTCACGATGAAAATGGAAAATCGTTTACGATTTTACGATTTAGACTCTGATAAATAGAATAAAATGTTCAAACAGTCACCTGATCCAGCATTTGATATAGACGCCCCAGTCCCCAAGAATGATTCTGTACGCGATTATCAATATTACGCCTATCATGCCATAGACTCAAATAGTCGAGCAAGAATTGATCTTCAAGTCCATGATACCAGTAAATACTTTTTACCTTGTGAAGCGTTTATTGAAGTAGAAGGAGAAATTGTAACAGCTGCTGATACTACTGCTGTACCAGCACCGTATCCAGCTGGTACTCAAGTCGGTTTTGTCAATAATGGTATTATGGCGCTATTTGAGAGTGCTAGATATCTCATTGATGGAAAATAAATTGAGTCGATAGATCGTGATGTTGATGTGGCTACAACAATAATCGGGCTAGCAAGATATTCTGATGATTATACAAGATCAGCAGGACCTTCTATGATGTTTGCAAAAGATGTTAAAAATACCGCTGGAGGAAATCCATTTATTATAAGACGACCAAAGAATAATGCTGGCACCGCTAATATTGATGTCGAGGATATGATTATAAACAACGATGCTAATTTCAATCTAGGAGCTGCAACACGTATTTTAATGTTGGAAGGGCGGCGTAAATCATTTTCATGCGCGATTCCACTGCATCACATATTTGGATTCTGTAGAAATGTTAGAAAAGTTATTTATGGAGCGAAGCATACAGTATCACTGGTGCGAAAGAGTGATGATAGTGACGCAGTTTGGAGGATTCCAGCAGACAATGCAAATCCCAATGCTGATGCCGGTAAAGTCAATTTAACAAAAATATCATTGTGGATGCCAGTGTTGACTCCAGCAATCACCGCAGAAGAACGATTACTATCATTTATGGATCAAGGAGGAAAGTCGTTGTTGAGTTGGTTATCAGTGAGTACAGATGTGAAGCAATCAAATATCAACGGGTTATTCACGTGGAATCTAGCATCAAAACAAGGCGTTTCTGCGCCACGTCATATATTTATTGCGTTACAGGATAACACACGAGTTGGCAATCAACTCTCCAGCCATATGATATTTGATCAATTAGGTGTTAAAGACGTCTCACTGAGAATAAACGGCCAGCAGGAACCATCTGAAGATATACAACTTAATTACACAGAAAATCATATTGCTCGCGTGTATCATAGATTGTTGTCATTTATGGCACGTGATCAAAATGTGGATACTGGTTTGCAAATATCACAATTGGATTTTAAAAGTCTCTATCCAATCTATTACTTTTCATTGGAACATCTTGATTTAACAAGACAATCTGTTGTTGATATACATTTTAGAGCTAATGTGACTCGTGGTGCTATTGCTAATTATAGAGCAGTTGCTGTCATTCTCAGCGACAAATCAATGTTACTTGAAGGTGTTGGAGGAAGAATGAGAGTGGTAGATGCACCAGTGGAAAATCTTTGATTGATTTTCTCGATTTTTCATTGAAATTGTAAACGATTTAAAATCAATCTATTATGTATAACATGTCAAATAGCGTTATTAGTGTTGCGTTAACTCCTGGTCAAATCAAAAAATTGCAATCAGAATCGGCTAAAAAATGTGGAACCACAATCACGTTGAAACCTAATCAAATGACTGGTGGTGCAAATAAATTATCGCTGACAACTCGTCAAATAAAACATTTCAATGATGCACTTGCAGCAAAAAAAGGTGTCCAGATTACTCTTTCTGCGGCTGCTATCAAAAATATGATTAAAACAGGTGGTATATTCCCGTTGTTTGCTGCGTTACCAGCATTGATTGCAGCAGCAGCCCCAGCAGTCGCAAAAGCGGCCGCATTGGGGGTAGTTGGAGGCTTGGGGACAAAAGCGGTACAGAGCATTGCTGAATCATATGAACCGAAGAAGAGAAAGGGTTTTAGACTAGGTGTGTTACCAGGATTAATAAAAGCTATCGCAAAAGCGAAACAAGGCACTGAACCGAAGACGGGACGAGGGTATAAAAAAAAGGGAAGGGGTCTAAGACTACCAGGAACCCCGTATTCATGGTACAGCGGAAAGGGTCTAAGACTCCCAGGAACCCCGTATTCATGGTACAGCGGGAGATCCGTTCACGGATCAGGCCTAAGAATACCAGGAACGGTTTATTAATTGAGGAACCTATGGTTCCCATGTCCAATTTTGATTTAATGGATGCTGCTAAAAAACTAGCGATTAAAAATTTCAGAGGTGTTTTTATGAAAGATCAATTACCGACACACCCAAATAGCGTTGAAACCGGTATTATTAATCTCGATAACAGCACCGGACCCGGAACTCACTGGGTTGCATACGCTATTGATCCACGTGGGATTGTCTATTTTGATTCATATGGATTAGCCCCGCCAAAAGAGTTTATGCGTTATATAAAAAATTTTCCAATGAAGACTTGGTATTCTACGCTAGCAACACAACAAATGAATGATCCACCAATATGCGGCAGCGAAGTATTAAATGTCCTTGATGCTATTTCAGCATCTAGAAAACCACCACACATTGTCGTAAATGAATACACTAGTAATCGCTTTTTAGAGAGAGGTGTATAAAATATCATGATTGATATTTGGGGGAGATCTTTGAAACCCAAACCCGATGACACTGCAACCGGTGATATAAAAAAAAAATTAAGGATGAAATCGCTGAGACGTTGAATTTAGTAAATGTTGATCCTAATGAGATAGTTGTATTTCAAGACAAACAGGGTAAATTGAAAACCAGTAATGTATCGTTGGATGATATTTTAGTTAAACAACGACACGCAATCGAGGATACTATCGCGTTATTTTCGGATCAGGGTAAACTCAAACCAGGCGTACTTTTTTCGACGATTACAGATCGATTTAAAACTCTCAACGATTCTGCGTTGGAACTAGCAACACTTCAATCTAAAACCGAAGAACACATAAAACAGTTTACCGCATTTCGTAGAAATATCATTGATAAATTTATTGGAACTACATTCGATAAAATTGAACTAAAACTTCCGGATATCAAAAAATCCATCGATGAGACGAAAACCTTTATCGAAGCCATCAAAGGGGATGCAACGAGGATGATAACAGTCATTGAAAAAACAAAAATTCCTCATGAGAAAACCAATAACGTAGTATACACGATCCAACACGGGTCATTTGAGTGGACACCTACAAACAACAAATTAGATATCACTGCGACCGTCAAGGGTATTTATCGATTAACAATAGTGAGAACGACTCAATTTAATATTTCATCGTCGAGTTCATCCGGGGTCAATAATACGATTTCAACGATCATCGACAAGGATACAACTGAACAGTTCACGTTAATAGCTACTGATAAAAATTTGGTTAGGGTTTCAACAACGTGGTATGTGGAATTCGTAGCGGATTTAAGTTGAAAATTGCAAAGCAATTTCACTAACGGTTTCAATTGAAAACGCTAGCGTATTTAAAATAAAAATGATTTCATCATCGCAATATCGTTATGATCAGGTCAGAGAGTATCAAACTAGACTCAAAACCCTGTCTGAGGAGTATGCAATGAAAATTAAAAAATATCGCAGGAGAATTACCGCAATTGATATTACTGTGTACGCTGTGAGTGGTGTAATCACCGGAGCAGGTATTATACTGTCTTCAGTAACAATGATGGCCCCGATAGCTGTTCCAATTTGCATTTCTGCGGCAACAACAATCGCTGGAATAATTTCAATAATAACAAAAAAAATATCATCATGCAGCCAACGGAAACTACAAGACTACATAATTCAATTTCATGTTGTGTCTACTGCATACTCGCAATTATCCTCATTGATATCGTCATCTCTCGATGATACAATTATATCAGAGAGTGAGTTTTCAGCGATGGTAGATATATATGATTCTGCGATGTCAAAATTAGAAATACATCATGAATATAATAACAATGACAACACAGATGGAATTACTTCAACAAATAGTAAAGAACACAGACCCAGTACAAACCAGTATGATCTCAATAACATCAACGAATCCAGAATTCAGTGTGAATTTCCCCTCTCCGGTCCCAGTGAAGGAAATCGCGCTAGCAAAATTACGAGTGTATCACAGCTGGCCAAATATTAGGTCAAAATCATTTGGTGGTCAACAACCGAATAATTCACTGGTATTTGCAAATAAGAATAAAGACGACGGTACCCCAGACTGGAACGTTGTTTCCATACCAACAGGGTCATACCAAATCGAACAAATCAATAATGAATTCGCGCGTAGAATAAAATCGATTACTGGAAAAGAATAAAAAATAGCTATAACAGTTCATGAGCCAACACTATCATCTGCCATTGAATTAAGCACAGAGGGTTATGTTGTAGATATCTATCAAAGCTCAATAAGGACCGTACTGGGATGGCCTGAAATCCCACCCCGGGAAAAACCCGTTAAATTACCAGAACCACAAAAAACTGATTATATCACAGACAGGATAAAATCTGATAATCCAATAAAGAGTTATAGCGATTATGATAAATTGTATTTTTTTATTGAATTGGTAGATCCTCCCACTAAGAAGATCTACCACATTCTTCGACCGGATGACCCCACTGTAAATTTCGGAGCGATGAATAGCGATATTTCGTTGTTGTTTATATCCCTTAGATCCGGCACTCTCACCCGAGATGAATTTATCAGCGTTGTAGAAACATGTAACAAAATCATCCATGACATGGAAACATTTAATGCGCAAATCATTCAAGAGGTATTAGGTGACAGTAATCCTAAAACAAGAGATTTATTTGCAACAGACTATAAGATCCGCATAGAAGATATTCCAACATTCAAACTACCAGGATATAACGTACCACAACTAACAAAACATCTCAGTGACTCAATCGATATTGGTTTTAAAATAATTCATGATACGTGGAAAAAAACACCATCACAACCACAAACAACTATCCTGACACACAATAATGACCCAGATGGTGGCGGCAGGCATATTGCTCCGTTCAATGTGAATATTTCATCGGTGATAGCGATCAATTTAGTGTGTGATGTTATCGAAGGAAGCTATCAAATAAATTTAGAACGATCAAATCAAGCTCAGCAGGGGTATATTTTGTATTCATTTGCACCAACAGCCCCTCCAGGATTTCTAATTATTGAGTCTCCGGTGGATCCAGTCTATATGCGATGTCATAATAATTCATTAACCAGAATTAATTTTAAACTCACTGACCAGTCCAATAATCTGATTGATTAACAAGATGAGGTTTTACAAATTAGTCTGTTTGTGAAATCCTGAAAGGATTTTCGTCCTATGACCCTAGGATCGGATTGGATAAAATATTCGGTTGAAAAGTTTTTACTCATTTCATTGATTTCATTGAAAACTTGTCTGATTCACCTTTTCATATTTTTTCTTTGACTGATTTCATTTGATTTTTCTTTTGGACTGATCCATGAAAACTTGTTTCCGATTCACCACATCTTGGCCTTAGAAGCCTGATTTCATTGAAAACTTGTTTAAAAATGTTGTCTGATTCGCCCCCTCTGCTGCTGTTTTCAAGCCTGTTGTACCACATGCATATGGAGATTCAGTATGCTTGATCCTTGCAACCGATTCCAGGAGATCATAACGAATTTGGAGCCAGACCGGTTGAGGGAACGTTTCTTACAGATGTTGCAGTTCCACCCAAGCCTGGTTATTATTCTTTTGGAGCCAGGATCAAAGCAGTGGACGCAGGATTGCCACATTGGTGTATGTGGGTGGAACATGCAGGGAGATGCCCACATATCTGAAAAAGATGTGTTGTGAGAGACAGCACTGTATATCACTTTTGCCGGTAACGAATATATAAACTTTTGTTTATATTGCTCATTGTTGCTTAATGCCTTATTCTTGCAATGCTTAAGAGTTTATTTAACGAAGAAGAATTCATTAATTTTAGTGAGACTTCTTAAAAAATGAGACTTGCTTGGATTATTTCTTTGCAATCATTGGGAATGAATTTTAAAATTGTAAGCCATCCAAAAACAAACAACAGAGATGCATACATAAACAAAAGATAAAGAGTTTTATTTATTACAATTGATACTCATCAACCTCACTATGCTAACCAATAAAGTTTATATCGTCATCTGCAATCAGCCATTACTATTTGATCCCAATGCAGGTGTCTCAGCCTTCTAGAAATGCTCCACAAACACTTAATATCAGTTTTGGTTGTGATGGAACACTCAGTGCTCATGTCAAAGCAAAAACTTTGCAGTTTTTTATCCATATTTATTTTACATTGGAATTTTCTGATTAAAGATTAATAAACCTTGAATAAGTGAATGTTTATAATTTTTTTAAAATATACTTTTCAGGATTTTCAAGTTCTACTTCTTGATGAGGCTGTACATGCCGTGGTCTTGATGTACCAACGCGATGTTCTTGTATATGACGATGAAGTTGACTTGATCAGCGCTAACAGGCATGCTGCCTATATGCAGTTCATACTATGGCAGCATGGGAGACTAGGGTGTTGACAGAGATGTGTCATTCCCTCTAGCTGTGTCTGGCAGATACATGATAAATATCCAGATGCTTTTGGACAATACACTGCTTTCATCTCCTCCCGGCTTGCCAGAACTGTTTTTGAACACTTCTTACAGGCAATCATTTATATATAAATGAAAACATAATCATTTGACTTCATTCTTTGATTTGTTGTAACTGCACATAATATCTCATCAAACAATAATGCTTCCATTCAGATATGTTTAAACACTAATATCTTCTGGTTAAGGTCATATATTATCAATACAAAGATTTCCAGCACTTGCAGATACAGTATACGTTGTTTTCAACTACTGACACATACATTACTGTAATCTTAGCAAACACATCCATATAGCAAGCACCTTTCATATATTACATAGCTAAAATCAAAACATCTTCTCCGTCACCAAAACTTGAAATGATGGTGGTTTTTGAGGTGCCAGGTTCTGCTCATTCTCCAGGGATCATGTTCCTTAAGTTCTTTTCTCCTCATACCATGCATGTCCTCTAGTCGACAGATGAGGGCTTTCTGAATTAGCTCCCTGGTGTGGAGATATGTTTTCTTTTATTTGCATGCGTAGACGGACCATCTCCAACTTTTTTTTGTTGTAACAGCGATGATACATGTGCTAAAGAAAATTTTAGTTTCATAACTTGTGTGACAAGCTTCTCCAAAAGTTAAACTATATTAAGTTTTCACCCAATATTGGAGCCTCATTACCAATTCTTAAGGAGGGGTTGTTTTTTGTTCTTATTTGTTCTATCTCCAAATTACTACTTGAGACAGCATTATTCAGCATGAGCACCCCCTCCGTAATCCCACCCCTCATATCCCCCACTTTGTGAACCACTGCTATATACGATGAAACATATTTGGAAAATAAATTTAAAGTTGAATTTCACTGGTGAAATATGAATCTTCATTTCTCTTTAAAACCACAGAAAACATACAATTTATTTAATATGACTGTGGTAGACTTTTTTAGTCCAAAATTTTAGATGGAAAAATAATTGGCCTCTGAAATAAAAATGTATAGTCTGAGATGTCCAGTTTAAGTAATGTTCAGCTAATGACTCGCTCACTTTCTGGCATATTTGTGTTTGCCCAGGTATTGTTTTTTCTTTCTTTTATGCTTTCTTGTCAAGGTTTTTTTGTGGTATTTTTATAGTACTTTCAACACTTTATTGGCTCTATGCTTCGGAGGAAAAACAACCTGAGTGCTCTTTCCAAGGAGACACCAGGGTACCTGATACAGTCTCGCCCGGGGTGGGTGGTATTAAACCTACAGTTTTTTAATATGTATAAAATTTAATGTCATTTTTTTAAGGACTTCGTTATTAACCTTGAAAAAACAATTACAACTTTACACCGTATTCTAAGCATAAAAAGGTGAATACAATAATTTCTAGGTATAATAAACACCTATCCATAATTAGTTATTTGATTATGTTCACTGCAATAGATTACTGAATTTTAAGAAGCTATTAAAAACGTATATTAACTATATTTGCCCATTGTCTTCAAAATTACTGATATCTGTTCCATAATTAGTACACCAGACACATGTGGCTCATTTGAATATAGAGGAAATTTAATTCTTATACATACAATTAAAATCAGTTAATGAGATATGGTATCTTATAATTATCTCAATATTTTGTTTTAAATTAAATGTCATATGTGCATTCAGCATGAGCTAAGTTGATAGATACGAAGAGGGTGTTAGCAAGAACTGCATGTGGGACATATCTATAAATGGTAAACAGCATAAAAAGCATATGTGATATATAATCACAATTTCAAACTAAACAATCAGTGGTTTTCAAAGTATTCATTTACATGTAGTGAGGCAAGTGGACGGTAGAGGAAAAACATCTGGGTTAGCCAGCACAGTATACTGGAACTTTTTTGCCTAACCAAAACAATTACAGTAAACATAGCCTTTTTCCATGCATCGTGTAGCAGTTGAACTTTGAGGCATCCTATCCCACTTCTGAGAAAGTAAAATCCATGGGATTTGTTTTTATTCTAGCTCACACTAAGACAAGTATGAAGTGGGGACTCATCCAACTGCAACAGTTTTAAAAATATCCTTATATCAGCATTGTATTTGTTAACATTATTGTTTTCAGTAACATGACAATTATAACAACCACTCCCCCCAAACATAAAATTCTGCAAGACATTTTTAAATTTTACCTTCCTGACACAATAGCAGTTATTGGAGGTATCTTCATTCTCTCTGTATGTCATAAAATCACTTGGCCAGGTGTTGATGTGAAGCATGAAGATGTACTGCCCAGTGATTTTGCATGATTTGGATAATCCATTGTTACATTCTTTGTAACTTCGTAACTAAAAATATGTAATAAATATTCATTTGTATTATAATTATATTTTAAATCTGTTTCTTTGTGATTTGTGTTAAACACTTAGAACTCAAACACTTAATTTTAGCAAGGATACATAATAAAAAATCTATAAAAAAAATTGCACAAATAAAACTTATTCGATTGCAGCTCATAACTATAACTGTTACAGTAACAACCTGCCAAACATATATTCTGGTCGCATTAAAATATCTTTGTATATCATGACTATGGATCCTTTTGTAATTGTACCCAATACAATGCTTTAAAATAAATTTACTAGTAAGTAATTGTACAATAAAGTCTTAGCACTCAGCCTATCATAGGCATGTGATCAACATTTTACTGGATCAGTTCAACATTAAACATGTAATATGTGTTCAAATGTTTACATGTAAAGGTTGTTAAACTAGTATGCAGGTAATGTGCATGTCACATTAGCCCAAGGTGTGTGTGTGTGAGAGAGGGAGAGAGATGATATAAATACTGATAACGCTTCTAATATGTATCTAAGTTCCCTCGCCGAATTTTAAAACCTGTCTCACGACGATAACTGACATGTGTACAAAATGACCTTATGAGCACGTTGTTATAAATAATATTTTCCATCTCAACATACAAGACACAAAAATGCATTCACGGAGTGAAATATTGTCTTTTATTGATCAGCCGATTACATCTATTTTGAGAATATTACAAAGCAAATCAAGTCCTTGTGCAAACATTGTAATAATAAAACAGTGAGCTTTAAAACATACAGTAGGAACAAGATATTGAAAAATGGAGAACACTTATACACAGGCATCACAGGCACTTGATTCTGGGGAAACTAATGTGTATCAACATATAAAACAAACATTGGACTACCTGTCCAACAACAACTTCGCCATTTATGTGTCTGATGCCAGTCATAACTCTTCCATCAATGCTCATCATCGAACAAACTGGTCCCCATGATGACTCCTTGATAAGTCCCGTTCGGTCTCTCTGACAAAAGTATTTTGACGTTTCTTCTCGGAAAGCGACAAGCGCGGGCGACCTTTACGTTTTTCACTCTCGTGTGTCCGCCATTTTTGTTTGTAGTAGATATATCAATTAGAATCACGTGACTCATAACCCGCCTACTGGATCAAAATGACGTACAAGTTTATGTGGTCACGTGCGGCTTCCGTAATTTTTCGTGAAATACAAGCTTCTATGAAATCGAGCCCCAACAAAAATTCATTTTCTCTCGTTTATTTATCAATTATCTAATTGAATTTTCACAAACTCTAGGTTTTTGTGAATTATTTCAGCTTATAAGTTGTCACATTCATTAGTTACATGATCTGTGACATTCACAAAATTACAGACGCTCTACACTATTGTGCCTTTAACGCCATATCACAGCACAAGATAGTATATATATATATATATATATATATATATATATATATATATATATATATATATATATATATATATGTCAGCCAGTATAAATGGTTTGAGGAAGAACCCGGGAATACCTGGGAAAGTACCACCGAACCACAATACGCTGTTGTGAATTTTGCTCAAGTACCCACATTGACTGAGTCCCCGACTCGAACCACGGAGACAGAGGTGAGATGGCAGAGATTCGTAACGGTGAACGCTTTAGACCACTCGGCCACTCAGGGTCCCCAATTGGAGGTTAAAGAGATATACTGGTGACAAAACTGGTCAAGCATTTGAGGAAGAGGATGAAAATTATATGGAAATGCAAAAAGATTTAAATAAAATTTCAATGCCAGGTTACGGAAGTACGGTACCAGATTTAATGGATTACGATCGTTTAACCTTGTTTTGTTGTTCCGTTTCGGAGGGAAATGTACCTGGTTTATAAAGTAGGGAAAAACCCCATTTGTGGACAATAATTCGTATATAATCTGCATATTTTTCTTCCTATCCTTTCATAATTGCAATAATTTGCTTCCACTTGTAAAGTAAAATTATGACGGATATATTTTTTGTGCTCGAATTTAAGAATGATAGAATATTGGGACATTACCATCACGACTGTTCGGTTTTGAAATTTATTACACAGTTTAGTAAGCTATCCCGCAATACCTTATTGTAAATTTAATATATTAAAAGTGCTATAAAAAATTAGACTTATTGAATGGTTTACATAGGAGCTCTGCATATGTTATATTTGTCCTTTTCAACTACGTACGTATGTTGCCCCAGAGCAGAAACACCAATCTCAAACCCCGTCGACTGCAACAGAGATAGATGTAACATAGATATAACACACACACACACACACACACAAACACACACACACACATATATATATATATATATATATATATATATATATATATATATATATATATATATATATATATATATATATATATATTAAAAAGTATTAACGCGAAGGGCTCCTTTGACCGCGGGGCCCGATTGGGCCATATCTGTCAAATCGGCATAAGGCCAGCCCAGACAAAATTGGTTTGTAGTTCAGAGCCAATATTGCGTACACTTTAACTATACATAGACATCTTACGAACCATTTCGTTAATGTTTTCCGGTAAATGTTTTCATTCATTCTCAATTCTTTGCAATAGAGTGTTTATTTTACTACAATAATTAGCTTTCGTAGCTGAAAACCTAATTAGCTTGATAGGACCATAAAATATTTAATCAAGCAATGTTTCATGTCCACGGTTCTCATGGACTTATTTCCCGCGTGCAGGATGTGTTGCATAGACATCAGAATATGTCGGGGGTGGGTGTGGATTGTTACATAATTAATTATCACCGACTCATATTTAGACAACGCCTCTTTTTCAGATCAAACGTATCCAAAATAGAACGATTTACCAGCAATATGCGTTGAAAAGGAGATTTATGCAGAACAAGTACCCGAATCTTCAATCAGTGGAGAAGACACTGTGGCATGGTACGGCGTTGGAGAATGTGGACAAAATTAACCTGAGTGGTTTCAACAGAAGTTATGCTGGCCGTACATTTGGTAAGAAAATTAGACGTACCCGTTTTGCAAATGTTTGAAACAAATGCTGTTTCCAAATTAGATCAAAAGCCGTTGCAGGGTCTTAGTTTTGTTCTACAAGATTTAAGAAATCTCGTCCTGAAGACAGAAATGTCAAGTTCTTGTATGTTTCGTAATTGATGGGTCTTATAACATTATTTTAATTTGTCTAAAACACCAAGGGAACGATTCCTTTAAAATTGATAAATGACTAACTGTAAACAGGAAGGTTTACAATATTATCTAAAGTAGAACCATAATCAGGCGACATTTTTGAATTTCATGTGGACCGCTAGTTTTATTTCATAATATACTTGATGTACAACATAAATTTGAGTCACGTTTATAAGCTGGAATATTCTAATTTGGAAAATGACCTTATGACCTAATCCAAATTGCATGATCCAAATGAATGAAAATGTACATAATCATGGCCAGGTTGGATTAGATATTATAATTACCCCTTTTCGGTACATAACATTATAACCATTAGCAGATTTTTAATTTATAAGAGCCATATTGTTGTACGTTTTTATGTTTTATGATCTGAGTTGCCTTAATGAAGCATTTATCATTTTTATTGCATAGTACGCGTTGCATACACCCACCCACACATAGACAAACACATCTAAGTAAGACATGGACAGAGCAATTAATGTTTTTTTTACATGTTATATGTTTACAATGAATGATGCAATAAAAGTTACGGAAATACAGTTACCATTCTCTTGTTTTTCTAGTAGAAAGCTTTGACAATTTTAAATGTTGAAACGTTTTTGTCGTCGATAATGCACAGTTTTTCTCAGGTGCTTATTGCAGCATGCTACCCTTGAGATCATTGAAATGATTTAGTATCTGTTATATACTTAAACACATGGACATGAATTACTAAGATAGAGAATCTAAGACATAATAAACGAAGTTTACAGAAATGTCACGGCATTTGTTTTTTTTTTTTTAAATAGGAAATATTTAATAAAAATCGGATATAAAATGTATCAATAATAACCACATCCCTTGCTATTACAGTCGCCGAATAACGAGCAATACATTGATCACTTTATTGTATTTTTATCTCTAATACAACATTCCCCTGTCCTTATTTTATTACTTCATAAACTTATTCGCAGAACATTTCGTTGCACAATTAAACTAGTCATGAAGGTATTACGATTTTAATAATAACGCATCATGATTATATTTTTGTTACTGATTGACAGAAAATAGTAGAAAAATGTATGATTTTAATTTTCTATTTTGATACTTCTGACTGTTGTTCTTTGTTACTGACTCTATAAGTCTTATTTTTATACCATGCGTAGCACTGTAAAGCAAATCTCATAAAATCCAGTTGTCAAATGCTTCAACATTTTATTACTAAAACTGTTTGCATTATATCGTGCTATTGAATAATTCTACTTAAAATTGCCAACGCCAGGAACGATTCGAACTTCAATACATTAGCTAAAAAATTGTATGTTTTGCTTTCACAGGTAAAGTTTGGTATGGGAAGGGTGTTTACTTTTCAACGCAATCAATGTACGGATGTGATGATAACTACACGAAGAAGGATGCAAAGATGCATAAATACATGTACCAGTGTAAAGTGTTAACAGGAAACTCCACCGTAGTGGCACAGGGTTACGTGCAGAGATATCCACCCATTGACCCCGCAACAACGAACAAGTATGATTCTACTTCAAGTCCGACCCTGGATGAATACGTCATTTATAGCGATACGCAGTCATATCCAGAATATCTTATTGAATTTGAATAACTTGAGACAATACTATCTTTTGTACCATATTTACAGTGTTTTTATTCAATAGATGACTGACCGGTTTTTTTCTAAGGTTTTCATGATTTTTTTTTTTTGGGAATGCTGCCATTGACCACCATTTTGATTGCCAAATTGCGAAATATTTCATTTGATTTCAGGCCACAATGTTACTAGCATACTACATAAAAAAAATACGAGACAAGTGCTAGCTCATGTGTCAACTAATGAAAAGAGCTACATGTAGTATGAGTAACCTTTTTAGCCAATCATATTTCGGCGTTGTTGTGTGTGCCTAATACTTTAACTGTTTTGAACTGATTGTCTACGACATGTGCAGTGAAATAGAAAATTACTTTTTCCATGGAATAGGATTTCTAAAGTTGAATCGAGTTAATATTAAGCAAAAACTTACTTTTTCATTTACCACTCTTCTGTAATTAAAGAATTCGTGTATCGTAGAACCGCAAACATGGTACATGTAGCTCTTTTCACCGGTTGTCACATGAGCTCGCACTTGTCCAAGATGAACAATTCCCGAAAATGGCACGTTTCGGAAGCCGTAACTTCAGTTTGGTACAAAATAGAAAAGCCAATGATGGCTTGATGAATAGTTAAATATCTCAGGCGTAAAACAAACCATATAGAATGGTTGTGTGCTTTTAAATACGGAAATAGCAGAATCAAATCGAGGGTCATGACTGGAATCAATTATTTGAAAGTTACGAACCTTCTCTTTTTATATAGTATGATAGAGAGGGTCCTATGTCTGAATGGGTCATGGGGTAATCTAAGGTATTTTTCTCACTCTGTATGAATTTTTCCTTTAGATTATTTTTTTCTTCTTCACGTCAAGCTCGCGTCGAGAACCTGTACTAGTAGGTAGTTATAACTAGTTACTTTATTCTTTATCTTCTGTCATATTTTCATGCAAAGACTTTGTTTTGTCTGAGATGTGTGTCAAACTGCATCCTTCAAAGGATGCGTTATCTGTTCGGGAGAGTTGAATTGAGCGTTGAATTGAAAGATTACATATATCTATAAAAATGGTCATACCTTAGGGTTTATCTCCATATTTATCTATACAATTCTTCTATACTCTTACCCATAGAAAACTTACACTGATGTTGATTGCCCGTTTTTATCATAGGACTTGACATTTGGCTGGTTCATATATATATATATATATATATATATATATATATATATATATATATATATATATATATATATATATATATATATATATATATATATATATATATGCGTGGTCACTTTAATATATCTGGTGACAAAATAAAATTTGGCACTATACGATATAGTGATGGTATGTAGGTCATTTGACATGTTTGGTGACGAGATTTCTCATTTAATGTATTTTTCGGAATAAGTTTCAACATCTTATATATTCAATACTAATTCGAAAATCAACATTAATGTATTCATCTGAACCATCTTATGAATGTCATTAACGGTTTTCTATCTCCTCGTGCAAAACTGTGATATGAATAATGTTTTGTGACTTTCTTTTCGCTCCAAATATGAAATACGCGAATGGATTGTGTCTACAAAGTCTGAATTTCAAACAATCTTTTCTGTTACGTTTGAACTATATTTAATATAATTGTATGATATAATTTTCAATTCTGATAGGGAATAATTAATACCGCTCTGTTATATGCTAGCCTCATTATCGTACAATTAGATTCATTCATATATACAAACACGTGTACCTTTCAATAACTCAGAACTTCAGTAACAAGGAATTGTATCGGACGAGAAATTTGTATTTTAATTTGCATCCTATTACTCACAGTGTAACTTTGTACAATTAATCCACGCATTCATGGCAGATGTATGTATGTATGTATGTATGTATGTATGTATGTATGTATGTATGTATGTATGTATGTATGTATGTATGTATGTATGTATGTATGAGAGTACGTGCCTGCGAGCGTGCGTGCGTAAGTGCTAGCGTACGCACGCACGCACGCCTTGAATGGTTAGAATATATCTGATAATATCATAAGTACATAAATGATAAATGATTTAATATATCTAAACAAATACTGCATATGTTTGTCACACACACACACACACACACACACAATTAGATGAGGATGCAATAGTGACTATACCAGTGAATATGTTTTGTTTTTAATAGTGAATTAATGTATAGTGTGCATTGTAATACAATTCCTTCAACAGCTGAACATATTATTGTACAATTGTGTAGTAACTAAATGCACGTGAAGCCTTTGCTGTAGTGGCTAAGAAGGTGAGTTCTGGTGTGTGAATTTTGCTTCTAATAATGGTCATACTGTCTATTACTTGCCTTTAATCCATGATCCTTCTTAAGATGATTGTGTTTAGTGATCACATCTCCTTATTGTACTCGGCAAGATAAAAAATAAAAACCAAGACTACTAAGGTGGAGTTTGTTATTACAAGAATATATTCTTGACATCAGGTACATAAGTGACAAGAGAATTTAATAGCATATGCATTTCCCCATGTGTATAAATATATGATTTCGTGTGCACTGTTTATAACTCATAAGAGTATTTCTTAAGTTTTGCTTTAACGTCATAAATAATTAATATATGGTCAAAAGAAAGCTTATCATATAAATATTTATTTTCCCTAATGGGCGGGGAATGTGTTTGTTACTAATATCTGATTTAATTTATATTTATTTTAATTTAATCCTTTGCTTTGAATATTTGTTTCACCTATTACATGCTGTTATCATATAATCTTCTTTACGTGATTTGAATTTTTGTTCTCCAATAAATCAGATGACCTGACTTTTTTGTTTGTCAAGACCTAGAGCTCATCTAGATACGTCTCTCTCTCTCTCTCTCTCTCTCTCTCTCTCTCTCTCTCTCTCTCTCTCTCTCTCTCTCTCTCTCTGTATATATAGATAAGATAAGGTGATTGTTTTGTGATGTAGTAACGCCGGATGTCTAAACGGATGGGAACCTTGTTATAATATCAGCAGGACCCTATTTTATTTAGGGGCCGATAACTTACTCCAAATGTGTTTAATTAAAATCGTTGATCGTTTGTGGCAATGGAAACATAATTTGAACAATGGTTTATATCTCGCTAAATGACCTTGTCTGTAGTAATTTGTTCGAATATCTCATGCCAATAAACATTTCAGGGGATGCAAATGGCTAAAATAAAATTCGACTTGGTGTAGTCACTTTTTTCGAATCTGAGCCATTACTATAATATCCAGGATCCACTTTCCGGTGAATCTACTCTCTCTGATTCCGCTTTTAAAAACATCAAATTGGGTAGACATAATTTGGAGGAATAAACTGTTGGTTAATTATTTGAATACATGGGTCATATATTTATTGCAATCCATGATGATATTTTTCATTTAATATGAAATGAATATGAATCAGATAGCTAATTAATGCTCGACGTTTAAGGGATTTTGTTATTGCATCACCGTCCTCACACGACCAGTCCATTACAAAGATCAATTAAGAACATCAAAGATATCAAATAGTTTGGCAACGAAGTGTAATGCACAGATAAGTTTATAAAGGTAAAGACTTCATGGGAAAGAGCATCGCTTTCTCGTTGACTTTCTTGTCTGGAGGACTTTGTTTGCTTACAATTTCACGGAATAAAACTCTTTTCTTTCGTTTTAAAATGTTACAATGTACTTTATCGTCGTTTGCTAAATATAACAAATATACCACATGCCTCACAAAAATATGCAAATTATTAGTTTAATTCCTACAAACTTGGCATTGATATTTTTGGATCACAAATAAGTGAGCTTTTTAGACTTTTAACAAACAACAAATTAATTGTTTCATGTATACTCATTTAGACTGTCTGTCTGTCTCGCTCAGGCACAAGAACACATTTAACAATTATGGATTAATCCTGTTACAACTAGAAGTGTCATAATAACTAGAAAACCGCATCTTTTGTAGTAAAGGTATATAAAGACCCGTTTTCTTGGCACAGATTATCTAATTAGCGTTGTTTAGTGACTTAATTGTGCACTGCCTAGGGTGACGAACTTTTTATTTGCTCTGAAAATCCATAAACGTTATTTTCAGTGTCTCTTGTTAATTCTCATTTGTTTGTGCATTCTTATATTTTTGTATTTCTCCCACGGATTCTTTTATTGTACATTGACTCTTTTATGATATTATAAGTAAACGTAAATAAGAAAATGAATTAAACCCTAATTAAATTGATACAACCTACCAAACCCTGAATTATGCCTGCAAATTTTAGTCCAGTTATAAACCAGGCTACAAATAAACAATTAGCTGAGTTGGATATAGACACACTGCGTCCAGACGTAGACAAAATATAAATACAAGTCTGATAGCAGGAAGTAGTCTTCGTGTTAGACGATAATAATTATTAAAAAAATGTTTAAACGTGTATCTAATCCAGCATTCAATATGAACGCACCGGTTCTTAAAGATGAATATGTACGTGATTATCAATTTTATTCTTATGATGCATGACAACCAAATCAGCGTGGAAGGATTGAAATACGGGTTCATGACACAAGTAGATATTTCTTACCTGCTGAAGCGTTTATTGAAGTAAAAGTAACCTTGCAAAAACGGATATTGCAAGATATAACGCTGATGTTTTGATTGGGTTTGTTAATAATGGAAGTATGTTTTTTTTAATAGCGCTACATATATAATCGACGGAAGGAATATTTAAATAGTTATATATAGATTATAAGAAAATCAGCTGGGCCACCAATGACGTTTGCTAAATATAGTTATATTAAGTCTGATACTATATACTTAACTATAGTTAATGAAAGAGATGCTGCAGGAGCTGCATAAAAACCTGCAGTAATATCAATGAATGATAATTGCAACTAAGGATTTTTACACAATACCAATATTGCACATTTTCAGATGGTCTATAAATGATAGAAAGGTTATTTATGGATCCAAATTTACAGTGATACAATATGGCGACACGGGGGCGATGCTGGTAAAGTAATATTATCATAGCTTTCGTTTGGATGCCTGTAATGACTCCATCGATTGGTGAAGAAAAAGAACCTCATTTTTATGTATCTAGGTGGTAAAGCATTTATGTTATCATGGTTGACAATAACCATAGATAGTGTTCTTATCACAGTTGATTATTTATTTGCAAGACATTTAGCATCACAGCAAGGTGTTTCGCTACTACGACAAATTTCCATTACTTTTCAAAATGCGAATCGATTAAATTCTCAGACGCATAGTCATAGGATATTTGACAACCTCAGTAACGTTTAGTTGAGGATAAATTGCCAGCTATATACATCTGAAGATCTTTAATTTAATTTTGAAAATAATCATGTAGCATGTCATTTATGGGACGCGATCAGAATATGTATATTTCAACTAGCTCTTTTACAAAATCTATATCGGATCTATTATTTTGCACTGAAACATCTTGATTTAACCAGGCAGACTGTTGTTGATATACACTTTAGAGCTCGTGTCATCCCTGTTGGTGGTATTAATTACAGAGCTATACGCAGCGATAAATCAATGTTACTTGAAGGTGCTGGCGGACGAATGAGAGTCATTGATCGCCAGTAGAAAATATGTCGTGTAAAAATCCGGAACCACAATAACTCTAAAATTCGATCATCTTACAGGTGGTCAAAACAAGCAGTCACTGAGATAACGGGAGGGTACAATATTGAACGATCCTAAACAAGATAAAACCGGCATACGAATTACTCTATTCGCGGCTGCTTTTTTCGATATAACTAAATCAGATATATCAGAGTTAATATGCGCAGCCGCCCTAGCAGTCGCAAAAGCTGCAGCGCTAGGTCCTGTTGACACAGCGACGGCAATGCCACCAAGAAAGCAACAGGAAAGGGAATGTAACACTAAAAATCATAATAAAAGAACACGCGAACAACACCAAGGAGAACGGTCAAACAAAACCGGTATTCCTCAAACGGGTCGTCTTTGATTACGGATCTCACAATACGGAAAGGCTTTAAGACTATGAGAAACTCCGCACTCATGGTCATGAAAAGGTATTAGACTTCCAGGGACGGTTTAATAAAAAGAAAACGATAGTTTTTCATCTATGTCAAATTTTGGTTTACTCGATGCTGCTGAAAAAAAAATTAAAAAAAACAACTTTAGAGGTGTTTTTATGAGAGAGCCCAATTACCTTACAGCAGCATGAAATAGAAACCATAATACATAACCTTGATAACATTACTAGTGTAGATACTCATTGGGTTGTATACGCGACTGATCACTGTGGGATTGTTATTTTGATTCGTAATCGTTAACCCCGTCAAAAGAGTTTATCAAGTATGTAGGCTAAGCAAGTACTAGAATCTGGTATTAAACATTTCCAACGCAGACAATAACTGACCCAACAATATACAGCCGTGAAGCAATTGCTGTACTTGATGCCATATCAAAATTAACCAAACCACATCATAAAGTTGTACAATAATACACGAGTAATCGCTATCGTTTTAAATAGATCTTGTATTATAATGGTAGACATTTACGGAAGATCTTGATCTTAACAATAACACACAGCTGACCGAATATCCAAGTTACTATCGATTATATCAACGGGTCTTAACTATGGAATAACATCAGATCACAGCAATGATTAATTTTCGTGTGTTTGCAAATAAATATAAAATATAAACTCGATGGCACCGGGGAATCTCTTGACTAGAATATTGTATTAGAAAAGGCAGTTATCAAATCGAACAAATGCATGATGAATTTTAGCGCAGACTAAATTATACTACGAAAAAGAATTAAAACAATCTCTATAACGGTCCACGAACATACGTTGTCAGTCGCGATATAAATAAAATCAGATTAGGCCGTTGGTAGGTAGAAATGTGTCTTGCTAATACAGGTGATTTATACAGTTGTGATGCTAAATTAAAACGAATTGTCATGAAGAATTTGTCACGTTATTTTCCGAACCTATTAACTCCTAGTTTTTACGGTTAAGGCACACACACACACACAAACACACACACACATACACACACACACACACACACACACACACACACACATATATATATATATATATATATATATATATATATATATATATATATATATATATATATATATATATATATGCGGCACAACCGCATGTGAACCTCTATTTTTTCAATCGTCATCTTAGAAGGTTCAGATAATGGACACTGGCAGGCGCGGCCCTTGTTGACCCGGGCAAGGACCGATCTGGTATGGTAACTTCAGATTTGCCCAGCATTATCCGTGTGTCTTCAGCAAATATCGTCTGGCGGATCCCATCACTCTCCAGGAAAAGCATTATTACATCGTCCAGCTGTCTTAAGGTCTCTGCACTGGATTGTCTTATCGGATTTACTCCTTTAGCCATTTGGCTAATTAAAGCCGACCTGGTCAGATGCTCGGAAGCACAGTGTCTCGATGACTAAACTAGGTCAATAGACTGGTAATGATGATGATGATGATCGTTGACAAAATTTAAATCAGGGTAAACTTGACAGATTTTTAAAAGAATGAGGATAATGTTCCTAAACAAAAAACAAGAAAAAACCATTTGTCAATAATAAACGAAAAATATCTAATACAATTTCAAATTCTATGAAATACAGAATTATATCCCATACGAGATACTTCTAACAGCGTTGCGCGTATACTTAACGGATTCATCGCTATTCGTCTAAGATCCTCAAGTGGTATCCTTCGCTGATATATTGTAGCGAATATATATATATATATATATATATATATATATATATATATATATATATATATATATATATATATATATATATCCTGTTGCGATAATGTTTACCAAAGCAAGTTGACAGTTTTTAACTGACTAACTTACTTTAATGCCGTTAGAGTAAAATTCGTACGCGAACAGCCCTGCTGCTATTGAGGATCTCCTGCCGGTGTATATTAAAACAGTTATATTCAGTTATCTTCAGGTGGACCTTTGTGTACCTGTTGAAAATTTTTTCTGAAACTGATTAAGTAACCCAGCTAAGGTAACAAATTGGTCGACTTTTCATCATGGCCCAGCTATCGTAATTGTGCGTGCAATGCAGATATTGGGCAATTTGATGATATAGTTGTCGCACTTTGAATCGTTCACTGTCGCATGAAAGCGGCCCACTATCAAAACTCCATCACGGTTTCCCTACTTAATAAATATGTGCATGGCGATATCTGTCCGCAGTTAAGCTTGACACCAATCTTCGATGGAAGCTATTCCAAGCTCATATCGGGCTAATATTAATAGTTAAATTGTCGCTGTGTTGTAGCAATGCAATACAAAACGCTGAAAACACATTCACAAGAGAGGTACAACGATCTTGAGGTAGAGGTTATGACTGTCGTTAACATTTGCACACAAACGCTTACATTACGCTCTGAACATGTTCATAATCTTTTGGGATTATATAAGTATATCTGAGTTGGCTGTAGAAGGCAATTGTAGGCAGAAACTATGCTTTTTTGAATCGCTCGTAGTTGCTTGTGTATAGGTGGATGACCTGCGAAGGAAAAGGTTAATGTCAGTGTCGGGTGTTCCGCGTGCATTCTTGGTATCACAAAAGAGTCTTTATAATCATATTGATAGCCGCTTTTTCGTGGATGCTGTTGATAAGCTGGAGACTGTCGACAAACTGTAGCTGTTCTAGTAAAAACGCCATGTATCTCTCCATTTTATTTGGAATGGTGACACTTTTTACGCTGATGACCTTGAGACTGCATGCTGGAGGTGTGGCTACACGGTATTTTCCAGCAATTTGACAATCATTCGGCTTGTGTTTACGGTCTAGTTTCTAGCCGTATACGTGGTAATCATTAACGTTCTTTAAAGTCTCTTTATCAGATTCACCCAACATAGGGATTTCTGAGTACATCTGTTATCTGCTCTAGCTCATGCTTGAAGTATTGGATGGAAGTGTTAAGACTTGTTACTTCTGCATGCCATTATATTAACCGCAATAGTTCCGGTACGGTGCTCAAACCTCTCCATATCACTAATTTTAACAAGAAAGTAAATGTTCACCCTGGTGTGACGGTACTTGCCGCTCTTCTTTGGGTACTCATTAGCTGAGGATAAAGGCAAGGGAACAACCCATTTGAAGCAGCGGTCATCGGCGTTTTTCAGATTAATATCAGACTACGGTGGCATCCATTTTGGCGTCGGTATATAACTCTAGCAATGGAATGGACGGTACTGCGACATACCAATGTCAAAAGTTTCGAAAGGGCAAATGAACATCCATATAATTCACGCCTTAGTATAACTGCAATTCACAGATTGAGGCCATCACAGTTTGGGACTTTCCAAGAAAGCATAGTTTGTGCTCCCGGCGGCCTATTATTAATAACTGCCTATGCAACTGTTTTAAGCTCATTCCTTACAAACATGATAGCTCAAATATATTTCACAATCGCACGGACTCTACCCTGCTGCTCTTCAAAACTGGGAGAGTCGCCCTCTGATTCGATGCGATGCTGTAATTGGCCATACTGGCGCAATAAATGAATAATTCTCAACAATATTATTAAGTGCTTCATCAGACGCCAGTTTCAAAGGCAGTTTATACTGAAAACGCTGGATTTAGCCGCTCTGCTAGTGCCGTCACGATACTTTCAACAAATCTATCGCAGTAAGTGTCGGGATTAATCGCATCACATTTTGATAAACTTGTAAGATCCCATACTGGTTGATCCATCTGGATTATGTTTAATAAGCAACTGTTTATACATGTAAATGCTAAATGAAATTTGTTTAAATTATATGTCAGTCACTCTAAAGATATTCATTTAATTAAAGTCTGTGAGAGAGAGAGAGACAGACAGACAGAGAGAGACAGAGAGAGAGAGAAAGACAGAGACAGACAGAAAAACACAGACAGACGTACAGACAGAGAGCATTGGTGATAAAATAAAGGCCACCTTCTGGCAAGTAGCTTAACAGAATAAACAAACTGTTTACATCAGGGGTGTCCAAACGTTTTGCAAAGAGGGCAATATTTGATAAAGTGAAGATGCGCGAGGGCCAATAGTTCCTTCTGATGTTTTAACCACAAAAGTTACATGCAAATATACAATGTTATATAACAATAATTATTTTTTTAAAAAAACAACAAACAAACAATGAATAAATGAAACAATTTTCTTTGTTACAACTATCTTTATATTTCAAATGGCATTGTAACTAAATATAAATAACTCAGGCAGACATGAATAACTCTAAAAACACAACTATGCCTTTCATTCATATCTGGAGAGTCAAATAACATTGAACTGTATTAATACCTTAAATTTCCATGAGTTAGATAAATATCTTTGCCTCATGGTCATTTTAAACAGGAGTTGTAACTAAGGCAACTATAACCTTAAAGTTTCTAACTAATTTTGCTTTTGTCTTTTAAAAGATCTTTCAGAACATAATAGTTTGTGCCACATACACAGGTACATATCATTAACAGTTATAACCAAATCTTATTCAAGAGTTTAATAAAATAAGTGCCATAAGTCCTTGTGCGTGCTTTTGGTTTTTCACTGTTAATAGTGACAGATGTTACCGTTCAAAACTCTATTTCAGATTGATCAGGAAACGAACAACTTGCTGACACTAATGAGAAGGGTGATACTGAGATTTGGATTTCACAAAAGAGGCCAGGTTTGGTTTGTTAGCAGTGGTTGAGATGCGGGAAATGTCACGTAAGTGGGAGTCATTTAGTCTTGACCTCAATCGGTTTTTGTTAAGTTCATGACAGAGAATGTATGCTTAAACAAATATGTGGATCCGAAAAAGCTCAGCATTTTCTTAGCAAATGTTCGCATTTCTAGAAATCTGCCTTTATCCAGCTACCCACAAAAGTCAACAAGAGAAAGCTGCTGGTGTTTGGCGCGCCACTCATCGTGACATTGCAGCTTTAATATCTCCAGCTGTAGCTGTGGAGGAGTATCATCAGGATCCATGTAGAAAGGATCAGAAAAAAGTAACATGTCCCTTTCAATAACTGCAATATCCTAAAAAGGTTTGTTGAATTCCACAGAAGAGATGTGATAGCTGTTGCATAATTCTTCATTTGCACTCGGATGTTGTCCTGTGGGAAACTGTCATTTACCTCTTGCAAAGCTGGGACGTGCTCCATGCAGGGCTCTGTTTGGGACAAGTGTCTTTGAAAAAATTGCAGCTTCGTTCCAGAGGCCTTGACGTGAGCGTATAGCTGGCTCACCGCTGCATCTCGTCCTTGAAGATTAACATTCATCTCATTCAGATTCTTCGTTATATCAACCGAAAAGGTCAAATCTGACAGCCATACAGGATCGGACAATTCTTCCATCGGTTGCCCCTTTTCACACACAAAATGTCTTATTTTTTCTGTGAGAGAGAATAATCGCTGCATTGAGGACTCCCGACTTAGCCACCTCACGTCGTTGCGATATACTACGTATTCAGCTTGGATGTCAAGCAAGAACTGCTGAAACTGTCGGTAGAGTTTTAGAGCGAATATAATTAATTGCATTTACCACTGGTTTCATAACATGATCCAATTTTGGCGCAGAGAGCCTGATGATCAATTATAAAGTGTACCGGTAGTTAAATAGCGTTACCTCCTTCTTCGCTGACTTTATTGCAGATCAGTGTGTACAATCCACTTCGCTCACCAGCCATGGCACAAGCACCATCGATAACGATCATAGAAACTTGACTCCTCCTTTAGCTTCATATCATCAACAGCATCAGAAACAGAAACGAACAAATTCGTTCCTCTGGTTTGGTCTTTAAGGCTTTGGATGTCAAGCAGTGCAGCAACTTTATAACGTTCATGTTGTCGTCAACTCCTCTTACAAAATCAAGAGCTGTGCAGTGTCAGAAGCATCGGTGCTTTCATCGCAGGCTAATGAGAAATAATCAAAAGTCACTCGCCCTGTCCCTCAGTTGTCTCTGAATATCTGACGATATGTCTTCAATTCTCCGTGCCACAGTGTTACGTGCCAGGCAAACATTTATAAATTCTTGCTTCTTCTCGGGGAAATGTTCTCCACCATTTTCCTGACACAGTCTTTGATAAATGTACCTTCAGTAAAAGATTTGCCATGTTTAGCTATTAACATGTCCACTTCGTAACTTTCTTTGATGATATTTTCCTTTGACTCAGAGGCCTCCGTGAAGAATCGCTGTTGTGATGCCAGAGCAACCTGTATTTTCTTCACATTTTTAGCGCGGTCACTCTCTGTTAGCTTGTTGTATGTGTTAGCATGTTTAGTCTGGTAGTCTCCCTTTACGTTGAAATCCATAAACAAGGTAACCGTCTCATTACAAATGTGACAAACACAACTGCCTCGATTTTCAGTGAAAAAGTACTGTAATTCCCATCTCTCCTGAAAGCGGCAACCTTCACCGTCATCTTTCATCTTGTTCTTTTCAGTCGCCATGGCAGAATTGAGCTGAGAAGGGTTCGCCTGCTAGCGGGCCATAAATAATACATTATATGACTGGGCCGGACTGTGGACACTCCTGGTTTACATGATTGAGCGTGACATGTTAAGCTTCTTATGTGTAAAATAGCTTGTAACCCGATCTTTTTTTTCAGATCGACTTTTAACACTATACAAGTTCGTGTCTGGATTAGGAAGGCTTGATAGTTTTCCATAATAAATAGGACACATTATTGAAACCATGGATTAACTTGCGTCACAGTTACTGTAGAGGTGCGCACAATGGATACATATTACACAGGAGATGAATGCATGTAAATAATGTAGCACCCGACATAAGGAAGCTTCTTTCATTTCATTATGGAAATCGGTTTGTCTCTATTCACATGTACATAATACAAAAGGCTGATCTGAATGTACAAACGGAATGTAGTTATGCTATATCGATTCTAACTTTAACATAAAAGCATATTATCACGTGCCATAAACACGAGGTGAATCTTTGTAACACACGTTCCATTGTTTCTAGAAACAGATTGTGTCTCACTAACAATATCCTGCAGACAAGAATGACAGCAGACTGAGCAGCAGAGAGGGTGAATCCTACAACGTTTTCAGACAAAATTTTGATTGAATCATTAAAACGAGCCTTCCTACGATCTCATTTTAGCCAAAAAAAATGTCTCAGGGGCAAACCCTACAACGTTTTCAGACAAAAAATTTATTGAAATCTTAACGAGCTTTCCCTACGAAATCTCATTTTAACTAAAAAAAATGAAAACGGAGACTTTTACGATTTTTTAATCAATTTTGGTCGCAACTTGTTGTCATCCACCCTCTCTGCTGCTATGGGTTAACAAAAAATAATAAATGATTTTAACCGAATATTTGATCAAGTCCGATACGATATCGTGTCCGAGGATCATGCAAATTTATTGTTGCGAATCCGTGTTGAGTCGACTGAGCATGACTAAAGAAATCTCGAAATTGATTGAAGTCCATATCAGAACACCATGTCTGCCAAATATTTCTAAGAGTATGAGTATCAACTCCGTTGAATACAGAAAGAATATTGCAGTTATCTCTGATGACTTTTGGAACCTGAGTGTAGCGTTGAGTGACATATATCACGTCAGTGTTTTTGTGACGCCCACGGGAAAATATTCTAGCAGGATTTTTTTGTTTATCTAACATTATATCGTCGTATATGACTAAATTGTTAATATCTCCATCAATATCATCAATGCTCGGTGCTTCATCGATATCGGTTATAAACTCAATAATACCCTCTCCGGATTTTTCTACCGCGCTGTCGTTAAAATCTTTTAGCACTTCATAACATCGTTGATCATCTACGCTAGGGGCAATTAAATACAACTTATCCCACTTCATCCATCTCATTATTAAATTGAGTAACAATTGCGTTTTACCGGATCCAGATGGCCCGATTATAATCATCCGGATAGAGTTTGGTAGCGCTGCATGATGCTTAACTGGTTCCCTTGTTTTAGTCGCTGAAAAATCAATTATATCCATATTTCTATACATAAATTATGGATCTATATTGTGTGAAGTGTAAAACGCGTACTGGCACAGATGACTTGACGACGATTACAACTAAAAATAACCGATCAGCGCTTTCTGGTAAATGCGTGCAATGTGGTACAAAGAAATTTAGATTTGTGTCTATGAGATCTGATTTTAAAAAAAACGAGGAGGTGATATCGCAGCCAAATTGGCAAAGCTCCCTGGAACCCCATGGGCAAAGTACCCCGGAGAAAAGCACCTTCCAGGATATAGCTACTGTGGACCGGGAACCAGACTTGATATCAGACTCAATGATCAAAATCAGTCCCGACCCGGTGAAGAACCAATAAACGCCATTGATAAGGCCTGTCATCTTCATGATGTTGCTTATAAAAGCAGCAATCTGCAACACAGGCATCTAGCAGATGTGAAATTAATTCATGCGTTAAATGCTATTCCTGATAAATCCTTCAAAGAAAAATTGGCTTCATTTTTGATAAAATCGGCTATGAAAAGCAAATTGATGTTAGGTGCCGGTAATTAATAATATGGAATCAATTTATTATTCCCCAAGAGGATACTGGAGGGGTAAATCAGCAGTCCATAAACTCGCTAGCGCTGCAAAAGTGAAAAAAACCACTGCGGCTAATTGGTTATCCAAACAGGCACTATGGCAAATTTATCTACCACCGCCTAAACAAATTCAATTCTCGCATTTTGATGTGACAGTTCCTAATGAAGATCATCAGGCTGATATATTATTTCTGCCACATGATCGTGGTTACAAATACGCTTTAACCGTAGTTGATATTGCAAGTCGATACAAAGAAGCAGAACCGTTAAAAACAAAATCAGCCACTGAAGTCGCTTTCGCATTTGAAAGGATTTATCGACGAGGTCCTCTGCACTGGCCAAATCTATTGCAGGTTGATCCTGGCAAGGAATTTCAGGGTGCAGTGTTATCTACAATGAAACATCATAATGTCACCATACGACGAGGGCATACTGCGCTACATCGCGATCAGGCCATTGTAGAACGATTTAATCGGACGATTGCTGAGCGGTTATTTGGATATCAATACGCAAAAGAATTCATCCAAGAAAAAAGATCCCGTGAATGGGTTAAAAGATTACCATCTGTGATTACTGCACTGAATAACGAGATTACTAGAACAATCAACATGAAACCTATCAACGCGATTAAAAAGAAGTCAATACCTGAAAAACCGCAAAAAGATTTCAAAGAACCAATTCTTGGTAGTAATGTCATTGTGAGGTACTTATACGAACCAGGAGAGCTTGAAGGGGGTAGAAAAAGGGCTACTGATCCTATTTGGAGTGTTACTGCACACAAGATATCTAGTATAACACGATCAACTGGTAGACCTCCAGTCTATAAACTGGATTCAACTGCCCCTCAACGAGGATTTACTCGACAACAACTACAGGTAATTCCCGAGGATACTCAATTGCCACCGCATGGTCTTAACTAGCACCTTTGCGTCTATTGCACTCAAGACAAGTCAACATCACATTGTTTCTGACATGACCGAGATTGTTATTTTTTCTGTCTACGGTGAATTGGCGAGGATCCTTATCCGAATACTGCCAACGCATTATACAATTGCAACTCGCGCAGTGATTATTCTGTTGTTTCTTCAAAGTGATTATTAATTCAGCATCAATATCAAATTCTCGTTGTTTTTTTTTGTCCTGTTGTTTGTAACCGGAGAGTTTTTTATCAATAATTTTAACATCAATATCATCCATTGTTGTGTCATTATCATCGAAAACAATTCTTCGAAGTTGATTTTTTTTTCGTACTCTGGATACTGCGAGATAGACTAAATTCGACCATTCGATGTGATTATCCACCATCCAAACAATTGTATCCGATATAGTCAATCCCTGTGAAGAGTGTATTGTTGCTGCGTATCCTAGCGTCCACGGGGATTTATTAGCACGCAATGCATTTTCGACGACGCTGATATCAACCAGCACAATATCATTTAATACGAGAATTTGTTTTTCACTCTGTCCTGGAATATCAACTTCAATGTTCTCTTTTCGTGTATCCGATGGCCTATAACAAAGGGGTACTGGAAGCGTTGCAAATTTTTCTTTATGCAATTCAAATAGCTTCATCTGAAGTGTGTCCCTGACTATTTTTCTACTTGCAATTATCAAATCATTTGGTCTCCATGTTTCCCAGAAATCATTCATTGGAGTTTCTGAAATCACTTCACGCGCTATTTCGCATTGGATTCTATCTGGTTGTAATCTAATTAGCGCTTTGAATTCTCGTAATCGTTCATCAATTGATCTATAATCAGTGGTAATTTCTTCATAATAGTCTACAAAACCCCTTAGCCATTCATGTGGAGATGCACCGACAAATGGTGGTGGTTGGCCGTGATCACCGCACATGACGACTTTTGTGTTTTTGTTTAACAACCACTCAAGAAATGTTTGTAATACATCTAATGACACTGTGCATATTTCATCCCAAATGATGATTTCAGGAATGAATTTATCACCCATACGCTCAGGAGTCCATTTGTCACCCTTCCATCGAAAGAAGCTGTGGTAAGTACAGGCATTTACCCCTCGCTGTATCATCTCTCTGGCGAGTCTGTGAGTCGGTGTTAACACAATCATGGTTGACCGACGAAATAATTCAATTGCACGAGTTGTCTTTCCTGACCCACCACAACCGTTTAAATAAACTGTCTTGTATCTACATACTGGATCAGATACCGGTGGTGCATTACAAAGTTCTGATTGAATTTCAATACGGTTACAACAAAGATATTTATCATCCATGGCAACGTCTGCGGATTCACAATACTCATGTAGCATCTCCTTTTAAAATCGCCAACGCCCCCAATTTTCTTCGGGATCTGTGAATTTAGCTACAGCTGATTTGTATTTATTGTGTATATACATCGAATCAGTGGCCACTCTAACCGCGGTATTAGGAAATCTATTTATCATCGAAAATAGATTAATAGAAGCATAGGCTAGCATTGAACTTCTCAAATGTGTATACTGGGAATTATGTCCATCACAGTAGGTAACAACCGTACCTAATTTCTCACCATTGGATAGAAAAGCATCCTTACGGGATACAAGTTTTCCCTGTTTCATTAAATCCGCTACAATAAAATCGTATTCAGCGACGTCTATGATCAACCGCGAAGAATATTTTGCATTGTCGTATCGTCCACCCTGGGTAAATTTACCGATTATTCTTCGTCCGAGATCCTTTGCTTGTTCTTTTTTACTTTCAAATAACTTCTTAGACCAATTTATGATTTCTTCTTCACTGAAATCTGGACACTGTTTTCGTAGTTCGCTGATTATTCTATCTAGATCGGGTTGTGGTAGCCAAACTTTTTTCTGAGCTCGATAGCATATAATAGCCTCGGAAACAATCAACGATATTAGCATACCACAATCAATCATATATCTCAATAGCACTATTGGCATCCAGGCCTTTTCAGATAGGTGTCTACCGAGCCAAACATAACTACACGGATGTAACCCTGTAGCGAGTTCAAATGATATCACACGAGCGAATCCGGTAAAATCAAAATCAGGCAATGGTCCATTAATCGCAACACGAGTCATTTCATGTGTGGGGTGTCCAAATCGTTTGAAGTACTCAGCACATTCCCCATATCCGAGAAAACTTCCGGGATAACACGCGGCTATATCAATTGAAATCATACCATCACGTGAGTATTTCGTATTCCACAGTCCTCCATGACCGAATTCGACGCAACTCAATTTAACATCCTCGAGAAAATCACTTCGTGTTGGACGCCATGAGTTTTTTTCTCTTGCGAAGTGAGCTACCACTGATGGAATAGTAAAACTATCCGTGAGTAGTTTTTCATGGGAATTCTCCGGTGAAAAATCACTAGCGATTTTTCTCATTCTGTTATCTAATTCTTCAATGCGATATAATTCACCATTTGGTTTTACAAATTGATCGAATCCTATTTCGGGATCTTCATCACTTCTAAGTAACCACACTGACACAGGATCATCTTTACACAACGCATGAATAGCATCGAATAATCTCTCTTCATAGAAAACATCCCCGACGAACTCCTTAGGGATATATTTCACGGTTCGTTCTCGTGGAAATATTGTTACCGCAGGTGTCCACGCGTGTTTGTTATGATCAATAATCTGTATTGGCGCTCCATTTTTGTTATATTTCGGTTCGTATAAAACCTCTCCGGTTATCGTCATAACGGTTATTGGGAATCGTAATGATGTTTCTAATTTAGCTATATCAGAAATCTTTGCACCATGCTGTTTCACTGTCAGTTCCCACTCGGTTATTTTCCTACGTCGCAGATTAGTTAGTTTATTTCCTCGGGATGCATTTGTGAAGTGTTCTATTATTCGTTCTGCTACACAATTAAGCCCTGACGAATATTTCATAGGAGCTAGTTTTGCGATATCGGGTTTATCATTTAACATATATATCCCATAAATCATTGCTGTTACGGGATAAGATCTTTCGTAGTATGGCTTATCGATTCCGGTTAGAATTCCTGGTTTGGAATCTCTACTCACAATGACAGCTTTTTTATTCTTGAGGATTGGTTCAAATTTATCCCTAATAATCCATTTGCCATCGACTTCGATAATGAATTTGATTCGGAAAAAATGCCGTTTTTCCCCAACACGTGAAATTATCACTGCTGCTTTTTCATCATTCATGGTAGCGTCAACAACACCATCAATTCGAAATGTTGACCAACAATAAGATGCTCCATCACGCTTGAATTCATTAAAACAGTCTCTGATTTTACTAATCATGGCTTTATTAAGAATTGTATTCTTTGGTGTATTAGAAACTATATCGAGATTGAATTGAGCATCTTTCCATGGTAATCTCTTGGACGTTTCTTTTGGTTTATCGAGATTAAATTTAGGATTAATTTTTAATAATCTCTTAAACTCTTTCATGTTTCCGTCTCTTGGACGTTTGAGATTAAATTTAGGATTAATTTTGTTACGTTTTTTGGGTTTATCGAGATTAAATTTAGGACTAATTTTCAATAATCTCTTAAACTCTTTTATATTTCCGTCTCTTGGACGTTTGTTACGTTTCTTTGGTTTATCGAGATTAAATTTAGGATTAATTTTCAATAATCTCTTAAACTCTTTCATATTTCCGTCTCTTGGACGTTTGTTACGTTTTTTGGGTCTATCGATATTAAATTTAGGATTAATTTTCAATAATCCCTTAAACTCCTTATCAGCATTGAATTCAGCATTTTTCGAAGGCGTTCTCCTTAATTCCCTCATGCTATAATTAAAACAAGCATTTAAATGAAAGATTTATATATAATGAATCACTGCAAGTGGCTTATGATTGGATCAGTAACCCCGTGTAACAAATCATGCAGAAATGAGTTTTGTGGGTATCATATGCAAAGCTTTCGACGTGGAAGCCTTGGCCCGTTACCCTGTATTCTATGTGGGGTTGGGATCAGGGGAAAATCTCAGTTGTGTCTAAATTGCGGTGGAAAGCGATACAGGGAATTGAAGCGTTATTATGATAAAAGAATAAAAAATGGACAATCAATCAGAAATTTTGACCCTGAAAAGGTCCTTGACCCTGACAACATCAAGGATAAAATCATAAGAACTCCTCAAGACTACATCGAAAGATTCTCCAGTGATGTAATCATTAAACCAAACAATGAATTAGACAAACAATAGTATTTAGTATACGAGTGAACCAAGAATTCAGACACCATCCCTTGATTACAAATTATGAAGCATCCAGTGATGGTGTTGTAAGGCACTGTAGACTGAAGAAACCAGTTGGTGCTGACAATGGTATGGGGTATTTGGTGTTCACTGTTAAGGGAAAGAAAACTTATCGCAATCATCGTTTCGTGTATGAATGCTTTTATGGATTGATCGAGCATGATTTTGTTATTGATCATATCGATTCTAATCCAAAGAACAATTCTTTATCAAATCTGCAGGCTATCACACAAAGTGAGAATACCAAACGAGGAGAGACTGGAAAATGCTCAAAAAAAGCGAGACCAGTAAAATCTTTGAATACAATAACTAACGGAGAAAAAATATTTCAATCAATATATGAAGCCGGCAAGTATTTCGATATTTGTAGAGCCTCAGTACGATTCGTTGCAGAGGGGATTTATCGATCGGCTATTTCAAAAAGGACGGGACAAAAAGTTCAATTTAGTTATGTCTAATGCGTCATATTTTTCATTTAGAAATATATCATTATTATAGAATAATGAATTCTGAAAACATGAATAGCATTTTATCCGAGATTTCAAAATTGAAAAGTTGGGATATTGAACTATCAGATGGGTTAAATCCTGATCAAATCATGTCTGATTTTCAGGATATTGAATACGGAGTTAACAACAATAAATATATGCTACCAAAGAAGTATGCGCTCATCAAGAGAATTCAGAATTCTATTCGGGACTCTCTCGCATTTTCCAGTGACGTAAGTGTGTTCGCTCCGTTGTATACCATCGTAGAACGAATACGAAAGGAATTGGGGTACGAATACGAATTGAAAAAGGAGGTTAATTCTAAAGTTAGAAACCTACGGGCGTTAATTCAAGAAAATGAACAATTTTGATTGACCATTTATCATTATTTGATTGTGACCGTCCCTCATAGAGATTTTAATTGTTTTTAGCATTTTTTGATTGATAATGTCAAAAACAGTGAAAATATTTCACACTGAATTAAAATTGATGGACGGTTCAGATTGATCAAAAATAGAATGAGGGAACTAACAGTATTATTTATTTATATACAATTTTGAGAGTTCCCTCATCGATGAACGAAGCTCTTTTAGGATGAAATAACGCTTCTATGATCGTGTTAAAAATTAACTGACATGTCTGACATGTAACAAAAAGTGTTTTCGTCTGTTAGGTCGGATTGAAAAATTGTTTTGCAATTGAAAAATTGTTTCTGATTTTAAATAATGGTCAATGAAGCATTAACAACCCGATTGACTCGTGAACGACTAGATGCAATTAAGAGATTTGTACCAATTCGTGACTCTGTACGGAATAAACTACAACAACGACAGAGTCTTCAGACTGATTTTGCTGCGGGATCTGAAGAATTGTTTAAACCAGTAACCACAGCAACGAAGGAGATGGAGCGTGCTATACTGGGAGATGATCCTGACGGTAAAAGAAAAGAAGAGGGTCTTATTCCTGTGTTAGAAAAAATAGGAAAAAGAACTAAACAAACAAAAAAATCCTTGCAATCACTTCCTCTGGATATATCAACCGCTTCGAAACGAAAATTTAAAGGATTTCAGGAAGAACTAGTTAGTGGACTACCTAAATCAATTATATTTACCGAGAGCGCTAAACAACAAATTCTCAACGAGGATATAGACAATTTAGGTGAATTCGCTGCTAACAGCTATGATTCACAAGAGAGGTTTTTCACGGACAATTATTTGGATTATAGAATGCCACATAATGAATGGGCTGATACAGTGTATGAAATAAATACTGGGAGTTTAGATAGAAGGATGAAGGAATACAGAGACTTCAAGAGAAAATTTCAACTCCAAATAAGACAGCCATACGATGAGAAGAAATTTCTGGGGAGTGGTCTAGTTGGAAACGCTAGCGTTTCATGTCCTGGTAGTGTTCTCAGTGATATATCACGATTAGAGGTTCTTGTAGGAGGGTTCCGAGCTGGAAATAACTCACCGGAAATAATTAATGAAGCAGCTGATATCTGTAGACGATTATTTCAGGGTGGTATCATGGATATCAGCACATATCGAGATTTCATTGGCGAGTTAGTGGAAAGTGGGTATCATAGTGACTGAATTGAAAAGTCAATTGAAAAATTGTTTCTGATTTCAAATAATGATCATACACTACAATCATGATAAACCAACCCCCGTCTACGTAGTTAATTCACGGTTTCCAGTTTATAGAGCATACTACGGAGATGGTTTAGGCAATACCATTGCAGGGTTATTTGCGAGAATGGCTCCAAAAGTGATGCCGTTGGCTAAACAACTAGGAATGAAAGCAATTGAAGTTATTCGTGATAAGGGTATTGGTGCTGTTGGAGATCTTGCTGGAAAAGCGTTTTCAACTGCGAAGAATAAATTAACATCATTAGTGAAATCACGGATGAAATCCAAAGGATTTTCAAAACCGTTACCGTCTACAGCGGAAATGCCTGCAAGTGTTAGTAGAATTATAAATAACGCAGTAGATGAAAAATTAGCGTCGATGGTTTTAACCCCCGACCAAAGCAATATTGCAAATATGATAGCAGGAAGTGGCTTTAAAAAACTACGACGATGAAAATGGAAAATCGCGATTTAGACTCTGATAAATAGAATAAAATGTTCAAACAGTCACGTGATCCAGCATTTGATATAGACGCCCAAGTTGGCAAGGATGATTCTGTTCGCGATTATCAATATTACGCCTATCATGCCATAGACTCAAATAGTCGAGCAAGAATTGATCTTCAAGTCCATGATACCAGTAAATACTTTTTACCCTGTGAAGCGTTTATCGAAATCGAAGGAGAACTTGTAACAGCTGATGATACTCCTGCTGTACCAGCACCGTATCCAGCTGGTACTCAGGTCGGGTTTGTCAATAATGGTATCATGGCGCTATTTGAGAGTGCTAGATATCTCATTGATGGAAAAGAAATCGAGTCGATAGATCGCGATGTTGATGTGGCTACAACAATAATAGGGTTAGCGAGATATTCCGATGATTATACAAGATCAGCAGGACCCTCTATGATGTTTGCAAAAGATGTTACAAATACCGCTGGTGGAAATCAATTTGTTGTAAGACGACCAAAAAAACGTGATAATAGTGATGCTGATGTCGAGAATATGATTATAAACAATGATGTTAATTTCAATCTAGGAGCTGCAACACGTATTTCAATGTTGCAAGGAGCGCGTAAATCATTTTCATGCGCGATTCCACTGCATCATATATTTGGATTCTGTAGAAACGTCCGAAAAGTTATCTACGGGGCGAAGCATACAGTATCGCTTGTACGAAAGAGTGATGATAGTGACGCAATCTGGAGGATTCCAGCAGACAATGCAAATCCAAATGCTGATGCTGGTAAAGTCAATTTAACAAAAATATCATTGTGGATGCCAGTGTTGACTCCAGCAATTACCGCAGAAGAACGATTACTATCATTTATGGACCAAGGAGGAAAGTCGTTGTTGAGTTGGTTATCAGTGAGTACAGATGTGAAGCAATCAAATATCAACGGGTTATTCACGTGGAATCTAGCATCAAAACAAGGCGTTTCTGCGCCACGTCATATATTTATTGCGTTACAGGATAACACACGAGTTGGCGATCAACGTTTCAGTCATATGATATTTGATCAATTAGGTGTGAAAGACGTCTCACTGAGAATAAACGGCCAACAGGAACCATCCGAGGATATACAACTTAATTACACAGAAAATCATATTGCACGAGTTTATCATCGTCTGTTGTCATTTATGGCACGCGATCAAAATGTGGATACTGGTTTGCAAATATCACAATATGATTTTAAAAATCTGTATCCGATCTATTACTTCTCACTGGAACATCTCGATTTGATGAGACAATCTGTTGTTGATATACATTTTAGAGCTAATGTGACTCGTGGTGCTATTGCTGATTATAGAGCGGTTGCTGTGATTCTCAGTGATAAATCAATGCTACTTGAAGGTGTTGGTGGAAGAATGAGAGTGGTAGATGCACCAGTGGAAAACATGTAATTGAAATTGTAAACGATTTAGAATCAATCAATTATGTATAACATGTCATATAGTGCTATTAGTGTTGCGTTAACTCCCGGTCAATTAAAAAAATTGCAATCCAAATCAGCTAAGCAATGTGGAACCACAATTATGCTGAAACCCAATCAAATGACTGGCGGGGCGAATAAATTATCGCTTACAACTCGTCAAGTAAAACATTTCAATGATGCACTTGTAGCAAAAAAGGGTGTCCAGATTACTATTTCTGCGGCTGCTATCAAAAACATGGAAAAAACAGGCGGTATATTCCCGTTGCTAGCTGCGATTCCAGCGTTGATTGCGGCAGCAGCCCCAGCGGTAGCTAAAGCGGCAGCGTTAGGGGCTGTTGGTACCGCGGCAGGAATGGCACTAAAGAAAGCAACTGGGAAAGGATATAAAAAAAAGGGAAAGGGTCTAAGACTACCAGGAACCCCGTATTCGTGGTACAGCGGAAAGGGTCTAAGACTACCAGGAACCCCGTATTCGTGGTACAGCGGAAAGGGTCTAAGACTACCAGGAACGATTTATTAATTGAGGAACCTATGGTTCCCAAATCTTCGATGGTTCCCATGTCCAATTTTGATTTACTCGATGCTGCTAAAAAACTAGCGATTAAAAACTTCAGAGGTGTCTTTATGAAAGATCAATTACCACATCAACCAAACAGCGTTGAAACCGGAATCATTAATTTAGATAACAGCACCGGACCCGGAACTCACTGGGTTGCATACGCTATTGATCCACGTGGGATTGTCTATTCTGATTCATATGGATTAGCCCCGCCAAAAGAATTTATGCGTTATATAAAAAAAATTTCAATGAAGACTTTGTATTCTACGCTACCAACACAACAAATGAATGACCCACCAATATGTGGCAGCGAAGTATTAAATGTCCTTAACGCTATTTCTAACTCCTTGAGTAACCCAAGCGGAAAACCACCACATGTTGTCGTGAATGAATACACTAGTAATCGCTGGAGAAAATCGAAGATTTTTCAACGAAGTCGTCAAAAACGATTTTAGAGAGAGAAAGAGTTTTACAATAACATGATTGATATTTGGGGGAGATCTTTGAAACCCAGACCCGATGGCACTGCACCACCTGATTCTGTCAAGGATATAAAAAAAATAATTGAAGATGAAATCGCTGAGACGTTGAACTTAACAAATGTTGATCCTAATGAAATAGTTGTATTTCAAGACAAACAGGGTAAATTGAAATCCAGTGATGTGTCATTGAATGACATTTTGATACGGCAGAGCGACGCCGCTGAAAACTCTATTGCGCTGTATTCCAACGACGGACGACTTAAACCAGGCGCACTTGTGTCTACGATCACCAACGCGATTGCTACCAACGAACGTGAGCTGAATGATCTTATACGAGGTTATAATAATTTTCGCAAAAATGTCATACATAAATTCTTTGGAACACCGCTTGTGGTTGGCATGACTCTCGCTGAAATTAAAAACTATCTATCGCTATTCTTTTTTAACAAGGACGCGGGAAGGATGATGAATGAAAATGAAATCAAGGCAAATTATCTCGAGATTTCTAAACTAATAGAAGATCAAAAACCCACTAACGACGTCATTGTTAAGTTTTTTGGAACCCCGCTTGTGGCAGGCATGACTCTCGCTGAAATCAGTGAGTTTATCGGCAAGCACACTCACAATGCCTACATCGCTAATAGTTTCTTTGGTGTCCCGGCTACATCTACGATGACTCTCAAAGATATTAATATGTTTATGATGAGACAAACAACACTTAATACCATCGTTGATAGATTTTTGGGGAGAACACCTGTTTCTGAAACCACATCGTTGACAGGTCCAACCCTCGCTGAAGTTAAAAAAGCTATTGACGAACAAAAATCCACCAACAAAATAGTTAATAATTTCTTTGAAATCTATAAAGATAGCAATATCACGACGACATATTTTGACCTCGTTAGTGATTATCAAACCCGAACAACTATGGCATTTAACATCCTTTTATTTACATTTTTTCAACGCCGCGATGGAACGATAATGAAAAATACCGAAATCAATAAAACCTATTCCGACGTCATTGACGATATTATTAAACTAAAGGGAGATCAAAAACCCACCAACGACGTCGTCGATAAGTTTTTTGGTGTCCCGGCTACATCTACGATGACTCTCAAAGATATTTACAATGATATTCGTAAACTAAAAGAAAATTTTGAAAAGATAAGGATTCCGCATCCACACATAAGAATTAAAAATGTCGTGTATACAGTCTATCATGGAACCATGGATTGGATAAGAGACGTTTATACTACATTGTCCACTGGTCTCTGGACGAGGAGCGATGCGGGGGGCGATATCTACAGTACAACGGGGATTGAAGGTATCTACAGGCTAACGTGGATCTCTATCGATCAATTTAACATGATCGCGGGCGGTAAAACCTACTCTGGTGGCACTGCGATGTTAATTATCAGGAGTAACGGTCAACACTTTAATGTCGTCGCGGTTGATAGCTCCACCATTAGATCAAAAATAACTTGGTGTTTAGAACTCGTAGATGATTTTTCAGGCTGAAGCTACCATACCTACGACATCCCAACCCATCTACCTACCTGTCCTGCCCTGGACCCCTTAACGATGGTGAATAATTGAAAACACTAGCGGGTTTAAAATAACAACAATGATTCCATCATCGTCGTAATATCGATTCGACACCGTGAAAGAGTTTTCCGCGAATTTGAAATTACTTTCCGCGAACTTGAAAACACAATTGAAAACACTAGTATTTTTAAAATAAAAATGATTTCATCAACGCAATGTCGCTATGATCAGATCAGAGAATTTCAGACTAGACTCAAAACCCTCACTGAGGAGTATCAAATAAAAATAAAAAAATACCGACGAAGAATCACCGCAATTGATATTACTATGTACTCGGTGTCAAGCGTTCTCGCTGGCGCCGGAATAATACTTGCATCGGTTACAATGATTGCCCCGGTCGTAGTTCCAATTTGCATTTCTGCGGTGGCTACAATCGGGGGTATATCAACCGGGATAGCAAAAAAGATATCATCATGCAGCCAGAGTAAACTGCAGAATTACTTAATTCAATTTCATATTGCGTCAACCGCATATTCGCAGTTATCCCTGATGATATCGTCGTCACTCGATAATACAATTATATCAGATAGTGAATTCTCAGCGATGGTCAGTATTTTTGATTCAGCGATATCAAAATTAGAGCAACAACATGAATATAATAACAATGACAACACCGATGGAATCAGAAAACACGAACCCAAAAACAAACCCAAAAACCAAAATGATCTCAATAATCTCAACCATACCAGATTGTGAGTTCTCAGTGATGGTCAGTATTTATGATTCCGCGGTGTCAAAATTAGAAATACAACATGAGTATAATAACAATGACGACACCGATGGAATTACTTCAACAAATAGTGGAGAACACGAACCCAGTACAAACAAGCATGATATCAATAACATCAACGGAACCCGAGTTTAGTGTGAATTTCCCTAGCCCAGTCCCCGTGAAGGAGATAGCGCTAGCAAAACTACGAGTGTATCACAGTTGGCCTAATATCAGATCAAAATCATTTGGTGGTCAACAACCCAATAATTCTTTAGTGTTTGCAAATAAGAATAAACCCGACGGAACTCCAGACTGGAACGTTGTTTCCATACCAACCGGATCATACCAAATCGAACAAATCAATAATGAATTCGCGCGTAGAATAAAATCGATTACTGGAAAAGAATCAAAAATCGCTATAACAGTTCATGAGCCGACGCTATCATCCGCAATTGAGATAAGCACAGAAGGATACGTCGTAGATATCTATCAGAGTTCTATTAGAACCGTACTAGGATGGCCTGAAAAACCACCGGAAAAATCCACCGCCGACTTAACCACGGACGTACAATCATATCATGAAATCAATCCCAGTTATCGAGATGATTTATCTGATATAAGAAAAGGAAAAATCGCCGATAGATTTATATTCACCAACAAAGACACATTGCAATGGGATTTTATCATTAAAAGAACAACCGACTCATCTGTTACTATTTCATTTACGCTAACTGACGTCCGTGGTTATTTTAATGAGATTAAACAATTATATGACACACAACTAGAACAACTACGGAAAACAAGATCGCAAAAACACGTTGAAATAATAAATCAACTTATATCGGACATGGAATATATCTATGAACTAATTATTCAAACAATAATTAATGACAACAGCGACAATAAACAACGATTCCTAACCGATTACAATATCACAGAAGACAATCTGCGTAATTTCAAGTTTCCGAAATACAACGCTGATGAATTAGCAAGAATTGTTAAAACCGATATCAAAGCGCTACAAAAATCAGATTCAACTGTCCTCCTCAAATATAATAATGATCCAGATGGTGGTGGTAGGCATATCGCTCCGTTCAACGTGAATATTTCAACGGTGATTGCGCTTAATTTAGTATGTGATGTTATCGAAGGAAGCTATCAGATTAATCTAGAGCAATCAAATCAAGCTCAGCAGGGATATATTCTTTATTCATTTGCACCAACAGCTCCTCCAGGATTCCTAATTATTGAAAACCCAATTAATCCTGTCTACATGCGATGCCATAATAATTCGTTAACGAGAATTAATTTCCGACTTACCGACCAGTCAAATAATCTGATTGATTTACAAGAAGAGGTGTTAGCGATTAGTTTGTTTGTAAAGTCCTAAAGACTGGATCAAATATTCGGTTAAAATCATTTATTATTTTTTGTTAACCCATAGCAGCAGAGAGGGTGGATGACAACAAGTTGCGACCAAAATTGATTAAAAAATCGTAAAAGTCTCCGTTTTCATTTTTTTAGTTAAAATGAGATTTCGTAGGGAAAGCTCGTTAAGATTTCAATAAATTTTTTGTCTGAAAACGTTGTAGGGTTTGCCCCTGAGACATTTTTTTGGCTAAAATGAGATCGTAGGAAGGCTCGTTTTAATGATTCAATCAAAATTTTGTCTGAAAACGTTGTAGGATTCACCCTCTCTGCTGCTGACTGGAAGCAAAATATTTTAAAATTCGTGATTTGTGTATATGGAGAGATAAAAGGTCGCAGCTTATGCACGTACATTGTTTTATGAATAGTACTGCGCTCACTCACATATTTCCCAGTTTTGAGCTAAATTATATTAAATTCATAGCTATAGCTAAATATACCGGAACAAAAATTATCTTCAATGCAATTAAAACGTTAATAGAATGGAACCCAACCTCACTTATTGCTTACTAATCATTGTCTAACAAAAATGGTAGTTTTACAATAATATATACAATTGACTCCTAGATCGAACATATTTGTCAGAAATGAAAACACCGCATAGGTGTTACAATTATTGCAATGTCTTCACTCGTTTCATCGGAGAGCTTTTACGTGACTGCGGACCTTCGCTGAGGCTTATGACAAAGTTATAAAGACAACAAAAAAATGAGAGCAGCGGCAACAAGGACACGGTGACAGCGATCGATCGAAAAAAAAGAGAAAAGAGCTAAAACACCCAAGTTGAAACTAATATCCAAGATTGATTCCGTCAAGATGTTAGCAGATGTAGAGGCAAAGAAGTCAAGAAACAGAGCGACATTGCCAGCATTTGCTACAATCATACCCGTGATTTTCCAACTATTTTATGTTCCTTTTATGTACAATTGTTGCGGTGGTACGCCTTTTTTCACATTGTTGCCATATTCGCATCGGAAAAAGTTAGATCGTATTGCCCTCCAAGTGTCATTTTTAATATTACTTCAATATTCTTATCTAAAAATAGCACTATTGGCGACAATAAGTTGAACTCCCATTGTATTCCCCCAAGTACAATTTGTAGTTTTGTTCCCATATATCCATTCAAAAATGGCACTATGGGGACACAGTTATTATAGTGTACACCCCAAAGTACAATTTGTAATTTTGTTCTCATACATCCATTCAAAAATGGCAGTATGGGGACACAGTTATTATAGTGTACACCCCAAAGTACAATTTGTAATTTTGTTCCCGTATATCCATTCAAAAATGGCAGTATGGGGACACAGGTATTATAGTGTACACCCCAAAGTACAATTTGTAATTTTGTTCCCGTATATCCATTCAAAAATGGCAGTATGGGGACACAGTTATTATAGTGTACACCCCAAAGTACAATTTGTAATTTTGTTCCCATATATCCATTCAAAAATGGCAGTATGGGGACACAGTTATTATAGTGTACACCCCAAAGTACAATTTGTAATTTTGTTCCCATATATCCATTCAAAGATGGCAGTTTTTGGACATTAATGTTACAATTTTCTTCGTACAACAAATGTTATCTTTCTCCCTTTATTACTAGACCATAATATTGATAGTAAGGATAATAAGTGTTCTTTTCCGATAATAATATTTAATTTACATAATATAATATATCAAATATGGCATTGTGCCAATTAATCATGCACCAGTCATGACGGTACAAAGCATAAACATCTTAATCGTGTACTATCTTGAAAGTTATTTATGGATCTTTCTTTTTACCCTTTCACAACACTTGTCATGAAAACGATGTTAATTTGTCTAATTGAAACCATACCGTAGAAGTTCAGTGGTTGACTTAATGTGTCCTCGGTAATCCCTACAGAGGGGACCATTACAATAGAAACACAATCCACCCATCCATTCATTCATCACAATGTAAAGACTGAATTTAGCACTGAGACAAGAGTATATATTGCATACTAGAGGGTGGGTGGCTGATTTTGAGATGAGTAGGTGATAGTGTATGTATGTATGTATGTATGTATGTATGTATGTATGTATGTATGTATGTATGTATGTATGTATGTATATAAACAGAACGACAGACAGACAGACAGACAGACTGACAGATAGATAGATAGATAGATAGATAGATAGATAGATAGATAGATAGATAGATAGATAGATAGATAGATAGATAGATAGATAAAAATATAGATAGATAGGTAGGTCGGTAGGTAGGTAGGTGGGTAGGTAAGCAGGTAGGTAGATAGGTAGGTATTGGTATACATACATTTCCACTACATAATGTGTTCTAAAAATATAGAGAATTTACCTGAATTAATGATCGATAATGCGACGACAGGAATAAGTATTATTTTATTTTACAATGGACGTTGTACACATATACACATATATGTTTTAATTCCTGGTAGGTATCTGTATACTTTTCAAAGACGTTTATTTGGTTTTTATTCCATAACTGAGCAGTATCGTTCCAATTTATCTGTAGAATAATGGGAAATGTGTTGGAAGTTTGTTAGAATAACGATGAAGGCAGGTAAGGTCTTGTCTGATCTTGTCTTATTTAATTATAGACTGTCTTATTTTCACCATAAACAGATCATACAATCTTGATATTAATTGCATTTCACTATAAAAATATAATAGAATACTGTTGGCAGAAATGTTGAATAGGTTATAATTATTTCTTTAGAGTTATTGTTGTTGTTGTTGTTGTTCCTGTTGTAATATTTAACGCCATTTTTCAGCACACGATATGCTATACATGTGGCCAGTATTAATGGTGGAGGAAGCATCCGGGAAAACCCCCTGAAAGAACAACCGACACACGAGAAGCTACTGGCAAGCTTTCTTACATACCCACATTCCCAAATCTGAGACTCGAACCCACGCAGACAGAGGTGAGATGGCAGTGATCCGTAACGGAGAGCGCTTTAGACCTCTCGGGGCCCTTCTTTAGAGTAAAAGAATGTTTTGTTGTTGTTGTTCCTGTTGTAGGGTTTAACGCCATTTTTCAGCACAAGATAGGCTATACATGGCGGTAGTATTAATAGTGGGGGAAAAACCCGGAGAGCCCCGGAAAGAACCACCGAACCACGAGAAGCTACTGGCAAGCTTTCTCACATACCCACATTGGCTGAACCCGAGACTCGAACCCACGCATACAGAGGTGAGATGGCAGTGATCCGTATCGGACAGCGCTTTAGACCACTCGGCCACTCGGGACCCCTCTTTAGAGTTAAAAAAATGTTTTGAGAAAATCTCGTAGAGTTTAGCTATAATATATTATTTTGGGCAGTATCTTTGATTTACTTCCTGGTTTGATTATGTTTATCTACTCATACTTACTGACAAATGAAAGTTAAACCAAGGTAACACGAATACATGAAACAGCTATCGTGGCTAGGAAGATAGTAACTAGACAAGTCAGGTAAGGACAAAATGCTTGTATTTATAATAATACACATGATTATCTACCGCAAAAAAACTGCCATAAACCCATGGTTTATTGGGAGTTGTGAGAACGTGCAAATGACAGTTATACGAAAGTTTAAGGTGACCTTCCCATGACTAAAACAGTACAACATTTGTGCCTGTGTGTATGAGAGAGAGAGAGAGAGAGAGAGAGAGAGAGAGAGAGAGAGAGAGAGAGAGAGAGAGAGAGAGAGAGATTCGTTCAATACGATTTGCTTTGCATATAAACGTTCAGGGCTGTAGGAAACCTTGCGCAATGCCTGACGTTTTGTACTGTTCTCGTATGCATTTTCATTTGTCTTCTCATTATTAGATATTTTAGTTCAGAAATCAGTCGTGCATGTGTGTTAATATTTTTCTTAATTTGTACTCAGTGACATGTGACATATATTGGCAATATTCCAACTGCCAAATGAGTCTCTTTTTATAGATTTTGTATATATTATGTATGAAGATGAATAGACATGCCGTGTATAACAATACATAATTCATATGCATATTTGTTTAATTTATATAATATGAATATTAATCAATATACTGTGAATTTTTTGTTATTACTATAAAACAGAAGCAATATTGATTAACGTAGACTCAAATGAAAATGAGACATTGTTCACCATAATTAATAGAAGAATGTGCCACTGTCACGTGACTGGAAGAAAGGGAGTTATTTCAGATCATCTTGGAGTACCTTGTTAGAATAAATAAGTTGTGCCCTGTACTTTCAGCTTATAAATCTATACTTTGATTATTAGCCGATTATACCCCTCTTTGAAAAGTGGTACAAACCATATGTTTTAACGGCTAGCATATAGCCAGTATTGTGCCGATATGTCTGTCGCTAAAGCCTAAAGCCTACGTCAACAACTAATATTATGTTCATGTTATATGTATGCTACATGCCGACACAGCGAATCGACGTTATACGATCATACAAAAATACTCTCTTTTTTCACAGAAGCATTTTAGTCTCTCTCTCTCTCTCTCTCTCTCTCTCTCTCTCTCTCTCTCTCTCTCTCTCTCTCTCTCTCTCTCTCAATCTCTCTCTCTCTCTCTCTCTCTATCTCTCTCTCTCTCTCTCAATCTCTCTCTCATTTATTTTTGTCTAAAATTAGCACTGCTTAGCAGACACCATGAGGAAGATGAACGTAGAACGCAACATTTGTGCAGGATATGTTTTCTAAATAGCTCTTTATGATGAAAGACTTGAAAAGTTGACTATGCTGATTAAGGAAAATCTGATGCAAAGTCTCTCTTTATGAACATCTTATGGTGTCTCTATCCATCTAGTTTTTGATCATTGTATATAAAAAAGAAGAAAGAGCGAGCGATATAATTAATCAGGATATGTATGGATGGGCTACATGGTGACATAAACTAGTATTTCAGTCTTATGGAAAATCTAACAATTCCCAGCGTAATATCATCGACTAAAAATGATTGCGACTTACTATTTATAAGCCACGCAAATAATTGGCCAATGTTTTAATTTGTTGATGTGTGTGTGTGTGTGTGTGTGTGAGAGAGAGAGAGAGAGAGAGAGAGAGAGAGAGAGAGAGAGAGAGAGAGCACGCTATAGGTTAAAATTAGATAAATCGCTGTCATTAGTTCCTGACTCAAGCGTTTCTGAATACGTATTGTCCTCATTTGTAATGCTTTATAAAATCTCTCACTTCAAGGAACTCTCTGCTGCATGGACACCTGACTGTAGGTCCCCACTGGTACAATAATGTATTCTCGTCGAGTCCATCTTTGAATGTACAACATATACTCTGTGCCTTCAGCACCGGCTCTAAAACTACTCATAAGGTTATATCACAATAACGATACCACACATTTTTTGTTTCCTAATTAGGACCAAAAAAAGGTTAGAATAAGCGCATTACTGTTATCAGATGTATAATCGAATTTAACAAAGATTTGCTGTTGCCATTTTCATAAAGTTTCAGCATTACTAACACATATATGGACTACTGAAAACATGATGGCGACAGGCCTTTGTCGCACCTGAATATTTACTTGACTTGTCGTCATAACGGCCTCATTTGTTTACCTGTCGCTAGCCGATTATTTCTAAAGGTATGGTTGTAGATAATGGGAGAGATAAAACGAGTACAGTCTGTATAGAGTTATAGTTACTGTTAACGAATGACTTGTAACTTATCCTTGCCAAACGATATCCAATACCAGACTATCGTCTCACCTTAATAAGAAATACAGCGAACGATATTGATTATTGACGATCAATATTATAAACAGAGACTCATAAATTATTATCTGTGTACAAAGGTATAACTACTTGCAGTCCGTCCTCAAGGGCAATTTCGTTTTCTATAAAAATTATATTGAAAAATAAATATTGGGCTCTCCTAATCACATAGAATATATATAATCTTTCCGTCATTTCTAAAAGAATACCAATTGCTGAAAAAAGGTCATATATTCTGAGTGCATTTCTCATCCCCTATGATATATATGGCATCGTCTTCTAAACTAGCCTAAACTAAACTATATTACGAATGATTATCTTACCATGAAGTTTAATATGGTACATAGAAATGAGGTTTGACGGCTCATACTTACTGTTTACACCACTTTTGCTGGACAGCGTTATTATATATATATATATATATATATATATATATATATATATATATATATATATATATATATATACATATATATGGTAAGAGCAGTAGGGGTATTAATTTATTTAGGGTAAAATAACTAAGATTATTACTTAATCTTGCATACAGCTGAGAGAGAGAGAGAGAGAGAGAGAGAGAGAGAGAGAGAGAGAGTCCGTTGCACTAGTATGCTTATATCTTTGTGTACTCTTCAGTCTTTTTTACCCTTCCTATTCTGGTACTAGTAATATATTCAGTCGCATGCATGTGTTTAAATACATTTCGGCATTTTATGTATATACACATGTGCATGTAGGACCCTACTTATAAAGTTGCTTAATGAGATTATATGTGTATATTGTATGCGTGGATGGATGGATGGATGGATGGGTGGATGAATGGATGGATGGTTGGTAGGATCGATGGACAGATGGATGGATGGACGGATGAAGAAATTGATCTGATGGTCAGACGGGTTGATATAGGGATAGAAAGACAGTCTATAATGCGTAGGACCAATATACTTTAAGCTTTTAACTTCTGTAATTTAGGTACTGTGTTATTTAGGTACTGTGTTTTTAGTTACTGTGTTATTTAGGTACTATGTAATGTAGGTAATGTATTATTTTGGTACTGAGCTTCGACTTGAAAGAGGAAACATAAATTGTATGTGTTTTATTTTCTTCTTCAGGGTCAACCAAATTTGAAAGAATTTCGAATTGCACTGATCTGTGATAAGAAACACAGCATCACAATTTAATATAGATAGCAGCTTACGTCAGCCCCCAACATGAGGTAAGTAAGCATCAATAAAACAGCTAAGCTTCCATTATCCGAAATTGTCGGACTAAAGAAATAAATTTCCATTATCCAAACTTGTCGGACTAAAGAAATAAGCTTCCATTATCCGAAATTGTCGGGACTAAAGAAATAAACTTCCATTATCCGGAATTGTCGGGTAGAAGAATAACATTTCAGATCATCGAGTCTCTGTATAAATGCTGTAGGGACTTGGGATTTGTCCAGATGAATCCGAAACACTGATAACAATTGATATACTGTAATATTTTGTTTATATTAATGTCAGTATATTTGTCACAGCTTTCAAGATATTTGTAAGTTTTCCTTGGTTTGATTAAAGCCATTTCTACATGTGCACCCATTCCATTTTCCATGGACTCTGAGAAAGCAATGTTTTCGCAAGCATACTTTTCGCACGTCTATATTTATTAAAAAAAACCCGATATTGTTCTTTGTAATATGATGATCACGATTCGATATGCACGATCTATTTATATCTGACATACCTATATTATCGGGATACCGCTCTAGTGGTCTAAGTGAGAGCGTCCCCCTTGAACGTATGAGGTCGCGAGATGGAACCCCAAACGAGTTATACCAAAGACTTACAAAAATGTTATTAGAAGCTGCCTCGCTTGGCGCTCGACATTAAGAGGTTAAGTGTTATCACTGTTCGGCCTGGTGTCAGGATGTTACTGGATGGTAATTTACAGTGTGTAATTTTCGAATTACTCTGCCCTTCATGTCGGCAGTATGATGCCCCAGTGCTTGACAACAATGTAAACTAACTCACTGCAGACATTCTAGTGATACGACTAAAAGTGTTAAGGGTACGTTAAAAATCTAAATCACACACACACACACACACACACACACACAAACACACACACACACACGGTAAATTAAACTGTAAACGGACTCTTGTGATACAATCGGCCAAGAATGAGTCAGCCGTTCTATGCCGTTCCGTGTCCGTACGTTCCAACGTCTGTTTGTTCATCTGCAGTGTTGCACATTGGATCTCAAAGACAGGGGACGATACGTGTCCCTCATACACACACATACACACACACCGATTTGGAGGGCCGCACACAATTTAAATTGTAGTAAATGATGCACTATTAGTGATGAAAAAGGAGTGAAAGAAGAGTAAATAGTTGGAATGTTTCACACATGGACACACAGCTTCTATAGACAAGCAACAAGTCGGAGACACGAAGAAAAAAAGCAACACTTAAGGACAGATTTAGCTTAATTATTGACCCAAGAAGTGTGTTGAAAATTCTGACATCGACATTAATGCATTATGGAGTCATGTGGTTTTAATAAGGAACACGGCTTTTCGATTTTGAACCAAATATTTATCTCAGATTTGGAGGTCCCGAGTGGCCTAGTGGTCTAAAACACTCACCGTTACAGATCATTGCTATCTCACCATTATCTGCTTTGGTTCGACCAATGTGGGTTTATAAGAAGGCATGTCAGTAGTTTCTCGTGGGTCGGTGGTTCTTTCCGGGGTTTTCCAGCATTCTTCCTCCACCATTTATACTGGCCGCCATGCATATCCTATATTGTGCTGAACAATTGTGTTAAACCCTACAACAACAACAGCAATAACAATCTCAAGATTGTGTCTCCATTATCACTTGAGAAACAACGGCATCAAGTTTGGCTGCAAAACTATGCAAATTTTGACAAACGAGTATAGATAATGTGATCGATATGGTGATAGCTGAAACTCATTGCCAGATGGGGTTTTTAATAAAAAATATGGGATTATTCATCTTGAGGTTAGGTACAACTTGACTCCATGAATCACAGTACACGTGAGAATGAGATGCAAGGGACACATTGTCGAAGAAACATAAGCGATCTGAACGGTAGATTTCTATGTTTTAAGCCAACTAACGCTTTAACAGCACACAGTATTTGTTAGGCGAGGTCCAAAGAGGTAAACAGTTATCACCAATATCTTCAAGCAAAATAAGACTATGTGCCTTAATAGAGACAACTCTTGCTGAAGGATCAATCTCTCCAAACCATTATGGTGTACAGTTTTTAAATTCAATTAGTTTGCCACACTATATGTATATATGTATTCGTGGATATTGTTTTGTTCTTGTTGTGACCTTATGTTTTTCCATATTTCCTTCTTTAAATATGTTTGAACGGAACATTACCTCCATTACCTATTGAATTATTATCTTAATTAATATTTACTTTGCCAACATGCAAGAGGTGCGTTGTATATTTTGTGATCGGGAGAGAATTCCGCACCAGTCAGCTGCTAAATTCAGTAATGAGAGTTCAGACCTCAACTCTGTCAAATCACTGAAATTCCATCAATACTGAAGGACTAGTATATATGGGTGTGGCTAACCAGGTTTGGTTGAAAAGAAAGTTATATTTTAGTTAAATGAATCTTTTGAGAGCTTATCCTAGCTTAACTGAGACCTTGGCAACAATCCCTTTATACATTACAAATGAATGAAAGAAATGATTAAGTATTATGATTTTTTTAATACATGATGCTTTTAGCTTTTTCAATTGGCAAGGGGTGCTAACAAACGGGAAATTATGCGAATTCTAAAGTAAAAGTCATTCTGAAGTAAAAGTCATACTGAAGTAAAAGTCATACTAAAGTAAAAGTCATACTGAAGTAAAAGTTATACTGAAGTAAAAGTCATACTAAAGTAAAAGTCATACTGAAGTAAAAGTCATACTGAAGTAAAAGTCATACTAAAGTAAAAGTCATACTGAAGTAAAAGTCATACTGAAGTAAAAGTCATACTAAAGTAAAAGTCATACTGAAGCAAAAGTCATACTGAAGTAAAAGTCATGCTAAAGTAAAAGTCATACTAAAGTAAAAGTCATACTGAAGTAAAAGTCATACTAAAGTAAAAGTCATACTGAAGTAAAAGTCATACTGAAGTAAAAGTCATACTAAAGTAAAAGTCATACTAAAGTAAAAGTCATACTGAAGTAAAGTCATACTAAAGTAAAAGTCATACTGAAGTAAATGTCATACTAAAGTAAAAGTCATACTAAAGTAAAAGTCATACTAAAGTAAAAGTCATACTGAAGTAAAAGTCATACTGAAGTAAAAATCATACTAAAGTGAAAGTCATACTAAAGTAAAAGTCATACTGAAGTAAAAGTCATACTAAAGTAAAAGTCATACTAAAGTAAAAGTCATACTAAAGTAAAAGTCATACTGAAGTAAAAGTCATACTGAAGTAAAAGTCATTCTGAAGTAAAAGTCATACTGAAGTAAAAGTCATACTGAAGTAAAAGTCATTCTGAAGTAAAAGTCATACTAAAGTAAAAGTCATACTAAAGTAAAAGTCATACTAAAGTAAAAGTCATACTGAAGTAAAAGTCATACTGAAGTAAAAGTCATTCTGAAGTAAAAGTCATACTAAAGTAAAAGTCATACTAAAGTAAAAGTCATACTAAAGTAAAAGTCATACTGAAGTAAAAGTCATACTGAAGTAAAAGTCATACTGAAGTAAAAGTCATACTAAAGTAAAAGTCATACTAAAGTAAAAGTCATTCTGAAGTAAAAGTCATACTGAAGTAAAAGTCATACTGAAGTAAAAGTCATACTAAAGTAAAAGTCATACTAAAGTAAAAGTCATACTGAAGTAAAAGTCATACTAAAGTAAAAGTCATACTGAAGTAAAAGTCATTCTGAAGTAAAAGTCATTCTGAAGTAAAAGTCATACTGAAGTAAAAGTCATACTGAAGTAAAAGTCATACTGAAGTAAAAGTCATTCTAAAGTAAAAGTCATTCTGAAGTAAAAGTCATTCTGAAGTAAAAGTCATTCTGAAGTAAAAGTCATACTGAAGTAAAAGTCATACTGAAGTAAAAGTCATTCTAAAGTAAAAGTCATTCTGAAGTAAAAGTCATTCCGAAGTAAAAGTCATACTGAAGTAAAAGTCATACTGAAGTAAAAGTCATTCTGAAGTAAAAGTCATACTGAAGTAAAAGTCATACTGAAGTAAAAGTCATACTGAAGTAAAAGTCATACTAAAGTAAAAGTCATTCTAAAGTAAAAGTCATACTGAAGTAAAAGTCATTCTGAAGTAAAAGTCATTCTGAAGTAAAAGTCATACTGAAGTAAAAGTCATACTGAAGTAAAAGTCATTCTAAAGTAAAAGTCATTCTGAAGTAAAAGTCATACTGAAGTAAAAGTCATACTAAAGTAAAAGTCATTCTGAAGTAAAAGTCATTCTGAAGTAAAAGTCATACTGAAGTAAAAGTCATTCTGAAGTAAAAGTCATACTGAAGTAAAAGTCATTCTGAAGTAAAAGTCATTCTGAAGTAAAAGTCATACTGAAGTAAAAGTCATACTGAAGTAAAAGTCATTCTGAAGTAAAAGTCATACTGAAGTAAAAGTCATTCTGAAGTAAAAGTCATACTGAAGTAAAAGTCATTCTGAAGTAAAAGTCATACTGAAGTAAAAGTCATACTAAAGTAAAAGTCATATTAAAGTAAAAGTCATTCTCAAGTAAAAGTCATACTGAAGTAAAAGTCATTCTGAAGTAAAAGTCATACTAAAGTAAAAGTCATTCTGAAGTAAAAGTCATTCTGAAGTAAAAGTCATACTGAAGTAAAAGTCATACTGAAGTAAAAGTCATACTGAAGTAAAAGTCATACTGAAGTAAAAGTCATACTAAAGTAAAAGTCATTCTGAAGTAAAAGTCATACTGAAGTAAAAGTCATACTGAAGTAAAAGTCATACTGAAGTAAAAGTCATACTGAAGTAAAAGTCATTCTGAAGTAAAAGTCATACTAAAGTAAAAGTCATTCTGAAGTAAAAGTCATACTGAAGTAAAAGTCATACTGAAGTAAAAGTCATACTGAAGTAAAAGTCATACTGAAGTAAAAGTCATTCTGAAGTAAAAGTCATACTAAAGTAAAAGTCATACTAAAGTAAAAGTCATACTAAAGTAAAAGTCATACTGAAGTAAAAGTCATACTGAAGTAAAAGTCATTCTGAAGTAAAAGTCATACTAAAGTAAAAGTCATACTGAAGTAAAAGTCATACTGAAGTAAAAGTCATACTGAAGTAAAAGTCATACTAAAGTAAAAGTCATACTAAAGTAAAAGTCATTCTGAAGTAAAAGTCATACTGAAGTAAAAGTCATACTGAAGTAAAAGTCATACTAAAGTAAAAGTCATACTAAAGTAAAAGTCATACTGAAGTAAAAATCATACTGAAGTAAAAGTCATACTAAAGTAAAAGTCATACTGAAGTAAAAGTCATACTGAAGTAAAAGTCATACTGAAGTAAAAGTCATACTAAAGTAAAAGTCATTCTGAAGTAAAAGTCATACTGAAGTAAAAGTCATACTGAAGTAAAAGTCATACTAAAGTAAAAGTCATACTAAAGTAAAAGTCATACTGAAGTAAAAGTCATACTGAAGTAAAAGTCATACTAAAGTAAAAGTCATACTGAAGTAAAAGTCATACTGAAGTAAAAGTCATACTGGTCATGAATGTGCATTTACTCTAACTGAATACATTTTTAGTTGTTGTTATAAAATTTAATACTCAGATAGTTTAATAAAAGCATATTCAATCCTAAATGCTAAATGTTATTCACGTCAAATGTCATCATACAACTTCGAGACGAACATTATTGATTATTGATTATTGATCGCTACGGAATTTTACAATGGTAGCCAGGTCAAGAAAAAATAATTTCGGGAATATGGTAAGACATTACAAGAAGGAATTAATTAGGTTTAAAAGCGCACTGCTTCCATTGTAGCATCACAGCGTGCAAAAGTCAATCCGTTTTGTCCTGGATCACACATTTAGATTGACCTCTGAAAGCAAACGTCCACATGATTTGCCAATGTGTTTGCCGTTAAATACTTCTCGGGGTGTATAAAAACAATGATCGTGCAAATCATTATCGAAGTATGAGCTATCAAAATGAAATGAGTAATTGCCATTCAAAAGAATGTGCAATCCAAAAACAGCAAACAAGTAATTATTACGAAAATAATCGGTTCTAAACGCATACATGTCCTATATGATTTTACTTTAGGACTACTGCAAAATTGCCATCTTTTAAGTTCTTTTGTAATTTGTTATAGTCGATATGAAATGTTCATGAGCGGCTGGGGGGGGGGGGATGGACAAACAATTGCCATAAAAATATACATTGTTCTCTTCAATTTCTCCGATAAATGATATGTATTATTTTCTTTAGGTTAAACCAGAGATTTAACATTGTAAATACGTAGGTGCTTCAGTGGCTGAGTCGGACTGCGTTGATCTGGGATAACACAAATCGTATGACAAATCAACACTAGTACTGGCATAGGTATGGAACGAAATCAGCCCAACACACGAGGTAAGTATTTATGAACAGAACACATGACATCCATTATCTGTCTTTTCGGCTTGAAAAGAGTGGATTAAACAATCGACGTTTTAAACTAACAAGTCTGTATCAGGTTTTGTTGGGGTTATAATGCAGATTCTGAAATACTTATAGCATATACGTTTCTAATAATGTATTACCGTCTGTTATTAGTCTACCATAACCTGAAAGAAGTGGCTATCGCAGAAGATTTGTCATATCTGTGAGTGGATGTTTTTGTGCGAAACGTCAGATATAATTATTTTACGAAATAAACATGAGACGCCAAAATGAAGTTTTTTTTATGATAGAAGCAGACGGAACAGATTTTATTTGTTTATTAGTACTTGTCGACTCTTTAACTTTGAATACATTGTGACAAGATACCATTCAGTTAGTTTGTAAATTACCAAAGAAATTCGATGTGGCTGAGTGATTAGTGTGCCAATATTGTGACCAAAAGGGTGCGGGTTCGAATCTTGCCCAAGGTTGGCAGGGTTGGATCGCAGGGGTGTGTCACTGGGGGAAAAAAAGTACATTTCTTCCCTTTCATTGCATTTGCACGATATAACTCCAACTTTGATCATTTGTCCTTTTTTTAAGCATTACACAAGCTAAAATTTCATAATGTTTGTGGACACAGCATTAAACTCCTGGACGGGCGTACGAAAGCTGTATGGCGGCAAAATGATACGAATAACATAGACAATGTAGCGTTTACAAGCCAACCAATTAAAGCTGGACAGACACTTGAAATTTCTTTTGTGAATAAGGGGTATGTCAATATTGGTATTCGACACTCAGACCCAAACGACGTTAATGTTGTGGATCGTAAACCATTGTTTACAGAAATATTGGCGAAAGGATATTTGTGTAAAAAATTATATTTAATGGAGGATGGAGATCACATGAAGGTTTGCTACGAGAATATTGATGAACACCAAGAAACAGTTTTAGAGGGTAACGTGAAAGATTCAGCCGATGTTTGGATTTTCTTTGAGATTGTACACGGAGATGTGGAAGTGAAACTTAAAGATTTGGTGGAGAACAAGGATATGACATTTCATACAAAATATGGGCAGCAAATTGAACTCAGTCATGAACGGTGTTCTGCATATTTGAAAGAGGGTTTTCTCTCAGCTGCCGTCATTGTGGAATGCCCGTTATTCAGTGAGAAAACCTTTCAGATTTGCACACATGTTCTGCGCGATATACATGGTTCTGTGTACTTTCGTTTTGGGGTTTTGACCCAACCGCCAGATGATATGAAAACCTTTAGTGACCTAAACAAGGAGTTGCGTGTAGAGAAAGTAGATACGGAACCATCCATGATTTGGATAAGAGAGACCGTAATAAAGAGAGAAACATACCAAGGTTACTTTCATATTCGCCGGTCTAAAACAGGTGTTCTGACGCACAACATAACAGACGACTGTAGTGAGGAAACAGACAGTCCTCAAGTAGACCCCAATAAAGAAGCATGGCTTTTGCTTGACCTACACCAGATGGAGGTTACTGTCCACATAGAAGATGCAGACCAGCCTCAACCAGGTATAATTAGTGATACATTTTGTTCCTTTAAAATACAACGTTTCGTTTAATATGATAATTTCGTCCAGTTTAGGTCACAATACTTTTCTCAAGCAAAGTTACCATAACGAGAATTCTATATTGTTCTACTATACTTTAGGAAAACGCATATTTGTCGTGGAGATTCCCCATAATATATAACAATTATCCTTTAATTAGCCACGCACGTGCAGGAACCGAGGGTCAATGGATTTGTTCCACCTTGTCAACACTTAACGCTACATGTCAAACTTCTTTATATCTATGAAAAGGCGTCTTTTGCACTCTTTTAAATTATTGTTTATGGTTTATGTCATAAATAATTACATGATGTGTTCAAACTTCATAAACTTTGCAAAGAAATCCGATCTATCAAAGATTTAACGATGGTTTACGCGCTTGTTGCAGATCATGTGGTGATGCCCTCCTTTTGTCTCGTAAGTCATTTATTCTCGTAAGTCATTTTTCTTTCATAAAATCTATGATACAAAATTAATGAGCTTGATGCATATGTTCCCAGCTTAAAAATCTTTTGTGTGACGGCATGGCTGATGCCTTTTTTCGGGGGTGGGTCAATGGTGAAATATAGACAAGAGGCTTTCTGCTCTTAACAATTTTAGGGTTACAGCGCTGAGTTCATTGTCCGTAACGATGTGCGGGACCGAGAGAAGAACGGAGTTTGTAACACAATGATTGGCGATTTTTCATCATCAGTCATAGAGCCAGCTCTGCTTTTCGTAATTATTGAACTCCAGCTCTGCTTTTCGTGATGAATGAACTATTTAATTGTCAACTTTCTCTCCAAATTGTTAAGACGATTTTAATAAAATATATATATATATAAATGCTTTCCACGTACATGGGACGATAATATTGCAAACGTATTCTTCGGCTTTTCTTTCCAGCTATTTATCATTTATTCGCTATATTATTAATTAATTATAAAAATTACAAGGTTTTATGTTCTTTCTTCTTCACCATCTAATGTATATGATTTCATAGATTATCGGCCATGTTTTCTCTGCATGAAAGGTGAAGACGAAAGACAATTTTACAAGATTTACTTGTAAAATTGTTTTATCTTAAGAACATCAAATAAGAAAATGAATTCATGATAACTTTCATGACTGAAGTGACACGACTGGGTTTTTTCCTTTAAAGTATAAACCGTCCGTGACGATGATAACATAAAAAGAGAAGAAGAAAAAAACATGTTAACTAATTTAAAGTTTTGAGTAAGTGTTGGTGTTGATATCCTCAAGACGATCGACGTCATAATGAACACTACGTCAAAATGACGTCAGTATAATACATTACTAACCTGATTTGACATAATTTATCCTTCCTGGTATAAGTTTTCCTTTATTGCACTTGAACGGTTTTAAATAACATATTTTGTTTCCAGCATTAATTTACACGTTTTGTTTTAGTACTAATTTACATATTTTGTTTTCAGTATTAATTTACATGTTTAGTTTTCAGTATTAATTTAATTTTGTTCAGTCTGGATATTCTTTCTTCATCTCTATCCTCGCCCACCTCTCCTTTACTGACTTTCTATGTAATTTAATATTGTTGTCGGTACTTTTGAGTTGAATGAAATATTAGTCTCAAGTATGAGATTGTTGCACATCAAGTATCAAAAATATTAAACAAAAGTTACTAACATGGCAAATCATCAATAACAGCCCCCATTCACTGACTTAAAATCTTGTACATCTATTGTTTTCTTTCGATATAACTGCATGTATTAAGTTTGCATAACAATAAGACGATCCAAATGTATTTGCTATGCCTTTTACATTAAGTACCCGACATTGATCTCATATTCTGGTCACGCCATGTTGACGCTAAGACATTTTTGAACTTTTTATACCATCTAGAGTGTAAAGATACATATGATACAACCTGGAGTGTAAAGGTACATTTTACGCCATATAGGATGTGGAGATACATTTTATGCCATATAGAAAAGGGACATACATTTAAAAATAATATACAATGTCGAGATGCATTTCATATCATACATAATGTGGAGATACATTTAATACCATTTATAATGTGGAGATACATTTCATACCATATAGAATGTGGAGATACATTTTAAACCGCAAAGAGTGTAAAGATATATTTTGTACTATCTAGAGTAAAGATACATCTTTTGCAATCTAAAGTGTAGAGATATATTTGATACAATCTAGAGCGTTGTTTTAAAGACGGACAAAGTTCAAACTATGCGAGAATATGGCAGCTTACAAGGACGATTATGATTCGCAACTACTTCTAAAATATCAGTAGTTCGGAACAAAGGAAAATGTGCTCAGAGCAGTTATGTCTAAGCCAAAGCTAATTTATTACATTTGATCCTCTCGCAGGGAATTGTGGTGCAAAAAGTTCACATAATACCCTTCTTGCAAAATTGGCAAAGATTGACAACCCGGGTACCAACTTTGTTAATTGTTTTCCAACTATTTAAATGAAGATATGGTTACAGCCGAATGGACGGACTTGAATAAGATAGATACTAGAAAATTCCTCGTTAAAGGGCGCTGATAGTTACGAAACCTATTTGAATGTTTATACGTTTATGTCTGAGTAATGTCAATAAATATTTCTATTGCATTGATAACAAATGGCCATTTTGAAATCTCTTACAGATAGGCGGAACAGAGATACAACCGAATCCAGATTTGTGCTAATAAGTGGACTAAGAAACACTGAAAACAAAGATGAACTGACGAAACATTTAGAAAATGCCTTAAACCGCCGAAATACAGTGGTAAAAATTGTCTACGGTAGCAGTTCAGACAAAGTAGTTGTTACCTTCAAGGATCAAGTTAGTAAGTATACACTTCCGTTCTTCTTTGTTCGTGCTAATTCTTTTATTGTTATTTGAATTGAAACTGTGGATTAGAATTAATCTACAATCCAACGAAACTAGCAATAAACTAAGATATTATTTTCCGTTACTTGTGTATTTTATGCTACCAAAGTAAATGATTACATAATCTAGAAGTGGATAAGAAAGACATGTATTGTGGACAGGAGCCAGTGTCTATTGGCCGATATATGTTGTTTATTCGTATGAATCTAGAATTATGTGAAATATAACATTCCATCTCGGCATCAAAAGTACTATAAATCCTTTGTTTGCTGTAATACCTTCATATTATATAAGACCCGTAAGTTTTCTAGATCTATAAATATGAGATGTTAGAAATATATCCTTAAAAGGTTTGTATTGCTTTTCTAATAGTGTGATCGTAACAGCTGGTAAGATGCCAATCGCAATAACATAATTTCATCGGGGTAATGATTAAATATAACATTTGTGAAATCTATTAAGGCTTTCAAAAGTTGGACATTATTCAGCTCGTTCCCTAAATTAAGTATTACATAATTACCCATTTGAAATCTACTGTTTGTGATGTGTACCGCGAAATAAAGCGAATTACTTGAGTACAGTATTGGAAGTTCAACGACAGAACGGTTAGTGATGCGATATGGTTGAACAAATATACCATAATTTTAGGAATCGAAAATGTCTGTGCAATTGAAGATAATCTAATCCCTTAGGTATGTGTTCGAAAATATTTACACTTACAGATTAATACAAATAATGTTGTGTAAAAGTCTACAAAACAAAAAATCTGGAATATTTCAAAAGTTCTCTGCGCTTTTTTTGTGTAACCTGCTTCTATTTTGACGTATTTTGTTATGAATTATTTTATATGTGCATTCGTTGTACCGCATACATAAATGAACACAAATGCATGAAAAATGTGTTACTTTAATTTATAGATCCCGCGTTCCTCCAGATCTTTTTAGAAAAAACAGCACATCGCTATAAAATCGAAGCTATTCAGGAGCCAACTGTAGTACAAGTTCTCATGATCCCAAAGAATCAACCATTCTTGAGAACTGTACTAACATACATGAAGAACGAAAGTAAATCAGGAGGCACAAAGGCTGCTGACTATCATGGACAACCTGATCCCAACTGTGGTTACTGCTTGATCAACCTGAAAGATCCGAAAGGTATGGATAATTTTGAGACCACATGGTTATATATATATATATATATATATATATATATATATATATATATATATATATATATATAATTAAATCAAGAATTAGCCACTTATATATAAAAAATTCAGTTTCCCGGAACAACAAGCTAACTGGAAAATGTAACTTGCCCTTGGAAACGTTGAGCTTGCCCCAAATATTATATCCCATCATGAATTAAACAATAGGACAAACTATAGCATGTTTTAGGAAATCGCACTGTATTTATTTAAACCTTGTACCTTACCGCCACATGCCAACATTTAATGTTTTCGAACAAAATTACGTAAACAATGTAATCAAATAGGCAGATAATAACGAGTTCAAATGCAGACGTTAAAAGTAGCAATTTCCATATATACAGAGATCAGAGATAAATTGAAACGATATTTGGAAATATATACATTTGTGTTGTTTCTGTGTGTGTGTGTGTGTGTGTGTGTGTGTGTGTGTGTGTGTGTGAGAGAGAGAGAGAGAGAGAGAGAGAGAGAGAGAGAGACTAAAATGCTTCTGTGAAAGAAGAGAGGATTTTTGTATGATCGTATAACGTCGAGTAATCATATCTATAGGTCCATACGTCGGTCTGATGCCTTACAACCGTGAGTTTGGTCGAACCGAATTTGGAATTTGAGACTTCAACCGCGAATCGGGCAATGGCATTAGTAAATCCCTGTGTTATATATATATATATATATATATATATATATATATATATATATACTATGCTATTGCCTAGAAAAGTTGGAGAAACATAATGCTTAAAGAAAACAATCGTTATCGAAATATCAGTACAAGGAAATATATCACTCATGGTAAGATAAAGAACATACAAAGAATGGCATGCGCATAAACAATATATATTTATAGTGTAGTACGGAATAACAAAAATTATAAACCAGAGGAAAATAACAAAAGAGTTGTTTCGTTATGTCAATTAAATATTTCATCCTTCTCTATAATACTTATATATATATATATATATATATATATATATATATATATATATATATATATATATATATATATATATATATATATATATATATATATATATACTTTTAGGTACACATACCTACCAAAATAACGATTCGATCTTAGAATAACTTTTCACTCATTGTACGATCTATATTTTGACCTCTGTTTCTTTCCACAGTGGTCAATAGAGTTTGTAATAAGAGACACAACATATCAGGACACGATGTTATCATTTTACCGTATTACGATCAATTGAGGATAGCCGTAAACTTTGAAGATAGACCAAATGATCTAAAATCAGAGGAACTGGTCCTGAAAGAAATGGATCAACATATGTTGAAATTTATCCTTGAACAGATGAAGAAAGAATTTGGAGAGTTCCAGAAAGCACATCGGATTAAAATAGTAGGTCAAAGTGTCAATTCACTGACTTTCTCACCTAATTTGGATGACAGTTTCAGTACCTGTGATGATGTAATTGAACCAGAGTGGCAGATAAGAGTAGAAAAAGCATTCAGTGAGGAGCTTCTTTGCCAGTTGTGTGTAGAAAGCTTAGAAATAAAGGACGAAAGGAAGTGGAAGCATCTTCAGGACAAGAAAGAAGAACTCTGCAGGGGGGCACCAACAGTAAGTTTGTACCAGGATACATATAACAGAACCTTTACATTTGTATCAAGGAAGTCAGACGAGACTATTCTCAAATCACTGAAAGCTACGATTGAATGTGAAGAACCGTCGGAAGAATCTGTTACTGACAACTACGATGAATATAATCTGACGAAACTTAGAGCATTTGATGTACTTGGTTTCAAGGATGATATCGAATCTAAAACTCGTGTTAAACTTAGAATAAATGTGGAAGATGGTAAAATTGAGTTAATTGGCCTTAAAGAGAACAATCAGTTAGCTATGATTGAAATAGCCAGGACATTAGCATCACTTGCATACAAGACTTGCTCTCCGCCTAATACGGATTGTCTCAAAATTCTGAAATCTACTCAGATGACCGAAACAGTAAACCGTGCGATAGCAGCGAAACAACTCAGAGGTACTTGGGAAATCGTTTATGATGGTGATAATCAGCAAATCGTTATTTGCTATGAAGATAGCCACAACGTTACTTTTAAACAAATACAGGAGCTGATATTTGGACTTTTAGAAACATACGTCATTGCTATCGATGGTGAAATGGATCCGGAATCACTAAATGCCCTGAGGACTGAACTCGGACATATCGAAGAATCCTTAAAGCCGTTTGTACAAGTTAAACTTTTAGAAGAATTAAAACATGTTAGAATCACGTGTAGGAAAGACTTGATGGTTGAATGTAGACAAAAGGTCCAGAACTTCATCAAAGTCCACATCATTTGCACCAGTGAAGTTTCCATGAAGCCAGCTATAGCCGAGTACATGAATGATATTATGAAGTCACAGATTGAACACGCTCTTCAAGATGAGGGTGTAAATATTCATGACTTGAAGTTTAAGGAGAATAAGTTTTACATTACAGGTAATCAAAATGTTTTTGTGAACTGTTCGAAGGTTTTGCACATGCTAGCCTCTAAAGTGATAGTTACGTGGCGGCCAATTGAGCGCAGAGGAATACATAAGTATTTCACTAGCGGTGCAGGTAAAAACATGGAGTCAGGGGTAACTAATTGTCATTTGAAGATCCTTGGAAAAGATGACTTCCAAAACCAGAAGATTCGTGCAATAGCACTAACCGAAGTAGGCCAAGCCATTATCGTAGGAGTTTTGGACCCGTATAAGCAGCCTGTGGATGGAGTAGTAAATGAGATGAATGTAGACGGTAAACAATTTAAGAAAGGTAAGTTATAAATGATTGTAATTTAGTTATAATCAATTATGAAGAAAACCAAATCTAATACTAACATCGGCATTCAACAGAAAAGGCATTCGGTCACCGGATGGATAAACTGTTCAAAAGATGAAGTTTTTCTACCCATCTCAGAATCAGAGTCAATTTTCCTTGTACGATATCTTAATGTTAACTTAGAAAAAAAATAATTTTAATCAAATAATACAAACTAGTTTATCGCAACAATATTAAAGAGTAGAACACCGTTCTACTAGTTATAATCAAACAGTTTCTATTCTAGGAACAAACCTTGTGGCGCGTTTAAACAAAGTTTTGGCATACGTTCTCTACACTGTCCTCACAGTCTGAAATCTGATCGATTGACATTTTTCAAAAATATGCTGAATAATGATTTGCTTGGTTCTTTAGATATATTTTGACAAATATAATTCGTATTTAGACATTGCAAAATGATCAACGTTTATAGTAATTGCTGTCAGGTAATAGCTGAATTATATTTGTTAACTACAGGTGGCGAAGCAGTTGAGAGAGAAATTGATCATTATATTAGTTCCAAGGGACAATTGACTGAAGGTGAAGTGTTCATCACTGCTTCAGGGAAACTTCCATCTTTAAAGATTCTGCATGCTGTAGCACCAACATGGCGAGGTGGGACTGAAAACGAGGACAAAACATTGGAAAAAACAATCGAGAAAATTCTCTCCACGGCTGAGTCAGAGTCACTCCGATCCATCGCGATGCCAATGATCGCATTTGGATATCCAACCAAAAGAGCTTCTGGGGTAAGAAAAATGTTGAAATTGGTAAATTCCTGCCCATTGGGTACAAAGGAGGCACATACATTTAGCTTTCCGTTTTATGTAGTTTCAAGCGAAACCTGAACATTGGTGAATTCGTTTTCTCTCAATTACATGATCACTTACAAATTGCTCATTGCTATGTTTAACTGCTCTTGCTGGTACTTAGAGTGGATATGACTATGTATAGTTAAGATGGACTCTTAAGTGACTCTCGCGATAACAAATGATGGAAACTGGATGTGGGTATCAAAATCGCGTCATTAAGTGTTTCTCGTACTTCATTTGCATCAATTCTATATCAGGCATATTGAGGGTATTGTCTCATTTTAACTTGAGAAGCTAAATAAATGCGTATCTCCCAATTAATGAAAAATAAAACTGAGAGTCCTCTTTTGAATACTCACAAAAGTACAATTTTAAATAATATATTTTATTCCAATATAATATATAGATTTTGGGCACGATATATGCTATATTAGTACGTATGAGGATCATTAATCAACAAAACTGGACCTAATGTCCAATTAGGTTACATCGTGCACTATTATTCACAGAAATCATATAAGTGTAATAGATTTTAAAAACTAAAGCGCACCAATTTTTCTTTTAAGAAGTCCAGACTTGTGTATGCAGTTCTTGCTAAAAAATAAGCTGACCATTAGCCAGTTTTACCATGTAAGGTTTGACGCTGACCAATTGAAGAAAAACTCATCATAGTATTTGATAATAATTGATTTTCGTTTCATCCACATAATGTGGAATAATTGACCAATAGCCGAATTTAGAATTTCGTAATTATTTTTGTTTTCATTCATTCTTTGGTATATGGGATTACAAAAACATCATGAAAAGTTCAGATGGTTTCCACTGGTCTAAAGTTTTGAGAAGATATGCAGTTCTCATCAATACTTATATTAATTCATAATGTGTGTTATAACACCAACTATGTCTAACGTTATGAAATAAATAATTAAGTTATCTTTTCTATAAATATAATGATCTAGGGAGAGATTATTGATAATTATCAGTAAGTACAGAAACACTAAACTTTGTTGAAGTAGAAACTGCTGATAAAGTTTAAAATAGCAAATTTAAAGACTCAAACAGATATCAGCAGTAAGGTATTACCTACTGGAAGTGAACCTCAGACAAAAGATGGACAATTCTTTTTCCTTTTCAGATAATCTTGCAGACAATCATCAAGCATTGCCCCACAAGGTTTAAATCTATCCGCGAAATCTACATTTGTGATACAGACGCTAATAAACTTCAAGCCTTCCAGAGATTGGCAGAGGACATGTTTAGATCTCAATACTTTTTCATTCCACATGGACAAAATCTAACGCTTGGCAAAAGTAAGTGTAATTTACCCACAATTGGAACTAATAAATAAAGTAATCAAAGAAAGGGACATATATTTAATTCTGAGAAATTATAGTTTTGTTACATCAATTGATTGGAAGGTTTGTAACAGATTAACTTACTTTGATTTTGGGCTGGTTAATTTTTCTTACTATATATATATATATATATATATATATATATATATATATATATATATATATATATATATATTATGTTCCAATGAAAATCTTCAAATTAATAAGCATTTAATTATTGATAATTGTTGTGATAAAATGTGATAAAATGTGTTCATGTGTGTTCAATTTCTGTGTTCTTATATAATGTACATGTTGGCAAGCTTCATCAGCTCCCCCACTTGTAGAAAAACTAGAAATGCTATTCTAACGAAAATATTTGCAGCATGCTCAACGAGACGTAGAATTACGATAACGAGGACGCGAAATGGGAAGAATAAGAGTTTAAATTCTTTTCATGATTAAAACGTTTTCAAAACAAAAACTAGCTTTGTTGCGAGATGTTATTGTTTATTGAATATAATTGGGTATATACGATAAATGCCGAGGTAGTTACCTCTTGAAATTAGGTAATTTAGACCTTTGATTGATTTATGTCATTGTGTCATAAAATACATTTAATATTAGGCAATGGATGATCTTTTTATTCAGCACTTGCACAAAATCCCAAAAAGAATCACAGAGAGGGGTGGCAGACTATCGTTCAGAGGAGAGGTATTAGAAAAATACCTCTGCCAGATGGTAGAGAAATAATAATTGCTTGGGGAGACTTGGCCAGGTTGTCAGACTGTACACCACCTTTACAGGTAATAATTCCCCTGACTGTCTAGTGCCCTCATGTTATGAAGGGTGCTGATGTCTTTGAATGTAAATTAATGGCATCTTTTCAAATATTAAATGTAAAAGAGTCAGAGGAGGAATGAAACGCAGAGACACGCTATGTTTGTCGGGCTAGTTTTACGATTTTGTTTTGAGTTTTATTACTATTAATACGATATTATGTTGCCTGTACTTGTTACGCCCTTACCTTAAAATAATTTCCTCTCGGTCTTAGTTTGTATATTAAATTTACCTTCTTTGTATGCCGTTCGATAAGATAGCTTACGCAAGAGTTTTTTAATCACATTAGCCACTTTTATGCTCCAATTAATATCCCATTGTATTGTGCTACACGCTAGATTAGTAATTGCTTTTTCTTCATTTGCTGGAGTATTGAGTCAAGCATCTTATTTGTTGTACTAAATAGAACTAATAATAATAATGAGGACTTTGTATAGCGTCTAATCTTTCTAAGCTCTTAACGCTTTACACCATCAATAATGATATGACTACACTACAGAACAACAAATGACAAAAACAAAATTAATTGGAAAACATAAAAACATGCTGAAAACATATAAGATACAAAACATGATTAGGTCGCTAAGTTTGTCCCTGCAGTGGAAACAGGTGAGTCTTGAGAGCACTCTTAAAAGGTAAAAGGGACCACTGTGTCTTTGTGTCTAATTTCAATGGGCAATTCGTTCCACATCGCCGGGCCCTGGTGTGCAAACGAACGTTGTCCATATGACTTTATTTTTATCTTGGGAACAATAAGTATACGATTATCAGAAGATGAGCATAAGGATCTAGCTGGTGTATACACATGGATGAGGCTGGATAGGTATGTTGGACTGGAGTCTGTCATTTAAATATAGCACAGAGAACAAATTTTGCGTTTGATTCTGTATCGAATTGATAGCCAGTGTAGGGTACAGAGCAGTGGTGAGGTGTGCTCTGATCAAGGTACTCTAACGATGATCCGTGCAGCTGTGTTTTGAACTTTTTGAAGTTTCTGGAGTAAATATTGTGATGAACCCGACAGAATTGAGTTACAATAGTCCAGTCTTGAAAGTACTAATGAACACACAAGTGTTTTTGTGGTATCAACTGAAAGATATTTACGAATGGAACTGATGCGTCTCAATTAAAGATATGCAGCCCTGCAGATGTTCATGACATGTTGGTGCAATGTGAGAGTACTGTCTAAAGTAAGGCCTATCCTAGATTCCGTATTGACTGTGAGAATTTAATGTTGGTGTTGCTGATATTTATTATCTGAGTTAAATGATGTGAATGAGAAAGTCTTTGTGATACTTATAATATTGGTCTTTGAGAACATTTAATATAAGTAATACCACAATGCGGCATAATAATGACAATCCAAACTTGGGAAATTCATAATATTACAATATGTTAAATGTATGTATTATAGCCTCTGCAAACTTAAGCTGGCAAAGAATGATATCGAACGGCTAACATATCTGATCACTTCTTGGCTGATATGAACACTCATGCGACATTTTATATATATTAAAAAAATCAGAATTCCGAGTAGTAAAGGGAAAATCGAATCAGTTCTACATCTTATGAAATATAATTTGAAAGACTGTTGTAACAGAGAATGTTTTCTTACGTTACTTAGATATCTATTAATTTTCCTCCTTATTTCTTCCTTCGCTTTCTTCCTTCTCCTTGTTGCTTCCTTCGCTTTCTTGTTTCTCCTTGTTTCTTCCTTCGCTTTCTTTTTTCTCCTTGTTTCTTCCCTCGCTTCTTCTCGTTGACTTTCTGGCTGCTTTTAAGACTAACAGCGTTTTTCTTGACATACATAAAAGGTATTTTTACTTTTGTCCCTGACCTGCTCTTTCTTGCTTTTAGCATAGTCGATATTCTGCGACAGATATAACTAATATCAAGGCTTCTGTTAAATTTGGTAATGACCTTTGTTAAACGTACTTGCGAATCACTTCCTGTAAATATTTCACCAGAAGCGTAATCATTGGCTACTCTTCCATCATCCTCATTTGAACAAAAATGTGACTTTAATAATTAAAATTGCTATTGTAATGTGAGATTTTTTATGAATATGATCTATTGGATGTATTCGCTTCTCTATTTCCATATTTCTGAGCTTTGTAATACATTTCATTCAAGTCTAAGTATTTAGTCAAAAATGAGTTCCTTTACGACTGCCTGCCAATTGGTATAAATTTTTAATTCTTATATCCGCTAATATTTTAATCATCCTCCGCGCTTTTAGTATGCCGATTGTGTCAAGCATTGTCAATCCTGGTTATAGTAAAAGTCAAATGAATGATCCGGCCAGTAAAAATCAGAAAGCTGAGTGAAACGTTAGCACTAAAGAGTAATTAATTTCCTGGGCTGGTAATGAGAGTTCTAAGAAACCTCCGAACATTTTAAGGGAGATGGAATCTCCTTTGGAAATAAGACGCAGCTAATTGGAGATGTGGTAATAAAAAAATCAAGAAACTGGCACAACAAATAGGTTTTGAATTGAAGAACAAAACATCGTTCTAATTAATAGGAGTGTTTCAGGAAAGGCCCGACAAAGAGAAGCCACCAACACAACAACCGCAGTCATCTGACTCCTGAATCTCACAAGTGAAGGATTGGGAGGCAGTTAAACCTAATTTTAGGCTCTTTGCCTCGTTCGCGAGATGGAACACCAAATGTTTGGCAATATGTAATGTTTCCCTGCTACAGAGGCAGGTCTCCAAGATGTCCTGTATACCGATTAGACACTCGGTCCAAGACACACACACACACACACACACACACACACTTCACTAATCTGTTTAGGGCCATTAAACACTCTAGAAACACAGAGAAACATCTTCTCTCTACTGGTATTTGTTTACATGTGTGTGTATGTGTCCACTATGTCCAACATTAAAACAAAATACATATTTGCAACGTTTTTATCGTGCACGCAAGTAAAACTAAAGATTAATTTGCTCTATATTGTTGTATTTTGCATAGAGTACGATTTTTTTTATATCACCGATTGTCCTCAGTTATTCTGACTTTTAAAAGACCTTGTATATTTTAAGTAAGGTTCAAGTAATTGTTAATGCCCTTCATTTCGGTGTATGATTGATAGGTGTAATATGTATCATAAAGCATACATCTTACACTTACTTCACATGTACATTTTTCCAAATTACTGCTAGCTCCACGTGATCATTTTTATTTCCTGGACTTAGGAGGTAAGTTGTATAAAAAAGACATTAACTGTTTTACCTTTAATATATTTGGAAATTCATTTATATTGTACTTTCAAAGGCCATTAATGCATAGTCTGGCACTGTTATGTTCCTTATTTTAAAACCTGCTAAAGATAGTGCTAATTCAAGCTGGGAGATTTTAGCACCAGGCACCATTCATTTTAGTTAGCTATGTGCTTAGATCATAACCAATTTCCACAAGTACAGTGTCCAAATAAATTGCAGCCACAGTACATGAAAACAACATAGAGATATACTAACATTTTCGTCATTGTGAATGTTGTAAATGTAATCAACTTCACCTTATACCGGCCATTCTCTGAAAAGTTCTTCAAATCCTTAAATAGACTATATTTTAAGAAAAATTGCATGCACACGCCCAAAATTTTCAATAAAAAAATATAATTGAGGTCATAGGATCACGACAGTTTACATTTCTTGAAATACAATTAAAAGAAAAGGCGAAAGAAGATGACAGATGAGGGGCGTACTTACAAAGTATTCGTCATTTTTCCATACAAGGGATAGTATTTGTCAAACTGTAGATTTGGCAGAACAACGTTTCTGCAAGAAAACGTATACCCGTATCATGCTAAAAATAGCAGCGGAAAGCTCTGTTTTGTATCGCAGATTTCTTATTCGTGTGCTAACCAGCGCATAAACATACATAAACGTGTAATATAAAAATATAGCATTCTCTGCTTTGTTTATTTCATTGTCAACTATGGACATCGTGTCCGTTGATATACGTTTATTATGCCCTAAAAAGGTTTTAGAGAGGAAAGTGGCGACTGATCAAATGCATGGCTAAATTATACATACCAACATCAAATTTCTAATCACACGACTTTGTACATGCATTCTGATTTTGATGTTATACGTCGGTGCATACAGTATATATATATATATATATATATATATATATATATATATATATATATATATATATATAGGCCATTTAAGATGCAATGGAACTGAAACTAGAATTATTGTAGTTTGATAATGCAAACTCCGAAATATTTAAGAAATATATAACAAAGGTATTTACTAACCTGAAATAATGTAAATTTAAATTTCTGTTATTGATGCAGTTAATTAAGGAATACCTATACGCATTTTAGATGAGATCGATTGTAATAAGATCACGTGTACAACTGAGTTCCTCATTAACCAAACGTCAATGGTTTCTTGAAAAAAGGATGCAACACAAGCCGTAAATCCTTTCACAGCTATTCTTCGCTAGCCAGACTTTCAATATAATAACAAAATCTACACCTTGGCTTATCGAGCAAATATTTCTTTGCCTCGTATCTGTGAATTTCACTATATGCGGCAGCAAAACCACCACATCTAATCAAACTAAGTTATTCAGATTTGAACATTGTTCCTACATGATCGATACAAGGGGAGAGCACAACTTGAATGATAGCAAAAAGCAATTTTCTCTGATATATATGCAATTGTTCACTGCTGGTCCGTGTTTGTACACATACTTTCCTGTATGATTTCATTGCTAAACTCACAAAGTATCCTTTCTTTCGAAGTTAAGTTCCTCCACCATTTTCAGCGGATGTTCCATGCACCACTGGTACACGCTATTGGTTAGGTGACATTACATACTAAGGGAGGCAACTCATAAAATTCAACCGATGTTACTGGGACGAATCATTATCTGTTCGATTTGTCAAGGTGTAGATAGGGTTATTATATCGAAACCTTCGCTAGCAAAGATACTGAAAACCACCACTGAAGTTTCGTAAATGAACAGGTTAGAGAAAGATGTGTCCCCCAAAAAAGGAGTCTGACATATTTTTCATCTCCCTAATCCCACCCAACACCCATCCCAGACCTTTACAAAATTACAAAATAATCCAAGTCAAAAACATTAAATTGCTTTTATCTCTCCATTAACATACCACAACGTATCACATATTCTGGAAATATCGTCCATCTAACACGTTGAAATATTAAATGACTGTATCTGTGTTTTATCTTTCATAAGGTGATCACCATGATGTACTAAGTTATAATATAGGTAAATGACAACAGTAACACCACTATCTGCTTTATCATGCAGTCCTCCCTAACGAAGATAACAAGACTTTATTATTCTTTTGACTGTTAAAACCAAACAATTTTTATATTCTGCTTCTAATAGGCGGACATCATCGTCAATCCTACCACGTCATTTCCTGATTTAAGAGGAGTAATTGCAAATAGTCTGAAAAAAGTAACAAGTAACGGCGGAACGTTTGACCTGGAATCGGAATGCAAGAAAAGTGAACCACAAGGAGGGCTTACGATAGGCTCCTGTGTGGCTACTGATACACCACACATGTCATTTAACGAGATCCTGCATTTGAAGATCGAAAACGACTGGAGCAAAATTAATGAAGAGGTTTGCTTTCACGATATATACACACAGCATCTTTGACTAGTTTGTCGTTATTTTAGGTAAAGTTCTTTCATACAACATACAATCATGTATCCAAGTATCTCCGTCTCTCATAAAAAAGCCACTTAATAAGCTTAATTTTATGTCTGTGACTACCGATTTAAAAGGAATTATGTTTGTGTACACAGCAGAGTGATGCACTTTTAGCGTGTTTAACCTTGTATTCGCGGGCATCTTTATTACCTTCCGTTGTCTTTGCTTCAACCCTTGTAAGAGATGATCGCGTATTGTAATCGGTTAAGGCATTGTAGATTGACAGAAAAGTTACTCTCTCTCTCTCTCTCTCTCTCTCTCTCTCTCTCTCTCTCTCTCTCTCTCTCTCTCTCTCTCTCTCTTGGCAACCATGCGCAAAAGCATCATCTTGCAGCAATGAAACAGTATGAATGCTAATTAAATATCTTTATACTGACAATCTGCATAACTGCAATGTTTGTGTAATGTATATAACTCTTTAGGAGTCAGTTAAAGGTAACTTTCTCCTCTAACGTTATGTGTTACTTTCACAACATAATAAAACATGAATGTGCGCCCTCCAGGTTAGTCTTGATCTGTAATTGATGACTTAAAATAGTAACATGATGAAACAATCACGTGTATCATGGAGTGATTCTAAGATATAGTGCGTGCAATGTGCAATGTGTAAATATTTTGTACGGCATTTTACGATGGACTCGTCATCATTGTGGGCTTTTGCCTCCATCAATCAGTCTCTGGCCTTATAATGACGTTTATGTTATAAACATCTATTTTAACACTGCAAAAGATCATACAAAAAGGTAATTCTAACATTTGGTATTATGGGATGTATACTTTGAAAGACGTTAACATTGTAAGCATTTTCATATGAACATGCTGTGGCTACAATTGTATTCGTACTATAAAGGGAATACTACAACAGCGTTCGTACTAAAAAAAGGAATACTACAACAGTGTTCGTACTAAAAAAAAAGGAATACTACAACTGTGTTCGTACTAAAAAGGAATATTACAATTGTGTTCGTACTAAAAAGGGAATATTACAACTGTGTTCGTACTAACAAGGGAATACTATACTGTGTTATATAGTAATAACTTTTATATCAGTGCAATGGAGACACATAGTCAATTTGAAATTGACATCCATAAATTGATAAAAGACAGCTTTGTGACAGGAAATTAACTTTGCAGTACGTTTTCTGAGAAATGTTTACATGTCTTCCGCGTAAGATTGTAAGCAGTAAGATGGGTATTTAAATGGTGGTTTAGACTTAAATTACATTAATTTTTCCTGCTTTGTCTCTACTTTTACATGACAATGCTAAAGTTTCCACCATGTCTAATTCCAAATGATCATATGGTAATTTCAACTATTTTGAAGGATAAACTAACTGTTATCGTCATACGTAAACTGACATTTGTTAGAGAGGATAGACGTATAAACAAAAGACAATGTCCAATTGGCCACATAAGTTAATTCAGGGTCAATAGCCTCCTGATTCAGTGTGAACTGTCATCAAAACATTGCTATAAAAAAATATCGCACGATATTGCTCGTATTCTAAAGAACAAACATCTTCCATTAAAAAAATGTAAAGAATGCTTCAATTGCACTCCTGTATCATCACCAAAATAAGCGACCGCTCTTCCGGGGCCTACGTAATTAGAGTGTCCAACTCGGATACGCCAGGTCGTGAGCTCGAATCCCGATTTAAACATACTAAATACTTCTAAAATGAAACTAGCAGCTACCTTGCTTGATGATTAGCGTTAAGATGTTAGTGTTAGGACCGGTCGTCCTAGTATCAGGTTAATGTGACTGGGTTGAACCTGACTCTACACGTCAAGCGACGATCCCTATAAGTTGCCACACTGCAGACATTGTAGTGATATGACTAAATTCTTAAAGCTACAATACACCCAAAGTGAGAGGGAATTAAATGATCTGTGACTACATTCGTGGGCACTGAACAGAAAGTAATAGGTGTTAACCCAGTCGAACTGCATAGGCTTATACGTTGAATTATTATTAAGTGTTTTGAAAAAAGAATACCATTTACCTTGTATGTACTGTATTCTATCCAGTTATCGCTAATCTGATGATTTTGTATAATATGTATAAAATAAATGAATGCCTCAGTAGAAATATCTTTTTTTTCTCGTGTATTATAAGGAATATGAATACTTTGTCTAAAATAAGCATGCTTGGTCTAAATATATGCATAATGTGTCCAAAAATATGCATACTGTGTCTACAAATATGCATACTGTGTCTAAATATATGCAAACTTAGTCCAACAATATGCTTACTTTGTATAAAAATATGTATACCTTGTGTTTCTTTATTATAATGATAATATCAGATAACTCCTTGATATATCAGTGTAGGTGAATTGGTTTGTGCGATGCGTATGTCTTAGCACAGTAAAATGGAAATCCGTACTTCCGTATCCGGTCTAATGTGCCGAATAATCATAAATTAACGAGAAAAAGAGAGAGATGTGTATGTGTGCGTGCGCGCGCGTTTTTGTGAGTTGTGTGTGTGCGTGTGTGTGTGTGTGTGTTCTTCCTGAGTCCTCTTAAAAGAAGAAACAATCGTACATCATAGTCATGGCCAAACTTGAAGTTCTGATAAGCACTAAACCTCTTAATTGTTTCTTTTTTTACCAGACATTAAAAGGTTACATCAAATCCTGCGTGAATTATGCCTTGTTGAAAGACAAAAAGTCAATGGCTTTCCCCGCAATAGGGACGGGAAATGTAGGATATCCCAGAGATGCTGTGGCCAGGTGCTTCGCTCATGCCATATCTGAGTTCAGCCAGGCACAGTCAAGTGGATCTCTGAAAAAAATCATAATTGTCATATATAACAGTGACTCTGCGACGACCATGGTAAGTACAAGGATGTACACATGTTATGCTTCGCACCAGATCACAATATCTTCAAAACATTTGGCGATTACATCGTCTCGCCACATCTGAGACAAATAGAATAATATTGTGATTTGTTGTACATAAATAATTGCAAACATTGTTAACCAATCTCAAGGTATATTTTACCACTTTTACCACTTTTAGTTGTTCTCATCCTTGGTTTCAATTTACCATTTCAACTCTTATATCTATCCCAAAAATTCTTAATGCGATTGTATTGCATGAGAGGGCATCATTCACCTAACTCCTCTTTATTAAAAACGTCAAGTGAGTCATTGTATTTTGATAGACTTCATATATTATTAGTAGTTAATGGGGGCGATATATGGCCTATGGGTCGTTGTAAATGTGGTCGTTTACAATATGGGGTCTATGGGTCTTTACCATGAGCGAGGTTACATAGGGTCATGGGGAATTTAACACAGAGAATTGACTGGTTCTGTCTATGGTCTATATCAGGGGTGCACAGCCCCCGGCCTGCAAGCCTGATCCGGATCCAGCCCACTAACTTGATCTTTCTGGCCTTTAGGGCAAATTAAAACAACACATAAATCTGGCCCGTAAACAGCAATTATATTAAATAAATTAGTGTTTGTGACCTTCGAGTGATCTTATAAAAAGAAATCTTACCCTTGACAGAGACATAGACCTATCACACAAACATAGACTTAAGAACGTAAATCGATCAGTCAAACAAATCGACTAAATACTTTCCTAGGCAAAGGTAATTTTTTTCGAGGCAATAAAGGCCTTGAAAATGACCTTTGTTTGTTTTAGTAGCATTATTCAGTTAACATTTCTCAAACTTCGTCTGACATCTGAATCGTAGAGTAAGGCTTGCTTCAGACAGCCTTGTCTCTCCACATAAAATCACTGTTTTTAATCATCCCGGAGAATACCTATGTTGATTTGACGTACATGAGATAGTCCGGGTTAAACTGCATCAACGATAGGAGGTTAGATTATTATATGTTAGTCATCACCTTGCGACGAGAGTAGGTGACGGGAATGATGTAAACCGTGGTTATTTGTAGCGGAAGAGCGGATCAAAACAGACAGAGTTTTTTAGTCAATCCTAACACACGTTGCAAAGTTCAATCACGAAATTTGTTTTCCAGTCCGAAGATAATTACATGTGAATTCACATTCCCTGTATAGGTGTGTTAGCGTGTGTGTAAATCGATGCCACAGATTTAGAACATGAGGGAAACAAAGAAGACAATGAATTGGGCTGCACCAGCCGTGGAGGCAAGGAGTGATGGCATAACCGCGGCTACTTAAAGCAAACACAGCCCTACTTCCAGAAGAGAACGATAGCAGTGTATGAGGCCACTTTAGCGTCAATGGAAAACCCAATTAAAATGGTTGTGGGCCACTATAGCGTCAAGTGGAATTGAACATGAGAATATATATGGTTGTATAAGGACATGGGAAAGTTGATATAGGACAATATGATTGAAGACAAGCATAATAAAGACACACACACACACACACACACACACACAAATACATACATACATACGTACATACATACATACATACATACATACATACATACATACATACATACATACATTCGAGGCAATGGAGTGGCCCTCGAACGGGCTTATGAGTTTCTTTTCTGTTTTCTCTAATGTCGTCTTTTTCTCCACTAACTTCTTATTTTTGTCCCTCATTCTTCTTTGTCTTCTCATCTTTCTTCTCCTTTTTCTTCTCCTCCTCCTTCTCTTGTTTCCTCTTCCTATTTTATGTTTTAATTCCACTACCTTATTTTGATTATTTTTTCTTAATCCTCCTTTTCCTTATCTTCTTATTTCAATAATTCTCGTAATGTTTCCTTTGTCATCTTTAGGTTGTTAATTTCCATCTTGAGCCTTGAGAAGACTATATGCTCCATATTCCATACTCCTCTACTGCCCCCTCGTCCCCCCCCCCCCGTCATTTATGGCCTCTTGAATCTTCTATATTTTGTCCGGATGATTGCTAGCCAGATTCTTCTTGATTATTCAATATTGAATGGAAACGATACCTGATGGCTGGGTTTAGCCACCTTATAAATCTAATTTTCTGAAGTCCTATATCTTGATTAACTAATTTGTACTGCCACATTGTGCGGCTGGGCCTATTGGCGCTGGACTTTTAGCCACCATATAAAGCTGAGTTTGGGTTCTTACTCTATTTTTACGTTATTTTTGATAAATTAATTAGTCAAATAGTTGCCACTTTGTGCAACTGGTCCTGATGGCTGGGATTTAAGCCACCTTATAATAATTACGTTTAAGAGTCCAGTTTTTTTATTAGTAATCCACCATATCATGAGTTGTAGAAGACAGGAGGAAGAGATTATAAGCATTAGGATGGTTTTGCCTGCCAACTATGTTGTGTACCTGCAGTCGTATTGAGTCGCCTAACAAGTCATACTTCAGACGCCCTCTGCAGTGTCGTAATGGGTTATAGACGCAGGTGTAGCATCGGTCTGCTCACAGACTCGATCATCCTGTCTTCATTGAAATACCGTATGTCACATCCGCGCCTACTTTCCCCACTCAGGCTTAATTCATAAAGGCGTCTAATAAAAACAGAGCCATCTGCATGGAAGCGGCATCAGTTATATGATTCATTTTGAGTGAGGTCTTTGTTTCAATTATAAGTTATTATTTGAAACGAATAGATAGGTTTTGGGGTTGGTTAAGGGTAGATACATTGTACAAAGTTTTAGATACTTCAAGGAGTGAAATCAGTGGCTGCATCAGTAGCCACGTGGGATTGCTAATATGCGTATTTATATTTTGCACTGCTTATTGAGTTGTCGTACTGAATTTTTTTTATTGAGAAAGAATTATGTTTCCTATGTTATATATCTCTTTGAGGTAAATCAGTATGGATTCATTACTTAGCTTAGAGTTTGGGTTCTGCTGGTATAATAATGCAGGATATGATCAGGGAGAGCTAATGTTATTAAGAGAACAGATTAGTTGTTCCCTTGGTATTTTGTATCTAGTGAAATATTGATTACATGTCGGAAATCGTCGGTAGTGGAGAAATATGGACTGTTTGCTCATCTTTATTATTTTGAGTATATTTCCCGATACTACCTGCAAGCAGGGTTTTGACAGTTCTGATCCTATTTGTGACTCGTTGGATGTGGTTGTTGCTTGTTATTGTGGCTTCGGTTAGCGACTCACTGTATGTTGTATCGAGTACTGTGTACGACCTTTGGGGCATGAATCCCATTCAGTTTGCCATTCTTATCTGCATTTTGGGGATATCATGCTCTATATTTCTTGGATTTTGTACTCGATATGGGCTTGGTTTGGGTCATTAGGTTTGGACTTTCCAGCCAAATCGTATTTGTTTTTGCCAGGAATGTTAATATGGGATGGCACCCACATGAATTACACAATTTGATCTTATCCCGTCCTATTTCTAAGAAGCAGTTTTGTTCGCCCCTTTCCATTTCCGGTTCCTAAAGATATTAAAACGCTAAGTGGGTTGCTTGTGGTCAGACTGGAGGCTGCCTCGCTTTATATGGTTCTTGTGGAGACGCGATAGAAAACATCCCTGCGGTTTTTGTAGGGTAGGAACGCAACAGAGTTTATTTAAGGGCGAAGGATAGAGAGAAGTCAAATAGCATATATATCTATAAAATTGAACAAACACCACAGAACACAACATTTTTGTATTCAAACAACAAATAACCATAAACAATTTTTCAAACAAAAGAACTATTTTTGACAAGACTGACAACGATGTTAAATCAAGTTAAACTTCCACCAAGGGTAGTCATTGGACCATTGATGTACTTACGTTTCCTAGCTAAAGATAAGAGATATCCACTATGGTCTCAAAACCATCAATCTACTTTGTCGTCATTTCTAAAATAGTCATGATGAAGATAAGTCACTAAAGGTTCTAAACAATATCTAAGACTGCGTTAATGAAGAAAATACACACAATATTGTCCACGCCATGGAATCATTTTTGAATCGTTTCGTCTGGGCATTTCTTCTCATAAAGTCAATGCTATCGTTTTCCAAAGGTGGTAATTCATACGAATCGAAATACTCCACACTTCCATCGTGGCGAAAGTAAACGACTACCAAGCAAGTTCCTAGGGAGATGATTGTCGTCCGGGTCATAAGCCTGGTGGTCATGAAGTTTGCGATAAGGTAGTTTATCTTTAGCACACACCACAAGATTCCAAGAAGCAGTTTCTCAAAAGGTAATAAAGTTCCAAGGTATATCTTTCCATGGTAAGTATGGTTGCAGTGGCTGCAGTCATGATAAGTTCCCACAATGTTTTACTGACTCGCCGAAGTCACATCGTACTGCGTCACTGCCATCGTAAGGCACAGCATCCACCGGCACAATCACATTTGTTTATGTATACTCCGGAACAAACAAAGATGTCAACCCCCCACAAATCATCATTTTTTTCTACCCCAAATAAACGATAAGGAAAGGACTGTCTCTTCATGTATTCAAACATGTGATTGAGATGTGCCAGTTACAACACTGACTGCAATCGTTCATGAATGACAGCGATTTGTAAGAAAGGGAAAATCGCAATGGTACGGTCAAGTATTGCAGCGACATCGTCTCTTTCGCCAAAACTATTTAGACGAAACACCTCCAGCTACTCTGAAAGATCTTAAGATCCTGATGAAACTTCCATCACCACTATCACCCCAGTGACCAAGTCAGATGCAGCCCCACGAATGATAGCAGAAAAGGATTTGCGAGAAGTCTTTCAAAACAGCGTCAACAAATCCTATCCTGAATACGATTGTGGAAACTTATTGACCCCAATCCAAATACATCAACGAGACAAACTTAAAGCTTGGAGATGATGTCCACTCATCTTTTGACAAAAGTGAAAAGGAAGGAAGGGAAACCAAAAATGATAGAAGAAAGTAAGACCAAAACTATCCCTTTTCCGCCGCCACCACCACCACTAGTCTCGATTTCTTCTCCCTTACCTGTCAGACACTTTAAGCCATTTTCATAGAGCGTTTGAAAGAGAAGGCGTTATTCATAATTTAGTATCATGTATTCCATTCTGCGGAATACGGAGGAAATCAGAAATTGTATCGTGCTGCCCAAACCCGACTGAAAAGTTTCCATTTACCTCAAGTGAAACGATTGTTACAAGAGCAAGCCACATACACCTTATACAATTTGATTCGACAAAAATGTTACAAATTTCGCACCCGAGTGGAGGACAGCGATCGTTACTGGCAAGATGAATTAGCCGATGTCTATCATTTAGCAACTTCCATCGCTGGCAAGATGTAGACCCCATATTTATCTCCCGATTCTCGACAGAGATGTCCCAGTTACAACACGAACTGCAATTGTTGCTGGATATCACGAAATTGTCAAAAATGTAAAAATCGCAAGGGTAGGGTCAAATGTTCCAGCGATATAGTCTTTGTCGCCAGAAAGCTTTAGACGAAACAGCTCGACCTAATCTGAAAGACTTTTAGACCCTCAAGAAATGTCTATAATCACAACCACCATCATCAACCCCAGTGACCAAGACAGGCACAGACACAAAGTTGCCTTGGTAAGAAGAGACTAGAGCTGTCTTTCAATCACGGCCAGCAGCTTCTATCTCTATAGTCTGTGAACATATCCCCGTTTGTTTGCACCCCCCTGCCTATTTCAATAACGAAAAACATAAACAAAATACAAAATCCATAAATCTTACTCAGTTCATTCATTGATTTATAATTTCTAACCCGATTGCGACCAGGGTGTCCATAACACCTTCATCGTCTGCGCGTCTCATGCTTAGCGGAAGTTTTCATACTAACACGACACCATTTTGCACACAATTTGGGCAAATCTTTTTTCCAGAGTGACCTCATTGCTCCTATTTGGTTATTCCCAGATACTCCCATCGATTACGCATCCGCCTCTTCGCTGAAAATGGACTTGTCCAGAAACTAGAAATCGATGTCGAGGACGGCCATGGTTGTAATGAAAACTCCCGTTAAGTGTGCGGCGCGCAGACGATGAAGGTGCACAATCGAGCACTGAGTTAGTGTGATCCCTAAAACTGGTGTTGCAACTAAGTGTTTGTCATCATCGTCGATGGCAAACCAGCATTGGTACCTAATGTCTGAACGAAGCATTCCAAAAGGAATTAAAGAAACGAGACAATAATTTGTTTCACCACCGAGAATCCTGAAACCAAACGCATTGTCAAACGCTTTCAATGCACCTTGGAAAAGAGTTTGTGGAAATATTTTACGTATCAACACTCTCTCAAAAACATCGCACGTCGTCCAAGCGAATAACCAATATTATCATCAGAGCATCGGATATGCCCCCACAGAATTGGCTTCAGAGTGGATATCTCCAAAAACAGTGGGGTGTTATCGTCGGGAGATTGGCTGCGTATTGGCAAAGCCAAAGGCACTTTCGTCAAATGTTATTTACCCAACTGGACCACCGAAATGTTTCATGGCACTGGATGACTGCGTGGCCGTAATCCTGTCGTCTATATATTTAGAAGACATGAACGAGGAAGTGCTAAAAGGAACGGTTTACTCGCCTGAGTAATACCGCGTGATCTAACAAAGAAGAAGTGTACAACATGGAAAGCATACTCAATCAACGATTCTGTAAATTGGAAAACCAAAGGGTCAAAGAAGTTGGAAGGATATTTTGCAAATTCAATGTGCTGTTTGGCAAAGTCTTGGACAACAGCAAAATAAGTGCCACTCTCGAGTACTGTAAAGTAGCTCGTCGCCTTGTGATTTTACTCTCGGATGCCAAAACATTGTCCTTTTACATTTTGTCCTGTATTGTTTGACATTTTAAGTGGAGACATGAAAATGATAAAGGGTCCACTCATGCTACCCATCATCATCAAAGTGACGTTTGTTAAGTTTTGTTGTTCTCCTGTAGAACTGAACCGATGATTACATTTTTATCTTTGTGTACTCTGATATGGTGGAGGACAACGTATTTTGACACACATCCGTACCATCACTTCGAATCATTCCTTTCACAGAGGAATCCACTGGGACTAAATACAAAGAAGGTGGAAACACCAATTACGTTCATCCCGAATTTGTACATCCTCATTATGTTTCGGTCAGTAAGTCGTATTTCGATGTTTGATCGTTTGCTTAACAAGTATTTGGAGCAGTCTTGGGGTCTCAGCTTGGACGAAGCAGTCTTACATCAGATGTATAAGGACTTACGTGATCATTCTTCCCTCAATTGACTACTCTAGAGAAACTCATCGCAGTGAAACTCTCTTGGCCCAGAGTACGCAGACGAAGCAAAGAGACGATTACTGGACAGAGATTTTCGACAACAAATTCGGGATTAACGTTACAGGTTAATCGATACGTGAGCAACTAAGCTGTTAACGAAGCGTTCACTACCAATCTATTCGATGTTAAGCAGTTGTGATGGCAAGACCTTGTGTACCAGACCCTACAAACCTAAGTGTACAGAGAAGAATTAAATGAGATCGTACTTGTCCCTGAACGAAGCCACGGTCGAATTGGGGACGATAGCCAGTCACGGCATATCGTACAGACGATTATGCAGGAGGTTATGCTTTGGGTGTCTTTGATATCACTCAAGACCAAGGAACTTTAGTTTGCAGAAGCCCAATGCAAAACGATGCACGTGATCTTGTATGCCGAATTAGACAACACTCTAGAAATCAATAGTTTGAGATAAATCATTCTAGACAATTAGAAGCTATGGAAGACTCATCCCTCTTTGAATGGTGGAAAATCTTTGGAAATGGAACGGGAGGATATCGTAGAAGCAGAACCACCCACCAAAAATGAAAAAGACGAATATGTGATGGTCATGTCCATATTGTCAGAACAAGAACAGCATTTCCGACCTGATTTGCCAAACAACTGACGGAAACATTAACAGGGTTGACCAAAAATCATTGATATGGATGTCATAACGATCATCCCTGTCAAATGCAACACGATCAATGTCTGATAATGAGTCATTAAATAAAATTGAACAAGTATCAGGAGTAGGTTTGGGGTCTCATCGTGGAAGACGCAGTGTTACATCAGTGGTCAAACGACGCGTGACCATTCCTTCTCTCCATCTACTGCTCTAGAAACTATCTTGGCCCAAAGTACAGAGACGAACGAAAAGACGATTACTTGACAGAGATTTTCTAGCTCATAGTCAGGATTAATTTGATGACTTATCACTAACTGGAAACTAGAAAAAACAAAGACACAATGGATACATGGGAACTTAATTACCTTTTGAAGAACAGCTCGAACATCGCTTCTTGATATACTGTTGTTTGCGTTAAAACTGAACGGCCTTACCGCAAACCTACTTCGTGACCGTCTACGTTACCCACGACACCTGTGTGAAGTATTTTGATTTGTGTGCATTATCTCCTTTGGAATACAACATCGTCGACTTAATGAAAAGAAATGACGATATGATTCACTTTATTAATGTCAAATTACAAGGCACAGATTCAATGGTGTGCGGTATTGTGTGCAATTTCTTGATGAACGTACCCTTGGATGTCCCTTAGAACATTTAGTGACTTTTTGATCGTGACTTTTCTGGATAAAATAAAAAAGGAGACCGATTATTTTCTGACCATTATGGATATCTCTAGTATGTAGTTAGGGAACGTAATCAACATCAATGGCCAAATGACCTCCACATGTGGAAGTCTAATTTGACTTGACAATGTTCTAAATCGTGTCAAAAAAATGTTATTTGATATTTGTATGTACTGTTATATTAGTATGTTGGTTAATTATTGGTTGAATAAAATTGTTATATTTGAAGACAAAAATGCTGGTGGTTTTTTTAAAACATTTTTTTCATTGTATGTGCTTTTTGACTTCTCTCAATCTTTCATCATGAGATGAGCTTACGCGTTCCTACCCTAAAACGTGTAGGGATGTTTTTAATCACGTCCACGCTTGCGTCATATAAAGTGCGTCAGTATCCAGTCTGACCATCCATTGATGACTCAAACTATAAAGATGTGTTTCAAGACTAGAAAAGCTGTACGAAGCCTACGTGAATTTACATTGTGTCAGGCAAATCATGATATCCAAGCCTGATGCGATTGAATTTTCAGGATATTAACAGTGGTCCAAGACCTGATAAAAGAGGTCTTAAAAGACTAAATAATGAAGGAGAAAGAAGAATCAACCCATACGTACAGACTTCAGAAACAGCAGAGCGAACAGCAACAGCAACAATAACAGTCTCAGGAAGCAGACAGAGGCTGTGTCGACTGTATAGTAGTCACGAAATAGGTTTTCTCTTTCCGAAGAAGCAGACATTATCCTGTGGGAAAGCCTGCAGCCAGACGGGGACGCAGTCTTAGATGATAAGAGATTACCACAACCCCAATAAAACAGCACTTTTTAGGGTTACCCCAACAATCTAGAAAAGAGATAGCAGTCAAATTGCCATAAATGTGTGTATGTGTGTGTTGGTGGGTACATAAATGTAGACGTGCGCCTATAAACACTTCGTTTCTATGACTTTGTAAGATAATTTATGTGTTTGTAAGTATTGGGATAGAAATGTGTCTTTATGAACACTTCGTTTTCCTGACTTATAAGATATTCTGTGTTTTTTGTATGGATGCGTGGTAAACAAAAATATAAACGTGAGTTATTCTTTTAGCTCCGCAAGTTCCATATTTTGATGGTGAAGTGGATATTGTTAGTTTTTGTGTAAGTGGAATGTTTTGCTTCGCGTCCGTACTTCAGTGATAAAAAGCAAAGCTACCCCAGTGTTTACTCGTTGACATGAATAGACTAGCCAAACGTCTTGAACTCTAACTGCACCTGGAGTATGCTAGGCGAAACCTGGATGAGCTGGCCATGGATTCAATTACAAAAATTGTCAGACTTGAAGATGTTGGGGTGATGAAAACGAAATAAAGGAAAAATGAAACGAAATGATCCTGCCTCACATGAAATTATGACGGAGCTGTGAAGTCATACCAACGGTGAGAACACCTCCTAAGTGCAAAGCACCACAGCTATTATCAGCACATTGATAGGTCACCCACAGATATATAAACTGAGAGGGGGATTTGGAACGACAGCGGCAAGAGTGGGAGCCACATCGCAAGAAACCACGACAATCACTGTATACACGGGTCTGACGTAACCCATAGAGTAAACAAGTCTTCACTATCCCTTAAAGGGAGGAAAGGATAGTGAAGCAACTCAAGTTCCCTCTGCACTCGCAAGAACACCCAACAATGAATTGGGAGTACGATTGGAGTAGGAATTGCGCGTGTGGTGCCTGGCCGGGTGGTGACACCGTTAACCAGGTGTATTTGGAGTTGAAAAACAACAGCCCGTCTCCGAGCTAACCTAATATCTAGTAAAGAACTGATCAAGTTGCAGATCATATCATTATGTGTATATGTGTTTTTGAGCATCCGTTTGTGTGTGTTTAAGGTGTGTGTGCACGCGAACGTCTGTGTATGTGTGTTTGAGTTCGCACATACGATTGTGAAACTGTGTGTATGTGTGCGCGCGTACGTTTGTGTGTGTGTTTGTTTTTCTCTTAGCAAAAACCTATTTATTAGCGTATGTTTGTGTGTGTGCTCATGTGTTTCTTTTTGTTTTTCTCTAACAAAACCCTCGTTCAAGCAAAACATAAAATTTGTTAAGTGTTAAACTAGTGTCACTATCAACAGTGACTCTTTACTGATGCAACTGTAGGTGATGGTGTATGTTTTGTAAATAAAAATGTTCATTCTCAAATTGTGCAGATAGTAAATAACGTGGGGTTTACTAGTATTAGCCTAATCCTCAACGTATATGCCTCTATTTGTCCCTTAGTAGAGTAACGCGCATTCAGGTCATACCCAATCAATTCCCTATGTTGAATTCATCCTATACAGACCCACCCATGTTAAAGTCTGATAGACCCCATGGTGCAAACGACCAAATTTAAAACTAAGACCCTGTCGGCCCATTAACTACTAGTATTTATTGGTTTGCTTCATTCGGTACACTACTTTTATTATGTTCACTATTCTTCCTATTCTGAGCTTTCACATAGGATTCTGCTTCGTGCACAACAATCTCATAGTGTCTTTTGCTTAATCCACAACGATATAAGTTACTTTCCCAGTCTTTCTAGGCTTGAATCTTGACATAATTTTGAGCTTGAACTAGGTCTCATAATCTTTTGGAAGATATCTATCCGTATATATATTTACACACACACAAATCTCTCTCTCTCTCTCTCTCTCTCTCTCTCTCTCTCTCTCTCTCTCTCTCTCTATATATATATATATATATATATATATATATATGAACGGAATTTCTCAACGTTAATTTATTCCGTTAATCAAGAAATCAGCGTTCCGGAAATCAAAATTCAATACTAAAGTGTAAAATTATTTCAAAACTTGTCTCGACAATCCGAGAATAATCTGTCCAAAACAAAAAAAAGTTGCAAAACACGCTTATGAAAATAAAGTCACATGGATAGCACATATTCATCTCCACACATTTGGAGGCGTGTCAATGTCTCAATCTCTGACTTGTCAAATTCTGGTGCTACGTTAAAAGTTATAAATTGATCGCGTGATCATGTGTGTGGAAAACTAGTAGATTGGGTGACCATATTGTAACCAGCGATTGTAAAAACATGTCTGTTTTAGCTAGTCGGCGACTGAGGTGATAATAATTAAATATTACAAACACACTGTGATCAAAATCGTCCATGCTTTTTTTGCTTAGCATATGGTTAATAATTTTAAGTGTGTCTTTAGGCCTCTTGTTTACCAGTTGTATGTAACACAGTTTATCGATGGCTGTACAAATACAATTGATTGTTCAAGCTGTGGACAGTATAGGGCTTCATTTCAGAATAAAAAGTAAGGACGTCTATTATCAGCTCATTAGCATCTATAATAGTTGTAAAAAAGTCTTATAAAAGTAACTGTATTTATTTTGTTTCCATATCGCATTTGCTAGAATCTCAGTTTTGTATTCGTTGTACTTTTTAAATATATTATGACGGCACCATCAAGCTAGCGTAGACTAGTAGAGATACCGACCAGCATAGAAAAGATCACCCAAAAGCTACCATTCAAGATATATGCCAGCATAGTATAGCTTACTCATCCTTAGACATCGGCAAGTCGAAAGAAGTGGTCATCATAAAAACCAAGGACAAAAGTGTTCGATTTGTTAATTATTTAAGCTTATATTCACTACTGTACGTGTATTGTACATTTACTAGACATGAATGTACAAGGCATGTTATAATTATGAGAAATAAACACAAGTCAATAGATGCATTCATTAATTTATTTCAACCATTATTGACTCTACAGTACATTCAAAGCTAGCATATAAATGTACATACATGTATACGGTATGAAGAGAGTAAAATAAAAATGTGCATGATTCAATTATCCGGAAAAATTCGTATACTTATATATATATATATATATATATATATATATATAGAGAGAGAGAGAGAGAGAGAGAGAGAGAGAGAGAGAGAGAGAGAGAGAGAAAGTATCCCATGCATACATTATTTCCGTATGCAATTCGTTTCTAAAGATCACATTTGCCTAAGAATCATTGTATATATAGGACAAACTAAACTTCCTGAGACATTTGGTAACTAAATATATATGACATGCTTTACCATTACATTTCATAATTCAAATGTTGTATGTCAACTAGGCGTTTGAGCAAGAACTACAAAATATGTTGGCAAATCGTCCTCACAGACTAGTAGCCAGTATTGAAGAGGAAATCACGGAAGAGGAAAAGAAAAAGGAAGAGGAAAAGAAAAAGGGTATATTTTGTTCAAATTTTCAGAATTAAGCAGCGAGCAGCTTTGAGAATTAATGATTGTTGTAGGAATCGAATTATGTCCATTGTCATTGGCACTATTAGTTTATTGTTTTTTGTCAGAAGATTTAAATACTATTTAAATAAACGCACTTACATGCAAACTTGCATAATGACAACATTCTTTTAAGCAATATCAATATACGAAAATGAAACTTTTAAAAATGTATTATGAATATTGTCAAATTCGTATTCCAATAAATGTTTTTCTCTACCAATTATGGTTTATCTTGTTAGTTGGTTTACTATTGATTGGCAAATACATGCGTTATTGGTCAATAATTTATAAAAGTACTCAAATTAATTTCACGTGAATGTGACACTCACATAAGTTGCTTGTGTACGGTATAGGGAAGTCAATCAATTTTTATTATGTACGGTAGAGTGAAGTCAATCAATTTTTATTATGTACGGTAGAGTGAAGTCAATCAATTTTTATTATGCACGGTATAGTGAAGTCAATCAATTTTTATTATGTAGAAAAACGTTCCAGTTCATCATATTCGGATAATCCTTCGCCAACATCCCAAGTCCAGCTGGGAACCTATCCGCTTCAAAATGGCTGTCGTCTCACCCTCATGCACGGTTCACTTGAAAATTCCGGGGTAAAGAGATATTTGAATTTTGTATATTCATACAACCTACATCAGTTGGTCCTATTGCTACTAATGATTGCTATTAATGACATAGCTAAACAAAAAATAATACCTTTGCTGAACTCGAATACGTGCTCATGATTTATTATATAATTACATATGAAATATAGAGACCTATTGGTGAAATACTCTTTTTTCTTCCTTTTTCATTCCTTTCTTTTCACATGTGAAAAATATTTCCTTATATTTTCACGTTTTATTGTCACATTTGAAAGTTATATCCTTCCATTTTCACATGTAAATATATTAGATTTTCCATGATGCCATGCGACGCGTGATTGCGTGTGCCTATAAAAATAGTACGTGCAACAGTAAGAACAAATAAATAGAAATTGCCTTACATTATAGACATGGTAATTAATCGTTCTTAAAGGAATCGTACCAGAATCCGTTCGCGTATTTCTGAAGTTACTTCCCCTTACTTGACAACAACTATGAACCCGATGTATGTTTGCTTGTTTGATTAATTTTTAACGGCGCACCAGCACACTTAGGCTATTTAGCGCCATACACTAGGTTCTAATTATACATGTTTAAAATCCTAAAAGGTTTTATATCTAGCAGTGTCATAGAAAACCAAATAGTTCAAAGTAAAATGGTAAGGTGTTGGTAACAGTAAAATATGAAGCTTCCCAATAAACGGGAGATGTAAATAGTGTATATGGATGAAAAGATGTTGCAAAAAAAGAGGCTGTACTTGCATTAGATTAAAAATATTCTAGGTGATGGCATACAAGTTATAGTTTAAAATAAAGATTTACTTTCTTCAGGAAATCTAAAATACAAGTGATTTGTATAGTATCAAAAAGTTCCTTCATGTCATGTACATTATATAGTATGTATCACGCGTAGGTTGCAGGTCGGAACACTTGGTCATAAAGTGTTTAACAGTGAATGGTTCATTGCAAGAAACGCACTCTGGTAGATCTTCACCTTTTAGTATGTGAGAGTGGGTAATGTATGTATGACCGATTCTGATTCTTGCAATGACAACCTCCTCCCTACGGATAGTTCTGTAGGAAGGAGTCCATTCTCCCAGGGTTGGTTTGATGACATGAAGTTTGTGACTGACTGCATCATTCCATGACGCCTGCCACTTCTGGCGTAGGTACTTTTTGATACAAGGTTTAAAAAAAGTAAACGGTAATTTAAAATCCGATGGTTCTTGGGATAGAGCCATCTTAGCAGCCCGGTCAGCGTCTTCATTACCTCTAATACCAATATGGCTAGGTAACCAACAGTATACTATATTATAGGAGGTACTAAGCTCAGAGTTTTTGACGAAAATATTGACTAACAATGGATTATCTAGAGTTTTCTATTGTGAAGCGACTGAAGCACTGTTAGTGAGTCACAGAAGATAATGCTATTTAAAATGTGTTTTTGTTCGACAAATTTCAGAGCAAAGTCAATTGCTCTGATTTCCGCTGAAAATATGGACGCATCGTTTTGCCGAACCCGATGTAAAGCAATGCTGAATCGGATTTGATCAGTTTTCAGTTAGGATCAATTAGTTTACAAAATAAAATAAAAATGTCATTTACCGCGACCGATTAGGTCAACACAGTCCTATCGCTTTTTTAAATCACGCATTTATATAATCAGCCAATGGAAATGCAGTGAACTTAAGACAAGGTGATGGGAGTGCGAGTTTTGTACCGAAGAGTGGGTTTAATCTTGTAAACTTTGTTTCTGCAGCATTTACGGTATATATATATATATATATATATATATATATATATATATATATATATATATATATATATATATATATAATAGCATGTATTTTTACCTATTTAATAATGAATATATTCCATCTTTGGTACCAAACAAAGATATATTCTAACTAATGATACACGCCACTGATTAAAATATAACATGTTTGGTACCATACGATGCTATATATTTGGTGTTAGCGTAGGAAAAGAAAAGACCACATATATACTCCGTGCAATACAAATCCGTCGAAACTTATAGCACGAATAAACATGTTTACGCTATTGCTGATACACCCGGATGTATGCCCTTTCAACACGTAACTCGCATTGCTCATTTCCATATTATCCTTTATTGTGTGTGTGTGTGTGTGTGTGGGTGTGTGTGTGAGAGAGAGAGAGAGAGAGAGAGAGAGAGAGAGAGAGAATGAGGCAGCTTATAGTGATGTCTATCACTGGGGCATCCTGCCGCAGACATGTATCATGATGACCAACTCATGAAAAGTAATATGCAAAGATTTATTCTCATGTTGATTTCCTTCTTTGCCACAAACTTGCCAGTGACTGTTGTAATACATTTCATTTATGAAATAGGCAGCGGCACTTGTGTCACCGACATCAGGAATTCCCATATTAAACGGAATAATACCGTCTGCCATTCGGAAAGCTGCTGGCGGGACAACGATCGAGAACGAGTTACAGCAGAATTACGGGAAAGGAGTCCAAGAGGGAGATATAGCAATAACGGGGGCTGGAAATATTCGAGGAGCAAGCAAGGTCTACCATTTAAAACTGGAGAACTACAACGCACAAAAAGGAAGTCAGGTAAAGTCTATACTTTCTCAAGCAAACATATTCCCTCTTTCATCTTGCCTAATGGTAGAAAAAAATATGTTAGTGCTGCAAGCGATAACCAGAAACAACATAGTTCATTGGTTGAATTTGGAAACGTGTATCATTTTATCGACAACAATATATATATATATATATATATATATATATATATATATATATATATATATATATAGAGAGAGAGAGAGAGAGAGAGAGAGAGAGAGAGAGAGAGAGAGAGAGAGAGAGAGGATTACAAATAAGTATTTCTTTATACACAAAAAAGTATCGCCAGTTAATTGAATTTTTGCTGCTTAATTCGTTTACAACTTTGTACGTTCCATCACTATTTGTACCGGTAGGACAGAAAATGTAGTGATAAAAACTGGCTTTAATTTCAAAAATATCAAACAATCCGAAGTAAATTCCTGACAAGTTACTTGATCTGTGATTTTTGTTAAATGTAACTCCATGTATCATTATTTTCTCATATGATTTTATTGTGATACATTATAACGAAATAATTAAAATGGTAGGAGTTCAACTGAGGTTCAATGATTATCCCTTTCAGGTTTCCATGATCTACAACAGTGTGAAAACGTGCCTGAAACAAGCTGACAAAGATCGCGTGTTTTCTGTCGCTTTCCCAACAATAGGAACAGGTGGTTTCAGGTGGCCACAACAAATTGTGGCTGATGAAACTTTCCAGGCTGTGAAGAGTTACACAAGTTCCAGACGGAGCTCAGAACCTCCTCTACATATTATGATCGTGATATTTTCTCAGAATAGTTCTGAAGATTCAGTAGGTGCAACATAATAATATTTTCCTGAGTTATACACAATCAGCTTTCATGGCAATTGCACCTAAAGCGGTGCATTTGGCAATATCATGTACATAAGTGGTCACTTCCGCCCTTGAATATAATTTCCAATTATTTTCGTCACGATGTTTGAAACTATTGTTTAGGTTGGCAAAACCCAAAGTAGGAGAGATATTCAAATTTTTCGTAGAACGACGCTATGAGAGTAGTTATGGATTCTTGATAATGGATCCAGTTATTAAATACACATGCTAATATATTATATGGTGTAAGTATTGTGATTTACTGTTACGTGTTTAGCATCGCATAAACAGTAACAAAGAAAAATTGAAAACGACAAGCTTAGTACAGTTAAACAAATAATCTATATCCCTAGAAAAACATGGTAAAAATACAAACTAAAACGTACTGTTTTAAGAATCAAATCCAAAATTAATCAAAGAATAACATAGTTAGAAGTCCTAGTAATAAAATGTTCTAATGAATTTGAGTTCGAGTTCTGAGGAAAATCTAATATGGAAGACGATGACCTATGCTGTAGTATTATAGCGCTTAAGTTTCAACAGTTCTTTGTTGAACCACAGAAAATAATCCGGTGTTTAAGTTCCGAATACAATTTCAATAAATGTCTTTGTCCATGAATAAATTCCATGCAGCAAGTACTTGCAGGCTAAACTAATCTCTTAAAATCCAAAAAAAAATTAAAGAAAAAGTAACATAAAACTAAAAAGCTAGTCACAATAGAAGTTAACACTTGACGTATAAGTGTTTTTAGCCCAGCTTAGAAATATCTCTCTAAACATTTCTATTAAATCTAACTCCTACGCAATTTTGGAAAACCCAGAATAGCGAAATAAAAGCTGTTTACAAATCTAAAGTCACATACTCGAGTATAACCTTGATAAAAACCAATCATTTTACTCTAAGAATAAAATAAAAATAGAAAATTGTTTATTTATCTCAGTGATTTTTGAATCAAGGTCGGGAACTAAATCAAAATTAGAAACAATGTTTATATTATTAGGTGTTTATGAAAAGAGTCAGGTCAAACTGAATTTTCTGAAAACGTGCCAAATCAAGTAGACAAGATTTCATTACAATGGCATGTAATAATACACGAAAGAATGTAAAACTCACAAAGAATTAAGTTAAATCAAATTTAAATTAAATCAGATATACGTTACACTGACACACATGAAAATCAAAATTATCAATGTCATTACAGTTGTAAGATTTAGTGATATGAGATTTCCTGGTGTATTTTAGATAATAATCGTAATATTGTTTTGCCTGCCTCGTTGAGACTAAGGGAGTATAATCAAGTAATGTTTTTATTTTCTTAACCAGTCAGTGATACAGTATGTTGTTCAGTATGAGTTACGTTTATATCATACCCATGAGAAAATCAAAGTTTCGATGTAAGACAATTCAGAAACGAAACAGAATTTAAGACATAATGCACGTGACATTTGCTTTGCCTTGTTGAGCACGACAGCAATATAACTTGCACGTAATGCTCAACGAACACAAATTTCAACTTTATAGGTGAAGGAGAAAAGCGCCCGAACGTTGTTTTTTATTCTTCTATAACGATGGTTACCTAGGTTTGTTTTTTATTACAGTGGGATTTAAAACAATACTTGTCACACATCATAAAGTACTTACTACCGGCATGATTCGCTCCAAACAATGGTAAAGTTAGAAACCTTCAATTTTAAGGATCCCTTATTATTGTACGTTTTGCGTTTTTCAATGTCAATATAATAAATTAAATAAATAATGAAGGTTTTGTTTTATTGCTGATAATCATATCCTTATAACCTCATCAAACACTGATAAAAAAGATTTGACAATGTGCTATGTAACAAGCCATATAAAGCTGACATCACAAGTCACGCAAAAATCTTTTATTAGGACTGAACTCTTATTAAACCAGCCTCGTTTTAATAGAAAGTCTTGATGGGCTATATCCATTTGAACATAATCTCCTTAGGGTGATTATAAAATAGTCTGGGACATAATGATCTCTGTTTTCATTCAGAGGGTAAATATCATTCATGGTTTCTTTTCCAGGTGTTTCAGACCACCGCCAAGAACCAGTTTGATCAACACGGACCGTCTCCGAACAAATCGGGTGAGAATAATAGAATGACAATAAATCCGATCAGAAAACATGAAATCTTTGGTTTTAACTAACCTGAGACCGTTTGACTTTCTAATGCAAAAACAAGAGACAACACAGCAATAAACACAAACGAATTCAATTTAGACAAGCATCTGTTTTTTAGTTAACATAATTATAGTTTGAAACACTTTAGAGATCGTACCTAATTGATTTTTTTAAAACTCTGATGATAAAATGGCAGCCCAACTAGTATTGACCAATGAAAGGAATAACAAAATCATATCAATGCTCTTATTGTAATATGCTACAACCGTAGAATAAATTCGGGATGATTCTTTGCTGCTGTAATAGCAGTACTAGTAATACTGTGAATATCAAACTGATAATATTAATTCCAACAAGAACTAAGAAACTGTGAGAGTTCGTAAATAGTGAAATTAATGAATAAATAATTTAATTGAAAATTAAAAGACCTTAAACAGATGATGAATTATTTGCTTCGTTGTTTGGAGTCTTCTTGGTTTGAACCGCATGGCTTCAGTGTTAGGCAGTGTACACAAAACGATTCCCTTTTTAGTTTCCAGCGTTTAGTTATCCAATTAGATATGTGAATATAGATTCTTTCGTGCAATTGTTTAGGTTTTCCAGAGATAACTAAGCCCGCAGATGATACAGGAAAGTGTTGGTTTCTGACATGCTTTGAACCTTTAATCTTAAGACCAACTATTTTAATTCTACTAGAGACATAAAAATATTCAAAACATTCTAGTCAGTGAACGCTAGCGCCAGTCACAAGCTACATCTAAACTGGCAGATATGGCCCAGTGATGATGAAAGGTGTAAAACATGTCAACATTTTAGAAACCATTCTCAAGTACAATTACCTGCGAAAAATAATTGAGTACTCAACTTCTAAATTTTACGTGCAAAACAAAGGATTGAATTTGTTTCATCACATATCAGAGTTGATATGCCACTTTAAGTTATATTCTACTGACTGCAATCGATCTCTACATCAACTTTAGTTCCAACACCACAAAAGAAATCCACGATGTAAAACAAGATGTCACTGGGACAAATAAGAAGGGAGTTCGTTTCGATGACAGTAACTTATAAACTTTTCATTTATATATGCCAGTATTCTTTACAAGGTGAATTGCTAATGTCAATGCAAAAAACGAATGTACGTGTTTTCGGAAACGTGTACATAATATTTGCAGCATCGCTCATATATTTTCATGAAACTCGCACATTTGCTTATGATCATAATGTTAGGTTTGTCCCACCTCTTAACAAATATGACACTGACATAAGTTGCTTGTGTACCGTATAGTGAAGTCAATCAATTTTTATTATGTAGAAACACGTTCAAGTTCATCATACTCGGATAATCCGTCGCCAACATCCCAAGTCCAGCTGGGAACCTATCCGCTTCAAAATGGCTGTCGTCTCACCCTCATGCACGGTTCACTTGAAAATTCCGGGGTAAAGAGATATTTGGATTGTACATATTCATAAAACCTACATCGGTTGGTCTTTGTGCTATTAATGATTGCTATTAATGACATAACTAAAAAACAATACCTTTGCTGAACTCGAATACATGCTCATGATTTATTATATAATTACATATGAAATATAGAGACCTATTGGTGCAATACTCTTTTTTATTCCTTTTTCAATCCTTTATTTTCACATGTGAAAAATACTTCCTTATATTTTCACGTTTTATTGTCACATTTGAAAGTTATATTCTTCTATTTTTCACATGTAAATATATTAGATTTTCCATGATGCCATGCGACGCGTGATTGCGTGTGCCTACAAAAATAGTACGTGCAGCAGTAAGAACAATAAAATAGAAATTGCTTTACATTATAGACATGGTAATTAATCGTTGTTAAAGGGATCGTACCAGAACCCGTTCGCGTATTTCTGAAGTTATTTCCCTTTACTTGACAACAACTATGAACCCGATGTATGTTTGCTTGTTTGATTAATTTTTTAACGACACCAGCACACTTAGGCTATTTATCGCCATACAATAGGTTCTACTTATACATGTTTAAAATCCTAAAAGGTTTTATATATAGCAGCGATATAGAAAACCAAATAGTTCAAAGTAAAATGGTAAGATGTTGGTAACAGTAAAATATGAAGCTTCCCAATCAACGGGAGATGTAAATGGTGTATATGGATGAAAAGATGTTGCAAAAAAGAGGCTGTACTTGCATTAGATAAAAATATTCTAGGTGATGGCATTCACGTTATAGTTTAAAATAAAGATTTACTTTCTTCAGGAAATCTAAAATACAAGTGATTTGTATAGTATCAAAAAGTTCCTTCATGTCATGTACATTATAGTATTATCACGCGTAGGTTGCAGGTCGGAACACTCGGTCATTAAGTGTTTAACAGTGAATGGTTCATTGCAAGAAACGCACTCTTGTGTATCCTCACCCAGAGGCGTAGCTATGATATTTTGCGCCCGGGGACGAACTATAAAATTGGCGCCCCAGCGATCATGTGACCGATTTATTACCCTTGTTTACTTATTATAATGTAACGTTGTCCGCCTCATTTTGGCGCCCCTGTACTTTGGCGCCCGGGGACATATGTATCCCCCTGCACCCCCCTAGCTACGCCTCCGTCTTCACCTTTTATTATGTGGGAGTGTGTAATGTATGTATGACCGATTCTGATTCTTGCAATGACAACCTCCTCCCCACGGATAGTTCTGTAGGAAGGAGTCCATTCTCCCAGGGTTGGTTTGATGACATGAAGTTTGCTATTGACTGCATCATTCCATGACGCCTGCCACTTCTGGCGTAGGTGCTTTTTGATACAAGGTTTAAAATCAGTAAACGGTAATTTAAAATCCGATGGTTCTTGGGATAGAGCCATCTTAGCAGCCCGGTCAGCGTCTTCATTACCTCTGATACCAATATGGCTAGGTAACCAACAGTATACTATATTATAGGAGGTACTAAGCTCAGAGTTTTTGACGAGAATATTGACTAACAATGGATTATCCAGTTTTCTATTGTGAAGCGACTGAAGCACTGATAGTGAGTCACAGAAGATAATGCTATTTAAAATGTGTTTTTGTTCGACAAATTTCAGAGCAAGGTCTATTGCTCTGATTTCCGCTGAAAATATGGACGCATCGTTTTGCCGAACCCGATGTAAAGCAGTGCTGAAACGGATTTGATCAGTTTTCAGTTAGAATCAATTAGTTTACAAAAAAAAATAAAAATGTCATTTACCGCGACCGATTAGGTCAACACAGTCCTATCGCTTTTTTAAATCACGCATTTATATAATCAGCCAATGGAAGTGCAGAGAACTTAAGACAAGGTGATGGGAGTGCGAGTTTTATACCGAAGAGTGGGTTTAATCTTGTAAACTTCGTTTCTGCAGCAAACACGGTATATATATATATATACCCACTCATGAAAAGTAATATGCAAAGATTTATTCTAATGTTGATTTCCTTCTTTGCCACAAACTTGCCAGTGACTGTTGTAATACATTTCATTCATGAAATAGGCAGCGGCACTTGTGTCACCGACATCAGGAATTCCCATATTAAACGGAATAATACCGTCTGCCATTCGGAAAGCTGCTGGCGAGACAACAATCGAGAACGAGTTACAGCAGAATTACGGAAAAGGAGTCCAAGAGGGAGATATAGCAATTACGGGGGCTGGAAATATTCGAGGAGCAAGCAAGGTCTACCATTTAAAACTGGAGAACTACAATGCACAAAATGGAAGTCAGGTAAAGTCTATACTTTCTCAAGCAAGCATATTCCCTCTTTCATCTTGCCTAATGGTAGAAAAAAAATATGTTAGTGCTACAAGCGATGACTAGAAACAACATAGTTCATTGGTTGAATTTGGAAACGTGTATCATTTTATCGACAAAAAATATATATATATATATATATATATATATATATATATATAGAGAGAGAGAGAGAGAGAGAGAGAGAGAGAGAGAGACAGAGAGAGAGAGAGAGAGAGAGAGGATTACAAATAAGTATTTCTTTATACACAAAAAAGTATCGCCAGTTAATTGAATTTTTGCTGCTTAATTCGTTTACAACTTTGTACGTTCCATCACTGTTTGTATCGGTAGGACAGAAAATGTAGTGATAAAAACTGGCTTTAATTTCTAGAATATCAAACAATCCGAAGTAAATTCCTGACAAGTTACTTTATCTGTGTTTTTTGCTAAATGTAACTCCATGTATCATTATTTTCTCATATGTTTTTATTGTGATACATTATAACGAAATAATTAAAATGGTAGGAGTTCAACTGAGGTTCAATGATTATCCCTTTCAGGTCTCCATGATTTACGACAGTGTGAAAACGTGCCTGAAACAAGCTGACAAAGATCGCGTGTCTTCTGTCGCTTTTCCAACAATAGGAACAGGTGGTTTCAAGTGGCCACCACAACTTGTTGCCGATGAAACTTTCAAGGCTGTGAAGAGTTACACAAGTTCCAGATGGAGCTCAGAACCTCCTCTACATATTATTATCGTGATATTTTCTCAGAACAGTTCCGAAGATTCGGTAGGTGCAACATAATAATACTTTCCTGAGTTATACATAATCAGCTTTCATGGCCATTGCACCTAAAGCGGTGCATTTGGCAATATCATGTGCATAAGTGGTCACTTCCACCCTTGAATATAATTTCCAATTATTTTCGTCACGATGTTTGAAACTATTGATTAGGTTGGCAAAACCCAAAGTAGGAGAGATATTCAAATTTTTCGTAGAACGACGCTATGAGAGTAGTTATGGATTCTTGATAATGGATACAGTTATAAAATGCACATTCTAATATATAATATGGTGTAAGTATTGTGATTCACTGTTACGTGTTTAGGATCGCATAAACAGTAACAAAGAAAAATTGAAACAACAAGCTTAGTACAGTTAAACAAATAATCTATATCCCTAGAAAAACATGGTAAAAATACAAACTAAAACTTACTGTTTTAAGAATCAAATCCAAAATTAATCAAAGAATAACAGATTTAGTAGTCCTAGTAATAAAATGTTCTAATTAATTTGAGTTCGAGTTCTGAGAAAAATCTAAGGTGGAAGGAGATGTCGTATGCTGTAGTATGTATAGCGCTTAAGTTTCAACAGTTCTTTGTTGAACCACAGAAAATAATCCGGTGTTTGAGTTCCGAATACAAAGTCAGTAAATTTCTTTGTCCAAGAATAAGTTCCAAGCAGCAAGTATTTGCAGGCCAAACTAATCTCTTAAAATCCAAAAAAATGAAAGAAAAATTAACATAAAACTAAAACTCTAGTCACAATATAAGCTAACACTTGACGTAGAAGTGTTTTAAGCCAAACTGAGAAATATCTCTCAAAACATTACTATTAAATCTAACTACTACGCAATTTTGGAAAACCCAGAATTGCAAAATACAAGCTGTTTACAAATTTAAAGTCACATACTCCAGTGTGACCTTGATAAAAACCAATCATTTTACTCTGAGAATAAAATACAAATAGAAAGTTGTTTACATGTCTCAGTGATTTTTTAAATTAAGGTCGGAAACTAAGTCAAAATTAAAAAGTGTTTATAGTATTAGGTGCTTATGAAAAGAGTCAAGTCAAACATAATTTTCTGAAAAAGTGTCAAATCAAATAAACAAGATTTCATTACAATAGCATGTAATAATATATAACAGAATTTAAAAAACGCAAATAATTAGGTTAAATCAAATTTAAATTAAATCAGATATGCATTACACCGACACACATGAAAATCAAAGTTATCAATGTCATTACAGTTGTAAAAGAAACTATTAGAGTTTGAGTGATATGTGATTTCCTGGTGTATTTTAGATAATAATCGTAACATTGTTTTCTCTGCCTCGTTGAGACTAAGGGAGTACAATCGAGTAATGTTTTATATTCTTACCCAATCAGTGATACGGTATGTTGTTCCGTATGAGATAAGTTTATATAATACCCATAGGAAAATCAAAGCTTTCGACGTAAGACAATTCAAAAACGAAATAGAATTTAAGACATAATGCACATAACATTTGCTTTGTCTTGTTGAGCACGACAGCAATATAACTTTCACCTAACGCAATACGAACACAAATTTCAACTTTATAGGTGAAGGGGAAAAGCGTCCGAACGTTGTTTTTTTTTTTTTCTTCTTTAACGATGGTTACCTAGGTTGATTACTTCTTAGAGTGGGACACAGATTATAGAGTACTTCTTACCGATATGATTCGCTCCAAACAATGGCAAAGTTAGAAACCTTCAATTTTAAGGATCCCTTAACATTGTACGTTTTGTGTTTTTCAATGTCAATATAAAAAGTTAAATAATTAATGAAGGTTTTGTTTTATTGCAGATAAACATATCCTTATAACCTCAACAAACACTGATAAAAAAACTAGACAATGTGCTATGTAACAAGCCATATAACGCTGACATCACAAGTCACGCAAAGATCTTTTATTAGGGCTGAACTCATATTAAAACAGCCTCGTTTTATTGGAAAGTCTTGATGGGCTATATCCATTAGAACATAATCTCGTTAGGGTGATTATAAATTAGTCTGGGACATAATGATCTCTGTTTTAATTCAGAAGGGTTAATATTATTCATGGTTTCTTTTCCAGGTGTTTCAGACCACAGCCAAGAACCAGTTTGATCAACACGGACCGTCTCTGAACAAATCGGGTGAGAATAATAGAATGACAATAAATCCGATCAGAAAACATGAAATCTTTGGTTTTAACTAACCTGAGACCGTTTGACTTTCCAATGCAAAAACAAGAGACAACACAGCAATAAACACAAACGAATTCAATTTCGACAAGCATCCATTTTTTATTTAACATAATTATAGTTCGAAACACTTTAGAGATCGTACCTAAATGATTTTTTTTTAACTCTGATGATAAAATGGCAGCCCAACTGGCATTGACCAATGAAAGGAAGAACAAAAGAATATCATTGTTCTTATTGTAATGTGCTACAACCGTAGAATAAATTCGGGATGATTCTTTGCTGCTGTAATAGCAGTACTAGTAATACTATCAATATCAAAATGATAATATTAATACCAACAAGAACTAAGAAACTGTGAGAGTTCGTAAATAGTGAAATAAATGAATAAAAAATTTAATTGAAAATTAAAAGACCTTTAACAGATGATGAATTATTTGCTTCGATGTTTGAAGTCTTCTTGGTTTGAACCGCATGGCTTCAGTGTTAGGAAGTGTATATAAAACGATTCCCTTTCTAGTTTCCAGCGTTTAGTCATCCAATTAGATATGTGAATATAGATTCTTTCGTGCAATTGTTTAGGTTTTCCAGAGATAACTAAGGCCGCAGATGATACAGGAAAGTGTTGGTTTCTGACATGCTTTGAACCTTTAATCTTAAGACCAACTATTTTAATTCTACTAGAGACATAAAGATATTCAAAACATTCTAGTCAGTGAACGCTAGCGCCAGTCACAAGCTACATCTAAACTGGCAGATATGGCCCAGTGATGAAGAAAGGTGTAAAACATGTCAACATTTGAGAAACCATTCTCAAGTACAATTACCTGCGAAAAATAATTGAGTACTCAACTTCTACATTTTACGTGCAAAACAGAGGATTGAATCTGTTTCATCATATATCAGAGTTGATATGCCACTTTAAGTTATATTCTACTTACTGCAATCGATATCTACATCAACTTTAGTTCCAACACCACAAAAGAAATCCACGATGTAAAACAAGATGTCACTGGGACAAATAAGAAAGGAGTTCGTTTCGATGACAGTAACTTATAAACTTTTCATTTACATATGCCAGTATTCTTTACAAGGTGAATTGCTAATGTTGATGCAAAAAACGAATGTACTTCTTTTTGCAAACGTGTACATAATATTTGCGGCATCGTTCACATTTTTTCATGAAACTCGTACATTAGCTTATGATCGTAATGTCAGATTTGTACCACCTCTTATTTTAATTAAGCGTGTTGTCTTAGACCCGAAATCGTGTTATAGTTTAAAAAACAATCCATGAAATTCACAATGTATTATCATAGCAAGCTCTTTGGTAATTTAGTAGTGGGCAGTCATAATTTAGCATCGAAAACCATGTTATTTTTTGTTTTCTTAAAACGTTATGTTGAGTGATTATATCAAATATCTTATACACTTAATCACATGATGAAATTATTTTCTAATTTTAGATGATGCCAATAAAGAAACTGTTTTGAGTGGGAAAGAAACAGATCTTGACCACGAGAACCGTGACTTTATCTTGCTGAAGTTTCTGTCGAATAATATGGACAAGGCAACTGAAGCTTTCAAGATCGTGAAAACGAAAGTAGACCACGACTTCTTAGGACATGAACCACTAAAGAACGACGTGATTGGCAAAATGCGGCCACGTGATGTAGGTTTAATACATCTGCTAACGAAGTATATCAATAACAAAATAAGTATGATTTGGAGAAAATCGTCTAATAGACATAACATATATATTTAAGCAATCATTATCTTGGATAACGATCCTAGAAAAGACAAAGTTGCATCATTGGCTGAGATGTATTTATCTTGATGTATCCAATCACTCGAAACATCCTGGGTTTTCATTTCCTCTATTTATCAGGTTTTGAGAATTTTCAAGTAAGGTCAAATGATACTCATTTTACCTTGCATCTTAACGCAAGCTTAAACGAGGCAGTCCGTTCATCTGTGTAACTACATGTCTGTTCCAGAGACATATTTAATAGGTTTTATTTCTCAGAAATAGTAAATATGATGCCATATTGCTTACATTGTAATGGTTCTTTTTTTTATTCAGTACAGTTGGAATTCATGAGAGATGCCCATTAATATCGACATCCGTATAGGGCTCTTTTTTATATTATTCAATACAATTGGAATTTATCTGAGATGCCCATTAATATCAACGTTTCCGTTGAGGGCTCTTTTTTTATTATTCAATACAGTTGGAATTCATGTGAGATACCCATTAATATCGACATCCGTTGAGGGCTCTTTTTCTATTATTCAATACAGTTGGAATTCATGTGAGATACCCATTAATATCGACATCCGTTGTGGACTCTTTTTCTATTAGTCAATACAGTTGGAATTCATGTGAGATACCCATTAATATCGACATCCGTTGAGGACTCTTTTTCTATTATTCAATACAGATGGAATTCATGTGAGATACCCATTAATATCGACATCCGTTGAGGGCTCTTTTTCTATTATTCAATACAGTTGGAATTCATGTGAGATACCCATTAATATCGACATCCGTTGAAACTTAATTGATCTGATGAAGCATGATCCGGCACAGAAAAAAATAGTCTTCACTAACTTGTAATTTCATTCTGAAATTTCGAACGTTTCTTGTATTGTTCCTGTATGCGTGGTTGCAATGCGTACGTATAATAAATATATCTCACATATTGTATTTCAGATCCAAGAGATAGAAATGATATGCATGAAATTAGATGTCGAAGTTGAGGTTTCAAAACAAACCAATGAAATAAAATTTAAGGGTACTGCTGCAAACGTACGAAGCGCTAACGAGAAAATACTAAACATTGTCACAGTAAGTAATGCTCTATTTTCAAAAAATGTATAAACACATTTGTAAAGGATTATTAGGGAACAATACTTCTATTATTAAAGGATTTCAAGACGTTAAAAGCGGATGTTTCTTTGAGATTAAATGTTACCGAAGGAATGTCGTGATGTTACAATGGCACCAATTGTTCAAACCATTATCGGAACTTTTCAATATCCAAAAGGAATAACGAATATGCAAGTAGCAATTTTGGATATAATTATGCCGTATTCTTTCTTTCTTTGATGATATTATATCAATCATATATTTTGACAAACTTACAGTATCGTGGTATCTAATTATTATATTTATTATTCAATCATTTACAACTTAGTTTACGAGAATAAGCAGCATTCAGTGATACATAATTTTAGTATTTTAGGCATGTTTTGTTCCTAAGAGTGACCATCTATAATTCACAATCACCTTGTTTCCTTTTGCGGTTTGTGTCGTTTTCGACATGGCTATCTTCGTGCAAAATTATGTAAGGCTACATAAAGGAAACTGGGGGATGTAAGAACATTCTAAGTATGGAAACTTGTGTTAATGGTTGGTCCTGATTACCTATGTAATGAATAATATGGTTCAAATAAGGCCAACAGGGTATATATCTGTAAATTGCCAATATGGTTGATATCTGTATATTGCCAATAGGGTAGATATCTGTATATTGTTGAGTTTATGCTCTTAAAATACGTAACAGTAAAGAGTGAAAGACAGTAAGCTTTGTAATATTTAACAAACACTTTATTTCCCAACAATACAAAAAAACAATGAGAAAACAAAAATACATTATCGCGTATTAAATCCCAAAATGATCAAGCAATTACAGACACAAGTCCTCATAATTTAAATTACTGAATAAAACTCAGTAAAAGTCCAGAAAAAAATCCAAACGCTAAAGTCGATGATGTGTATTGTATAGTTTCTAGTGTGTTGATAGGCCAACAGTCTTTTATTGAATCAGTGAAAAATAGTATTCCTTGTTTTAAAAAAATAATAAATTCCAGTGAATGTCGATGTCTTCCATGTCGCTGACACCATATAAATAATCACAACAGAACAAATATTTAATCTCATGGTTATGTGTGAAACTTACTATAAACATGAACAAGGCATCTACCATGTGTTCATACATTTATAAAAGGCCTTTGACAAAGTGTGGCATGAGGCATTGTGCGCCACAATGAAGAAAGTACAATATAAGTCACAAGTTGGCCAATACCATCAAGCAGCTGTACGTCAATGTCACTAGTGCAGTAGTTGCCCATGGTTCTGTGGGGGAATGGTTTCAGACAATAGTCGTAGATGTTAAGGCTGTCTCATGTGACACACGATCTTCAACTTCTACATAGAGTGCATCATGAGTGAAGCCCTGGAAAACCACTGTAGGATTGTCAGCATTGGAAGGCGTAACATCACCAACCTCTGAGTTGCAGACTACATTGATGACTGGCAGGCAGTGAAGATGAGCTTGTCACCTTAGCGAAGAACCTGGACGAAACATCTACCAGATTAGTAATGAAGCTAAGCGCTGAGAAGAAAAAGCTGATAACACATATTGGCACAACAGTCTTGGCCAAAATTATAGTCAGAGGACAGGAACTGGCAACAGGAGCTAGTTCAAATATCATGTGGTTCCATAATCACCGAAGAGATATTGAGAGAAAAAATGTTGTCACGAGCAGCACAATCAACAGCAGCTATGTCAAAAGATAAGACCCATCTGTAGAGACAAGAATATATGTCTGAAAACTAAAATCAGATTGTTGAGAGCACTAGTTATCTCAATCGTTTTGTATTAATTTGAGGCCTGGACCCTGGCAGCAGCATTGCAACGAAGAATCCATGCACTTGTAATGAGATGCTACAGAACCATCCTTGGTATCTCTTACATGGACAACATCACAAACGAAGAAGTGCGTAACACCATCAGGCGCAAAGTAGGCCAATATGAAGTACTCCTCACCAGCGAAAAAAGAGAATGTTGATATTTTATATGGCCTTGTCACTAGACCCAACAGTCTATCCGCAACAGTCCTGCAGAGCAGCGTCCAAGGTAGCAAAAAGAGAAGTAGACAGAGAAAAAAGTGGACTGAGAACATCAGAGAATGGACGAGAAAATGTTTTGCGGAGACACAGAAACATTAGCACATAATCGAGACAAGTGGAGAGAACTGGTCAGATGTTCATCAGCATAGCGCCTCAACGACACACTAGGTCAAGAGACTGATGATGATGGAATAATCAATGACTTCACTTGGCGAATGTACCGAGTTCGGATGTGATTCTCACTGATTTTCTTTACGTCATATCATGAACGATGATGATCTTAAAACACAACGAAGAGTCACGAGTTTTCTTCCTGAAATTACGGAAAACCATGGAATCGGTAACACCATACTGCGTTTATTAAAAATTACTGCAGATGCAATGAATGAAGATCTTATAATGAATGGATGGAAACCAAATTCGAATGATGCAAGATTCTATAGACGATATGGATTTTGCTGTAAAACAATACCTACAAAAACATCTTTAGAAAAAAATTTCCTTCCAAAACCTGGCTGGAATGTTGTCCTCCTTAACAGTATATATACTTGCCATATATTGAGGTTATTGCCAGCCACGGTAAATTAACATGCAAAATGATACTGTCTCTTGGTGGTTAGTGGCTGTTAGCCCGACACGAGTAGCAATAATCTCTGGAATATATGGTGTAAGATCTTTATTGATTATATGGTTGCATATGGATGTTTATATTTCAAAACCTAATAATAATAGAACGGGATATGTTTTCTCCAACATGTGCGCTTTGGTCCATTAGCATTCGCTTACTAGGTGAACTACCCACCGCATAAAGTATCAGGAGTGGAGCTGAATATTTATAAACCGCCAGCACATTAGAAGTTTATTTCAATCAGATGGTAATGATAGCCTTACGAACTTCCTAAGCTACATTCCCCTTTAGAATGAACCAGAGATACAAGAGTTATATGTGGAGGAAGAAGCGTTATTGATATTTTTGGTGTTTGTATTGACGTTTGATAACCTTGTATACATGACGGACGCAACGACTGCAAAATGTGTTTCGGATGTTAATAAAACTGGAGATTACTTGAAAGAGAATGAGCTTAGAGGGCATGCTAATATCCACAACAATTTTGGATTACTGGTCGATGAAAGTCTGAAAGACATGGTTAACAGACCCTCCTATACGCTCAAATTTAATCTCGCCGAGAGTCAAATACAAATCAACAGTTTGGACCATCCTGATGTACCAAAGAATTCTAGAGGCAAACTTTGAATTGGAATCATCGCATTATCACGTGAAAATACCCCGTCGTTGACTATCTTGTCTAGAGTTAAATATCCAAGAATTGCTTCTAAAACAATGTAATGGAGTTCACCGTCAAATTCACCTCGATAAAGTTTACTGTTCGTTATATCGAACTATCAGCTATATCTCTACTGCCCAAAAGCAGCGACTGATTGATATTCACGAAAAGGCATGCCTGTTCTTATAACCGTCTTGGGACAAAACTGATCGTTGAATATACATGGCACATTTATAATCAATATGTTTCCAGATAAAGCATCCAATAAACTGCTGGAGACGTAAGCATTGGCCCCGAAAATACTTTATGTGATGGCCCGGCAGTTTTACCAGCCAAGGGAAACAATTGGTTAGAAAAGCGTGTGTGTGTAGCATCCGGACGTGATGAAAATGGACAAGGTCTAGATGTTGAACAACTGTACCTCGCGGTGACGTTATTAATATAATAGCTATAATGGACATTCAAGGAGGTAATGATCCTTAATGAAATACAAACGAGTGTGTGTTGTCGTGTGTGCTATTTGAGAATCACAGCCTAGGTCAACTAAACTTACCAGTTACATTTGCCGTAGGGCCTGTATTAATACCAACTGGATTTCCCACTGGTACTGGTGAAGTAATTACGATTTCGCAAACGAATACTTCTCTATTCAGAACTTCTTGAGGCTACGGAAATCAGTCTCGCTACAGTTTCATTGATTTTCCATGGGGCCATCAAAGATGAAACATTTACCACAGGAGAATTTGAGACTGTGTTGGCGTAAATGGAAGACCTCCGAATGATCCACGCACACAAAGGGCCATCCAGTAGTTCCACGTCCATGGCGGAGATTCTTTAAAATATTTGAAAAGTATATCAGATGCATATTAAAACAAACATAGTTCACATTGCAAGCTATTACGCAAAAACAGAGACTGCGTGGATCTCTAAGTCAATGTTTGTTTTCACTCTAAGTATAACTCCTAAAAGACCTACTAAATTTGATAAAACATACATATTTAGCGGCATATTATGTTTCATGATTAGTGAATATCTTCTGAAAACTGGCATGCATACTAGTCGTAATGTTATTACATATAAGTTGTAATGCTATTATGTCGTAATGTTATTATGTTATTAATTCGTAATGTTATTACATATAAGTCGTAATGTTATTACATATAAGTCGTAATGTTTTTACATATAAGTCGTAATGCTATTACATATAAGTCGTAATGTTATTACAATAAGTCGTAATGCTATTACATATAAGTCGTAATGTTATTACATAGAAGTCGTAATGCTACAACATATAAGTCGTAATGCCATTACATATAAGTCGTAATGCTATTACATATAAATCGTAATGCTATTACATATAAGTCGTAATACTATTATTACATATAAGTCGTAATGTTCTACACAAATATGATTTCAGTTTTATATTGTGTGTCAAGACAAATGAGCTTCCTCAGGAAAAATAAAAATAAATTAAAGAATCAGGTAATATGGCGTCTTTTACGGAGTGATTTGTGTTCTGATCGGCATCCTATTCAAAGGATATTTATTAATTAATCTCAGCTTCCATTGACATGAGTTTACATCATTGTTAGGGAATCTTTAACGACCTTTTCAGACACTTCATGGCTGTTTACAAAATGAAACTGTGGGACAACTGGTGCAACAGTACTATGAATGGTGTTATGAAGAGACGAAACACATTCTTATACCCTACTCCAAAGCAATTGGCATCGAGTTGGAAATCGCTTTCACAAAAGGTGATAAGACCTACGAGTTTACAGACACCGATGACCTTAAATACTGCGTTGATTTTAAAAAGTACAAGGAATTTCAAGTAAGCGGAAAATCCAGAAAATCCAACACAGTCAATGTCATTCGACTGGATAGAATGATGGGTAAGTTGATATTTACCCACGAAATTATTTACAATTCAGTACACTTCTTAGCAATATTATAAACGTCGAAGAAGCAATAAAGCGTATAAAACATTTGTGATACTTGCATTAGGGATAATCGTATAATAATGTAGTCAGGAAAGCAGTTGTCTTGTTGTTAGCCTACATTATATGTCTTTAAGTTTACAAATGAGTTTACCCTATCATAAGAAAATAAATATTTCAAGAGTTTTACATGAAAGCAATAACATCATTATCCTGAGATATTGATATTTATAAATGATAATATTCAGGAACATTAAAAACATATTACTTTGTTGATATTTGAAAAAATGCATTCACTCAAATGTTTCAAAAAATATAGATTTATTTTTTACGTTTAAATGATAATAACATTGAAATAATCATCTTAGCTTTCCTACCAAGTTACAACGTTACTATAGGAAAAACTAAGATATTATCTATGTGAAAAAATAGATTAAGTTGTTTTTGGTGAATATTAATCTACATTATATCTTGAATAGACGATACATTTTATAATTTCGAGTTCAAATTGTCACATACATACATACATACATACATACATACATACATACATATGTGTGTGTATGTGTGTGTGTGTGTGTGTATATATATATATATATATATATATATATATATATATATATATATATATATATATATTCATGCAGAAAAAGTTCGAGTTAAATTGGTACACAGTGACTCAGCTTATAAAGTAAGTGTAACGGAATCAGCCATTGGAACAAAACAATATATGTCATTATAAGATCATTCATACTTTTAAAATAACTACCGAAGCATTATAAATGGCTGAAAACGAATGTATTTGTTTTAGTCAATGAATGTATTTGTTTTAGTCAATGAATGTATTTGTTTTAGTCAGTCGTCCTGCTTACTTGTATATCGAACTTAATGACAATATATATGGAACAAAATTATTTATAGTGGTTATGCCGTATCAAATAACTTTCATAGGATATGGTTGCAATGATACTGAAAGTAATGTTGCCTACATAAATGAAATCTTATGTATGAAATGAACCTAATACTGGACAAAACAAAGATTTATGGTGATCTGCCTAATCGTTACAAAAGCAGTTGACTAGAGGCAAGCAGATATAGTTGACATGCAACAATGGATGCAAATACATTTCTCGGTGATATATTGTATGAAAAATGCTTGAGTGAGAGAGTAAACTTTACAAAAATGCTTGAGTGAGAGAGTAAACTTAACAAAAATGCTTGAGTGAGAGAGTAAACTTTACAAAAATGCTTGAGTGAGAGAGTAAACTTTACAAAAATGCTTGAGTGAGAGAGTAAACTTTACAAAAATGCTTGAGTGAGAGAGTAAACTTTACAAAAATGCTTGAGTGAGAGAGTAAACTTTACAAAAATGCTTGAGTGAGAGAGTAAACTTTACAAAAATGCTTGAGTGAGAGAGTAAACTTTACAAAATTGCTTGAGTGAGAGAGTAAACTTTACAAAAATGCTTGAGTGAGAGAGTAAACTTTACAAAAATGCTTGAGTGAGAGAGTAAACTTTACAAAAATGCTTGAGTGAGAGAGTAAACTTTACAAAAATGCTTGAGTGAGAGAGTAAACTTTACAAAAATGCTTGAGTGAGAGAGTAAACTTTACAAAAATGCTTGAGTGAGAGAGTAAACTTTACAAAAATGCTTGAGTAAGAGAGTAAACTTTACAAAAATGCTTGAGTGAGAGAGTAAACTTTACAAAAATGCTTGAGTGAGAGAGTAAACTTTACAAAAATGGAGAGAGCTTAATCTTACTTTTTAATAAACTGTAAGGAGCAAACTGAAAAAGATTAGTTTGACGAAGGAAATCAGTTGTAGATTATAGGTTAAGGATTTTCTGGAAAAGATTAACTGAATTCTTATAAATTCACCAAGATAAGTCTAAGAGGGTTTCTATTGGCATAGTTTAAAATGACTATAATAGGACCAGATTAATTTTTGAACTGGACATTAAGCGTGAAATTGAGTTTACATTTCACTAAATTTAATTACGGGCCATAATACTCACTGAGATTAGTAGAGATGACTATGCGTTGAAGGAAACCATAACAACAGATCAAAACTAAGTGTTATATTGTCTGAAATAGATGAAACGGAATATCACAATACAAATTAATTAATGCGAATGGCTACTTTCCACCCAACTTTGCAGAGGAAATATTTAAACTAAGGCAATAACTTTAGATGGCCAAGTCAGCACCAAACGTCTCATCTTGGGACACGATTATATAAAGACATCTTTCTCAAGCAAGAGCTGTTTTAAAATAGCACACGTGATGATATTTACAAGGGTTATCTTAGATAACAAGCGTGATGGCATGTACAAGAGTTATCATAGATAACAAACGAGATTTACAGGAGTTATTTTAGATAACAACCGATATTTACAAGAGTTATCTTAGATAACAAACGTTATGATATTTACAAAGTGGAGCACATTTTGAGAGCAAAACAATGAACGGAAAAGCATATACTTGCGAAGTAGAAATTTTAATATGAAATGCTTAACAGCTGGAAATAGACTAAAACGCGATGAAAGATAAGTCAATGAGAGTACATATTAAATAGGATTAGGAATTATGAACACGCTGATTATTTTAATAAATAGGATTAGGTAGCATTAACACGTTGATTATTTTATAAAACTGATTAGATAGCATTAACACGTTGATTATTTTATAAAACTGATTAGATAGCATTAACACGTTAATTATTTTATAAAACTGATTAGATAGCATTAACACGTTGATTATTTTAATAAATAGGATTAGGTAGCATTAACACGTTGATCATTTTATTTAACAGGATTAGGTAGCATGAAGACTTTGATTATTTTATTTTTACAGGATTAGGTATCATGAAGACTTTTATTATTTTATTAAACAGGATTAAGTAGCATGAAGACTTTGATTTTTTTATTAAACAGGATTAAGTAGCATGAAGACTTTGATTATTTTATTAAATAGGATTAGGAATTATGAACACGTTGATTATTTTATTAAACAGGATTATGTAGCATGAACACGTTGATTATTTTGTTTAACATTATTAGGTAGCATGAACACGTTGATTATTTTGTTTAACATTATTAGGTAACATGAACACGATTTTTTTAACATCATTAAGTAGCATGAACACGTTGTTTATTTTATTTTCCTTGCTCTTATTTTAGGTATTTATTTTTTAAAATCAAATCTTTGGCAAATATTTGTCTAAGTTCATTTAGGATGATGTAGCAGATATACTATAAATTACGCATTTTTCAAGCAAATGTTTGCCTTGTATTATTGTAGGAGTGTCATAATACTTCAATAATTACCACAAAATTAACTGGAATCAGTTGTGGAAATATGGACGATGTAAAATTCAATACTTTCCACAGTGTGGATAAAACGATATTATAGAAACAAGTTTTCATTCCATTTATTTGACACCAAAGTAGTACTGGACATTATAATTCATAAATAAATGACACAACCAACTTTGGACTATACTAATACACAAGCACATCATGATATGGGGACTAAATCAAGTCATCCTAGTAAAAATATCTAACCGTGATTGCCACAACTTGACAACTTGTTAAACTCAACATATTGGGTAAAGGTATATGCACTATACAAAACATATAACACGTGTTTAAAATATAAATGTTTCAGAACGGATTGACATTGAATGACATAGGGCATGTCAAATAATAACAATAATAATAATAATAATAATAATAATAATAATAACAATAATAATAATAATAATAATAATAACAATAATAATAATAATAATAATAATAATAATAATAATAATAATAATAATAACAATAATAATAACAATAATAATAATAATAATAATAATAACAATAATAATAACAATAATAATAATAATAATAATAATAACAATAATAATAATAATAATAATAATAATAACAATAATAATAATAATAATAATAACAATAATAATAATAATAATAATAATAATAATAATAATAATAATAATAATACAATGAATAATTTATGCAAGAACAATTTATATCAAACATCTTGTTCTCATTTAACAGGTGATTTGCAGCCAATGCCTGATAACTGGAATCCAAAGGATACCATCTTCCTGGATATTGTTCCATTACAAAAATCTAACAATGAGTATTTGGATGTTGAAGCTGACTTCAGGCGTACTTTGGGAAGCTACACGATCAAGATGATACACGGGGTAACAATATTCAATTTGACAAAATGCATTACCAATTTTCAGACCTATGAAATTGGAGTTGAAAATTATATGTCATTGTGAAAACAATGTATATTTATCAGCATATGTCAATGTCAATGTTTGAAAAGTGTAACTTTTTGTTGCTAACGAATTTCAGTTACCCAACGTCTTAAAGAAGCTCATGATCCCCTTATTATACAGGTGAACTCTGAATTTATTATCGCTTTCTTGGCCTTTGTATGGCCTATCCACTGTTTTATCTACATTATACTGTTCTGTCGGGGCCCCGAGTGGTCGAGTGGTCTAAAGCGCTGTCCGTTACGGACCACTGCCATCTCACCTCTGTCTGCGTGTGTTCGAGTCTAATATTCGGCAAATGTAGTTATGTGAGAAAGCTTGCCAGTAGCTTCTCGTGGGTCGGTGGTTCTTTCCGGGGTTTGTCCGGTTTCTTCCTCCACCATTAATACTGGCCGCCATGTATAGCCTATATTGTGCTGAAAAATGGCGTTAAACCATAAAAAAAAAAAAAAAAAAAAAAAAAAAAAAAAAAAAAAATACTGTTCTGTCCCTAGATGATTAAAGACATACATAAAGAATAATTATTTAGGTCAATCATTTCAATAATGCGATACTAAAATTTGCCTTTGGTGAGCCAGAAATAATCAGACACCTTCGCTTGACAGTAACGTGATTAATACGAGAAAACAGTATAGAGTATAAAGATTATACACTCCAATGATTGATTCAACTTAAATGTCTATATCAAACGGGCAATTCAAACAACACTTTCTAAAGACCAAACTTACAAATTTCTCGTTTTACCTTCACAGATGTTAACAAAAGATCTCAATGAGCATTCGAATATATTTACTAAGGCTAGACTGATGGGGTGGGGGTACCAATACTTTTGTTGACAATACAAGTTAACTCTGATTCAATCTAATGCATGTGGATTAGAACAGTATTTAGCCTGGGAAGCATAGCAAACATTATCCAACTTCCAACTGACATGAAAATAGATATAGAGTTGTCCTTTCGTCTAATAATTAGGCGATGGAGACAATAACACTATTATCGCTGCGATAGAAATTATTCAGTTGCTAACTATACCAGTAGGACATGGAATATACATGCATAAAAGATTTGAACTATTATTATACTATACAAAGTGTGGCAAAAGTATACTACATCTTTACAAACCGAACGAAGAAAGCAAATACTACTGAACTACAATAGGTTGTTTTACCGATTATAAAACTGAGTGTATGTTAGGACTGGCAGACATGACAAGGAATCTTAAAGGACTAGTGATAAATTTTACCAACTGAACAATTTTATGTGAAGAGCGTCTTGCAAATATGTAAAAGCCAGCTAGTTACATTCTCTTAAAGATGTTAACACTTAATCGGCGACAAGGTAAGAAAGTAGTTAATGGGGGATGGTTTATCAGAAAGGTTTTATAAATCACCCTAAGCACGTTTAGCGAGAAGTGGAATTGAACATGGGGACTAATGGGTCTGTATAGCAACTAGGGAAAGTGTGGTTGTTGTAGAGGGTAGCGGGTAGCGAGTAAGTTCACTGGGCACGATTAAGGACAATGGGGATTTAACATGGGGAATACAGGATCGGCATTTTGAGGACAATATGACTTTAACATGAGAATATTGGTCTGTATAGACACATCAATATGTGTGTGTATAGGGACAATAAGAATGAAACAGATGAGGTGACATCACGGTACTGGACATTGGTAACAATGTCTACCACGAATTCTATATAGTGATATGTCCCGCTCCGCCAATCTGACTATCCAGTTCAATGTCCCGCCACGCCATGCATTGTTTTATTGATATAGAATGTGAACTAGCTTAAATTACCTGCCAAATGCTACCTACTACCCACGACACTAGCTGAATTTACCCGCTACCTGCCAGCCGCCACCCGACATTCACTGAACTAGCTAATATTACCCGCTACCCTCTACACGCTTGACTACTTGAATTTATCTGGCACCCGCGACTCACTGAACTAGCTGGACTAATCCTCCACCCACCACTCAGTTATCTAGCTGAACATACCGGTCACCCGCCACTCACTGAATTTACCTGCTACCCCCCTCTCATTGTTTGCCGTTTGACCAGATTGAGGTCAGCTCCTTACCACTGTTGGATGACAGCCACGCACTCGTCCAGCGGCCAACACTCCGCCTTTTGTGGGGACAGGGGACGTATAAAGGAGGATCTCAAAAACAGTCACTTAGTTTTTGTGAGTCAGTTCTTGTGGGGGGTTGGGCACATCCGATGCTACGATGGTAAAATTAGTTGAACGCTCGAACCAAATTTTTCCACACCTGTTCTTTCAAGGTACGATGAAAACGTTCCACAATGCTGGCTTTGTTTTCGGGGTTCTCGTTGGTGTAAACAATGAATGTCACGTGTTGTACTATTTTAACTTGCAAAACACGTGTCCTGAAAAAAACTGGCACGATTTAAGTGTGCATCAATAACTTTAAAGTGCATGAAGAAGGAGCAGAGACAGTAGAGTGGTATCCATATTGTTGGGAGGTCGCTATTGACACGAGCCTTTATACTTTTGTAAGGACACGTGTATTGCAAGTTAACATAGTACATCACGATAGAAACATACATAAAAGCCAATTGATTGGGTACAGCAATATAATACATGTTACAACAAATTGGAATATAAAAAGTCACTGTACAGCATGTCTTAGGAAACAAAGGTGTTCTATGGACAGTCTGTAAGGTTCATACAGTCTCTACATTGGGTACAGTAACACAGGTGGTCCTCCCGGAATAGCCTTCGGGAATTTCCATGACAGTCCTGTTCTGAAGGAGTGGTTTTCGTTGGTAACGGCTTCTTCTGTCACTGCAGTTAACACAGGATTAAAAGTTACTTTTTTCACTAGTTTGAATTTAGGAACACAACTCTTGAGCAAAAGTGGTCCAAGCCTCAAAACCCCATCATTTGCAGCCACGTACATCTGGCCGGTGAGGGTGTACGTCACTAGCCACACACACACATCAACGTACACATATTCAGCACATAGTCGTTGATTAATCTTTTTTTCCACGTAGAAGTCGAGAATTATTGAGATGAAAACGCAAGGCTTTTAACAGAATGAGTCTTTCGTGCTCGTTTAAACGGTCCAATGTCAGTTTTATTAGATTCAGTACAGTTAGTTGGTAAATGAAATCCCAGAAAGAGATTCAATTCCCCTTGTCTCTAAACGTACCCAGAGTGATTTATGAAACCTTGTCGCCAAACAGCCTCCTCCCCCACCCCGGGAGACGGGAGGTGGGGTCTATAATGTATTTTCCATTGTCGCTAAACACCCCCTATTAAATATGCATGTATGATTGCCATTGACTTATTGTTCAAAAGTTTGAAAGAGTTAATATTTAAGGTGAAAACACATACCTTGCCTTGCGGCACCGGCTTGAAATGTAACTTACATTTTTTTAGAAAATGTTTTAAAATGTTGTTACATGAACATGAGCACATAATTATTGTGAAAATGTCCGTCCGTGAAAAGGTAAGTTATTAGATAGTTTTGCATTCATGTCTTTTGATAATTTTAGTTATAAAGCAAATGCGACGCTGTAAATAACATAACTAAATTTGTATTGCAGTAGTTATATTAAATGTGTTGATTTATTTGTGATTGTAATGACGTGTGATGATTTATTTGTGATTGTGATGACATGTGTGTTCATTTATTTGTGATTGTGATGACATGTGTGTTGATTTATTTGTGATTGTGATTACATGTGTGTTGATTTATTTGTGATTGTGATGACATGTGTGTTGATTTATTTGTGATTGTGATGACATGTGTGTTGATTTATTTGTGATTGTGATGACATGGAAGGAAATTCGTGCCGGTGTTTGATGTATTTGTTTACAACTGAATGTGGCCAATGCTGAATTTGTCAATTTAATCGGAGGCTTATGATATTTTTCTCAATAACGAAACATGAACTATAACATTATATATATTTTGGGTTGAACTAAAATCATTAGTAAATTTACCTGAATTATTTACTCCAAACCTAGATGATATGGAGTAATTGGTTTTACAAATATATTCATTTGACTTTCATTACAGATTCGATACGTTTCATTGTAAAATACTTTAGATATGTAGATCATGCTTCTGCAATGACGACGCCATTACATGAATTCAGCAATAAAAATACGAGAAAGATAAATAATTCATATAAAAACATTTTTAAAAAATATTTTATTTTGCTATTTGTATTATTTAAACAAAGCAAATCATAAGTCAGGTGTGTATACTAATATAGACACCGAGAAAATGTAAATACATATGAATTTTGGTGCTTTTTCATGTATTTCCGTTTTCAATGTATTTCGGTGTTTCTATTGACCCCATAGCTGTCTTTCTGTTACCATTTTGAACATATCGAGAAAGTTATTTCAATTTGAAAACATACTGTAATGATACACTTATAACATTTTCAGCACGAATATGTAGTTTCCACTGCACTTTAATATATGCAAAAAAAAATATTTTGTTTCCTGTGTAGTTATCGGTCTTTCTTATAAATTATTTGAATGTTTACGTATAGCACGACTTTGACAACCAATCTTACTCAGATCAGTCAAGATAAAGGATGACACGTATGATGGAATTTAAAATAAGATCATTATAAATTAATTGCATTGTTACAGAAGCAAGATACCTAACATAATAGATGGCGATCATGTAACCTCACTTTGTTGCCCGGTTTTGTCTGGATAGATGTAACCGAATTGACAATAGGAAACAATGCAATATTTCTAGACAAACTTTAGTAAAAACAGTTGTATATTTTTCTCCCCGTATCTTTAATAACTGCATGATCTATTTCCACTTTTGAAATTAAAAACCCTGTGAATCATACGATTCATCATCAAATTTTTGTGCTCAAATTACGAACGACATTTATCGGGACACAACTTAGAAAATGCATTACGTAGTACTTTAGTATGTTAGCCCGAGATACCTGTTTTTAAATCAGACTAAAATATGCTATAACGTATACAAAGAACACGTTATTCCTAAGTTTCCAAATACATTAACTCTATCGGACTGATACAACGAGTTATATAGTGGTTCTGCATATGTTATCCGGGTCTTTTCCAACTTAATATGTATACTGCCAATGAGCATAGGCAACATATGTTATCCGGGTCTTTTCCCACTTAATATGTATAGTGCCAATGAGCATAGGCAACATATGTTATCCGGGTCTTTTCCAACTTAATATGTATACTGCCAATGAGCATAGGCAACATATGTTATCCGGGTCTTTTCCCACTTAATATGTATAGTGCCAATGAGCATAGGCAACATATGTTATCCGGGTCTTTTCCCACTTAATATGTATAGTGCCAATGAGCATAGGCAACATATGTTATCCGGGTCTTTTCCAACTTAATATGTATACTGCCAATGAGCATAGGCAACATATGTTATCCGGGTCTTTTCCCACTTAATATTTATAGTGCCAATGAGCATAGGCAACATATGTTATCCGGGTCTTTTCCCACTTAATATGTATAGTGCCAATGAGCATAGGCAACATATGTTATCCGGGTCTTTTCCAACTTAATATGTATACTGCCAATGAGCATAAGCAACATATGTTATCCGGGCCTTTTCCCACTTAATATGTATAGTGCCAATGAGCATAGGCAACATATGTTATCCGGGTCTTTTCCCACTTAATATGTATACTGCCAATGAGCATAGGCAACAAATGCAGTTCACTTTTTTGTGTCCAAAAAAATTAATATACTTTCTTGGAAAGATCGGCAAAATATGCAAACGAGGTTTCCAGAAGAAAATTTATACAAAAACAAACGCTATATACTGCGCGCCTAGTTTTGGAGGAAAACATCATTTCAGGTACCCACTAGAAAGCTACAGTCCCTTGAGATCTCCCCGTTTACATCCAGTAATACCCGTGAGGCGACAGCGATAAAATTAAAATGCTAAAATTTAAGGTTCACCGCTGCAAGTGCGTATGCTTTAATTACATATAGGCTTCTCAAAATATTATAACGTTCATGTCTTTGGATATTTATTTTCAGCCTATGTCCTTTGAGATACAACAGCCATTGTACCGCATGACATAGCCAGGTTCCTTAGCTCAAAAAAATTAAGCTAGCTGTGACTACAATGTAAGAATACTTTCTTCATATCCGCCATTCTTGTCCGCTCATAAAATTTGTTTTGCTTTGCTCTTTCACTTGGCAGAGATTTATTAGAGGTTAATGAGTGAATTCCTTCTTCCAGAATCGACCGCATAGTCAGCAGATTTGTGTGTGTGTGTCTATGTGTGTTTGCCGAACCGTTATATTAATAAGCACTGATTCATATTTATAACAATATATTTTTATTTAGATAACGCGTATCCAAAATAGGACGATGTTTCAGCAGTATGCGTTGAAAAAGAAATCGATGCAGCAATCACAGCAGCAACTACAACAGAACAATCAACCCTTGGAGATGATACTATGGCACGGAACAGCATTGGAGAAGGTGAACACAATTAACCTCAATGGTTTCAACAGGAGTTATACTAGCCGAACTAACGGTAAGAAAATTAGGTCTACGTTAATTTGCGGATTTTTGAAAAAGAACTCGATTTTCAGAATTAGAACATACGTTATTGCAAAGGCATAATTATATTTGTTTTACGAGATTTACTCAAACAAAGCCCCAAACTTTTGCTCGAACACACACACAGACAGACAGACAGACAGACAGACAGATAGATAGATAGATAGATAGATAGATAGATAGATAGATAGATAGATAGATAGATAGATAGATAGATAAATAGATAGATAGATAGATAGATAGATAGATAGATAGATAGATAGATAGATAGATTTCATGATTCTTTGGTTAGCTCCGAAATTGAGAAAAGATTTAGCAATGACTACTTTAAGCTGCTAAATAATGTCGGATGTGTCATGACCATGGTAAATTTGCGCAAGCGCATCAATGTCGATCTATTCTGGCCTAAGGGCAAAGATTACAAGCGTCGACGCCTGATCACCGATACATCCTTCTAGTCCGTACAATGCCTCGTGTCGGTACACTCAACAAAATCCAGACTAAGAGCATTGGATGAAAAACTTTTACAACAACCAGATAAAGATCATTGCGGTGTTAATGACCAGGTGATATACGCTGAAACCCCTGTCTGCTACTGACGATGACATTGGAGGATATCGATCGCGAAATGGCAGAGGACATCCAAAGCTATACCCCTTAAGAAATTATGCTAACAAGAAGGATCTAGAAACGTTTGGGAATTTTTTAAAAATGCAGCCCCCATCACTGAGACATTTTGCCTGCGCCGGTATCATCGTCCATGTAATATAGATAGCGCAGAGTTCCAAAAGACCAAGGACGTACAACCCATGCCAAGACTGGCCGTAGATGTAACTATACTTGAAGAGTCTCACATATAAACTAAACGTCAGCAACGTTAGTAACACCCTACATAGTCAAGGCCAGAAAATCGACGGAGGATAAGAATTTCAGGAGTACCTTGTCTGTATCTTTGACCTATCACACAGCTTCGGTAACGAACGAAAAACTTAAATCTGACTATGCAGGCTAGGAGAGGCTGTACCGTGGTCTGTAATTTCAGAAAGACACGTTTGTTCCTATGGACAGGAGGGCACCAAGGCGGCAGTATGCACAACAGATACGTTATGTTTGTCCAGGCCACATACTCCGTCGGGATTTTGTATGGAGCACAAACTGAATCCCCGCTATCTGTTGGACTGCTTTCGGTTGAATATTTCCGCGGTACAGTCACCTGTCAAATGATTTGATCTTTTAGAAGCCTCCTCGCTAACCTTAGTAAGCTTCTTTAACAACCATATTATTCTGAACCGAATTGCGCCAAGTAACTGAAACTATTCGATGTCCATGGATTGTGGTACTATCGACATGCAACTGAATGTATCATATATTGTCCGGTTTATTACGGCTCTTCCTCGAGCACATATACATATTCAATAAATTCCTCAAACGATACTCTAAAAAAGAAATTAAAATAATACATTTTTCAGAGTGCAGCGATAGAGTACCCCAAACACACTAGGTAAGGACCACGAGCCAAGTTGGATCTGGTTTGATCTGGTTCGCCTAGACGAGTCACGTAGGTGTTGATGGCGATCGGAAAGAGATAATCGAATGACACCGGATGTCAGACATATATGTTTAGGGGTGTGGGGATGGGGATAAATTAATTAATAGATTTAAAGATGCACTTCACAAGGATGGTGATATACGACTTAGTTCTCTCGTGAGAATGATTTTTTCTATCTTGTAATTATTCGTCAATACGATATAATAAGACTTAATTGCGGTATTGCTCAGTACTATAAGTTGAAGTACGACGATACAGAATATCAGAAGAGGCAAAGTTTTTCGTAAAACATCACGAAATTCACTTCACATGCAAATCGTAAGCAAAGTTTTTGCTATAAAACTGATGGATTTTTTGGTGAACTATTTCATGAAAGCATGATATAAAATGTTTCCAATAAATGCCTTTTCTACATGATATAATATAACAGTCACTGACAAACGAACAATATATCTATCAAAGGGCTTGTTTTAATAATAAATGTATCCCTGTAACACCCCTTCCACTTATTTCAGCCTGTTGAGCACTGAACATGAAAGCTTCTTCGTTATATCTTGCTAATGTACAATGAATCAATACACGTTCTCGTTTTTTATCATTAATTGCATAATATATTAACACAACTTAACAGTGTAATGAAAGTGTATTTTTCCATAATGCGTCCATAAATAACATTTTAAAACTGAAGGATGTTTTCCATTCGTGTCTATTAAGGTCTTCTATAACATATTATGCGACATGTTATTTCAAGTTTCTTAGCATTTTGTTAATTGATCACAAACTTGTGTTTACTGTAGAAAATGTATGTATTAATCGTTCTCAGTTTTTATATATTTTACGCTTTTTGTCTTAATAGTGTTAGATCTTATTGCCGATGATGTATATTAGCAAAACATTATTTTGTATTTTATTCCAACAGAAAATGACGCTAAGTATGGGAAGGGTGTTTACTTTTCGACACAGTCAGAGAATGAATGCAATGATAACTACACCGTGAAGGATAGTATGGGGCGTAAACACATGTACCGGTGCAAAGTTCTTACTGGAAACTTCAAGCACCTGACACAGGATTATTTGCAGAGATATCCACCCACTGATCCAACAACAGGAATCAAGTATGACTCCACCCTGAGTCCGAACAAGGTGGAATATGTCATTTACAGCGACACTCAATCATATCCTGAATATCTCATTGAATTTGAATAATTTGAGACAGAAAAATGTTTCTTACCGTTTTTACATTATACAGCCCATCGATCTATTTCCCCTAGAATTTTCATGCTTGTTCTGGAATAATGGTGTTGATCGTCCTCTTGGATTCTCGGTGTACAATGATAGGAGGATACAAGGTCACCGGCATACATCTTTTCAAATATTCTGTAAAAAGGAGATCATTTATATATTACTGCAAAGAAATATTATAGCAGATTGTATGACATTATTTTGTAAAATGTGACAAGTGACAAACATTAGTTAACGTAGTTTTCAATATTGTAGTGACAATCTTTTGGATGAAATGAAGCTCTGCTTTGAAAACAAGGTTTGTGTACTGTGTCACTTTGTTTTCTCTGTGAGAGTCATGATTAGTAGATGCGCAGTATTACCGTCGTACCGCGGTATTGTTTCCGGTGGTACGTACCATGGTACATTTTATCTGTATCGGTACGTCGATAGTTTCCGTCAGTAAGGAATGTCTGAAAATTCCAGAGAAATCTTGCTGCAGTCGTATTGATATGGACTGCATTTTTTGTTTCATGGCAAAATAATTCAAAGGGCGGGGGGATGGGGAGGTCTAACATTTGTATTTGTGAAAAATGAATTTTGAATGTTGCAAATATTATTCTATTTATGATTTCTTTAATCACATGATTAGCACGTGTTACATAGGTCAGCGTGGTGGCCAAACTGATTGTTGTAAAAGATATTTGAGCTTAAAAAAAGTTTTGAAAAAATTTCAGATTTATAACAAAAATAATTTGTAGTTATTTACTAGGATACATTAATGTGCTCGTGACCTGGGTTCGTTCCCTTCTAACCCTGCAAATCATCCTAAGATTTTCAGGAGCCCAGTTGATTCTAAATATTTTCTCCTTTGTTGTTTAAGTGAGTCGTATGTGTCTTGGCTTTGTCATGGTGTTGGCATTCAAAGTTCCATTCCCATCAAATGACTACTTTATCTAGCTAATTGTAGTTTTTAGTCGGCACGTCCAGTTTTAAGAACAGGCTCTCTGATATCATCACAATATTTTTTATTAGGTTGATAGCTGTTAAGGGTAAACTTAATTCTCTCAGTTACAGATTTTACAATTTATGCCAAAGATGTCTACTATAAGGAACTAGCGGTTTAATTTTGGGAGGAACGGAGGGAGCTGACTTTTCCTTTTCAGCTGAACTATTTTATTTTCTTTAATCTCAAAATATTCTTTTTCAAGTAAATTGATGGATCGAAATGGCAACATTTCCCTCTAAACCAGAGCGAGATATTTATTACAACCGTTGACAGATGGAAATTTTAAAACAAAGTCCTAGACTCCTGTCATAGAACATGAAATTGTTGGTCCCTAATATAACTGCGTGTACCGTGTTACCTATCGCGGTATGTTCAGAAATACCGCGGTATACTTTGATACAAATAGTTCATAAATTCTGCGATACATGAAGTTTCTTGGTAATCAATTTTCATTTTTTTTCCTTCATATTCTGTTACTATTTTTACACAAAGTATTTGTTTAGTTTGACATTTGCGAAATTTGCCTAAATTCTACTTGCTTCAAAGAATATGTTATTTGTTATGAGTAGAAACATTAAGAAATACGTTGACCAATGCGTCTATAGAAAAAATGATAGTTCCTTATTTAAGCCTTATGTTTCATGGCCATATTAATCTGTTATAATTGTTTTTTAAGTCTTTGTAGCAGTATTGACCTCGAACTGACTGGGAATTTTGGCTTCACGTTTTAATCATTGGCTTTTTTAAAAATACATTAGGCTGGTTATTGTTGGGGTCTGTGGAGGGGAGTCGTACATATATCTGGTGATAGAATACCCTTTTGCACACTGTGGTATAGCCATTAGGTATGTACAGATTTAATTTGTTTCGGTGATGATCGATATCAGTTCTTGAAAAGTTTATTATACCGTATATGTTTATAAATAAGACCCGTTATATTATTATTCTGAACTAATGTTCATGCTTGATCAGCATTTGATGTATTCTTTGCAAACGTCTTATAATTATCATTGATGATTTCGTCTCTCTTATCGAAACTGTGATATTCATGATGTGAATGCTGTAGTACTTACACTAGAAAGAAATGGGCCCAGCGATAGACTGTTTGACTTAATCCGTCCTGTTCCGGTTTGACTTTTCTGTGTTATTTGTAGTCGGTCTGTTCGTTTAACTTCTCTGTTTAATTGATATTCTGTATGAATTTCCAAGTATTTCCATTTCATTAGTTACTTTCATGTGTTCTTCTGATGTTACGATGTTGGATCATTGTTTTAGAGAGGTTTTTAACAGTTTCATTTTAACATTATCATTACTGGAGTTTGTATTTTTCAATGGAACAATGCCGTTAGCACAAAAGAGCATCTGTACAATTTCCGGGATTAGGGCAAGCAAGCAAAAGCTGTTAGTTTAGACAGCAATAAAAAAAAAGATAGCATGCAACGGTTCTCATGTCTCACATTAATTCTAAAATTGTGTCATGTTGTATATCTGACATTGTGGGTCAGATGTTTTATTTATTTAGTGTGTCAGATGTTTTATTTATTTTGTGGGTCAGATGTTTTATTTATTTTGCGTGTCAGATGTTTTATTTATTTACAGATTTCAAATTTTGTAATAATCGGATGGTAAACAGTGAATGGCTTCAGCGTGCACCTTGCTCTTCTTTAACTTAATATAAAGTTATTTTATTTTTAAATGTAAATGATAAATGTATCTTTACTCTGTGTGGATGGGTGTGTATTTCCGTTTAAATGTAAATGTATATTTACTGTGCATATTTGTGTATTTCCGTTTTGAACGTAAATGTATATTTACCCTGTGTGTGTGTGTGTGTGTGTGTGTGTGTGTGTGTGTGTCCTATAATGGCAGTTTTCTGTCGATATGATTGAAGGTTTCACGAATTATATTACAGGATACAATTTTCTTCATATTCGTCGTTTTGTCTTCTTTTGTTGAGGTTTATTATCTCCTTACTATTATTTTCTTCTGTAAGTGTTGCTCCTTTATTGTATGTTGGTGATAATGGCAATATCATCTCAAACCTTTAAAATATTTAATATTTTACCAGTTATGTGATACTGATGGGATTTTCTTGTCTTGTCAAAAGCTTTACATCAATCATTTGAGCATATAATCATTATTGAAACAAATACCCCCAACGCTTTACCTTATTCTTTGGGGATGGAAATTGTATTGTTTTGTATTTACTCTTACTATTTACTCTTTTCCCGTGAACAATCTTTTAAGCTAGAATACTTTAAACATTGCCTTTGTTTACACCCGTCCTACATACAGTACAGCCTGCATACTTAATGAAAAGTGAAATGAGGGAGCAAAAGAATCACAAGTGTTACAAAGTGGTATGTGTTTATTTGTTGAACCTTGGGGTGTCAGAGCGATATATTAAGTTTGCTTTTTCAGTTTTCGCTGCAGTTTTAACACAGTATTGGCTATATTATGCCAATGAAATGGAAGTTATGTGCCTTTCCAAGGACAACACTGAGACAACCACCTCGGCTGGTCTTTGTAGGTACAGAACCTTGAAATACAGTTCTGACGCTCTAGTACTGAGCTAGCTCGGTAGCCCACGATATGTTGAGTATAAAACAATAAAATAATTGAAACAATTAACCAATATCGGAATGTGGTAAAGATACTGGTGTAAATCAAATGCTTCAGTATCGTATAAAGAAGAAAGACGATATTGGAAGAAGGTAAAAGGACTGGTGGGAAGTACTTTACAATAACGTGTACCAATACAAATAGTACCATAGCTTATAAATAAGAAAGACGATATTGAAATATGGTAGAAAGACTGGTGTGAAGTACCATACACTGACGGGTCTTGCATCTTTTAAGAAGAACCACGCAAACTAGTTTTCCTAAACTAGGGACACGTGTATGTTGACAGTTTTGTTTTCAAGAAAGGAACTTTAAATGTTATATACTTGTAAATATCGTTTTATGTGACACAAATACCGTTTGTGTTTTAATTCAGCTGTTTATATCTTGGATTTCTGTCCAAATACAGAATGTGATAGATCTATTAAACTTGGCTGCTTTGTTTTCATGAGGTATGTTTTCCACATTGACGAATATATTTATAATTGTATGTACAGTGAATCGCCAATTATCCGAACCCATCAGGTTGCATATATTTCACTCGGATAATTGATTGAGTTTTATCAAATTATATGTCTGTGAATGGAAGTGTCTGCATTAAATGAGTCCTAAAATCGTAAGTTTGACTGTATCTATATCAATCACAAGGTAAACAACTCTGTTTTGTGGACATAAGTCTATTAGCAGGGGTAAAATATTATTGAGAGAATTTAGTTAAATTCCAAATTCACGAGCAAATTTTACATGCAAAATTAAACAAGCGCTGGCTTTTAGTCCCAAACAGAGCATATTTTTTATGAAAACTTGCAAATAATAATAATAATAATAATAATAATAATAATAATAATAATAATAATGAGAACTTTGTATGGCACCTAATCTTTAAAAGCTCTAAGCGCTTTACACCATCAATAATAATATGACTACATTACAGAACAATAAATGACAAAAACAATGAAATTGGAAAACATAAAAACATGCTGAAAGTATATAAGATACAAAACACGATTAGGTCGCTAAGTTTTGTCCCTGAAGTCGAAACAGGTGAGTCTTGAGAGCACTCTTAAAAAGGACCACTGTGTCTTTGTGTCTAATTTCAATGGGCAAGTCGTTCTACGTCACCGGGCCCTGGTATGCAAACGAACGTTGTCCATATGACTTTGTTTTCACCATGGGGACAATGAGTATACGATTATCAGAAGAAGAGCGCAAGGATCTAGCTGGTGTATACACATGGGTGAGGCTGGATAGGTATGTTGGACTGGAGTCTGTCACTGAAATATAGCACAGAGAACAAATTTTGCGTTTGATTCTGTATCGAATTGATAGCCAGTGTAGGGTACAGAGCAGTGGTGAGGTGTGCTCTGATCGAGGTACTCTAAAGATAATCCGTGCAGCTGTGTTTTGGACTTTTTGAAGTTTCTGGAGTAAATATTGTGACGAACCAGACATAACTGAGTTACAATAGTCCAGTCTTGAAAGTACTAATGAACACACAAGTGTTTTAGTGGCATCAACTGAAAGATATTTACGAATGGAACTGATGCGTCTCAATTCAAGATATGCAGTCTTGCATATGTTCATGACATGTTGGTGCAATGTGAGAGTACTGTCAATAGTAACACCTAGATTCCGTACTGACTGTGAGAATTTAATGTTGGTGTTGCTGATATTTATTGTCTGAAGTAAAGGATGTGGATGAGAAAGACTTTGTGTTCTGATCAGAATAGCCTCAGTTTTATCATCATTCATTTGTAGCTTGTTACATGTCATACATGATTTCATATCCGAAATGCACTTCTCTACTCCATGGATGGTAGCATCAACTTCAGTTGGGTGGCTAGACTTGTATATTTGGGTGTCATCAGCGTACAGTTGGTGCGACACTGGGTGATGATCTATGACACTTGAGAGTGGCTGAGTGTACAGAATGAAGAGAACAGGTCCAAGAACAGATCCCTGTGGAACACCATAACATACATCAACTGGACTGGAGTGTATTCCATTTGCGGATATAATTTGTGTCCTGTTCACTAAGTAGGACTTGAAGCACTGTAAGGCTATATTCTGAATGCCAAATACATGCTGGAGACGGTGAAATAATATATCATGGTCTATTGTGTCAAATGCTGCAGATAAATCCAGGAGAGTGAGGACTGTAATCTTTCCACTATCCAAAGCGGAGAGAATGTCACTAAATACTTTCAGAAGAGTAGTTTCCGTACTGTGGCAAGGGCGATATGCAGACTGTACATTGCTAAAAAGACTGTTTGAATTCAAATTAGATACAAGTTGAGTTAGAACAACCTTTTCTAAGATTTTTTATATGAAAGGGAGATTAGAAACTGGGCGGTAGTTCATCACAAGTCAGAAACTTGTCTGACAGGGATTCTATTAAATTTTTTAAAAATTCGAGGACACGGTATTTGTCAAAGTTTATTTTACACTGACAGAGGATTTATCTCACGATTGTAACCTGATGGGTCTGTTATCCTCACCAGCGCGTTTCATCACTACCTTGTTTTATTCAAGAAATTCCAGTTATTTGTTCTCGGCACAGGTGCTGAAATATGTCTTCACTATTGAATACCCTGTGATGCCTGAATGAAATTCCTTAAAGTAGATCCCGACTCTCAACTAAATGTTAATAACGTCATAACTAAATGTTAATAACGTCATAACTAAATGTTAATAACGTCATAACCATGTCATAACTAAATGTTAATAACGTCATAACTAATGTTAAAAACGTCATAACTAAATTTATAAGATGTATCAGAAGCAAGACAATGTTATGTAGCACAATGTTTAAACTACGATTATCCCAATGATATTAAGTTAACGATCATAACTTATTTAATTGTGTCAGACTGTAAGTAGGCATTTTTGTATGAACAAAATTCTGATAAATAAAAGTATGATTTTAATTCGTCATATGCTGTTATATTAGGCAAAACAAATCCACTTAATTTGCATATAAGTACAGTGGGATACGCTTAAAACAATCCAAATAATATGCTACAGAAGCAGACAATAATTACTAAAATTTTCAGGTCACATTTCAAGAATGGATTTGTAATTTCATATACCAACATATGACCATAATAGGCAGGGTCCTACAACAAGTTACGGTAAGGTTTTTTTTAACACTTTGGCGCACGCTGAGTCTGTAACTTTCTGACCAGCGCAAACTATGATATCAACGTATATAGGCAGGCTGATTCAAACATGGTTGGTGTTTTATTTAGTTGTTAGTGGTCAACAGATTTGTGCTTATTAAGGTATATCACGTTTATTTTGCCTAAACATTGCCCTTCATTTGCTTATTAGTTTACTGTAATACTTGTTTTGTCTTATATTTGATATGTTCACAATCTCATTTGCAGATATTACAAACTAAAGTGGCATAATTTTTATATTTATGTTCAAATGTTTCTATTTTACTCATTATCTGTTGTGTTGTAAGGATATATATATATATATATATATATATATATATATATATATATTCATGCCATTTACATGTATATTATCGTGTTTTATTGAAACTGTTGTTGCTGTTGTCATATTCTAACGTAGCTGCTATGCATTGTTTGTTTTGCACAGATGTATTATCTGTATACATGTCTTTTCTCGATGTCGTCTAGACCTAGTATTTTATTTCTAGGTTCCAGAGTTTTTCTTTTTCTTCGGTGTATTTTTCAATCAGAATACATCTATATTCAAAGGTATCACTATCACGATAAAGCATCACTATAACGCTACAATTTGTTCAAGAAATATAATAAAATTGAAGCTTCTTTTAATACTTTGCAGGATGAATTTGTCCTCCAAAATGTCAAGTTTAATTGTGCCTCCAAATAGCTATTACAAGTTTTCCAGCACTAATTTCTGCGGCTTGCCATGCAGATAAGGTTGCGAAGTTCTTGTTTTATGTTTCTTTGTTTTATGGAACATTGACCGAAAGAATGCGATTTAGCGTTGTTTACAAATGTGTATGTTGTTTGTTAATTTTAATGGTACGTTGTGTACATTGACTATATCATTTTAGCTATGCTGATATTAACAATTACATAATGCAGTGGTTAAAATATCCCCAGATATGCCTGCTGTAATTATAAGAGTACATCAAAAGAACGCGATGCAATACCTTCGCCGCTAGTTCAAAGACTTCGACTAGCAGCTTGGAATTGAAAAATGTACTGATATTTACAATGACTGAGTCAGAAAGACCCCGAGATGTACATGTGGTTATGATCTTCAATCGCCATTCATAAAAATATGAATACGATTTGTATATCAGTACGAGTTAAGCTGGCTTACGGCGTATATGATGGCATTTTAAACTGCAAACGGTAAAAGTTCTAAAGTTATTTTTGATTATTTTGGAGTCACGGGTAGTTAGGACCCCTCGAAAATTGTGATAAAAGTATAAAACTCTCGCAAATATCATGTTTCTTGTGAAACGGTGGTTTGGTCATAATATTCACGTGCTTAGCAAATTTTCTGAAACGATAACGTACATTAAAACAAGAATGACGGGGGTCCTCGGTTGCCATCGTTCAGTTATTTGTTGTACCATCTGATGTTATGTTTGATATTTTACCGTCAAAGAATAACAAGAATGTAAAGCATGTAAAGAATCAGCGGCAGCGTCTGAAGTTTGCCGCGCGAAATATATGGTCGATACGATCAAAGTGCTTAAGAACATTAACGTTAACTTCCTTTTCTTGTCTCCAAATATCGATTAACGTCGACTTGTTTTTCTAGTTAATTGCGTGTAGACCTAAATTTTAATGTTCAGATATTTTTCTTTCCTAAATATATCCTACTTTACAGCCAATTAAGACAATATATTAAACTCTAAAAGAGTCCGTAATTGTTTAATATTACCTGGATGCGTCTGTGATTCTTTTCTTTGATTGTCATTTTTGTTAATGATTTGCACGATAGACTGGTAACCTCTCTAGAAGCGCGCTTTTCGTTTGCGTGTCCAAACAATAAAGGTTGAGAACAAACAGTATATCTCTAAACACAAAGTAACCAGCCACTCGTTAACAATGCTATATTTGTTAATGATAACGATCAGTGTCACATTACGTTACCTTATATTTGTGCAAAGCAAATACCGATTGATGGCAATAGTTTAGGTTTTCGCTAAGAAAAAGGAAGACACCAGATAACCTCTACCCTTTCCAAATCAGGTTGGGGTTATTGTTCTTTTGTTTGTTTGTTGGTTTGTTTTTTTGGGGGGGAGGGGTTTGAGGGTGTACAAAGAAACGTTGATCGAATTTTAGGCACATAATTTATCATTTTAAATTAGAACAATTTGGTTTCAACAGGTCATTTTATTTATTCTCTTGTATGCCAGTACTCTCGGTATTCTCCACATTAGAATATATATTTGTCAAAAGATTTTTCTGTAAATTAAAAAGTTTGAAATTGTATACCTAGATACGTACTTAAAGTATAACCTATTCAACTTTTTTCATTTATTTATCTGACAGTGAGTCCACATGTGCTCAGTCTATATATAGATATTCTAGTATAAAAATGGCAATTATGTGACTTAGTTGTAGTTGTTGTTTTTGCTATTATCGTTGTTGTAACATTTGTAGGAAAGCAAGAGGTGTTATTAAAGTGAAATGATGCCGCAGTACACGGCTCTCTCCCAAGACCCAACATACTCTTGCACATTTCATGTGGTACAGCTAAAGATGTTGTCACGTTGCGTTTTTATTGAGTATAGACTGTATCAAGTCTGCTTCAGCTGCTTGCTGATTAATTTGTCCAACTATGTGTAAATGGATACTAGCTACCAGTCTTACAGTAACCCTATATAATAAAAGTAAATATTGACAAAGCTCTTAGATGTTTAATTCGTTAGCATTTTCAGTTTGCATTTCATTGCAAACTGAGTTTCGACTTAAAAGAGTTTTATTTGCCCCTTAAGTCAACCATTCTACAATTTCATATACATCCATCCACCAAATATCTTTTTTTACCCAGGAATGTAAATATTTCCGAGCACAAAAATATTTCCAATCGTACACGCGTACTAATGTAACTTATTTATTTATTTTATATTGTTGGTATAACCTACTTCTGAAAACGGATATCTGGCACCCTCAAAGCCGTACAAATTAATGTATGGACATTTATGAGGTCCATGGACCGGAGAGCCACTGGCCCAGAACCAATAAGTAAGTAACCTTCCAGGTTCTTAAACCGAGGTATCGATGCATAGACTGCAGTGGTGAAAAGGGAGCACATTCTTCCCATAAACACGTAATTACCCCTCCATCAAAATCCCACCCATCGGTTTTCCCTTGGAAAGAGGACAAAACCCTCGTGGCAACAATGATCGGCATAATATAGGTCACTCAGGGCAGCGCTGTCAGTGGTCTCTTTTTATTTTCCTCCGTTAGAAGAACGATCTATTTTTGCATTGTCTCATTTACATAGCTTTTAAACATACGTGTAATCATTTCAAATCGATATAGAAAACACCCTTATCGTTCCCAGTTATTTTAAAGTGAACAGAACATAATATGATTCAAGTGGTTACGATCATTCGCGAATCTCGTATCAACCAGCAAGAAAGTCCGTTTTTTCTGCAAAATAGGATTCTATTTCATGATACCTAGTGTCGCATGATGCCATACTTGAAGTGTTGGGAAGAAAGAAGCAAATAACGATGGGCCTTCAAAGACTATCTCGCCTTTTTGGGGGGACTGGTTGTGGTGGAGGGTAATGAATGACAGGTATGTAACGCGCTATTAATATTTGCACACTGAGAAACCAATTGATAAGAACTCGTAAGTCGATAAGGTTAACATTGTGATCGATTCCGCGGATCATATTACTGTCTTTGTTCGAGTGCTATTTAAACTACATAGGTAGACACATTGTATGTGTTGGGGATTAGTATTTACCAATGCATTCTTATACATTGTGAATTCATAGTTGTTTGAAAATAGATGAGACGTTTCTGCTATGTCGTCTGCTGAGCCTTTTAAGGTGAAAAGTGGAATGTTCTGATGGGTTCGATAGATGGTCTTAGATCGAAGATTGAGTGGATTTAATCAAACTGTTAAAAGCTTGTTTACAGATCAAAGAAACTCTCCGTCAATATTTCGTCTTGATAATGGCGTCATAGCTATCGGGTAGAGGAATAAAGCACAAAGGCTAAACAAAATTATTAGAAATGTATGAGACGTACGTTTCAATCACGTGCCCTCTTATTTGGATAGTCTGAATCAATTGGAAAGTGTATTATGTCCCAAAACTACATAGAAACTATTTCTGAAAGGTATCGGAATTAAAAATACACACATTTGATAAATGTAGTGTGAAAATATTCATTATCATCAATTTGGATGGCGCAAGTGTTGTCAGGAAAGAGTAACGTAGACATAAACTGTCCCATTTGCTTACAGATATTCAACCGCCCTCGTTCTTTGCCTTGCCTGCACACATTCTGCCACGAATGTTTGAAAAGGCACATCGAGAATGTAACCAGGAACCGATTTGCGCTGGGATTTCCGTGTCCGGTTTGTCGTTCTGATACCAGGGTCCAAACTCTAAACACAAATCGAGATGAGTGGATCACCCTATTTCCGATTAATAACTGGTTGGTTACATATATTGAAGAAAAGGAAAGCGAGGAAGAAAAGAGTGTGAACAATTGTTTAAAGCACACTGATTACACTATCAATCTGATTTGCTTGGACCACGATGCACTGTGTTGCCCAATGTGCGTCGCAATGGAGCATCGACGATGTGAGCGAGTAATAGAGGTGGACAAATATCTGGAGAAAAACAAAGATCAGACAAACGTGGATTCACTTCTTCAAGATTTTCAGAATATGTCTCAGAAACTCTCTGAACTAAAAGAGAAAAGGAGAGAACATATATTTAGTTTAAACGGTCAGCAAGAGAAATTAACGCGCACAGTCAAGGATCTAACGCAAAAGATTGTAGATCATTTTTACCGCTTGGAAGCTATACTTCTTTGCAATATTGCGGTTGAATATGATGTACTGAAAAAAGATTTTGAAGAAGAAATAAAGTGGTGCGAGGAAAATGAGATAGTAGTCGAAAAATCTATGTTCACTGTGAAAAACGTGCAATCCATTAACTCTGCATACAAAAGGTTCGTATGCACGCGACAATTTAAAGACCTTTGCAAGAAATTGAAACCAGAGATACCTAAAAGAACTGGAAAGGCGAAAGAAGTAAACTTGTCGTTGGAATTCAACGATGAAGTCCTAGCAATACCTGATCGAATCATATCATTTGGTGAAATTTCTTGTGGTGAAAACCAGGATTCATATTCAGATAAGGATGAGAACAGATTTGAAGAACCTTCCAAAACTAGCAATTCATCCGGAAAACCAAAACGATCACACTCATCTCTTAGAGTTGAAGGAAGTTCCACAGATCAGATACCTTCTTGCCAAACAACGATTACCACCCCTGTTGAAATACTAAGTGAAGATTCAGCGGGTCGCTTATCTAGAAAGCAGACCACATTCAGTGAAATTCGTGAATATCCTATGAGAGGGGGATATTCGAGTTGCGACGATAGAAGATCTGATAAACCCACAACCTCCACAACTAAGAAAGTGCAAGTTGTGGAGATCAATGTTCGCGCACCATCGGATTCTTGCGAATGTTTTATCACGTCAATCCAGTATAACACGCATGAGGACAAAATCGTCTTAGTTGATTACCAGAATGCCAAAATCAAAATGATCAGCCAGAGCGGAAGGGTTCAGTGTGAAAAGAAATTTTCAACCGACCCTGTATGCCTCACTGGAATCAAAGAAAATTCATTTATTGTTACCTTTCCATCTGAAGGAAGGATGCGACAGTTTGAGATCGATTCAAAATCAATATTGTATAGACGCTCACCAACACTTTTGCTGCAAAGTTCTGCGTTTGTGCGCAAGAGATCAACACGATTAGATGACGACTGTTTTGGAATAACGTTCATGAACAACATTTTTATCGTGTCTTTCCACAATTGTCTCAAGGTGTATACACTAAATGGAAAAGAACTCCAAAACATTTACAAGAGCTCTGATGGGATGTTCTTGTTTCTCTATGCTAGACATCTATCTTGCGATGAGCGTAGATCAGCTATTTACGTTACGGATGAAGGGAAGGAGTCGTTGATGTCATTTATGATGGAGAAATCCTCTCTAATAAATACCAACCCTAAATTTATTTACACGCACGTACGTTTGCGCAATCCACAAGCGTCCACAACTGATAGGAATGGCAATATCTACATTTGTGGCTTTGCATCCAACAACATACATATTTTGTCACATGATGGCTGTATGGTGAAGATTTTAGAATTGGATTTCGGACCATGGGCTCTCGCCTTGGATGAGACAGGATCAAAGATGCTTGTTAGCACAACAGGTGAAACTTCAGATAACCTGAGATGTTTTGATGTAGGAGAGCTGTGGGCATGAAACAATAAATTGCCAGCGAGCAGTTTTGTATTGTTATAAATATGTTGTAACGTTTACCGACATATAGCGTATTCTACCAGATTTGAGGGTGAACCAAGATCTGCAGCAAAAATCTGAATGGCAGCCAACCAATATGCTTAATCTTAAATCCCAAAAAGAAAGAACACTTTTAAGTATTTTCAACAATCATACGTATATTAATGATGTATATCAACCGTAAATTGGCCATTTTTACAATTCAGAACAACATACATGTAATTCGCTCTTCGAAATATCTGCTGGATTCGGATAGACCTCACACAAAAAAACACGACAGTTGAGCGAAACTATATTTTAAATGTCTGGTTTGAAAATTTTGTTGATAGTTCTCTTCATTTATCGGCCACACCTTTTTTGTTTTCAGACGAACTAAATGGTTTTTATTATTTGATGTTTTACGTTTCTTGACAACAAAAAAATTATGTACACATACATGCCAACCCCTGACGAGGAAAAAGTGTAATCCAAGTGGTCAAAAAGAGGAATCCAAGCAGAAAAAGAGTAATCCACATATAACATACTACAATTACAATTAACAATGATTTTTTTGCTTTTCTCGTCTTTTATCATTCATTAATGGTTCAAGTGTTCATATGTAGCACTTTTAGCTTTAGAAAGCAACAGATTGTCATGTTGCATTTCAAAACATTTTGTACCAGCTGAGGCCATGAATGTTTTGCATACCAGTAGAGCACTCAGTACCGGGTTACTTAGCCTGGACCTGAATTCAGTTTTATTTTTGTTAACAACACTGAACAATCTCTCACAGTCAGCATTAGAATGGTAAAGAACCAATATTCCTTTCATAACCTGACAAAGAAGAGGAAATTAATTTCTTCCAGTGATGGAGTCTTTTAGCTGGGAAATAAGGTGCCATTGTACATCAACTCTATCTGCATTAAGTATATTGTCAGGTAGAATCCCAACTTGATACTTCAGGAATTCTTCTTCCAGATGATCCAAGTTAGACAAGGGTGGCAATAGAAAGGGATATCTCTTGACAAAGAATCTAACACTTTTGAAGCTTTTTGACTGTCTTTCATTTACATAAGCAACTGAAGCATTTAACTCGGTAAATAACACCTCTGCATTTATAGTATTCAAGTCTGCACTTGAGCTCTGCTGTAAATAAGAAGTTACCTTAGTATTAGAGTATGTAAGGCGAGCTAATTCGATGTGTTTCCTTGTTTTCATGTGTTTTTCCACATCAAATTTACCACCATGACCAATGCTAAAATCGTTTCCGCAGTCTGCAATGAGCATGATGCTGTCCTAGAATGGAACGCTGTATTATGCCATTCATATATTCATCTTTGAATCTTTGGAGGACTCGTTGTTTTGCTTTTTTCTGATCCATCTGCGAAATTCTTGGGGAAAAAATGTGCTCTAACATACACAAAGACTAGAATCCATCTTAACATCTGAAGCCATTTAGCGCCAACGATTAGACGTCACGTGATGATGCCCTCGTCGTCTTTGGATGATTGATTACATTTTGCTTTGTTTATTATTGACTTTTTCTAACCCATCTGTGAAATTATTTACAAGATATTTATTGCACTCATAAATGCATTGAGAATTTTTTAATACTTTTTAGCGCAAAAAAAACTTTTAGACTGGTTCTGCACTATACAAAATTAGAACAAAGAGTATGTGCATAATGATTTAAACAAAATAGAAACCAGGCTGATCTCTCCTCACTAAGCCGCTATAAATAGAATATGAGGTCGAAAGTTTGAAAGTATCTTAGTAACATGATAGTTGCTATAAAAAGAAAATGAATATTAGGAAAGTCCATGGACTAGTATACTCGTATATCGTAGTTATGTAGAAGCGGGGTAGTTTTTAATTAAAAATAAAACTATGTAAAAAATAAAGTAATGCTAATAAAAAATAAAAAAAAATTATTTTTTTTGCAAGATGGATATATCGAAAAAGCGTAATCTATAAACGTTAACGCGTAACGCGGAATTTAGTGGGAAAAAGCGTAATGGTTGGCATGTATGTGTACATATACCAATCTTGATGTTGCAAAGCACTTGTATATAGCAAAGGGAAATTGAAGTGTTTTGTCTCAGACAATTTTCTGTATTATTTTATACGTAAAAAGTTTTAAGGTAATGGGCTTGATACATATTGTCTGTACATATTTGTTTGTGTTACCATGCACACGAGCCATTAAAGATTAAAATCTGAATCACGACCTTTGCCATAGTTTAATTTTGAGTGTTGACAATAACTTGTTTTTTCGAGTATACATGTACGCATCTTCACAATCCTAACAATATAGTTCACCTTAGAAGTTAATTTCGAAACAGCTAAAGGTAAAATTTGAAACAAACAAAATTTAAGACGCTAAAACTCTATTCCAAAATATACGTACACATATTCTGTATTAAAAAAAATATATAAAAAAATGACAAAGTTTAAAAAGAAAAGAAAAAAATCCTTCAGACATAATTAATATTTCTTATACAAACAGGATTCTTTTAAAACGTCCACTATTTCTCTGGTGGTACATCTTCAAAACGTCTTAATAGAGTTCACACACACACAGAATCTGACAGAGTGGAAATCAATATATTATAATAATGTGCTCTACCAGAAATCGATGATGCTTATCTGTAATTTTAATTTAGTACACAAATTCAAGCTTTGACAGTTGACAAATTAAAGGTCAGTTTTCCTTTACGATAGCACGGAGATTGTGGTGGTCATTTTTTAAAACTGTTTTCATTCCGGACCAATCACATATTTCTTTTAGAATGAAAACCACATGTACACCTCACCGATCCTTCAAAACGAGCAAAGTGAACATTTTTAAATGGTCTTAGATTCTCTATGGTTGTCATGTTTTGCAGTAGAACATCATAATGTTCATTTTCATAGTGAAAACCATATTTTGAAATAAGCATCCTAATCATAAACAGACTTTCAAGATAGCTACCAAAGTAGCTATTTTTTAAGTTAGAATCTGCATCATTTCAATTTGGCTAACAAGCATATTGCAAGAAACACTGATGGAAATCTGCATGTCAATACAAGTAACATTACAGAACAATTAACTATAAAATATATTTCATAAATGTCCACTGTGATGACTATATTTGGGCAGTAATTTCAGAACCAATTTCATGATGGCTGTTCTGGTGGCAGATAAATATATCAGCACACCTTTCATTTTCTACTCAGAATGAAAATCAATAAGATTTTAATGAATACCATAGTGGCAACCATTTTGTGAGGTCTAATCAGCACCAGTTTTATTTTGGACAAGCTACTTAATGTCTCTGCAGAAACCCAATGTCCATAAAAACATCTAGTAAAGACGGGCAGCAATGACAAGATTTTCATTATGGCCTCCGAGCCATTTCGTGATGTCCAATTTTAACACTTTCAAATAGTATATAGTAAAGTATTTTAATGTATGACTATCTGTTTCAGATGTGTAGCAAAAATGAGATTTTTCTTTAGAATCATCATGCCAGTGTGGCAATCCTTTCATATCTAGTGATAACAAGATAGCCCCTAATGTAAATATTTTTTTAGTTAATATCAACACCTTTCTTATTTTCTGACCAATTAATTATAAAAGGCTTGTCATTTATTTTGTTCAGAAGTAATAAGTTTTAAAAGATGACCGACATAGCCGCCATTTTGTGAAGTTGTATCAAAACCGAATTTTGAATATTCTACACAGCGTGAGAAATATTGCCGTGGAAACAATGTCAATTCTGGAGTAGCAATCATTATTTACAAGTTTACTTTTGCTGTGGTGATTGAAGCTTATTGTCAAACTGAATCATAGTAACAAGTTATTCACTGAAAATTCCATATGGATTTGATCATTCGTTCAATAGTAGCAATAATACAACTATCAACACACACATTCCATACCACAACCTACTGAGAATTGCATTAAGATTTTCACAATGTCCGCCATTTTTGAAGTCATAGCATGAAAAAAATGCAATATCATTATTTTAAGATGGGGTCCACAGTTGTCACAATGAACCTCTAACTGGCACCGTTTTCATTTAGGACCAATCCGACCCCAAGCTGAAACTGACTTGCAAATTTAAAAGATTTTTCTTCAAGTAGTTAAAGAGGAGCAGCAGTAACAAACAATATACGACAGTTGTTACTCTAACATGATCACTGAATCTAATGTCTTCTAATCGTGGTCTTCTTTTCCTATTTGAGAATTTTTATTATAGAAATATTGTGCCAAGTGAAAAATGTGTCGAGGATTGGCATAAAGATAAGATTTCATTATGAAGGAAGATTGATTAATACTGAGGATAAATTAGAACAATACGTCTTGACACAATGTGCCATGTGTCATGGAAAGAAATGGAGATGGACGATAATGAGAAAACTTCCAATGATCTGAACCCCGAGATATCAGCAATTTTTCTTTCCGATACAGAAGATGAAGAATTTGAAGGATTTTCAGATCGTGGAGATGATAAATGAATCCTTAATCATTATTTTCTTAACTAGAATGTAGAACAGTTCTACTACAGGTAATACATAACTGACATGTTAAAAATTATAAAACTGTTCATTTGCGTAAATTTGATACGTTCAAATATAATAAAAAGTATTTTTCTTTAGTTTTCATTTGTAACTTTTGTTTTTCTCTTAAATTTCTTGACATTTCTGATCTCCCCAATGGATAGCCTCATTTCCTTATTGTTAGCCTCAATGAGTTTATCTCTTCAGTTGAATATTGCAATCAACACCGATTTCAACTGGAATAATTAGGTTAAAGCTTTAGATCTTTAATTAACAGGTACATAGCATGCGCAACTATGCAACTCCTGTTGCAATGGTTATCATAATTAAAACAAGCATGGACTGTTTATTCAGCTGTGTCAATTGATAACAGAATATAGCAGTGCCTTGTACAGGAGTAAAAATCACAAGCATGTTAGCATCAGTGACACAATTTCATGATTGACAGTACTATGGAATATAGTATTATAGTAATACCATTAATATTTATGAGGGGCCCCGAGTGGCCGAGTGGTCTAAAGCGCTGTCAGTTACGGACCACTGCCATCTCACCTCTGTCTGCGTGTGTTCGAGTCTAAGATTCGTCAAATGTAGTTATGTGAGAAAGCTTGCCAGTAGCTTCTCGTGGGTCGGTGGTTATTTCCGGGGGTTTTCCGGGTTCTTCCTCCACCAATAATACTGGCCGCCATGTATAGCCTATATTGTGCTGAAAAAAATGGCGTTAAAACCATAACTAACTAACTAACTAACTAATATTTATGAAACCAGATGTTAGTGTAAAATACAAAGTTATTGAACTGGCCTCATCTTATACTCCAAATCAGTTTATATATTGATGTAGGATGGAAAATTTACAAAATTTGTGAATTCGACTTGCAGGAACGAACATATGGTTCCCTATTCTAAAAGTGGCATCCAATTTCAAATCTGACAAAACTTGAATTGGATTATGTAAGTTTCAAACTTGTCAGTATTGCTTGTTTTGATAATAGTACTTATAGGGCATTACACAGATACACACACAAAATAATGTGGCCTTGTATTGGGAAAATGAAAAAAAAGGCAAGCTTAAGGTGTCAAATAAATATTAATTTCAATTTCTCACAGGACACAACACAAGTAAACAGTATCAAGTCAATTTCTATATTTTTTTGTCTCATAAGTTTGGAAGAGTAAAATTGAGAGCATTTAAATTAAAGGCATGTCAAAAATTTGAATGTGAAAAGCTTTTGCATGTTTTGAGCTAATATTTTTGCAGCTTCGAAAAACATTTTTAAAAAGTACCAATGTATGAAATTTATTGCTTTATGTTAACATGACTTAAAAAAAAAAGAAAAGAAAGGACCTGTTTTTCCAAGATGAAAAATAATTGAAACTACTAAGGTATTATGCCTAGCAGGAAAAATCCAGCTATCCTATGTGCTAACTTTAACATAATTATGGCTTAAGAAAATAAGGAAAGAGGAATTAAAATTTAATACATTTTCCTCTGTGGACAGAATCATAATTTGAAAGACAGACTAACAATTAGGTAAAATTTTGACCAGTATGACTTTATACCAAAAATTTCAAAATGGGGTTTCAGTAACAGATGAACACAATTTTGCTAAAACTTAAGTCTATAAATCATACAACCACTATTATTGCAATAATTTGCCAATTATTGTAAACTTGTTTCAAATCCTTTAGCTTTTATCATTCAATCTGGTCAAAATCAGGTCAGGCTATGTCCAAACTTCTTGTGTGTGAAGCTCCAACTCACACCTAAGCCTAACTTTTTCTTCAGTGTAAATCAGTTTTTACAAAACTCTTACAGACAGATCTTAAAGGAATCTGGATACCTCCCCTGGACTTCTAAATCCAATGCTGTAAATGTATCTAAGATACTGTTAATAAAATCTCTTACTTTGAATATTTAATATTTTGCTCTAGTACTGAAAATATGTAAATATAATGGCATATTATAACTGCACATTTTATTATGATCAGCATATTTAACAACACCGGAGAAGTATTTTCCCTACAAATTCAAACTTAATCCCTGAAACAAAACTTGTGTCTTTAAGCTAGCGGAAGAAAGATGCTATAAAAAAGTTTCAAAGTCTACAAGTCAAAAAGTTAAAATACCATCACATTTCCTCATGTTCAATTATAAAAAGAAGAAAATGTATTCATTGTTCATTCAATATTTTACATAAATTTTGAATCTGTAAGTCTATTGAGCCTTTAGGTGAAATGACATCAAATGTTAAACCAACGTTTTAGTTTGCAAGATCTCGGGGAAACATTCTCTAAGGATATCTTTGTTGATCTAAGCCCCAACTTTCTGACATATTATAGGTTGGCCATCATGTCCAATCATTCTGCAGTAATGATAAAAATAAAAATAAGAAAAGGGCACACAAGTGAAACTGTTGGAAAGGTACAAATATATTTACACAAGGTGAACAAGCTCCATGTTTACATCTCCCTAACAATAATGCCTGGTGAACAGAATACTTTCCACAGTAGTAAATCAGGATTTGTTATTATAATGGTAAGACAAAAATATAAAATGTCTTTAGTTCCTTTAAACACATATGTACATAAATGTTCACTTCTCTTCACACCATTCGTTCTCCTTCCGCACCTGAAAAATGAAGAAAAAAAATTGTAAAGGTAAAGAGATCACTAAAACATGCAAAGATTTCTTTTCATGCAAATTACTTATTCATGTAATGCTCGACTTCGAGTTAAAACCGGATTCCCAAATATTTATTATGCTTGATTTTAACAAGACCATTTAGAATTTTCATTGACAAATCTCACTGGAAATATATTTTAAAAAATTTGATTTCTGCTGGCTTCAGGCCGCAGTATAGACCACTTGAACGTTCTTGCATATTGTGTGAGGTGATTGATGGAGGCAGGATCCAGAGTGATTTGATGCTTAACATGCTCTCAGACTGGTAGTTAATTACTCTTGTGTCCTAAAACAACGCACTATTTCCCACCTGCTTTTTTTCTAATACTCAAGTTAACATGCTGTAAAACACCAAACCAAAATTTCAATCATGAATTGGATCATGATGAGAACTTTGAAGAGTTTCTGACCATCAACAGGAGCCACATCAAAATGATAACATTGAGACAAAACTAAGCCCACCCAAATTTACATCAGAAAACCATACCCAAACCTGGGGAGAATACCTAGTAAGCGTAAACCAATTTCCAAGTCTGATATGCAATTACAGGGTGACACATCCCAAATATTGTGGCCACTGGCTAGAAGAAATACGAATCCTTAAAAGAAATGACAATTTACTGACAAAAGAATTTTTTCCAGGAGCGTAAATAAAATCATTTCTTCCTTTTAACAGTCAAGTGTTGAAACCTATTCTGATATTCTTCAGCAAGATTTTCAAATTAGATGCTGTGCTGGACATCTTTTGATGTCAGATTGGCAAAATTTTCAAAGCAGATGTCAAAAGAAGTCCTTTCGAGAAAAACCCATAGCAAGATTTTCAAATTAGATGCTGTGCTGGACATCTTTTGATGTCAGATTGGCAAAATTTTCAAAGCAGATGTCAAAAGAAGTCTATTCGAGAAAAACCCATATCATAATGATAATCCATTCAAGGGGAATTGTGACAAGATTTTTATGACATGCACCAAAACAACCATACTGGTTGTACGACTGGCACTGCTTCATTTAGAAAGAACTAAAAGTATCATAAGAAGTCTATTAGTGACAACCCCATGCTGATGTAGCCACCATTTGGGAGTAGAGATATCAATACTTTCAAGATAGCCACAATGGTAGCCATATTTAGCATTAGTGATTTTAATGTCAAACGAATTTCTCTTCAAAAGGAATAGCTAAATCAAGCTTTTCAAGATGGCCACAGATTGGATGTTCAATCAGCACCTTTTTCATTTAAGACCAAGTAGACATCATTAGATATAATACACATTGCTCAGAATGATCTAATTAAAAAACTTAACCAAGTTGCGATGGGTGGAAAGACATGGGTTACACTATATGCATCTACCATTATCATGGAGAGGGAATCAAAGACATCCAAATATACTATCATCAGTTTTGAGAAAGCCCTGTAAAAAGGGGATTACAGTGATCCACTTTTCATTTGAAGAAAACACATATCGATACACACTTAAAGTTTGTTGACAACGAAAAAAGTATTGAAAATATAGCTTGGATATTGCTGTGAAGAAATAGATACTAAACCCAGAAAAGCAAGTCAAGAGACTTTTCTTCAAATAGTAACACGTGAGCACTCTGCAATGCACCCACCTCAGGTTTAGTTACTGAGGCTGAAATGACTAGAAAATACATCCCAATATGATCTGTGAGCAGTGCTGATTAACCTGAAAGGGTTGATTATATAACCACCATTGTTAAAAGACACCAAATGCATGGCTCTTCATTTGTCTAGTGCAATCATCCATGTAAGAACGAAAAGACACAACTTATTTCTTGGATTTCAACCATAAATGTGATCATACAACATGAAGCCCAACAAATATACAACCAACTTGGGCTTGGTTCAATATACATGTGCTGAAATCTGAAAAGTGACATAACTCTTTAAGCAAAGCAACATAAAATTTGTTGTCAATCAATCAGGACCTTTTGTTAAAAAGTTGACCAGAAATGAAATTTGCCAAGAATGGGATGATAGATAAACACAATTCACAACTCTACATGTATAGTAAGAACTTTAAATTTAAAAATAAAAGAGGGGAGAGAAGATGAAATAGTTGTTACACAGCAGAAAAGCAGAATTCCAGCCCTCAAGGAGCAATAAATATCCCAATGCTTGAAGACAACTATTCTACTACTCTTGTTGACAAACTGAGAAGATTCAACACAACCATAAAAAATATATCAATACTACAAAACCCATGACAAGTAATCATTACACAATAAATAGCTCACTCAATATTATCATAAATGACAAGAATCTGATAAGCCTATTGAATGCAAATTTACCTGCTCTTCTTCTGCTGGTGTGAAATCATTCTTGATGTTAAATGTCTTCCTAATCTCTTCTGGAGACTTTCCTTTAATCATATTGGCCACTGTCTTGCAGGTAACATCCAACAGACCTTTTATATCCAGGTAATTAGCTGCCTAAAATTAGAAATAACATGTATGTTTTGTCAATATAAGTGGCAAACTGCAAACTTATCTTTGTCTTTTAAGCATTTTTATTATCTTTTCTTTAAGTGTCTAAAGAAATGGTTTCTAGGCATCATTTTCTCCAGGCAGTACAGTAACAGCTTTCAACACAGCAAAATTCAAAGTGACACATATAAACATCGGCAACATTGCATTCATGGTACACCAAACCTTTCTTACTGGCAAGTTGTGCTTTTGTTTCCTAATTATCAGACAACAAATTAAGTCATGATTTCAATATTATCACTCATGCCACTTCGCAAGCTACTCATCGATTAAAACCACCATATACTCCAACACAGCTAAAACAGAGTCAATCTGAGAATTAGCTACTTTTATTTTCCAGCTGAATATTTAACACATATTAGTGACCATAATAATTTACCTTAAGGGTGTGTCGCAAATATCCTCAGATTTTTGTCCTTGAACTTATGTATGCATTACAAAGGTTTAGAAAGCAACAGAAACTTCATTCATCATTAATCAAAATTTGTCTAATTTACCAACCTTTATACCGTGCATATGTGTGTAAAGACAATTGATTTAACACACATTTCACATTGTTTTCGTTGAGATCATCAATTTCAATTTCTCCTATAAAAGTGTGCAGTCCAATTTTAGTCAACTTGCTCACTGGTTTGAAACAAGCAAAAGGAAAATTAACAAAAAGTTTGATGGGGTATTAAAATATTTAATTTAAAAAAAAAAAAAAACAAGACTGAAGTGTATTCAAACATTGTTGTCTATTATCTGCTCTTTGCCTATACATTTTTATTTAATCCTTAGCTCATTGACGATTGATGCTATGATAACCAATTTTTTTTAAAAATTGTTTACATATAGCAAACTTCATAACCCAGTCTACCATGTTAAATGATTTTTCTTTTCTTGTTTCTCTGATGCATTTTTGTTTACATCATTGAAATTGTTAACAGATATTAATGTCACGGTGACAGAATTTCATAATGTGCATTTCTGCATCACCTTTAACCCTCACCAAATGATGCTGAAGACATTACCAACATTGTCAAAGTTTTAAATGCATGAACACAACTTAAAAATAATCTAATGGAGTTTCATGAAACTTGCTATTTATAATGATTAGGGATTGGAAAATGCTCTTTTTTACAAGCTTAATTCACACTCACAAAAGGTGATAAAAAATTCTTTTTGTCACATATTATGATTTAATTTAATGTATATTTGTTACTATGTCCTGCTTTATTTTTAAGAACCGTAATGTGCAAAGTTGACTTTATGGTTAAACAAACACTGACCTGTACCTGTTCAGTTTGGGACCCAAACCCTACATCACAACTATAAACTTTTTAAGTAACCCACCTTGTAATCACCCAACCCCCTTATACATGTATACTTGTTGGCATAGTCTAAGACACAGTAGTCAGCATTAGCATAGTCTCTCCTTGCTCCTGGGTCATAACTTAGAAACATTTCTTAAAATTATCACATGGCAAGGTAAATTAACGTTTACAGTCAGCATTGGGCCCTGGGTCTGTCCATATTCCTCTGGAAATCAACCTTTGTATCACAACTTGGCAACCATGAAGATCACACCCTATAACTATACACAGACTTTATAATCAGTTTCTCTTATGTGAAAATAAAATGAAAATCAATAACTATGTACATTTCAATGTCCTTTGCAATTTAAATTTTTTTCCTCAGTTATTAAGATAACCACATTGGCCCCAAATGGCAGGGTGGGCTAAAGCGCTCTCAGTTACGGATCACTGCCATCTCACCTCTGATCACGTGGGTTTGAGTCTCGGATTCAGCAAATGTGGGATAGCTTGCCAGTAGTTTCTCATGGGTCGGTGGTTATTTCCGGGGTTTACCCTCGACCACCAATAATACTGGCCATCATGTATAACCTATCTTGTGCTGAAAAATGGTGTTAAACCCTACAACGTCTACATATTCAAGTTCTGATTTACCAAAGATTGATAATCCAACCCATTGTTTTATCAAAACAAAAGAGGTTTCTCGCTAGCTACTGTGGTATTTCAAAACATTTTTGATCATCTTTAATCCCACCCTCTCCCAATTTCTATGTTCCCCAGTGTCTACTCATACGCATGACTGTAGCATGATCAATACCATGATAAATAACTGTCAACTTTTCAGCTGATCCCTCTGCAGTCTTTTCACTGTATAGAATATCTAAATATTTTTCACAATTTCATGTATTTTGACAAACTGGCATGGCTATTTACATGGAACTCTGATTTCAATTGACCAGTACCACAATAATTTTTTTCACTTTATTCCATTAAAGGTTTTAAGCAAGCAACAACAAAAAAAGCTTGCAAAAGTTTAGATCATCCAAAAACATTATAAATCAGGTCTTGCAATGATTCATGGGGATTGATAAACTGATTAATGTTTGATGGTAGCACAAGTAAGATCCACTGCTTAGTAATTTACTGCAAACTTCAAATATCAACTTTTAAAAACTTAATTCAGTTTTAAAAACAAGTCTAAATTAATTGTATGCATTAAAAAGCTACATAGTTGCCAAGTGTAGCTGAATGAAAGAAAGAAACTAACGAGTTTTAAAACTATGATATTCACATACTAAAATCAATTCAAATAATGTCCCCTGGTCAACTTTGAGAAACTCAGCATCCCAGGAACAAATGTCATCAGTTCTTTTCTCCTTATTCTCATCATCCTCTGGTGGGGGTGGGTCATCTTTGTGGTATGTACACCACTGGATGACTTTCTTCAAGATTGCTGCATTCACATTTGGGAGGGGTACAGGTTCATCCTCATCTTCATCCATACCAAGGTCTGAAGAAAATTGTAAAAAGAAAATATCAAAAAATCATCAGAAGAGGCACATATTTAAGTATATACTAAAATTACTGATTTAACTCTGGACAAATTTTCTCACACACCCTCCCCATTTTATTGATAGCTGATACTTTATAGAATTATCTACATTTCTATTATCATTTTCTGAATCCTTTCTCATTTTTCTATGCAGTTTCTAATATTAAAGTCAGTCTAAAATTGTACACATATTTCTGTACACCATTTAAAGTTGGATTACTAAATATGAGGAAGAGGAATCATCTGATTAATTTGTGTGCTAATACTGATGAAGATTAGCATGGTAAACACTGCAATTCCATCAAATAATAATTTCAATTAAAAAAATTAGCAGATGGATGGAAAAACAATTATAATAAAGGGCACTCTTGTCCTCGGTATCCCCTTGCTTACATAACTTGACAGCTGGCTAATTTTAGTAGGCTTATGTTGAAAGGACACACAACGGTCAAGCATAATTTTCTCTTTTCACTAATATCTAATAAACATTCATCCAAAAATAGGTAACTAATTAACATGCATAGTATCCTTTGTATGGTATCACACTGATTTCTCCGATACTGGATTGACCATACTCTCTTCTAGATTACTTTGGAATGCCATCACTGCTTATGATTAGCATCTGTTTGAAGACAAGGACTGGTATGGTTACTAAAAATTTAAATGACACTGAAATTATATAAGTTTATATTGCAAACCACCCACATATATATACAAACACAAACTCACATTTATGATTAAGCTAGATTTGAATCATTTTCGACAGAAATGGGTGTAATGAGAGCTAAACAGAGACAAGTGGAAGTAAAGCAGGAAATGCAATGTGTGTGTGCATGTAGTACGCACATGTGCATGTTGGTTCCCATTTATTATATCCTCTATTTCTCAATATGATATCTGCATGTAGCTCTGGTTTTACTCAATACATTTTCTTCAAGTGGAAAATTCTCCATTGCATGCATGTTTTAAACACATTTTATATGTATAAATGTATTATGTTCATGTTGATGCATCTATTTTTAGGAAGTGGGATTTTTTTAATATATACACTTTCTAGCTTCATAACAATCCACTGATAGGATTACAAATATAGGGTGAAAATATTTGTCTACGTACTTGCAGCAACTTCATGTATGAATTGACATTATTTGCTTCTTTGCTTTTTTCTCTCATATTTTCAGTCAGAATATTACTTTGACCTTACTGTGCTTCTTGAGTTCAACAATGTAACATTATCCTACTTGTTTCTGACATAACTATATTTAGGCTAAATCTTCTATCACAAAACATTCCGACATACACATGCTATGATTGTATATTCTCCTTAATTTATTGGCCCAATGATTTACCAAAACAACCCAATCTAACAAAGAAGTACTTAAAAGACACAGCGATGTCTGACATTATTGCCTATGACAAGTTTATTTATGGTTGAAAACATATTTTATAAAGAAAATAAGAAAAACATAGCAGTTAAAATCATTAAAAAATATATCGAAAAGAGTTTATACTTTTAACCCACAAGCTGGTATGGTAATGGTTTCATCATCAAACAATAACTTGCATAAATAGGGCAATGATAACTTGTTTGGGCAAGAGTTTATGATCAATCAACTATTACCACACGTGCCTGTGAATATGCAAGAATTTAAATCTCTGCATTACTAACTAATGCATACAGTACCTTTTGCTTTGGTCTAAGACACAACATTGGAACTACCTGACTAGATCAAACATTGGTACTACTAATTTACAGTCACCCAATGTACATCTGAAAAGTCACAGGTTAGTCATTTTCAATTTTGTTACTGATGAAGGTGATGTTTACATTTTTTTGATGACACACACACACACACACACACACACACACACACACACACATATATATATATCCCTTAAATATTCAGACATTTACTTACTACAGTAATAGAATTTCAAAGGCACGTGGTACAGAGAAATTAGCAAATAGGTTATATCAGCTTTATTTCGAGGAAAATTCTGACAATCCTCTTCTTCCTTCACAGATCATGTGTTAAGTGTTGCTCTCTAACATTGTCCAAAGATGTTTACTTTCTTATGGCATCAATGTACTTCCACACAAAGCACTGTGAGAGTTAATCTAAATAGTGCTTAACTACTGATCCAAATTTAGTCCTTCTGGGACTAAATCTGTATTAAATAATGCATATCTACTTATTTATCATACATGATAAGAGCTAGTGTTAAAACACAACTGGCAGACTAAGAAGGCACTTTCTGTGTGTAGTTGCTATTTGATTCAGTTTAGAATTTTATTGAACAGGTTCGTCTATGAACTCTTGAGTAATTAATACATGTACATTGGAAAACATTCTGAAAAGTCTACTTTCCTAGGTAACATGTCTGTTTGAAAGCAATAACCCAAACAAACTTCAGACAAAAAATAAATCTGTATTTCATGTGATTTTAATAATCTTCCAAATTGTCCAGGGTATGGATGTTTCTGCACTGATTCTCAACACTCGTGTGTAGTAAAATGTGCAGCAATCAACAGAGTAAAATAAACTTATTCCAGGTGACTTATGACATGAAAGGTTATTACAAAAAATATCAACAAATTATTTGAATTCACAAGCCCAACATAATACCAGAAAGGCACATGGCACAAGGATTACTCAGATAAACAATTATTTACCTTCTAACATAGTTTTTATTGTAATCGACTGTTTGGCAATTTCAACATCCACCTCAAAAATTTCGCCATCAGAGCTATGAAGCTTGAGCGTAGGCATCTGAAATAAACATTAAATTCAAAGGCATTATCATAAAATATGCTAATAAGATTAGGCTTGATATTACAAGTCTTCTAAGTTTGTGTCTGGTTTGCATATACTATTTTATGCACATCAAATAATACAAGACTTTACATTTTCAATACCACTTTTAAATTACTCTGAAAAAAACTTGAACTAAATGAGGCTGATCATGGCCTACATGGCAAGCCCCCCCCCCTCCCCCAATCACTGATCTAACTTTAGTCTTTGTGCATCATTACACAATAATTTAGCTACAGACTTGCAGCTTACACATCTGTAAAACAGGAATTACTCTTTTCTCAACCATTTTATACAAGTTCCACTTGAAAGCAGCTGTAAACACTTCAAAAAACAATATCTTTATAAGCCAGTTGCTCAACTCAATGGGATCAAAAGGCAGCTTACATGAGAAGTCTGCAATGAATAGGAAATCCAATGAAGCAGCATATGGCTATTCTTTGTGATCCACAAAGGCAGACACATTAAATGCTCAAACTGTACCCTATCAAACTGGGATATGTCTGGTGCAATACTTTTCCCACTATGCAGCAAAAGAATTGCTTCGACCCTCTACCTTAACAATATAAAAACTGCCTCTCTTACTAACTTGACAACTTAGTAGCTATGTCAATATGACTTGCATTATGAATACAAGCAAGATAAAAAATGCTTGCACAACTGATCCACACAATATCCTTTGATATAAACAATGTCTTACCCATAAAACAAAATTTAACAGATTGAGTGGTCATTACAGATATGCTCCTGTAACTGCTTATGGTGACAGACTTTTTGGTTATTTAATTTGTACATCCACTCATGGATTTGGACTGGATAAATTAAAAGGGAGAATGAAAGGAAGCTATAAACTTGACTAAGCAATGCATTGGAATCAATTTGTTACGCAAATGATCCTTTGTTTATATCGATGCCATCTTTACAGTGCACTGTTACATCATAATCTGCTTATGGTGACATCTGGGCCGAGTACTGTATGCTGTGATCATCCTACCGTACTATACCTTCAACTGAACCACTTCTGAAGACGCGAATAGAACAGATAAAATTAATTGAATGGCTAATCCTTTGTTGTTTTTTTTTTTACATATACCAATACAATAGTTTTGCTGAACATTCGTAGAAAACTGATAACCTTTGAAGTACCGACTACTGTGTATAAATACAATGCAAACAGAAATAATCTCAATCACAATTATATCTGTCGCCAATGCAACATTATCATGAGCAAACGGAAGTTAGACGTTGCATGTTCATCAACTCATCCTAAGTTAACAAAATTAACAGCGTTTGGATTTAGTGCAAATTCATCAGACAATACAGTCATTGAACCTGATGATAAACCTTGCAGTCCAACATCTACATGTAGTGCTTCAAGTACAACACCACATTATGATGAACGGGGCAAAAAATCCTGAAGATTTCTAGACAGCTGGAAACTTGGGCGTCCGTGGCTGAGATATGATAAAAAGTTAAAACAGATATTCTGTGATGCATGTATCAAGGCAAAGTTCGTCAGTTCATTTACAACTGGCTGTGATATTTTGAAGAAGGAGTGCGCCACCAAACATGAATCCAGTCGGGGTAAGTAATATTTGTGCATTTTACTCATTGATCTTTTGCTATCAATCCCGTGTTAGGGCTACAGAGACTTAAACTCCACAAGAAGAAATAGCAAAATACCAAACAAAACAAGTTTTGCATTATTAAAAATAATTATTTATTTCTCAAAATACAGAAGTCAAAAACTCCCTAAATTGGGTGTGAATTTATGCTTATATATACGGTCCAATATTGCCAGGTGCTGACTCGTGTAAGTTTCATTCATGGGAATGGAGATCCTATTTTGCTTGTGGAGAAAATGTATACAGCATTCAGTGATCATTCTTGGGTTTTAGGAAGCAATTCACTACAAGCTTTGTGAAGCTAGCCATAATGGGGGGGGGGCTCATTTAATTACGGAATGCATGCAATCGATGTTCGCATTATACGTCACTTACCTAACATTGCAATGTACGATCATGGGGTTTTATTATTATTAAAATGTCAACTAAAGTTGATAATGCATTTTTTTCCAGGTAACAACAGTCATACACGTGCACAAACGGTGATGCGGGATGCTGACATCCGAAATAAACTCTGCATCTCATCGCTTGAGAATTTAAGGAGAATCAGCATGTACAGATGTGAAACTGCATTCAACAAGTGGACAGCCCTAAAATCGCGACGGATCTTCATGCGACACTTTGTAACATTTTGTTAATGATTGTTGTAATTAAAGTATTAACTAACCCATCTTTTGTAATTTTCATTGCCTGTTACATTAATAGACTCAATTAACACTTTGGAAAATGTACACTACTTGTTCTGGCGACACTTTTTGAAAGCCAGGACCATCCCTGCCATTGTGGACAAGTGACTGCCAATAATAAAAGTCATGGGTAGGACAAGTCTGTATACTGGAAAAATTATTTTTGGTTCTGATTATTGTTGTATACTTATCAGATATCTCGCAAGGATTTAAAACTAGGAGTCCCACCAGCAAAAGTTACAGTCCCATCCCAGACAATGTTGAACTTGGCATATTAGAAGAACTGTTGGCTGCCAGAGTTTAATTTCCACATTCTTTATAACACTGACATGTACAACTGTGTCAGCCTATTTGGCACATCTGGTAATTCTGCACAATGATATGTCATTTCTGTAAGTACCAGAAAGAGTCTAAAGTAATGTATTTCATTTCCATAGCCTGATGCGTTAACATTAAAGTAACCAACATATTCTCATTCAGTAGGTTGTCGAAGTAGAAATGGCAAATCTTTGAATTTGCCACCTGGTTATATGCATGCATACGAAGGACTCCTGCATGGGTGATTTTCTGCATCCCCAGATCAAATATTTGCATCCAAATACGTGAGCTATATTTACCGTGTTTTCAACTCTACAATACATGAATTCTTTAATTACAGAACAGTGGTAAATGCAAAAATAAGTTTTTACTTAATATTAACTCTATTCTGCTTTAGGAATCCTGCTCCAAGGAAGAATTAGACATTTTCTACTTCACTGCACATATCGTAAACAACCAGTTAAGCTATTAGGCACACGCATCAATGCCAAAATATGATTGGCTCAAAAGGGTATTCATAATACATGTAGCTCTTTTCACTGGTTGTCACATGAGCTAGCACTTGTCCCAAGATGAAAATTTTTGGATAATCGCACGTTTTGGAAGCCACAACTTCCATTTGGTACAACGTAGAAAAGTCAACGATGGCTTGATGAATAGAAAAATATCTCAGGAATAAAACAAGCCATAGATAATAGTCATGTGCTTTTAAATACGAAAATAGCAGAATGAAATCTAGGGTCATGGGTGGAACCAAGTATTTGGAAGTTACGAACCTTATCTTTTTATATATTATAATAGAGTGGGTCCTATGTCAAAATGGGTCATGGGGGTAATCTAAGGTATGTTTATCGCTCTGCAAGATGTTTTTCCTTAGATTATTGTTTTTTTATTTTCACATCAAGCTCGGGTCGAGCACCTATGCTTTTAGCATAGTATCGCATGCCTTTTTCGAACCTGCAATCAGTGAATGCAAAAATACAATAAAATGGAGTCAAAATTAATTATGCCTGTTCGTTTTAAACAAAAACAAATCCGTTCTGAGCGTATGACTTAATAACTACATAAACTACTGAAACCTAAAACCAATATAGATGACTCAAAATACATTTTAAGCACTGACAGTCGGCCGCCATTTTTGTTGGCATGCGACTACAAGTTCTGTATGACTACTGCATTTGAATTCTCCTTATCTTGTCGTTATCGCAATATATTTACAACATCAAACTTTCATAACGTTTATAACTAGTTATTCTTATTCAAACCTTTGCTTATCAAGATATGCGAAACGACACGAAACTGTATACAAATTATTCCGTGTTTCTTCTGTTTCTCAGTGACAACGACCTCTATTTGAACACTGACAAGAACGGTAACTCTACAAAAGCATACTCGCACCGCGATGCTATTGAAACAAAAACAAAACCGGTACAAGAGGACGAAAGAAAAATATTGCATGAAACAGTTTTTACTGTAGTTTCATTCTATTGAAATAATTCCATAAGAAAGATAGTTCTCTTCTTCAGCGTTTGTAATTGAATACAGATCTGAAGGTATACGCACACAAAAAACCGAACAAACAGGATATTATGTTGAATGAAATGCCGCGCCAGCTTCGTCGGATTCGCCTGTATATTTCATAATCTAAAACATTTGGCAATTTGTTAAGAAAGCAGGTCATACAACCACAATGTACATGATATAGGTCTTAACTTCAGTGAGAAATGTGAATGCACAGATGATATTACACGACCATGCAAAAAAAAAAAGAAAAAAAAAATAGTTTCTCTAATACTAAACTATAAGCAATAATGAGTGCCTGAGTAATATGTCAAAACAAATATGGTGGCAGAACTCCGATATATGAGAGAGAGAGAGAGAGAGAGAGAGAGAGAGAGAGAGAGAGAGAGAGAGAGAGAGAGAGAGAGATTGAGAGATTTTATGCCGACTGCAGTAGTTGATTATGCATGTTTACATTATTCAGAACCAGTTATGTAAATAAATAAAAAGTTGCTTAATATGAAAGAGTAGCTTTAATATTGATATATCTGACTAAGTGATGTTGGTTTTCCTACTGCTGCATAGATAACGAATATTGCCTCAACTGGACTTATATTGCTTTATTTAATATTGATAGAAAACTGACTTCAAAAATAAGTACGCCAGCAATAGCACGTTAGAAATGTACATTCCCCTGAATGGTACTTCTTTTTATTATTTAATTAGAATATTAATAACAAAATACTTTGTAAAAGTTTTTAAAATTTAAAATTTTAAAATTTGTTTAAATTTTCTTTTTATAAAATTTTAAAATCTTAAAACCTCTGTACAATAACTGCACAAAGCGGCATAATTCAACTTTAATTCTAAAATGAGAATTATATTAGAGGAAATAGTGGATTCACTGTTTAGTAATACATCTTAAAAGTTCTTAAAATGAGTTGTCTAAAGCGCTCTCCGTTACGGATCACTGCCATCTCACCTCTGTCTGCGTAGATTCGAGTCTCAGATTCGGCCAATATGGGTATCTGAGAAAGTTTGCCAATAGCTTCTCGTGGGTCGGTGTTTTTTTCGGGGTTTTTCCCGATTCTTTCTCCACCATTAATACTGGCCGCTATTTGTAGCCTATCCTGTGCTGAAAAATGGTGTTAAACACTACAACAACAACAACTTACAATGAAATTAGACTAGTAATTGATTTATTCATATTATTCTACAGAAGACCTTTGTCGTTGTGTTTATTTATCGTCCGTTTTAAGCATTTATGCAGTCACTCTATCGAAACCTAGCTGATTGTCACTCGTCATTGACGTGGCTGCTGTTTTGAACTTTTCTACTGTTGGTGCTTCTGTACTGATACCCACACCTTATGTTGCTGGCATCACTGCTGCCTCAGGAGATTCTAGTCTATTAAGGATGATCTGAAAATATTCTTTACATCGTACTATCTTGTCTTGTCCACTTCTCTATATGTGATGTTTCCCGCCTTATCTTTAACTGGCACATCACTGTTGTTTAACCTTCCATTAGTATCGTAGTGATTCCGTACAATGTGTTTAGGGCTTGTCTTTCAGCTGCATCTTCTGCCTCTTCTGCAAGTCTTTCTACATAGGCATTCTTGTCTGCTTTTGACATCTTGTTTTACCTCTATGTATAGGTTGTATATTTATTCCAGCTGCTCTTTGATTCTCTGTGACTTGGTTGAGCTGATATTCTGCTTAATCTCTATCATAGCAGCTTTCTTCTGCCAGGCTTCGGTCTGAACAAAGTCTTCTTTCTTCTAAATCCAAAGACTTTCCCGCCTTCTTCTGAAGACTTGTTGCACTGTGTGAAATCTCCTGTTCTTCCCCATTGACAGGAAACGGATACATAGTTATTTCGTCAAAGATTGCCTCATCGCTTCACCTTTCAGTATGGCAGAGTCAGTCTGTTTTCCCCTCTCCTGTCCTCTTCAGGTAAAATCTGGTTCAGTGTGATGGGTCCTGTCAACTGGTTGTGGTAGTCACGGAATTGTATAAACCCTTTTTATTTATTTATTAACTTCGTGTACTAGAGTTTCGTTTTTGGCGTACAACGAAACAGAGGATGAATAATGTATATTTTGTCGTATTTCAAATTAGTGAGCTCAGGTCATCCTATGCCGCACTTGCGAAGTGCTTTTGATGAGATGACCCGAATGCCTTCAATTACAGACAATATCTGTGTATAGATACTCCACCTAATGTAAAGCTCTTTACATTACAGAACGTCTTGTCAGTAAGCGGTTGTTTTTGGCGTTCAACGATACCCGAGGATGATTAATACATATTGTGTTGTATTTCAAAATAGTGAGTTCGGTCCATCCTATGCTCTACGTGCGAAGTGCTTTCAATGGGAAAAACCGACTGCCTTCAGTGTACAGACAATATTTGTGTATAAATACCTCACCGTAGGTAAAGCTCTTTACATTATGGATTGTCTTGTCAGTCTTCGGTATCAGTCTTCGGTATACTATAAGGAATTGCACGTCTTCAGCTGTAGAGGTATGAACGTTTATTAAGTTCTTGTATATAAGATATAACTATTGTACTATTGTACTTTTCTGTATATTTTGTAGCTTTGGTTTACTCAGTATAATGGACTTGTTTGCGATTTATCTTAGTAATATAAATGTTTAGAACAGTAGGATTCTTATCGAACAAACTTAGGTTTAATTCAGAACTTGTTGTATTGTAATTATTGTGCCGGTAATGTGTAGAACTTAACATGTATAACGTTATTAAGTTTGTATGCCCGTGTCATGAATATTATGTTGGATATATCGGTGTTGGTTATGTTTTCAGCTGTCCAGAGTCTAGAGTGTCCTATGCTGTCCGGTAATGTCTAGAGTCTAGAGAGTCCGGTGTGTCCGGAATGTGTAGAGCTATCTGGAGTTTCCAGAGGGGCTTGAGGGATCCAAGTTATCGGAGTGATCGAGGTTGACATGGTGCAATCTGTAAAACCAACCACAGGAATTAACCGTAGCAACTGTGAAGCTGAAATAAAGTGTGTTGCTGAGGAGTGTATCTCCTTACATATAATCGTGTAGCTGTGTGCTAATTTTGGGGTTTGTACAACACATTGTATCTTTCGGGACTCTACATGTAAGTTATAATTTCACTATGAGTGAATTGATTTTACTGCGTGGGTATATTCTACATTGTTTGCTATCTGAGCAAACTAGATCCATCTTCCCATTGTATAGTCACTGTGAATCATTCAACCCTAGTGTTTGTAGAGTAATTTGTTGTATTTTTCATTATTACATATGTTGTAAATACGGAAATCCCACCCAGTTACCTTGTTACAATCCAAAAGAAAGAAAAAACATCTTCCTGGATATAATTATTGTGGTCTTGGAACCTGATTTGATATCCGACTTGATGAACATGATCAACCAATACCTGGAGAGTATTCAATAAAAGCAATTGATCAAGCATGTCACGTTCATGCTGTAGCGTATAAAATTAAGCATTTACAAAAACGACATATTGCAGATATCATGTTGATTCACTCGTTAAATTCCATATTTAAAAAAGTTAAGTCAGAAAAATACTTGCTAACGTCCTAATAAAATACGCGATGAAAGATAAACTAGTATTAGGCGCCGGTAATTAATAAACCGTTCACTATTATACAATGGCTTTGTTTTATTATTGCCCAAGAGAATATTGGAGGGTAGAAAAGAGATTAGAAAAATGAATGATGCAGCAAAAGTCACACGTTCTATTGCTGCAAATTGCTTATCACGACAGACAATATGACAAATTTATATACTACTACCTAAAAAAATTCATTATCCACATTTTGATGTCAGCGTTCCCAAAGACGTCCATCAGGCATATACTGTCGACTCCACTTAACTGCACATCGGTTAACTGCACACGCCGGATAACTGCACGTAGTCACGCCGGTCCCGTTATTCCCAATGCTTTTCAATGGGAGTAAACTTCGGATAACTGCACTTCGCTTAAATGCACACTCTGGATAATAGCACAACTTTCTGCCCCTGGTATTATTCAATACAATTTTACTCCGGTTAACTGCACAATGTATATTCATGATCAGTTTTTGCCAGTCCACTGCTGTAGCGCTTCAAATAAGCCGACAATTAAGATGGTAAATGCGACATTGTAAATGAATGACGTATAAAGGACGCCTTAGGTGGTATATACATGTATATCCGCGCCCACTAGGGAGCAATAGCGTGGGAAAAATCATAGTACAGCATGGGAAACATTACTCTAAACCGTTCGTGTTTGAATGATTTCAAACCAAAAAATAGAAAATACATGGTTGGAAAGATGGAAAATGCGCAACGTAATTCAATTTAAACGACAACACAGCGAAAAACAGTATGCAGACGCTTTTTCTGTCGGAGATGACCCATCAATGCCTGACAGCAGTTTTCGAATAACAAGCGATGTATAGAATTTCTTGAAATTCGCTAGAATTCCTAGATTCATTGGTTGAATAGTGAAATTGTGTTTAGAGGAAGGAAAACAAGCTTCACATTTAAGCAAAAGTTGAAAGAGTTGATTCTAATCATTGTTTAAATTTATTCTTCACATATATTCGTGCCGTGCTGATTTAAAGCTGTACTGTACCGTACTTCGGTTAACTGCACACTCCGGATACCTGCACAGTCTCGTGACGGGCCCGAGGGTGTGCAGTTAACCGGAGTCGACTGTATTTTATTTTTAACTTTCGATACTATTAAAATAAGTAGATGTCAATCACACACATAGAAATACCCCTTAACTGTTGTGACTTTGGAAGTAGGTATAAAGAAGTAAGGCCGTTATCAACTAAAATTGCAACAGAAGATGCATCTGATTTAGAACGAATTTATTAAACAGGACCCTTGCGATGGCCACCGCTGCTTTCTTGGTGCAGTAACGTTAATTACTAAACAACATAACGTCAAAATCAGATGACGGCACAACGCAAGTAATCGCGATCAAGCAATTAATGAACGATTTAATCGAACACATGCTGAGCATTTATTTTGATATCTGTATGCGCAGAACGTATCCCTGACCAAATTTCAGAAAGACATGAGATCTCTTGAAAGGGTTGAAAGACTACCAAGCGTGATTGCTGCATTAAATAATGAAATTACTCTTGCAATTTCTATTAAAAACCAATTAATGCGATCAGAAGAAAAAAAAAACATATCAGTACAACGACATGACTCCTTAAAACAACCAGTACTAGGTAATGTGACTTTAAGATAGTACTATGACCCTGGTGAACTTGAATGTGGTACAAAAAGAGAAACTGATCCAATTTGGCGTGTGACAACACATACAGTTTCCAGCGCGGTGAGATCCACGAGTAGACCTGCAATCTACAGACTAGATTCTTTTGATCCTCAACGTGGATTTGTACTAGAACAATTACAATTAATTCCTGAAGACACGATTACCACCGTCTTCACTTTTGTGAACTGACGCCGACGTCGATTACATTCAAGACAGGTCAGCGTCACATTTTCACGTGTGTGACCAAGACTACTATTAATTCATCTACAGTAAACTGTCTTGGATTATTATTTGAATATTACCACAACATTACTGTGTTACAGCACGCACATCAATTATTCTGTCGTTTTTTTCAATGTCATCATAAATTCAGCTTCGAGACCAAGGTCGCGTGTGTTTGTTTTTGTCACACTTCTGCTAAGTTGCAAATTGTTTTCTTAATATATCGTCGCCATTGCGAGCAGTTTTATTGGTATAGTATGTGACGTATATGATAACTCTCCGCAGCTGAGACATTCTTCTGACTCAAGACACTGCAAAATAAACTAGGTTTGACCATTTGATACGCGATCATCTCATCAACATTCCAAATATTATTATTTGAAATAGTTAATCTATGTGACGAATGAATCGTTATATCATATCTTTTAGTGTGCATGTAGTTTTCTCCAGCGTTAACTCGCTCTCAACAACACTGACAGGAACTAAAGCAATATAATTTAATACAAGATTCTTTTTTGCTATCGCAACTTGGAATTTCAACGTCGATATTGTGCCGGTGAGTATCTGCTGGGCGATAACACAACGGAACATCTAAATTTGAAAACCTTTCTTTATGTACCAGAAATAATTATTGTTGAAATATATCACGAACTATCTTTCTACTTGCAATTATCAAATTATCGGGTTTTCACATAATCCTAAATCGTTTATATGTGTTGCTGAAATTATCTCACACTGAACTTTATTTGGTTGTAGTGGGATTAATGTCTTATGCTCGCTTAATTCTGAATCAAGCACTCTATGATCATCATTTATCTCCTTAAAATAATATTGAAACATTTTTTAGTCATTCATGTGGGGACAGTCCAACAGAAGGTGGCGGTTCATCATGATCGCCATACATTATCACCGCAGTATCTTTTGTCAATAACCAATCAAGAAATATTTTTAAAGTCTCCAGCGACACTGTTTATATTTTATGAATATATTTTTTTCACCCATATGTTCAGGAGCCTATGGGTTTCCCTTCCATCGCGAGAATCTGTGATAAGTACATTTAACTCCTCGATCGTTCATTTCTCTGGCGAATCAATATGTAGGTGTAAATATAACCATTTACAAACTATTCAGGAATAATTCAATTGCACGTGTTGTTTTATCAGAACCTCCATGTACGTTGAGATAAATATTCTTATGTCTGGTCACAGGATCGCATACCGATGGTGCAGATGACAGTTCTGATTTTTTTTAGTATTTTTGTAATATATTTCCTTAATTTCAAAGTCGACAGATTTAGAATAACTAACTATCGTTTCTTGTTTTATTCTCCATTCGCCCCATGATGCATCAGCGCCGATATGTAATTGTTCTAGCAATTCTGTATTTGTTTTATTGATATGAAATGAATCTGTGGAGACTCTGACGACGGTATTAGAAAGTTATCGGCTTATTATCGATAACAAATTTATCGAAACGAACGCGAACATCGAAGTCTTAAATGGATACAATGCGATGACTCACAATCAGTGTAACTCACAATTGTACCCAATTTAGTTTCGTCCAATAAGTTAACATTGCTTCAACTTACAAATGTGTTTCTCGCCGATGTATCAGCAATTATTAAATCGAGTTCAGCATCGTCAATAATTAATCTTCGTTTATGATCATATGATCCTCCTTGCTTAAATTAACTAACTATTATTCTGCAAAGATCTTTTGTGATTCTATTCTCAAAATCAGTTATATCAGGATTTTCATCATCAGAATATTTCTTTTGTTGCGGTAAACAGATTCGTTTCTGTTGACGATATGATAGAACTGCTTCACTTACAACCAACTATATTAATATTTTTACATCACGCTTATATGTAATAAAAATGTTAGACCCCAACCACGTTCGCTCAACAATTTTCAAACCAAACAGAGTTAATCGGATGAAGATTTTTCGTTGCAAATTCAAATGACTCGATCTATGCACATCCAGTTAAATCAAAATTTGGTATGGTTCTGTCGATCACAACTCCGGCCATCTCGTGTATTTGATGTCCAAATCTCTTAAAATGTGTAGAACACTTCCCATTCCAACAACACTTCCCAGATAACATGCAACCATATCAACCGAGATAACATCTTTATATAAAATCATAGTCAGTATTCCAAAATCCTCCGTGTCTGTATTTCGCTCAACTTCGTTGCTTTTCTGCAAGAAGTTCCAACCAAAACGCAGTAACTGATGTAACGGTAAAGCAATTACTCAGTAATTGTTTAGCATCGTCATGGGTATATTTCGACGCAAGATTTTTCATTTCTTCATGAAGAGATTCTGTACGATAAATATCTCCATTAGGTCGTACAAATTGTTCCTAGTTTTGATCATCTCAACTTTGAAACAGTCACACGGGCACAAGATCGTTTTTACTGATATTTCTGATAATATCCAACATAAATCCTTGATACAATCTGATTCTTCGATTTCGCATCTGCGTTGTGATCAATAATTTCAATCGAAGCTCCATTTTTAAAATAATATTTCGATTCGTACAAAAATATCTTCACTCTTATTGGAAATCTTAATATTTTTATCTAGTTCAGCAATTATATATATATATATATATATATATATATATATATATATATATATATATATATATATATATATATATATATATATATATATATATATATATATATATATATATATATATAATCATCCAAGCAAAGAATAAATGCAAATGGATAATGGTCGGCTCTACAAATGTAACAAAGTCTGTATAAATGAATTCTGTGGATTTCATATGCAAAGCGTGCGAAGACTGAGTCTAGAACTAAAACATTGTTTCAAATGTGGTGTTGGGGGTTAGAGTAAAAACGCAGTTATGAGTGCAGTGTGGTGGTAACAATACAGAGAGCTGAAACAATATTATGACAAAGATAACGCTGGCAATGACAAAGTCATTAATCAAATAATGCCAAAGACTATTTAGCCAGATTTTCACTCCACCAATAAAATAATTATTTACACAAATAATATTATTATACAATATGCAGCAAAACGAATTTGGGAAACATTCCATCATCAAGAATTGAGTCATCTTGAGATGGTGTACTCAGGAATTGTCGATTAAAAGTCCTGTCGGTTTTGTCACTAATATTGGTTATCTCGTGTTCAACGCCGGGTAAAACATTAACTCTCATAAATTCTGTACGAGTGCTTCCAAGAGTTGTGTGTGTGTGTGTGTGTGTGTGTGTGTGTGTGTGTGTGTGTGTGTGAATTAGATTTTTAACGTAGCTTTAAAAAAAATCAGTCATATCGCTATGATGTCTGCATTGTGGAAGTTTATAGTGATGTCTAGCACTGATGCATCATGACGCAGACGTGTAGCATGATGTCCAACCCAGTCACATTATCCTGACACCAGGCCGACCAGTCCTAACAATAATCTCTTAATGCTGAGCACCAAGCGAGGCAGCTGTTAGTACCATTTTTGTAAGTCTTTGGTTAACTCAGCCGGGCATCGAACCCACGGCATCCGAGGCGGACGCTCTAACCACTAGACCACCAGAAAGGTCACGAATTAATTGAAAAGGACCTTGTGATTTATCATATCTACGGCAGGAAATTGGATGGTAATTTCAAAGTCAGAATTGCAAATTTGGTGAAATGCACAAAATAATTGCAAGGAGAGCTGTTTAATCTGTAAATGTAGAGACAGGTAAAGAAATGATATTTCAAACAATAAATCCAGCTGGAACCTTCAGTACAACGCGTCAAACATCAGCTATTTCACCAAGAAGTTCTGATAAAACCTTCTTTTTTATATAAAAAAAATAGTTCTTTCTACTAATGTTTCAGTTGCTTTAGCGGTTTGCTCCAACGTGGGAAGAAGACCTTTGATAGCCTCTGTAGTAGAGTCAAATAACTGTTCTACACCCTCTGTAAATTCCACCTTAGACTAATGACGCTCTTGTAGTCGTTGATTGACAGAATCACTGACGGTGAGATATTTCTTAATTGCCGTTAGTCACTCTCGAGCTAATCTAGCTGTGTGATATTCCATTATTGATATAATTATGATTTAATTACTCACGCACTACAGCATCAGGGAGGGTGACGACAAATATTGAGTATATTATTATTATTATTATCAGACAGGCTGAGGTTACTCACGCCATTTATCTGAAGAAAAAAAAATGCCGGGAAACACTCAAATTTTATTTATTGTTCATAATACATGAGGTATAACGGTACCAACTGTACAACCCCAGGTACGCATAACTTTTAAGTGTAGAGAACCTTGCATTCAGAAATAAACAACAACGCTAGCTGTGATTGAAGCATTATATAAGCGTTGTATTTTCTGTTAGGCGTTTTAATAAACGTTAAGCCTCTTGGCAACATGTGAGATTAAGTTAATTCCTATCTAAGTCATATTTGGTATTTTTTTAAATGATTTTTTTAACATGTGAGACGCTTGGATGAAGGGTGAAACTGGGTCTGTTGTGACTAGATAACTCTTAGCCCTGTCTAGTTCCAGCAGAGTTATCTCTCTTAAATACGCTGAGTACATGATTTTGTAATTGTCAAATTAACAATCTAAGATTGTTCTCTGTGACAGTGTGTGACATGAGTGCTGAAGTAGGATGGAAAGTATATTTATTTCACAAAATATTAGCATTCAGGTCTATAGAAAAACAATTGGTACCGTGATACCAAGAGCTTATATCTAGGGACATTGGGGGGGGGGGGGAGGATGTGCTGTAAAATTGCTGTTATCTTTACACGATTAACAAGCTGGTCATGTCCTCCCCACCTTTAAAATCTAAAAAAAAAAAAAAGAAATGATGGCCCTGCTTGTATCAATGCTAGAAAGAGGGTTCCAGTCCCTACAATTTACCTGTCATATATGAAGAAATATAGTTATTTTATAGTGCATATACGACATGTAAATTGTAAGCAACGATACGAATCCGTTGTTCAGTGCGCTAAATTCAGTCATGAAGCACGTGTTTTGTACTGGTGCACCTAGGCCAGAAAACCGTGCAGAGTTTTGAAAAATTTCTTCAGAATGGTTGCATGTTTACAATTACCACCATATAGGAAGTTTACACACACACACACACACACACGCACACGCCGACGCACATCAGCGACTTCTTTGAAGTTGTATTTAATTGTTAATGAATATTTTGGGAATATTTTTTTATTTTAAAAAAATAATAATTAGCATTGGAGTACTTCTTACAATGCTCATCATCAAATTATAAAATATTACGAAAATTACACAAATTTTGATATTCGTTTCAGGTTTAATTTTGTCTATTTTTATATACACCGAGAACTCATAATTCGATGACGTAGAGCTCATCGACAACACTGGATATATTTTTTTCTTAGTTGTTCGCAATCGGTGAAAGCATATCAGGATAATACAACGTTATTATGCTCCAAGTCAAGTGGTTAAGATGACAAAATAACAGCAGAGATTTGTATTTATTGTCACAGGTAATTCGTTTTGACTACCAAGATATCTATTAAACAGGCGTGAATGTAAATTAAAAAGTGTTGTGTACAACCTTGAACTTCGTTGTACAAGTAAATGCTTCAGTTTCTTTTCCAATGTTTTGACAACAGGTGCTCGACGCGAGCTTGATGTTTAGGGGGGAAAAACCAATAATCTGAAGGGAAAAAAAAATTATACAGAGTGACAGAAAATCGTCAGATTACCCCCATGACCGGTTCTGACATAGGACCCTATCAATCAAATTATAACTATAAGAGAGAAGTAACTTCCCAATACATCGCTCCATCCATGACCCTCGATTTCCCTCTGTTTTTTTCTCTCGTCCTTTTAGGCACACGATTATACTATATGATTTGTTTTTCTCCTAAGATATTTATCTATTCATGAAGCCATCATTGTCTTTTCTGTGTTGCTCCAAACTGAAGTTATGGGCTCCAAAACATACGAATTTAGCGAATTTCGCCTGTCGGGAGAGCGTTTCGCTCAGGTGAAAAGAGCTGATTCACTATGTTTGCGACTTTGCAATACATCCCTTCATTAATTATAGAACAGTGGTATATGCAAAAGTAAGATTTCGCTTACCATTAACTCAATTCAACTTTAGGAATCCTGTTCGATGGAAAAATTAGACATTGTCTTGTTCACTCCACACTCATCACATACAAGCAACTCATTTTCAAAACAAGTACACTGTGCGGCACACACATCAACTGCGAAATATGATGAATCAGATAAATAAATATTTTCGGTCATTGTCTAATGTAAATCACTAATATAATATATTTCATAATATTTTATAATTTGATGATGAACAACAAACTAAAATTTCAAGAAATACATTAGATATTGACTGAAAATATTTATTTCTCTTATGCATCTTATTTAAGTTTTTAGCCTTTTAAAGTCAATCATTTTGCCTTATTATTTGGTCTCTTACAGTAAATAGTCGTTTCTGCGCTTACTTTGTTAATCATATATTAGCATCAGGCATTTAGGCTATTGACTTTTGTTATGCGTTTTGGCAAGTTTGAACATGACATTTCTTGATAATGTCTCTCCACTGCCCCAAACTGCCCCCCACCCCTCCAAAAAAGATGAGAAACTTGAAGTACAACATTTGTACGATAAAACCAAAAGAGAACGAAAATTTTCCAAGATACCTGAAAGCAGGAATTTTCATGGCTAAACTACAACAAGGAGAAGGATTAAACATGTTAAGTTTGTTCTGCATATAATAAACGAGAACATATGTAGTTGATTGCAAACAAATTAAAATTGATATATTCAGAACCTATCCATATCAGAGACCCACAAAGAGAATAGCTTAAGAAATAAAGCTTTGAAAGCAGCCCTTGGCTTTTCTGAAGATGAGAAATCCATTATGTTGCTTTTTTTTATTTCATGTTTCAAAGTACTCATTTTTGCAAAACATGGATGCCCATATTGTATGATGTTAATGGAGCTGGACAAGGCAAAAGGTTTGGAAATAGGCAGTACCTGCCTGATGGACAAATATTGACAGAAATTTATTAGGTCTATTGCCAATACTTGTAGGACCATATCTTTTCCTCCAGTCAGTGTATGTCAGTTATTAGTGAAGGCTCCACTGATTAATCTTCCTAAGAAGCAGAAATTGTATACCTTTGTTCATCTTTTGAGTGCAAGGTAAATGTTGAATTTAATCCATTAAACGAAAAACTGAAACTATTAATAAGAAATTTAAAATTACAGCCATTTTTTTGATAATATTGTTAACTCTTAAACACTAATTTAATTTTAAATATGTTTATTTTTACATTTTGTTAATACAATAATTTATAACTTCTTCATGGTTTAAACTCATTTTATTGTATAACAATATGTACCCAAGGTAGACAATAACACCATTACTATAGTGGGCCTTATACCATAGAGATATGGGGATTAATGCAGGGCTGAGCAAATCCCATAGCCCGACGTCCCGGACTTGTAATTTTTGAAGTTGGGCAAGTAAAATTTTCCAAGTCGCTAGTCCGGGACAAGTGCTTTTTAAAAGAGTCGGGCTAGTCCGTATTTTCGTGCTTTATTCACTATATCTACCTTTATTTGGCCAATCATGCCCTCCGGGCATACTGAATACTTGATTCTACCCCTCCTCGTGTATACATTTACATCCTGTTACCGCTTGACTGCATATTGGGCTAAGCGACCAAAAATTATCGGCAAATCAAAACACGTAAAACAAAAGAAAGCCAGTATGATGAATTAGCAGTGTTGTAAGCGGCTTTGTTGCATTGAGTTTACTCAATCTAGATCATAACGAGCGGCTCACTATGATTTTAATCCAGTGAGTCAGTGTAATTAAATTAATGAAAGGTACTTTACCGACATCAGTGTTGGTTTCCTTTATGAACTGATTAAATGTCAGTAATGATTCTTTAATTTATAATTGATTATACAGATGATTAACTTCCACTTGCGATATTGTGTTTGAAGCGAAACAATTACGCTAATTAATGAGCTGTTTCAGTTCGTATTTAATTTAAAAGAGAAAATTGATGTTATGATCACTTTAGAAGTAGTTGTCAAGCAAGCTGATAGTTACTCTGTGGATAAAATGAGTTTGCTAAATTATTGTGAAAAGTAAGGTGGGACTAGTGAAGAGAAAGGTGGGACTAGTGAATTTTCTGAAACCACTTGTCCTGGACTAGTGGTTAAAAAAAAATTTGCTCAGCCCTGTAATGGATGAAAAAGATTGTTGCAATAGGAACAGATGTTGCATCAGTGATGTTGATGCTGATGATGGCTATGATGATTATGATGATAATGATAAATACCACGCAAGATTTGTCAGCATTAACAAAACAAAGCATAGAAAATGTGATGAATTTTGTCACATTGTAAAGAATAATAACCAGATTTTAACATGTACAGTCCTACCCGTTTATGTCAACATCCTCAGGACTGAGGAAATATTGTCAAGATAAGCTGATGTCGAGATAAGTGTTGGGTGGGTGGGTGGGGGTGTCTGCAAAAAAGATGCAAGTTAAATTCTTCAGTAAGGGGTGACCGGTCATCAGTGAGTAGTATTTACACTTACAAAAAACAATGGAAATTTTTAGCATGTGAAGACAAAACCAGAGTAAATTACACATGTATATTGACAAATTACATTTTGGTTACCTTTGTGTAATAAAGTCCACAATAAAATATTGCATTGGTCAAATGCTGATATGAAAAACATGATGAGATTCAATGTCAGCATTACCACATGTTTGTCTAGCTGTTATTTACATGTACTTAAATTGTCTGAGATTTTGGTCAGTCTGTTCCCATCTTATTGAGGCTACTATGGGGATGGGGCTTTTCATGGGGAAATGAAAACCTGTCAGCATGTTTGTTTAAACAGTACATGTATTTATTTATATAAGTCATTGTGAAAAGTACACCACAGGAAGATGATGCACATTTTTAAAACAGTGAGGCTTCTTGGACTTGCCAATAACTAGAAGTGGCATTTTATCATTGCCAATCATGTTCCAAATCCATGTGACTAGAACAGAAATGCGATCTTTGGGCTGTTTCCCACCAACCTTTGATGCAGTACGTCTGGAGTACACTTAAAGAATAAAGCAGTTTCGTCCGCATTGTATAATTCCTCAGACTAAATAGTTTTGCAATATATCTTTAAGCTGGGTTTTCCATCCATCAAGCTGTCATGTGTCTGCTGAGTTTGCTTCTCCACAAATCCTTTTGTATCCAATATTATGATGATATTTAAAGCAACTGAACCAACTACTTGTTGCAGCAAAGTTCTCCACACAAAGTTTTTTTTGCAAATTCTTTCGCTTTTTTGATGATCATATCATGATCTATGGATAAAGTGGAATGTGCAATGCGGGTTTCATTAAACCATTTTGCTGTGGCTTCCTCCACGTCTTCAAATTTAGCAGTCTTTTGCTTCTTCCTTTGGTGAGCGCAGTTACCTTCAACATAGTCTTTCTTTACAGACTCAGCAGCTTTCATCCATCCTGACAGGGTGTTATGTTTAACTGAAATTTTTTCGCAGACGTCTTTGCGAGATGCTCTGCCCTCAACTTCAATAACAGCCAGATATTTAGTTTCCAGAGACTATACATTTAATTTGTGTTTTACACTGGTGTTGGTAGCCATCGTAAATATAAACTTAAAAAGAAGACTTTCACAGCACAATACTCTTGTTTTAATCACTGATCACTTTGGAAAATGCAATAATCTATCTGATTTCATTGCTTTTATTTTAGTTGCTGTGTTGGTTTTTTGTTTTTGTTGTTGTTTTTTATTCCACCACGACATTAAAGCCTGGCGGCAAGATCAACTAATTGTTGAATAAGTCCAGGTTGTAACTGGCCTCTTGCAAATATAAATGATTAGGTTGGAAAATTAAAATTGGCGGCAAGATCAACTAATTGTTAAACAAAGTATGGGTTGGAACTGGCAGCTGGTCGACATGAACGATTAGGCGTTGAAATTTAAGCCTGGCGGCAAGATCAAAATATTGTTGAAACAAAGTTTGGGTCGGAACTGGCAGCTGGTCCACATGAACGATTAGGCGGGAAAATTGTAGTCTGGTGGCAAGATCAGGTAATTGTTGAACAAAGTATTGGTCTTAACTGGCAGCTTGTCGACATAAACGTTTTGAAAACAAAGAATTTATTCAAGCTGGGACCAAGGCTTCTGTCGACATATATACGTTTTTCTTTTATCTCGACGTCATCATAAGCATGACAATTTGATAGTAATAGTTTAAGTAGACCATGGGACCGGGTTTTTGCTTTTTTGTTGCCATAGGTGGCTTGTCGAGATAAGCGATGTCGATATAAACGGGTAGGACTGTATATGCTAAACCCTGAGGCTAATAATTCGTATCATAAATGTACGAAGGTCAGTCTTGCGAACAATGCGATATCAAGCCAGTTATGTAATATGGCTGTAGGAATTCGCGACCAGTGCCTTACTTTGGCAAATCCAGTTATATAACATAGCCATAATATGGTTAATAGGTAAGTGATGTAAATTTTTGTGTTTGGATCAAAGCAACATCAAGTGGGGGTCGTAAATCCACCCTTGACAGACTGCCGGGGAGTGGCAGTATCTGCTAATTATGTAAAGCTGTGTGGTGCATCAGCATCCACTTGGAGTTGAGCAAGGCTTGACCACCAATGGAATTGCAAACTTAAATCTATTATTCAGAACAGGTCAGTGACTATTTGCTCAATTGTTGTAATCTATTACGGCAAAGTAATTGTACTTTAATTATGTGCAGTATGTACACTTCATTGCTAGAATCATTAGTACGTAGAATTACCATTTGTAGGGTTGGATTCATTTGTAGTGTTTAATCTACATGCATATTTTGAGATATGAGCAATGTTTATGTAAAGAGTTAATATTGTAATTCACTATTTAGTTAATTTGTAGTAACCTTGTGCAATTTATTCATGTGATATATTAGATTTGCAAATGTTGAATTAAAGTATAACTTTGTATAATGGTTACTATGTGCAACATTAGTTAATAGGGATTTAACTATTTGTGTATACTTTGTAGGAGTATCATGTGTAAAGATATACAGTAATACCTCAAACATTTGAGTTTCAGGATTCACGAATTCATGGATTTGCAAAATTTTCATTGGAACCTAACTAATTTGCATCCACGATTTTTTTACAGATTTGCGATCGTTACTTGGTTTTACCTTGCTATGAGAGCAAAAGAAAATGGCAGCCAATGAATTAGTATAGGGGTAATATTAGTATACCATACTGTAAGTGCGTTAGTGTGGCAAAAACCCATTAGGTGATACTGTACTCTATTTTTTCGCCAACCATTTATTTCTTTTTTTAAGGGTAATGTATTAAGCTCATTTGTCAATGAAATTAAAGTGCTTTGGGAGCATGATTTGGGTCATATTTAGGGTTTAAAATACTGTATCAGCTAATGGATATGTGGATATCTGTGTACACTTTGTACTTTGTAGAAGTGCAGTGTTCAGAAATGCACCCGTCAAAAGAGCGCATGACAAAAGAGCGCCAACAAAAGAGTGCAGACAATTGGGCGCACTTAAACAAATACTTGATGTACGATAAACGAATATGGCAGGGCTAGAAAGGAACTTTAATTTGTGATCGCTAAGGCTAATACTTGTTTAGATTGAAACAATCGGAGGTACGATCAAACGATATCACATCTATTTGTGTTTACCTATTCGATTATACCAGTTCTTTAGTTAAAGGAACTGAACAATTAATTTTTTTTTGCCAATACTTGTTTTTAATGAAGCATAAAAAGAGTTACCTTCAAACGATGCCGTCTGATCTGAGTTAATTTTCTTGTTTCTATTTTTTTTTAATATTTGTTTCTGATCTTTAGTTTGCGCTCTTATCATATGTCGGCGCTCTTTTGTCGGCAAATTAGTGCATTCTTTTGTCTGCACTCTTATGTCGGCGCACTTTTGTCGGCGCTCTTTTGACGGGGTGCCGATTATGTGATATTGTTCTGTATCATAAGATTGAGAATCTATATATACTGTGTACACAGAGAGACTTGGTATAACGATGTGCACAAATGTGTGACCAAAGAAGGTAATGGCTTAGCTGATGATGTAGTCTAGATAGCTACAGGAATACGCTGTGCTAATGTCCTTGTGTGTTCATACATGAAGCTTTTAGGGACCAGAGGAACTCTAGGAGACAGAGGGAAATACCCTAGTGCAGTTGGTCCCGAGTCTCTGGGATACATAGAAAAAGGAAGAACGGAGGCAGAAGTTAGATGGACTGGAGGGAACTGGAGTAGCAGTCCAGAGAAGCATAATACAGATGAGAAGGAACACAGGACAGGAAGAAAATCTATCACACTAAGTCAGATGATGAAATAGGCCATTACTTGGTTGAGTGAAAGACGAGTGATAGTTTTTTGAATTTGAATTTTATTTGAGAAATGACTATCTGTTATTGAATTATATTAAATTGTTGTTTATTTGAATTTCATATTTTGTGTATTCAGTAACTTTACTCTTGACATTGCTAACTGGGGGCTTGGAACTTTGCATCTCTCTATCACAACTTCAATTTCTGACAAAAATGAACCAGAGTGGGTCTTCTGTAATAATTAGAAATAATACTTGGAGCACCCCACTCCTACCTTGTTAATGAAAAATTTACAAATGTAATATAAACTGTTATAAAAAAAAAACCATTTACATATTTTATTTTATTGATTACACATTTTTTCGGTAAGTATAACTTCAATGAGAAGGACTTTCTATCAGTCAGAATGACCAGCTTTTTTCAAAAGCTGGAAGGCCGCGGCTTCCTGCTTGAAAAAGTTAGCATCAAACCTTGCAGATCAAACAGGATCACCTTGCTTAGTGATTGCGCAAAAAAGTGTCAATGTACATTTTCACTGAATTAGCCATTAAGCATTTCTCAAGGAATTTATGCAATAATCTTCAGTGGAATTTTATTTGACAAGGAGAGAAATATGGACCTCTGTCTGCATGAGTTTGAGTCTAAGATTCGGCTCATGTAGTTATGTGAGAAAGCTTGCCAGTAGCTTCTAGTGGGTTGGTGGTTCTTTCCAGGGGTTTTCTTGGGTTCTTCCTCCACCAATAATGTTGGCCGCCATGTATAGCCTATCGAATGCTGAAAAATGGCATTAAACCCTAAAAGAACAGAAAAAAGGAGAGAAATAATGTAAATAAATATCATTTAGAGGTATGTGTTATCAGATTCTCCAAATTGACACCTATAGCTGCAGAAAGTGTCTCAGAGCATGTACATGACATATCTGAGTTGTAAAATAATTGCATATTTGTACGATTGCCTTGGGCTAAATTATGCACGCAAATAAAGCTAGTGGCAGTTGATTTAATCAGTGAAGTAGCGGGTTGCATTTCCATTTGCATTTTTTTCTGATACTACTGGTGGCAGAGACTAACGTTGCTTGGCATTATTTGTGCTCAAGTTTTCCTAGTACTAATATTAGGATCCCTACCTCACGTAAGGTGTACTGCCATAAGTTAAGCCTATATGTATCAACGGAGCAGTAAAGTGTGATTCCCACCTGGCATTTTTTCAGCCTACTATAAAAATGTTGAACATATTCCTCACATTTACTCCTTCAATCTTCCTCTTATTTAATACATGTACAGAATTGCTTGGTATCATTGTAAAAATACTTGTAGAATTTTTTGTCACAAATTGGCTCTATTCATGTGGATTAGTAGTTAGTACAAGAATATAGACACAAAAGAAATTTATAAATTATATATGCATTATACTGACTTCAATTAGTCTACATGTTGACAGTAACATTCACAAATCATGATTGTTTTATTATCCTCAACCAGTCTTGGTTAATCCCTTAATGACAGTCTGGTGGAACATGTTCCGTTCTCCAAACATTTTTCAGTCATATAACATCCATCAGTCACATCGATACATCCCATTTTTGTTGTGGGGTGGTGGTGGATTTTAATTTTGGATTTAAGCAATACAAAATTTTAAAGTAGAAATGTTTTGAGTTATTTGAGAATAATGCAAACTCAGTTTACCATTTTAACTGAGTAACCAGATTACATTATTGTAAAACTGCTTGATCAAGATCATTGTTTTAAATTTTATATAAGTTAACAATAATGGCATTTGAAATATTTCTAAACACATTTGAAATAATCCCTGTACTTCTTTATGAGGGCAATTTTGCACGTGTCTTCAGATCATACTGTTCTTCCTAGCTTCTTTGTTGCATATTAACCATTATTGTAACTATTCGTATTAAAATGGATCTGATTATAGACATTACTCCTGTATAGTCAGTATATGAACTAACCCCTTCTTTCCAACCGAATCAACACAGTCATGTGAATGCATCTATTTTTAGAAGATGGGGTTTTTGTAATGTAACTACTTTATATAGCTTCATTATAACAGTCCATATATAGGATTGCAAATTTACGAATTTATTACTTGTAATAATTTTAGGTATTGGTTAAATAGTATTTGCTGTTTTTCCATATTTTCACTTATTTGAGTCAAGAAAACAATCTTGACATTAAAGTACAAATTCCACAAGATAGCATTGTCCCGTATGATTCTGACCTACATAATTGCATTTCAACACTTAATTTTAAATAACATACCTAGCTTTGCTTTTCATGAATTTTATACTTTCTGAATATCTTTGTCAAGAAAGCAAACAATCTAATAAACTGGTACTAAACAGATGCACTGATGTCTGCCATTATGTCCCCAATAAGTTTGCTGGTTCACTGACGTCTGCCATTATGTCCCCAATAAGTTTGCTGGTTCACTGATGTCTGCCATTATGTCCCCAATAAGTTTGCTGGTTCACTGATGTCTGCCATTATGTCCCCAATAAGTTTGCTGGTTCACTGATGTCTGCCATTATGTCCCCAATAAGTTTGCTGGTTCACTGATGTCTGCCATTATGTCCCCAATAAGTTTGCTGGTTCACTTACAGTTACAAATGTATTTGATGATGAAATAATAATGTACAAGAGGCAGCTAAAATATCCAGATCACTGATGATGTTCTTAAATGTTCATGTGTATTCCTAAATACTGGCATCCTTTAATCTTAATGTGAAATGTATACTTTCAGGTATAAATAGTGCTAAAAAAAAATGAGTCGACAGCAAGGAGGCTCAGGAAAGACAGGGCGTCACTTGGCCCCACCTCCTCCCACGGCCAGTACAGGAAATATAGGACTTTCTGGAGGTAAGCGCTGGAAGTCTGTTACAATTAGCATATTTAGCAGCTACATGTGATGAGGCATATGATTGCATAAATTTCACAATTTTTTTCTTCTTCGAATTCATGCAATTTGGGACAAGTGATGCATGGTGGGAACTCCCACAAGTTAATTTAAAGTCATGCATAGGAAAATGTACTATGTGCTATTTACAATTTTAGTACATCTGTTCATCCTTAAAGTGCTTGTCATGTCATAAGTAATGCTTGTAGAAATATTGTAACACATGTTGCAACAAGACTTTTCCATAAGCTGGTTGTTAAACAAAATTTGATTGGCACTTTTAGCCCTTGAAGAAGATTTCTGTCATGGTTTGAACTTTTGACCAAGGAAGTTTTACAAGTACGTGTTTATAATATTGGCTAAATTAAAAACCTGAAATGGCTGATTCCCAGCATGGTTCATACATACATGCCAACCATTACGCTTTTGGCGTAATCATTACGCTTTTTCCCACTAAATTCCGCGTTACGCGTTAACGTTTATAGATTACGCTTTTTCGATATATCCATTTTTCGAAAAAAAAAATTTTTTTTTCGTTTTTATTAGCATTACTTTATTTTTTACATACTGTTTTATTTTTAATTAAAAAATACCCCGCTTCTACATAACTACGATATACGAGTATACTTGTCCGTGGACTTTCCTAATATTCATGTTCTATTTATAGCAACTATCATGTTACTAAGATACTTTCAAACTTTCGACCTCATATTCTATTTATAGCGGCTTAGTGAGGAGAGAACAGACTGGTTTCTATTTTGTTTAAATCATTATGCACATACTCTTTGTTCTAATTTTGTATAGTGCAGAACCAGTCTAAAAGTTTTTTTTGCGCTAAAAAGTATTAAAAAATTCTCAATGCGTTTATGAGTGCAAAAAATATCTCTTAAATAATTTTACAGATGGGTTAGAAAAAGTCAATAATAAACAAAGCAAAATGTAATCAATCCTCCAAACACGACGAGGGCATCATCACGTGACGTCTAATCGTTGGCGCTAAATGGCTTCAGATGTTAAGATGGATTCTAGTCTTTGTGTATGTTAGAGCACATTTTTTCCCCAAAAAATTTCGCAGATGGATCAGAAAAAAAGCAAAACAACGAGTCCTCCAAAAATTCAAAGATAAATATATGAATGGCATAATACAGCGTTCCATTCTAGGACAGCATCATGCTCATTGCAGACTGCGGAAACGATTTTAGCATTGGTCATGGTGGTAAATTTGATGTGGAAAAACACGTGAAAACAAGGAAACACATCGAATTAGCTCGCCTTACGAACTCTAATACTAAGGTAACTTCTTATTTACCGAGGTTTTAATAGAACACGGACTACACTTGGCGGTAGCAGACCACGTTGGTCCCTTGTTCAAGCGGATGTTTCCTGATTCGAAAATTGCGGAAAAATATGCTTGTGCAAGAACAAAATCATCTCACATTGTTCGGTGCCTAGCAGAAGATACTTCACTTAAAATTGCAGAAGCAATGAAAATTGGGCCGTTTAGTATTGCCACAGACGGGAGTTGTGATTATGATGTTAAAAAGTTGTACCCAGTATGTGTTAGATACTTTGACAGTGAAAAAGGCAAAGTCATGAGTGTTCTTCTTTCTTTACCAGAATTAACAGTAGATTCCACTGGACAAAACATTTTTGATTTGCTTGACAATATTTTGAAGAAACATGACATAAGTTGGCAGAACTGTATGGGGTTTGCAGCTGATAATGCATCAGTGATGACTGGAATTCATAAAGGAGTTGCATCCTATATTTTGAAAATGTCTCCATCAGTGTTCATAACAGGTTGCCCCTGTCATTTGATGCACCTTGCTGCTGGTAAGGCTGCTGATAAATTAGAAGTAGATATTGGCCATTTATTAATAGATATCTACTATTATTTGGAGAAAAATAGTAAAAGGAAACAGGCTCTAAAGTTGTTACAAGATCAGTTTGATCTTGAAGACTATAAAGTTATAAAGCATGTGTGTACAAGATGGTTATCCCTTGGCAAATGTGTTAGCCGTTTACTTGAGCTTTGGGATGCATTACAAGCATTCTTTCAAACTGAAAGTGAATCTGCACAGAGAAAACATGGTGGAAAAGTGAAGAAGAGTGGTACAAAAGCAGAATCTGTTATTGCAAGTCAGAAGAGAACAAGAGATGAAAGTATAGACAGACATACTAACAATAAAGAGATTGGTGTAGCAGAAAGAAAGAAATTTAAATCCATGGAATTTTTATTTGAGAGGCCTCTATCTATCCAGCTAGAGGGCCTCCAGGCTCAGACCATGACTGTGAAAGATAAATCTTTTGACATAAAATTTCATCAGCCATCTGGATCAGGTTCTTCAGAGTATGAATCTGTTAAAAAGCATACTGGATCTTCTCATACTTCAAAGGGCAAAACTAGCACGTGAGATGGTTTACAAAAAGCTTAATGATCCAGTTACAAAACTGTACTGCTTGTTTATGAAGAGTGCCATTCCATTGTTTGATGCAGCAAATGTCTTGCAGAAAGAAGAACCATGCATTCATATTATGCACAAGATTCTGTCAAACCAGTTGTCAGATTTGCTAATAAGGTTTATTAAGCCAGAAATCATCGCATCAGCCAAACTTTTAACTGATATTGACTTTCATGACCATGCAAACCAGAAAGATAATGAAGATCTAGCTATTGGTGCAGAAGCAAGAGAATTCATAGAACACAATTCTACTCTTCCTGTGAAGATGTTCTATGATAATGTTAGAGATTATTATGCTACAGCCTGTGATTACATGCTCCATAAATTCCCATATGGAGATGAACTGCTTTTCAATGCTTCAGTTGCTTATGTAAATGAGAGACAGTCAAAAAGTTTCAAAAGTGTTAGATTCTTTGTCAAGAGATATCCCTTTCTATTGCCACCCTTGTCTAACTTGGATCATCTGGAAGAAGAATTCCTGAAGTATCAAGTTGGGATTCTACCTGACAATATACTTAATGCAGATAGAGTTGATGTGCAATGGCACCTTATTTCCCAGCTAAAAGACTCTATCACTGGAAGAAATAAATTTCCTCTTCTTTGTCAGGTTATGAAAGGAATATTGGTTCTTTACCATTCTAATGCTGACTGTGAGAGATTGTTCAGTGTTGTTAACAAAAATAAAACTGAATTCAGGTCCAGGCTAAGTAACCCAGTAATGAGTGCTCTACTGGTATGCAAAACATTCATGGCCTCAGCTGGTACAAAATTTTTTGAAATGCATCATGACAATCTGTTGCTTTCTAAAGCTAAAAGTGCTACATATGAACACTTGAACCATTAATGAATGATAAAAGACGAGAAAAGCAAATAAATCATTGTTAATTGTAATTGTAGTATGTTATATGTGGATTACTCTTTTTCTGCTTGGATTCCTCTTTTTGACCACTTGGATTACACTTTTTCCTCGTCAGGGGTTGGCATGTATGTTCATATTTGGATGATTTTATTCCGTAAATACTGGCTGATGATAGTGATGAAGGCAATTTATTTTGAAAGTTATTGAGTGTATCAAATTATTGAGGCTGGGTCAGAGTTAATGACAGTGATTTTGAACCCGAAAATGGTATTAATTACAAGTCTGATGTATATGCTGGGTAGACAAAACTAAACAGCATGCTGGTCAACCCATCATTTCAGCGGTATTTCAAAATTAAATGTAGAAAAGCAGACTAACAAGCCAAATTAAAAAGGATCGTTTAAATGTATAGTTCAATTATTGTTTCTTTTTTCTCAGCACAATTTAACCATGCGCCATTTTATAAAATGCCAAATGCCACATAGCTCTAGTATAAGGGTTAAGATAAATTTATTAAATAAGATACACAATTCACAGCCAACAGATTCGAGATAGTGTGCTAACCTGGACAAAGAAGATGCAGTTCATCATGGACTTGGGTTTTGGGAAGAAGTGATATTTTTATGAGCCAGGGGTCAAGGCCAAGTAAAATAGAATAGATGGACAGCTGAAGACTGTTTCATTTGCTAAATCTCTTCAGTGTTGACAGGGTCAATAATGGACATTGAAATGCCTTGAAAAATGAATTGTCCCTTAAAGCCTTGGAAACATATGGAAAATTCTAAATATTGTCTCGGTACCTTGAAAAGCCTTGATTTTCATGAAACCAAAAGGAATTAATAAATAGTTTTCTTTTTACAGTATTTAATAAAAAGAAATGGGGAAAAGAAACTTCAAAAGAGTTCTTGCTAAGTTTGTGCTGAAATGTTGTTTACTACACAGTCTTACATTTTGAACTTCCAATTGAACGAAGCCCAGATGTAGCATTGGTTTAAATTTTAATCATTTGCTTCGACATGGCTAGCTGCAGAATGCAACTTCTTTGCCTAGATGAAGAAAAGAATAAAGTGGGACTATGAGATCTTTTTCAAATAGAAAGTTTTGCAAACTGCAAATTATGCCAGAAGGATATTGATTTGCATTGCAAAGAGAGAGAGTGCTGTACCATCACATGCAGCTGGGAATAAACCCCAAGCTCTTGTAATAGTGCTTATAAATACAGGCAAAACAAGAAGTCCTCAGCATGAACTCATTTTTGACTAAAGGGGTTATGTTTGTGAACACAAATTAATGTTTTAACATAGGAACTGTATAATCTTCATATCAGATTAAGTGGATATAGGATAGATGATAATTGCAATGAACATGATAAATCTAAAAAATATAACTTAACTTAGATAAAGATTACTATATCTAATATGAAATAGTTTTAAATATCCATACACTTTTTTAAATAAGCATTAATATAAAATGTAAATATCGTTACCTTTTTTTGTTTATGGGGATGAGTGAAGAAGAAAGGGAGGTAATGATAAAGACATCAAGACAATGGAAGCTGCTGATAACAATGCATTGAAAGCAAAGATTTATAGGAAAATTTCCTTTAATAATAATAATAATGAGGACTTTGTATAGCGCCTAATCTTTTGAAGCTCTAAGCACTTTACACCATCAATAATGATGACTGCACTACAGAACAACAAATGACAAAAACAATGAAATTGGAAAACATAAAAACATCTGAAAATATATAAGATACAAAACATGATTAGGTCGCTAAGTTTGTCCCTGCAGTCGAAACAGGTGAGTCTTGAGAGCACTCTTAAAAGGGACCACTGTGTCTTTGTGTCTAATTTCAATGGGCAATTCATTCCACGTTGCCAGGCCCTGGTGTGCAAACGAACGTTATCCATATGACTTTGTTTTCACCTTGGGAACAATGAGTATACCATTATCAGAAGAAGAGCGCAAGGATCTTGCTGGTGTATACACATGGGTGAGGCTGGATAGGTATGTTGGACTGGAGTCTGTCATTGAAACATAGCACAGAGAACAAATTTTGTGTTTGATTCTGTATCGAATTGATAGCCAATGTAGGGTACAGAGCAGTGGTGAAGTGTGCTCTGATCGAGGTACTCTAAAGATGATCCGTGCAGCTGTGTTTTGAACATTTTGAAGTTTCTGGAATAAATATTGTGATGAACCAGACAGAATTGAGTTACAATAGTCCAGTCTTGAAAGTACTAATGAGCACACAAGTGTTTTAGTGGCATCAACTGAAAGATATTTACGAATGGAACTGATGCGTCTCAATTCAAGATATGCAGCCTTGCATATGTTCATGACATGTTGGTGCAATATGAGAGTACTGTCTAGAGTAATGCCTAGGTTCTGTACTGACTGTGAGAATTTAATGTTGGTGTTGCTGATATTTATTGTCTGAGGTAAAGGATGTAAATGAGAAAGTCTTTGTGATGTGATCAGAAAATCCTTTACCTCGAAATAAAAATAATTTAGGAAAAGTTAAAAGGACAAAATCTTTAAACTTTGAGCTCTAGAAAAACAGCTTGTCTGACAAACTACAAGAATTGAAAAATTCACTCTAAAATATTTTGGACTTTGTAAATAGTGTAGTTTAGAGTAAATGAGCTTTTTTCAGTAACTACATTATTCTAATGCCCAGATGTATGATGTATTATAATAATGGGAAAGATAATAATTCTCATATCATTGACTTCATGTTTTAGTTTTATTTTTTTAAAATTATGTAATAGTAAGCAATAACTTTTGTTTGGATACAGTTTCATTTATGTATCCTTTAAAATTAGTGTAATAATGCACTTTGATAAACATGATTTTAAATCTTGGAAAACCTTGAAAATTTTGAAACAAATATGCTACTAACCTCGCTGTCAAGAAATGATGTTTTCCCCACGTTTTTTAGATTATAGCAGCACAAAATGAAACAAATAGTCAGAACAGCTTGTTTTATTGCTTCCATGTTTGTATGTGTTTCCTCACCAAAATTTAGTGTGCACAATTACAAAATATGATATTTGGAAATATGTGGAATGGTAAATACAGCAGAGGTATGATAAAGCATTCAAACACTAACAGCAAGATTTGTATTATATCAGATGAAAATAAGCATAAATGTTACGTTCATCATAATTCGCATAATTTCTAATTATTAAAGTAATCAAAACTCCCAAACTAATCATGCACAGAAAAATAAGTTAACATCTCGTATAACATTCCAAAGTGAGAGTTTTGTGTGTCAGATCAAGGTTCGGGACAGAACTGGGTTTGTGTTTTAGTGACCAATGGTAAAACTAAGAGAGGCACAGTCTGGAACTGGATATCAGTGCATCATATGCATTTGGATGGGACACATTTTTCGTTTCTTGATATCAATAATCTAGAACTATATGCATAGCATGTTGCTTGAGTTGGATGCAACACAGTTTGTCATTTTGTAGTGACAGTCACCAGATGTCACTTGTGTATCACTTGTTTTGGATGTGACTGTGTGTAGCATCAGTGTGTGTTGTGTTGGGGAAATTATTTTGACATGCAGATACATAGAAACCACAAAATGGATGAAAAATTGTGTTTCAAAGTGATACATATAATTGAATAGGAAATTTGATAATGCCAATTAGAATATTGATTTTCCAGTGGATAGCAGAAGGCTGTGTTGATGATCTCTTGGTGGAAACTTTTATTTGTTCAAAGACCAATGTTAAATGGTTTAAACAGTAATTGTATGCTTTTTCTAAAATAAATTTGAATGTGAGTTTAATGGGAATTTATGTCTGCAATTACATTTCATTCTACCAGATTACCATTGAAAATTTTGACAAAGATCTTGAAGAAGTGAGTAAAATTCCATGCATTTGTTGTCTGGTCACAAGCAGCTTGTTATGCAATGAAGGTTGATTGTTACACTATGTAAGGTTGGTTGCTATGATATGGAGGTTGATTGTTTTGATATGGAGATCAATTGTTTTGATATGAAGGTTGATTGTTACACTATGTAGGTTGGTTGATATGATATGGAAGTTGATTGTTTTGATATGGAGATCAATTGTTTTGATATGAAGGTTGATTGTTACACTATGTAGGTTGGTTGCTATGATATGGAGGTTGATTGTTTTGATATGGAGATCAATTGTTTTGATATGAAGGTTGATTGTTACACTATGTAGGTTGGTTGCTATGATATGGAGGTTGATTGTTTTGATATGGAGGTTGATTGTTAAACTATGTAAGATGGTTGCTATGATATTTAGGTTGATTGTTTTGATATAGATTTGATTGTTACACTATGTAGGTTGATTGTCATGATATGGAGGTTGATTGTTATGATATGGAGGTTGATTGTTACAATATGTAGGTTGATTGTTACACTGTGTTGGTTGATTATTAGAGACATCAATGATGACTTCAGCACCCAACAGTTAAAATGAATACATGGACATAGGAAATAAACTGACCATAGATTCATAGAAATTCTTTTTGACCAGTAGACTGTTAGTCTCTTGGAGGTCACTTGTTTATTTGCTATTATTCCAAAACCTCTCGATGGGTTTTCCTCATACTTTGAATTACTATAAAGCTACAAGATTTAGTATGTGAAATGCTCCCCCAGCATTTTGACATTGGGGTCAGTGTCACTCATTTTGCAGCAATGCTTCAATTGGGAACACAACCTGCACACTTTGGCATTCTGGTTAAACTTTCCTGTATTACAGACAATGTATTTACTTTTATTTCAGTGACTACCATATCCAGTCCAACTATTACAAGTTCAACCAGTAACCAGGAGTTGGCCAGTTATTTTGAGTGTCCAGTTTGCTTTGACTATGCTCTACCTCCCATTATGCAGTGTCAGAGTGGACACATCGTGTGTCAAGCATGTCGACAGAAACTCTCCATGTGTCCAACATGCAGAGGACCCTTGGGTAAAATATTATTTTGTTTTCATGTCGTGTTTTGAAGGAAAAAGAAAAGAATATATGTTTTATATGTTAGTCTGAATTTGGGCATGCATGCCTAAGTAATGTTGCACTGATTTTGCTATAAATTTTGTAAGAGAGGGACTTCATTTCCCTACTGAGATATGAATGGTGAGTCTCTGTGTTAGGTATACACATGTATTTAAGAATGTTAATCCCATGTTAGTGTGACAAGTGCTTTCATTAATTACAGTGGAAAACACATTGATTTGCTTTTTTGTTGCTGATTTTTGCTTGCTTATCTTCTATGATACAATTAACATTTTAGGATGAATATCTATTAACCCTTCGTTGTGCTGATTCAGTGCAGTTATCTCGTTATACAAAAGTTGAAAGATTTAAAAAGCCAAGTATTCTTAAATATGGTGAAAAAAGAATCTATTATTAATTTGGCACAGATGATTGTTCCAAATGTTGTCAAATACACTTTCCAAATTGAAACGCTTTGTATTTCATGTTGTCATTATTGTTTGACATAGTTAGCTATGTGTGTGAAATATTTTTCATGCTGAATCATTATGAGTGTCACTGATGAATGCTCAGAGTGTATTTTTATAGGTAAAATGTCTACTCAAAATTAGTAGAAGGTATGGCATATAATCCTTCACTGTTTTCACAGCAAAATAACTTATAACTTTTTTTTGTATTTCTGAATAACCTTCTTGGATTTAATTTAACCTATAACATTTTCTGTAATTTCAGGCAATATTAGAAATTTAGCCATGGAAAAGGTAGCAGCGACTGTGATGTTTCCTTGTAAATATGCCAGCAATGGTTGTAATACCACTCACCTACACACAGATAAACTAGATCATGAAGAAACGTGTGAATTTAGGTACAGTATGGATGTCACATGCAAACAGTATGATGTGATAGCATGTCTTCCAGGGTTGTTGTTGTTGTGGGGTTTAACACCATTTTTCAGCACACGATAGGCATACTTGGCGGCCAGTATTAATGGTGGAGGAAGAACCCATGAAAACCCCTTGAAATAACCACTGACCCATGAGAAGCTACTGGCAAGCTTTCTCACATACCCACATTGGCCAAATCTGAGACTCAGTCCCATGCAGAATGAGGTGAGATGGCAGTGATCCGCAACGGAGAGTGCTTTTGACCACTTAAAGCCCCTTTTCCAGGGTTGAAACTGATTTTTTGTCAAACAGCAAACAGAAGTTAGAAATGTTTTGGTGCATTTGTTTTTGCTTACATTTGACTTTATTCATTTTCACATGCTAAAATGCTTGTACAAAAATTCTTTCAGAATTAAACTGTAAGAAAATATTTAGTTTGCTTGCTAAACAGGCTATCATGTGTGTTGATCAGGGTCACTAGCCTAATTTTTGTTATTCCAAGAGGTATGTAGTGTTACTGATGTCTGTTTGTCTCTCTGTTCTGTCACATCCATCCTGTATTTTGGTTATTCCAAGAGGTATGTGTGTTACTGACATCTGTTTGTCTCTCTGTTCTGTCACATCCATCCTGTATTTTGGTTATTTCAAGAGGTATGTAGTGTTACTGACATCTGTTTTTCACTCTGTTCTGTCACATACATCCTGTATTTTGGTTATTAAAAGAGGTATGTAGCGTTACTAATGTCTGTTTGTCTGTCTTTTTTGTCACATCCATCCTGTATTTTTGTTTCTGTTTGAAGCTTCAAGACTTTAAATCAAATCGGGTATGAGACCTGATTAAGAAGATCTGGGTCGAGTTCGATATTCATCTTTTATTCCTGCGAAAATTTAGTTTAGTTTTGGCCACTGTGTGGCATTGAATTTTTTCCTTAAGTTACATTGTGTTGCCAGTACCATCTGCATTGTAGGGACACATTTTGTTGTGTTTTCTGCCTTATAACATAGATTTTTAATGGCCATGAAAGTCTTCTGAAGGTTTTATAGCGATTTACTTTGTTATTGATGATTACAGTCTGGGTGAAGCAAACATTAGTAGTATTTTAAGACTTATTAAGATGGAAGCAACTGAAGAATTTTACAAAAAAATGCAGTATTTAGCTTAGATTATGTTGCCAATTAAACCCTACACACACACACACACACACATGCACAAAGCAAGTTGTATCCAGCCAATGCTTTCTGAACTATCAGCTCAAAGTTATTCTTCTGTAATTGAGCCCAGCATCTAACCCACTTTATATATCATGCAGTCAGTCAGACCAGATAATATCAGTTAGTTCTGATTTATCACTTTGGCGGGGGGGGGGGGGGGGGGGGGTATGGGGATTCTTCCTCAAGTTAAATTGACAAGGTGGAACCATTTAATATTGACATGCTCTTGACATTTCAGGCCTTATTGCTGTCCCTGCCCTGGTGCATCCTGCAAATGGCAAGGTTCTCTAGAACAGGTTATGCCACATCTCATGTCCACACATAAAAGTATAACAACATTACAGGGTGAGTAGACTTTCTTGTTGACAAATTTGGTAGAGCCTTATATTTTTTTTCTAGACTGGTTATATAAATAATGCATTTTCATATGTACCTTAGTGTAAATTCCTATCTAAATAAAATCTGGACTCTACAAAAAGTGGGTCATATTAAGTGGTTTGGAAGTCAGTAGTATTGTGTATTATGAATTTTTGTGGTTAGATGTGTCTAGTGTACTTGTTTACCATTGTATTTTTCTGGTGGTACATGCCACAGCACTTCTTCACTGTACGGGTACATTGATAGATTCCATTAAGTAAGATATGTACAGAAATGTCCAAGGAATCTTGTTATGACTTAAATGATATTAACATTGCGTGTTTTCATTGTTTGTGACAAAAATAGTTCAACAAATTTACTTTGTTTATAAAATTAATGGTGACTATTACAATATAATTTTATTACATACCCAATTAATATTATATGGCTATTTTTGCATGTGATACAGATGTTCAGTCTGTGATTTACTAGAGATAATGGGAGAGTACCGTAAGTAGTGATCAGCAGTTTGTATGTGTGTGTGAGAGAGAGAGACAGAGATAGAGAGAACAAGAACTTTCCTGTTGAAATCTTTAATTAAAGACTTGGGGAATCACAAGTCAAGATTTAAAACATGGTTAGTACTACCATGTTTCGAGAAAACTTAATTTAAAGAGACATTATGCAACGTACATCATATAAAATACGAAACTTAGCAAAAAATCCAGCCTCAAAGTTTAAAAAAAAATGGTTTACATAATTTTTTCAAAAAGCAAGTTTAAGAGAAGGAACTTTCAATTTGTCTATTTGTATGGCTAAGGAATCAAATTTATTTATTGATTCTGAAGATAAGATGGATAAACATTTGCAACATAAAGGTTTTTCTTTATTGAGACAGGTGTTGGGAATTGTATATCTCTTTACACCATAAATTCATGCTACTGTTGAAGTAGAAAACAAATAGAAGAAAATAGAACAATATTATTTATAATTTTTTTCTTAAACAATATTCAAATGATTTTAAAAATCTAGTCCACATATTAGAAAGAGACTAAGTCTTTGTTTTATGTAATGTTTATGCATAAAATATTACATTTAAGATCAATGCATTAATAATTTCTTTGAATGAAAGCATAAAAATGGAGAGTTTGAAAGGACTGTAAAATAATTGGCAGTCCAAAACATGATGTTCCATTTTAGAAGTAAGGCTAAATCTACTTGCATATGACTGCAGCTAAAAATCAATTCACATATCCCACATGCATGCCAACCATAATACTTTTGATGCAATGATTATACTTTTATTTCTCACCAAATCACATGGTACATTAGACTATATGTACTACACCTTTTTTTTAAAAAGCAATAGAATGTTGTTCTTTTCATTCTTCATTTCATCTCTTTAATTCCACTGATACAATTTTGAGCATATTCATAAAACTGTGACTGCTGCTTCAGAATAGCATAAAAGGTACTTTCCTTATTTGCTTTGTATTTTCAAAAGTAACATAGGTTCCATCAGGTATGTAATTTGCCTTCATTGTTCATTTCGTTGATAATCTAGTTGTGATCTGTCTGTACTTTTAAAGGATATGATGCCAGATGTTAGGTGAAACAATTTATGGCGTGATGTTACGTGACGGAAATTGTTTCAGCAGATGGTTCTTTTCAAGCTTCTAAACTGTCAGATAAAAAAAAAAAATGACAAACCAGCACTGCTTTGCAAACTTTAAAGTATATGACAGGAATGTAATACAGCAGTTTGACCACCTGACCGGCCTGGTGTCAGGACAATGTGACTGGGTGGGACATCATGTTACATGTCTGCGGCATGATACCCCTGTGCTAGACATCACTCTAAACTGCCTCACTGCAGACATCATAGCGATATGACTGAAAAATTGTTAAAGCTATGTTACAAATCCTAATCAAACAAACTCGAAAAAGGTGAGTTTTAAGAGCATTCTTAAAAGGGATCAATGTGTCTTTGTGTCTAATTTCAATGAGCATTTCATTCCATATTGCTAGCCGTTGGTATGCAAAAGAACACCCATATGACTTTGATTTCATAGTTGGAATAATGGGTATACGATTGTCAGAAAAGGAGCATAATTATCTTGCTTTTGTGTACACATGAGTGAGGCCAGACAGGTATGTTGGACTGGAGTCTGTCAATGAACATTGTGCAGAGAACAATTTGTGTTTGATTCTGGATCGAATTTATAGCCAGTGTCTGGTAGAGAGTAGTGAGGAGGTTTGCTGTGATCATGGTACTCTAAGGGTGATCCGAGCAGCTGTGTTTTGAAGTATGTCTTAAAAATAAAGGGAGTTTCTCAAAATTAGTGGTGGACCGACTTGCTTGGACAAAAAATTCATCACATTGAAAGTTTATTAGTGGAAGGAGAGTTTTCTCCTAATAGTGTGAACTGAGATACATCTCTATCTAGAGCTTCAGTAGCTAACTTCCTGTGGTCGTTAGAGGAGAAGTTCCTATCACAGTCAAGGGCTACCATTCTATGATTTCAGACACTTCTTCCTATTATGCAAGGGAGGATATAGTCAAGTTTGAAGACCTTACTAACCTTACAAATTTTGAAATGTCCCAACTGTAGGTGTTGGGTCTTTGTCTAAAATGAAACCTACTTTGGGTTTCAATGTAGATGACAAAGCACCTTTTGAACCACTCTTCATTTGTGTACATGGCTCCTTTTAGCTTGATGGGATATGCTAGCTTTAAAATGCTGATTTTATGTTGTGAGTGCTGTAGAAGATTACACCATTATATTTCAGGCAGCACTATGGGGATGTGGGATAACATGCAAGAACTGGAAAAAAACCTGACTGCTTTCATGCTACATCATGTCAAACACGACACATCATGTCTAATTTATAATCCTTGTTGTTTCAGGATTTTCCATGCATGTATTCCATGTATTGGAAGGAGTTAGTACAGCCATCACTATCCACTAAAGTAAATCTACACATCTGACAATGTCTAGGTTATTGGTCAGAGACATATAGAATCTATGTTGGGGTTTCGACCGGAACAATGAAATCCCAGAGTAGGGATTACATTATTTGTCTCCCCACAAGGCTTGTCCGAGTGGGGAGACATATAATGTAGCCCCGCGGCTGGGATTTCATTGTCTCGGTCCAAACCCCAACGTAGATTATTTTTCTCACCCAATATTATCCTTTAAAGTAAAAAGAACTCTTTACTAGTGTTCACGACCCAATGTTTACATGCGGCGCATGAATACAAATATTCTAATGAGGGCTGTGGTGAGACCGTTGCATCCGAAGTACAAATTCATATGCATGAGCAAAGAAAAATAACAACATAAAACATCGCATAGTAATGATGTATTTTCACATTTAATATATGGATGTTATATGAAATTGACAATAAATATTTAATATTTATTAGAAAGAAACTGTTTCCTTTCATCAATTCCAAGTTTTAGTACCCCACTCTCCCGTATAAAAGACCCTTGTCACCCTCAAAATATGCGGACCCTAAAGGATAACCATGTGCTAAACTTTCAAGTTCACGGATTCTTTGAAAATTTATATTTCTGTCTTCGAAATATGGCAAGTGATGCAGTGAAATTTGCTTGTGGATTAGTGTGTTGAGGGATAAATGATTCCTTCTGGCTGGTAAATGTATTATTTGTCAATAAATATTGCAGGTATATTCAGCTGGAGCACAACGGAGATGCTGAACCAAATTATAATAGAGCATGTTTGACATAACACATTTGTGGCTGTTGCTAAGCTTTTTGTTGTTGTTTAGAGAGTTGGGATGCTATGAAGTGTATAGGTATATAGTTTTATGTGCATGGATCAGTGTTTTCTGATATAGTTCATTTCACATACCATTGAGAATTTTATCCTATCTTTAGCACAGTAAATTTTCAGGTCAGCTCCATTAAATGTAGCTAACAGTATATACTATGTTTCACACGAAGTGTTTACAACTAGTTTGGTTGCTTTAGCTACATTTAATGATGATGATCTGAAAATGTACTGAGCTAGTCCTGCATATAGGATAAACTTGACCATGCTAATTAGAACGAACTAACATCATATCAAAACCTCGAAATAGTATGCGTGTGTGCATTTGTCTCTATCAAAATTTTTATTTTATTTGGTGTGTTTTCTAAGACAGATTGACCTTAAGTAACTATGTTTTGGTTATATATTATTTGTTTTTGTTGTTGTTTTATTTGAGAACAACTATGGCACAGCACAAGACAAGAAGGTTTTCTTTTGTTAAAAGTAGTTCTGAGCGTGTGGACACCATGACTGAGATGATTGGTCTGAGATGACTAGACTGAGATAAGAAAAGTTAGGTTAGCAAAACAGCTAGATTTCTCTGTTGCTTGGGTGAGAAATTGCAAGTTTAAGGGCACTATGATCAACTCATGTCCCCACATGGCAATGATGGGTCAAGTGGTATTGTATGTTAACTTTATATGATGATATTCAAATACTTAAGCTGAACTTAAACTTTCTTATGAAAATAATTTGACTTTGTGATTACCAAGTTTCACTGTTCAGTAAGTATATAAGTTTTTTCATTTATTCAGTTTCTATGTATGCACAACCATGACGTTAATGGACTTGTTCCTAATAAATGGTACTACTTACCGTAGATAAAAGTTTCAAACAGTGACCTACTTTTCATATTCAGATTTTAAGAATTTGCATTTAGCCATGTTGCATGGACACTGTGTAGTTGTGAAATGTGATAAGTATATTTATATTAGGAATATTAATTATCTCAATGACCAACTTTTGCCATTAGAATGATTTACTCTGCTCTAGTAACACTGCAGTTTGGCTAACCTGACCTTAAGGACAAGTAAATGGTCTTGCATCTGTTAAGTGTCACATTTGGTGCATTATGTGTGATTAACAATTCTCAAAACCTTCAGGCTAGTTTTAAACAAACATTTAGCCTCGAGCATCCCTGCATGAAGGACTTCCAACATTGTTACAAATGATACTTATCCACCATCAAATATGGCTGCTATTACTAAAAAAGTAACAGCCTTATACATGACTTCATTTTAGAAACTGCTGAACAGAATTTAAATAAATTTAACATACAGACTACAGTAAAAGTCATACAGGTCATACATGCATTCAGAACTAATGTTTCAGAAATGGGTATCAAAATTTTAAATTTCATTAGACATACTTTTATCTGGCAGTTATTCACTTTATTTGGTTCCTCATACTTCCATATTTCTTTAAAAGGCCATTCAAAACAGAAAAATCATTGCTGACTTGTGTGGATATTTTTTAACAAACTCAAGTTAAAGGTGTGATCGAGTACAAACTGTTTTGAATGTCACATGTGGTGATGTCACAATGAAAATAGCATGCGCTGAGAACAAATGCAAAGTCAAATGTTACTTTTTATGATAGATCCAACATCCTGTTTTCTGAGTTTGGTGCCTGGCCACCATTATAGACCACAACGATCAATAATTTTCACATCTGCAATCAATAATTTTCATCAGGAACTTTTTTGATGAGATTTAAAATGCAGAGCATTCAACAATCAGGATTGAATATACATTTCTGAAACCATTTTTGTTGAAATTTTGAAGCAATATTAAATATATTTTTTAGTAAATATGACTACATGACAAGTATTTCATAGTTTTACATTCAACTTTTTCGAGGTTTTACCTTGATAGATCTTTCATTTCAAAGGACTCATTTTGACTGAATTCGCTACATGACTAGATTGCCATATATTTTAACATTCAAGCTGTGGCATGGAAGTCAGGAACACCTTTTTCTAGCTTTTACCTCAGAGTCCTTTTCATTTCAAAGGACTATGTTTGACTGAATTGGATCTTTGACATCAGCTTTACTGGCTGCCTTCCAAGGTCACTCTGCAGCTTCTATGTGAAACAGGTTAATCTACTTCCACTTGATTTGCATAGCAAACAGATTTTATGTGTTTGTCATGTCCTAAACATAGCTTAACTTCAGAATTCTACCATAAGAATCAAAGCTGTTTAACATACGTTAGGAGACTGAGCTAAAGCAAGATAAGTGGAGGTAACTTCATCTGCATCTTCCTAGAACATCTTCCTGTTCTCCAAACTTATTGTGATTGGGTAGCTGTATTTGAAGAAGAAACTAAATTCTGGAGGAAAATGTTTCTTTCATGATATTTACCCTATTATGTTACAAACTTACCCAACAAAACCCTCCCCACAATTACATTCCAGGATGAGGGTGCACATTTGCGTAAATAGTAATTGATGATTGACAGGATTTGGCAGTCTTGTATCCACAGGGAGACAACTCTTGTTTAACATGTGGCTCCGCAAGCTGAAGATTACATTTGATTACTTACCTTGTTTAAACAAGCCAATATCTAGTTAACATATTGTGTAGCTTTGTAGGGCTGGATTTGAAAGGTAGTGGATGTAATAGCATAATCTTATTAGATAAGTATTGTTGGAAAAATATATATTTTACTCCAAAAATGACCCTTGGTAACATATGCTACATTTTTTTTTCTTTTAATATTATTATTAATGTTAATAATGCATAGTTAATATATCAGTATTTATTTCTCAGATTGAACCAGTGATTATAGCATCCTTTCTTGAATTTTGTAATAGCAAAATAAAAATATCACTTTTCTGGTGATGGTGGCCAGCATCATCGTTAAGATTGTGTATTTTGCAAGTCAGATTCACTGTTAGTACAACATAAAAGTGGAAAAAGAGAAAACACTATATTCTAACATCTACTTGTACATAGATTCTGTACCCTTCTATATAGATTTCAAACCGTATAGATGAATTTGTACCCAATCACGTACAATTACTATCGATGTACATTGATTTTGTACCCTCGTACATAGGTTTGTGCCCGCACACATAGATTTGTACTCTGGTCCTTAGATAAAAATTGTATACCCTCTTACATATATTTGTACCCATGTATTTAGAACATTTTACCCTCATACATAGCTTTTGTCTCTTTGTACCTAGATTTAACAATAGTAACAATAGTTTGTACACTGGTATATAGATTCTTACCCTTGTAGATAGATTTGGTAGCGTTTAAGATTGATTTGTAAACTCATCATCGATTTGTAGCCTTGTATATATATTTTGTATGCTTGTAGAGATTTGTTACCTTTATGAAAAGATAAGTATCCTCTTCCTTAAATTGTGTACCCTTGATACATAGATTAGTACCCTCTTCCTTAACTTGTGTACTCTAGGACATACCGGTAGATTTAGTACCCTCTTCCTTAACTTGTGTACCCTTGATAATAGATTTAGTACCCTCTTCCTTAAATTGTCTACCCTAGCACATAGATTTAGTACCCTCTTCCTTAAATTATGTATCCTATTATACATATTTAGTACCATCTTCCTTAAATTGTGTACCCTATTACATAGGTTTTGTATTGTTTTACATAGATTTTGTTTCTGATTTATTTATTATCATTTAGGGGAGGATATAGTTTTCCTGGCCACAGATATTAACCTGCCTGGAGCAGTGGATTGGGTAATGATGCAATCATGTTTTGGACATAACTTCATGTTGGTTTTGGAGAAACAAGAAAAGATGGAGGGACAGCAAATGTTTTATGCCATAGTACAGCTTATCGGCACACGGAAACAGGCAGAGAACTTTGCTTACAGGTATGAGGAAGATGGTGGGTGAGGTCTTTATTTATCTGTGAACAACAGCTACTATCCAGTTGGAATTTTTTCAAATAATAATAATCAAGATCATGGGAATATACATTCATTTTGGATGTTTGTAACCAACTATAAGGATATACAAACTTGTTTTGAATGTATGATTCCAGTCGTATATGAATGCACACTCATTTTGAATGTATGTACTCAGCCATATTGGAATATGGACCACTCTGGTGGCATAGTGCTTAGAGTGTCTGCCTCGAATCCATGAAGTCATGTGTCCAAACCCTGGCCAATTTATACCAAAGACTAATAAAAATGGAACTTACAGATGCCTTGCTAGGCGCTCAGCATTAAGAGGTTATTGTTTGAATTGGTCAGCTTGGCGTCAGGATATTGTGACTGTCACACTGCAGATTTAAATATGACAAAAAATTTTTTTTAAAGCCACATTAAAAATCCAAGTCACATACAAACACACACATTCACACACTTATTGAAATACACATTCATGTTAAAAATACACACTAATTTCATTTGTATGTTCCAAGCCATGTGTCAATACACATTCATAATTTTTGTTTTATTTATAAAGTGAGTACTTTTGTTATGACTTTGCTCTTTTTTTAAGAAAAGGGGTTTCAGTTCTTTTTTCAAAAATAATAATAATAATAATAATAATAATAATAATAAATAGCTAATAACAGTCCCTGCAATGGTTAATTTTACCAAAACTGTGTGTCTGTGTGTGTGTGTGATTAGTATTTTAACCCTAGCTTTAACAATTTTTCAGTCATATCGCTACGATGTCTGCAGTGAGTTTATTGTGATGTCTAGCACTGGGGCATCATGCCGTAGACATGTAGCATGATGTCCCACCCAGTCACATTATCCTGACACCATGCTAATCAGTCCTAACTCTAACCTCTTAATACTGAGCACCAAGTGAGGCAGCTGTTAGTACCATTTTTGTAAGTCTTTGGTATGACTCAGTCAGAGATCGAACCCACGACCTCCAGCTTCCGTGGCGGATGTTCTAACCACTGGGTCACCGGAGCAGTCTTCAAAACTGCATTACTTATATATTTTATTTGTACTTGAAATGCATTTCGATTTTGTTTCCATTCTTTTTGCATTGTATTTATGTTTGTGTTGCAGCTTTTGTTTGTTTTCATTTGCAGTCTCAGAAATGCATTCAGATTTTGTGTTTATTGCTTCAGGTCATTGTTCTTTTTTTATTATTATTCATCTACTGAGCTGATGTCTTCTATTTCAAAACTATTACAAGGAGATAACTGTAGTCGTTTTAACAGTATGCTTTAATAAAGTAACAAATGCATAAAATGTAAAAGACAATAATTTAATTTACAATAAGTACAAATATAATTGCAAGGGTTTTAAATGTGAAATGTTTTGAGTACATTCTTTTTATATTTCATTTTGTTCAAATCAAAATTGTACAGATATGTCATGTGTTCTCACATCAGTGGCAGTTTTTATGTCTATACCATGTCTTGGTTTGTACAGAATGAAAAATTATAATGATTTAGAATCTATTTTGGTTTATCAAGAGAGTTTTACCATGGAAATGTAATGGCTGCCTGAAAATAATCAATTTTGAGTTCAATTTATGTAAAAAGAAATGTATTAGCATTTGATTTTCATTTATCATCCATTGTGTATTCTGCATTTGTACTTGCTGTTTTCATTTGTATTTTTTTCTGCATTCCATTTTCATTTAACTGGCAAAAGTACCCATCTGAGAGTCTGTAATAATAATAATAATACTAATAATACTACTAATAATAAAATGTTAACAGCAACAGTGATAATATTATTAATAGTAATACAGTGGAATCCCGCTATAACATGATCATTGGGGTAATAAAAATTAGTACATGTTAATAGCGAAGTCACATTAATACGGGTTTTACAGTATTTTATTTTTTCAGAGAACAACTCACTGGCACATGTACAGCAGTGTATGTGTATTCATGTCTAATTTATATGATGAATAGGGTATCAACACCATTTATTATTGTGCTGTCATGGCATGCAGTTCATCCATAATGTATGTAATTCGAAAAATTGCACACAGATTTACAATATTCAATAATTTTGTCACAGATCATTGTATCTGAATTCAACGTCTAATATATAGCATGAACAGAGTATTAGCACTGTTTACTTGCCATCAGATATCGTACCATCGGGGCTTGCAAATAATATATAATGCAATTAATTCCATTACAATATTTGCATGCATATTTAAACTATTGGATAATTTTGTCATGTGTCTGAATTCAATGGGAAAAATTTGCAGCAAAATTATGTTAAGAAAGACGAAGCACATGTACAGTTCATTACATTACAGGGTCAATGAATGGCATCTGTAAAAATTGCACACTGCTAAAATGTTCTCATACGTGTTTCCGTGTACATTTATCCATTGTAAATTTCCAATAATTAATGCTTGTTCACCTATTCGTTTGAACAACTATGGCAAGAATAATTAACAATCAGCACATGCTTTCAGTGTGCATATAACGTTTACTTCAGATTTTTTTGAATATCGAACAAATGTGTAAAAACTGTTATACTAATCATTGCACAAAGTGCAGAGAATGACTTGAATTTGTGAACTTGCTTTTCCATAATGAAAAAATATTTTTATAAAAAAATAGGAAATTAATAATTCATAAGCAAACACCATACACATGTAAAACCAAGAACTATGTGCAGTAGGCCTGCAACCATCACAAGTCACTTTTACAAAAGTTTTTTTAAACTAAGCGCATATACAACTTCATACCCTTTAAATTTCCACCTGATAAAGTGGACATTATTTACTGGTCAACTGATTGCACCTAATAAAACCACCAAGCCCAACAAACCAGTTGGTGGCTTTTGTTTTTCTTGATGATTATTAAATTGTGGGAATCTTTATCAACCATTGCATTGTCTGCTGATTTGTTGTGTATGCAGTTAAAGAAGAGACACATGTTGGCTGTTGTTTGAGCAACGATTGTTTACAGAATTAATTGAAGACAATCATAAAGACGACTTACCGGCTTTACTCCGATCACTTTGAAGTAACATTTCCGATAATGTTTACTTTAGCAAAACACTTCAAGAATCTCATGAAATTGCTAAATTTCAGATGCTACACCACGATCGTATTATATTTAAATTCAAATGCAAACTCTTCCACAAAATGATAAAAAAAAACAATTTACACACTTTCTAGTACTTAAAAAAATGTTTTTTCCCGGAATGAGAAAAATACATGTATTAAAAATTTCAGGAACCATGGAACCATCATATTAAATTCAAATTCATACCCAATCTCTTCCCAAAAGTGATGATAAATTCTTTATACACTATTTCACATACTTTTGAAGAAGAAAACAATTTTTCATGTGCAAATGAATATATGCAACTTCGGGAGCCACACCACAACTGCGTTACGTCTGAATTCATGTTATCCTGGGGGGCATTATGGCGGGGTCACACTGTAATAGCAACTGTGTGTTTCAAGATAAAGATTTCCATGGTGTATTTCATAAATTTTTGCAATCCAGAATTTCATTGTGAAAGCAGAACAGTTGAACATGGAAAAAGGCTGAATATCTCCTTATAGTTAACTGATTTCGATTTTAACTATTTCATAAGGCAATATTATGTAACTGATTACTAAACAGTCAAATAATTTGGAACAAATTATATTTGATTACTTCCAAAATTAGTCCTTAATAAATTAAGATACTGTCAACCCTGTCAATTCAAGCCACCTGTCAGAAAAGTCTTTTTATGCAGGTGACTTCTGTACACAGGTTCACCTTTTGAAATTGTTGTTTTTGGTACAAATACCATGTTGAATATCATTATTATTATTATTATTATTATTATTATTATTATTATTATTATTATCATTATTATTATTATCAAGATTATTATTATTATTATTATTATTATTATTATTATTATTATTATCAAGATTGTTTTAGGCACACTTATCTCATGCATATGTTCTCTCTCAAAATTATGTTGCAAACAACTATTGCATCCAGCTCACCATCATTCATGCTATAAATTAAGCCATCACTGACTTAAAATCTTCTTTAAAGGTTTAAAAGATTTGGAGACGGGTTTTAAATCTAGTCATGGAAACACAGCTGTTCATATTTTCAAAATAATATCTGGATTAGCTAGTTGCTCAGCAGACAGTCAGCCTATGTGAGAAGCTGTTTGATAAATAATAAATTAAAATAATAAATTAAAGGAAGCTTTATGCGGATATTGTGACCCATGAGCTGAAACTTGGCATGCCTTTACAGACAAATTCAGATATTGAATGGCCACTGACCCTGATCTGATGAAAAAGGGATGTAACTCATATCTCTTCTCAAAGACAAGAACTTGTTTCTTCAGAGATAGCTTTGATTCACAGGCAAATAGATGCATATCTTTCTGGCACAAAAGTTGTCTTCCATTTCTCTACACTGGCAGATAGCTGATAAAAACTTTCCAATTTGACAAATTGATACCTCAGTGGCTCTGTCACCATGACTGATTTACTGAATACAAGCAAGATAAGAAATGTTTACACATCAGTTCACATTGATATTCTTTGAACTAAACAATTCCTCCCTCAAGAATAAAAAATTTAGTTTGTTTAGACTATGATTCCTGTATTTACATGCCAGTGACTGCTTAAGGCAGGGAGAAACCATTGCTTGCTTAGGAAACACTTAGCCACTGACCATAAAGGGCAGTTTAAAGTTATATATATGACTTTTTTTTAAAAATTTGCTGATTGGGTCAAATTATTGTGGTTATTTTAAACAGGTAAGTAAAGGTGACCATTATGACAAGTTTGATTTTATATGCCATACAGTTCGTAGTTTTCTTTGTTAAGGCTAAGAACATGTCACATTGTGACATCTTGATAGAGCTTATTCTGTTTAAATGTATAACATCTAAGGATGATCAGTTATCTGGAGAAAAAAATCCATATCTCCTGTAAGTTTGGATAATTAGTGTTTTAGTGTACTGTAAATTGGTATTAATGATAATTGTTCATGCATTTATGCTTAATCAGCATGCTCTTGACCAAACTAAAGGATTTGTGTCTATGTATACCTTATTTATATATAATTTAAATTAATCATTAATTGCTTGAACAATACAACTGAGTATGTTTATTTTAGGCTGGAATTAAATGGTCATCGACGCCGCCTTACATGGGAAGCTACTCCAAGAAGTATTCATGATGGAGTTCAATCAGCGATCATGGCCAGTGATTGCTTAGTCTTTGATACTAATATTGCACAGCTTTTTGCGGACCATGGAAATTTGGGCATAAATGTTACTATATCTACATGCTAAATGTAGGGATGCTTTTTTTCTGGGTCCTGTTTAGTGTAAATTAAATGTAACTTAAGTTACGCTTTTTTGTATTGTTTCTCATGCATATGAAGATAGTGACACATGGGTATCATTTTTCTGCTGTCACTATGGTTACTAAAATAAATCAAGATATCTTTTATAAGATGCTGACTCCCATGTTTTTGAAAAGTTTCTTAGACTGGCCCTCAGAACATATCTCTGGAAAAATTCTGTACAGTAATGGAGATATAGTATTTAGTTGAGATGTACTGAACTGGTGAGATTCAGAATTCAAGAGAGATGTAGTATTCTGGCATGATCTAGTATTCTTGTGAGATACAGTATTTAATGAGATTTATTATTTTGGTGAGATGTAGAAAAAACTGTTCATAAATTCACGGAAGACACAAAGTGTATTACCATGTTAACCTCATGTTGGTTTTGTGTAGTTTTCTTACTGAGTATATTAGCTACAGTATTAATTATTATATTGGGCAGATTACTGGGTTTTTTTTCTTCACATAGTAACTTCATTACTTCATGCATTTTTTTTAATCCTGAAAATTGCTAACCTTTCAAAAAAATTGCACAGGACGAGCATTCTGTTGACAACGCTTCAAGCGTCATCAAGTTTTCTGTAGTATTTAGTAATTTTTATGTTCAGGTTTAAAATGGATTCTTGGCCTGTTCACCAAAGTCAGTGTGTGAATAATTACCTAGATCCAACTGGAATGATAAATTTATCTAATCTTAGTATAATCACAGACCTGCTAACTCTTGTGATTTTACCATAAGCCTTATGAAAATTACCCTTAAACTTACTGCATACTAGCATAAACTATGAAAAAATTATCATTGGTGAAAAATATTGATAATTGCTTCATCCATATTTATTTGGTTCCAAATCTCATCTTAGAATTAGTAAAATTAGTCATGAAACCAGACTAACGTTACAACAGCACCCAAGACACTTTAAACTGCACCTATTTGTTCATGTGAGACATCTGCATGAACAAACTGTAGATTATAGAATTTTTTTAAATGGCATCCAGAAATCGATGCAAGTTTAAGACAAAAGGGGAAAGTAAACTTCTAGAAAAATGTTAATAATCAACACAGAAGAATCAAAGGAGTATTCTGATTCTTGTGAATAAAAGCTGGAAAGGACACAATTACATTTATTGGACATCACATGCCAATTTGAGTACTTCTTGTGGCAGGAGATATGATTGCCGTCATCATGTGAAATGGAAAAGAATTTCTAAGAATTCTATCAAGTTGAGAGATAGCAACAAGCCATTGAGCTGCATAGGGTTTGGAACTAGAGTTTGTGCAACTGTACTAGTGGTAAATAAAGTCTATGTGTACTTTACAAACTTTTCAGTTTAACATAAAGTTTATCGTTGATGCATCAAGCTTTAATTACGTTTTCTAGATTTACAATAGCAGTTATTGATATTTTGATGCCCTTTGCTGAAAAATGGTCAATTGTATGGAAAAAATAAACTGGTTTGCTGAAATATACTCTTAGGTCTGTGGTCATGTAGTAGCATTGTGATAGTATTTAACAATTCCAAATTCAAATTTTTTAAATTCACTATCTTTTCTCCAAATCTTTGGAGATTTTCACTTTAAACCCTTTATATATTTTGTGTAGTATATAATGTTATATGTTCCCAAGAAAAACTTTGATAAAATCCGTACCATTTAGCAGCTTCATTGATCTCTGTACCGGCTACTTGTCAAGTGTAATGATAGCGGTTTTGCATACAGTTTAGCCAGATGTGTAATGCTGTAAAAAAATTGTCTCCTTTTCCAAGGTGTGCATAAATGCATAAAACATTATAGGTACCTTCTGTTGTTCTTTCTGTTCAGAGTTTAAATTTCTTTATTTGCCAGATTCTTTTGGGCATATTGCCCAAAGTATCAAGGTTTATTGATCACATCCTTTGGGTGTATTACTGAGTGCATCCTTGTATGTTCAAGAGCCCCTTTTGGTAAATTGCCCAATCAGTCTGCATATATTGCCTAAGCCTTTTGGTATATTGCCCAATGAATATATTTCCCAGGTCTTTTGGTATATTGCCCAATGAGTCTGCATATATTGCCCATGTAGTTTGGTATATTGCCCAATGAATCTGCTTAAATTGCCCAGACCTTTTAGTATATTGCCCAATGAATTGGCAAATATTGCCCAGGCCTTTTGGTATATTGCCAAATTAATCTGCATATATTGCCCAGGCCTTTTGGTATATTGCCCAAGGAATTGGCATATATTGCCCAAGAGTCCCTTTTAGTATATTGCCCAATGAATCTGCATATATTGCCAAAGCCTTTGGCATATTGCCCAATGAATCTGCATATTTTGCCCAGACCATTTGGTATATTGCCTAATGAATCTGCTTATATTGCCTAAGCCTTTTTGTATATTGCCCAATGAATTGGCATATATTGCCCAGGTCTTTTGGTATATTGCCCAATGAGTCTGCATATATTGCCCTTTTAGTTTGGTATATTGCCCAATGAATCTGCTTATATTGCCCAGGCCTTTTAGTATATTGCCAAATTAATCTGCATATATTGCCCAGGCCTTTTGGTATATTGCCCAAGGAATTGGCATATATTGCCCAGGCCTTTTGGTATATTGCCAAATTAATCTGCATATATTGCCCAGGCCTTTTGGTATATTTCCCAAGGAATTGGCATATATTGCCCAAGAGTCCCATTTGGTATATTGTCCAATGAATCTGCATATATTGCCCAAGCCTTTTGGTGTATTGCCCAATGAATCTGCATATTTTTGTCCAGGCCTTTTGGCATATTGCTCAATGAATCTGCATATTTTGCCCAGGCCTTTTGGCATATTGCCCAATGAATCTGCATTTATTGCCCAGGCCTTTTGGTATATTGCCCAGTAAGTCTGCATATATTGCCCAGGCCTTTTGTTATATTGCCCCGTGAATCAGTATGTATTGCCCAGGCCTTTTGGTATATTGCCCAATGAATCTATTTTATCCAGGCATGTTGATATATTGCTCAGTAAATCTGCATATGTTGCCCATGTCTTTTGGTATATTGCCCAATGAATCTGTGTATATTGCTCAGGCCTTTGCATATATTTCCCAATGCAACTGAGTGTGTTCACAAGTCCTTTTGGGTATATTGCTCAATGCATCTGGATCTATTGCCATGGTTTTTGGGGTGTATCACCCATGCTGATTGGGTGTTTTGAAAGCTGGCAGTTGAACTGGGTTTCTCTTTTTCAGGGAGCAGCACATTTGTACTATTTTACTGAACACTTCTGCTTACATATGTAATCTGTGCATAGAGGTGTTGCTTAGTAGCAGCCACCAAGAACATGGGTGGAAAATGGTACAGTCACCTATATGTCATTTATGAATGTGTGCCAAACTCAGCACTTAGTTATTGAAATAGTATCCTTTCATAAACAGAAACAATGATTAGCAAATTTGCCTGATGTTTACATTTATACTTCTTATCATAATTTTCTGTTATTTATTAATGTTAACTTAAAATAGTGATGCTGTACATTTTGTATACCATAGTTCCTTTTCACCATTTCATTGTATGCCAGTATTAAAAGTAATGTCTAGAAAATCACCGAATTGTGACATTTAGCTGGATGTTTTTTTTTTTTTTGTTCATTTAAAATTTATTGAAATTTTTAAAAATTTACTGTCTTATGCAACTGAAAATTTTAATTTTATCTTGACTTTAAAGAACAGACCTAGGGATCATGTTTAAGACAGCATTGGTGTTTTGATGGCATCTATTTTAAGTTTAAGCATTTTGCCAAATTTCTGTTACCATTTTATGTAAAGACATGAAATATGATGGTGTATTTATCTTGCAGAGTATTACCAGCTACAGGCAAAGGTAGATCATTGACCTACATGTATACATTAAGTATCTGCATTTAGGTCAGTGACCTACATGTACATTAAGTATTTGCATTTAGATCAGTTACTTGGACATTGTTGTGTATACATTCATGAAATTTGATTGGTCTATTTGTTTGTATTAAAAATATTAAATATTAAAAATATTAAATGACCTATTCATAAGGCCACACAATGATCTACTTTTTTTGCTGTCGTGATTATTTTACGGTTTTGGATTATGTCACAGCGCTTCATGCAGTATTGTACTCCGTAAAATCCTTGTGACAAAATATGAGTCATCCTACCATTTTGCAAAATTCTAAAATTACTGTTACTCGTTCATTTTCAGATCAAAGATTGTCATTTTACTTGAAGTGTTTCATTTTTTTGTTCTAAACGTATTAACTGCTTCATTGCCCTAGTGGTTAGAGCATCTGCCTCAGAAGCGGGAGGTCATGGTTTAAACCCCAACTGAGTTTTACCAAAGACTTACAGAAATGGTATTAACACCTGCATCGCTAGGCACTCAGCACTAAGAGGTTTGTGTTAGGACTGGTTGGCCTGGTGTAAAGATAATGTGACTGGGTGAGACATCATGCTACATGTCTACTGCATGATGCCCCATTGTTAGACATCACTATAAACTGCCACGCTGCATACATCATAGCGATAGCGATATGACTGAAAAATTGTTAAAGCTATGTTGAAAGTCCAAATCACACACACACACGCAAATGCATTGATCCAGATTTTCTGGTACATTATAGTATAATTGATCTGGGTCTTTGGAGTCTTGTACTATACTGACAGAATGTGTACCTGACCAAAGAAAGACTGAATTTAAAGAGTAACACCAAAAATCCTATGTATTCATTTATCATTATGAATAAATTTTATTTCTGCTGGAAACTTCAGATTTATGCCATCAAACACTTTCAGAATATTAGTAAACAAAACAAGAAACTTGTCAAAGTACCAAAAAGTATGTGCTTGTCATAAACATAGAAATTAACACATTCTAACTGACTCACATGAATGACTCTTTTCACAAACTGTCAAGATCATTGGTTAATAATTATACGAGGGTTAGGCTGATTTATTTTAAGATTTCACATTTACTCCAATATGTTCAGTCATTTCCGTTTATAGTTCAATAAAATGGTGTAAAACGTGGAAATTTAAATGCATGGGTGACATCCATGGGCTGCATCTCTTAAGGTGGTTTTATGTTCAGGATATATCTAGTTATGTGCAACAATGACAACAGCTTCACTATTTATACAGTCCCAGCCTTGTTACCACTAATCTGCCTCATTATTAGTATGGCATCGATGGTTATCACTGAAATTTGGGAAAGGCTCCGTTTATGCATTTCAAAGAGATTTTATGAATTTCAGCAAGAACTTTAAGTACTAACATTGCAGCTTTAATCATGACATGCAAGGTTACTAAATTTCATTGTTAGTATTTCTGACAAGTTGTTTTGCACAAAAATTCAGGAAATAACTACATTGTCATTTAAATGAAACTTGAAAAATTATTTAAATGAAGCTTTCAAGTTTGACATAAAGATGCTGTCTAAAATTAAAAGAAATTACGTCAAAACTGTGAGACCGAAATTCCCATTGATTGATTTTTTGGCCCCCATGATACATTATTATAAACTTTAACAAATTTGCTTATGGGCATTGTGAATAAATTTCCTCCTTTTCTTGAAACTTAATGGAAAAAACCCAACTTATTAGATTACACTGATATTTGAATAGTTCATTGAAATATTTGCTTATTTTGTGATTTTGTTATCAAAGTAATTTTTAGGAAGAAATAGAAATATTTCATTCTGCTTATGACAAGTTCATCACAATCCTTTTAATTGCTAAGTTAGTATATCAGTTTGATAAAAATGAAAGAAAAGATTTGTCCACATAAGATTGAGTCTCATTTCAGCCAACATTGTTATGTTCAAAAGCTTGCCAACGATATGTTATTTCTTCCCAGGGTTTTCTCAGATTTTTCCTCAACCAAATTTACTAACTGAAAATGTTGTTAAACTCTATAAAATCCAACAAACTCTTTCAGTCTTGATTTAATTTAAAAATTAATGATTTATTGATGTACTGAAAAAGTTTTATATGTTTAATTAATTATTTAATTGAAACATTTATTTGTTTATAAATGTATGTACCTGATTTTGTGTTATGTTCACTACAACATGAAGAATTAGTGACAGAAAGACAGAATATGTGATTGAAAGTGAATGTACAAAAGGTATTAAAGCTGTCATGATTGAGAAGTAATAAGTCTTTAAAGAAAAGTACACAATTCACCAGACGATGTCTCAAAATGATGTATTGTTAACTTAAGTAATTATTCAGGTAAAAGAAATCTAGGGTTACTGTTTATGAATAAAAGCACTGAGTGCTGTGCAATATTAGTATCATATTGGCAGATCATCTTATTATATGAATATGGACCTGCCCTTTAAAACCACATTGAAATGATCAGCACTGTTTTTGTGCACCAAGGTATTCATTGTTTTTTTTAAAGTGATTGTAGAAAATAATGTTGTAAGTATGTAATTAGACAGAATTAATAGTTTCACCATGCCAGCCAACCATACGGAGCACCTTTGTATCTCTTTGCCTGTGACCAGGACATGCCACAAAAAGCTGCCTTGTATGAGTATTTACATAAAACGTACATAAAACGTGTATTTATAGGTAAACATAATGGTGAGAAAAAAACAACAACAAGGTTTCAGAAGGTAGAATAAAATGTAGAGTATATATAATAATTTTTAGTACCAACATTTTAAGGTAGCTGTTTTTTTTTAAAAACGAAAGTTTAAAACGTTTTTAAAGTTTTGCATGCTTAGTATTTTCTTATGCAATGAGGTTGGACAGGGCTAATGGATAGTGGAACTGTTAATTTCAATATCTACACAGAGCAACAGTGGGTAACTAATTAGCATGAGGGATAATTGTGACCAGTTGATGCAAGTTTTGAATCCTATCATTGGATCAGTTATGGCTAGCTTTTAATTGCCTCAACATTGTATCACCTTATTGTGTTTGTGCTACCAGACTAATTCCAGTATCTAACACAGTATCTAACACAGTATCTAACACAGGATATTCAAGAACAAGATTTAGAAAGCAGGAAAAAATCAGGCTTGAGAACAATATTAGAAAAGTGTAGAAAAATATAGGTTTGGTTCGTTACTTTTTATACCTACAGAGTTACCTATTGCTTTAAATAAAGTCTGAAGTTTATACTTTTTTTGTCAATAGATGCACTGTCAACTTTTAGGATTTTAGTTGAAGAATTCGGTTGTTAAAGCTACATTTTTCTTGTCATGTTTATTGTTTGACACTTTTACAATTTCTTTGTGGATTGAAGCACTTTTCATTAAAGTGAAAAATGTATGTTTTCTTACATTTAAGAAAATAGTCCATGACTTCTATGAGTTTATGTGCTATTAATTTTCACGTTTGCCACAATATATGATGCTAAAAATTTAAGAGCACAACATTAATATTTATGACTTATTTTATAAAATTACCAACCACCTGTACTATTGGCCATGTCATTTGAAATCCTCTTGTAGTTATTTATGAGAGGGACCTAAGTTACTGCGTAGCTTGCTCAGTTGATTCTGAGATGTTGTCATCAGCTGATTTATTTGATTACAATTTTGGGTATGCCTAGGTTTTTTGGTATTTGGAAAATTAAATTCTTTGAATGTATTTAGTGCCACTTAGGGCTTGGTAAATTTTGAAATCACTAATGGGTAGAACATTTATCTATCACATTGCTTACTGAAAGTATGGGAAAAGTTTCACAGATCTTACAATGACTGTCATACATAAAATAAAGCAAAGATAAAAAAGGTTTTAATAGGGTTTATGGAAATGGGCTTCAGTTATTTGATAGATGATCAAAAAAAATCACATGAAGCAAATTTTATTTGTACTATATAAAAATAAACTGTTACACAATACCACAAAATTATTGGACTTAAGGATATAAAATGTGTCAAAAGCTGCAATTGTTCATGTAAATTTAGAACAGTCACAGCCCATCTTTAGATCAATGTTTTTTGTTATATCATAATCATGTATATTTGTTTTTCTGGGGAAACCACATAGTTTAAGTTGTAAAAGTAGTTATGATATCCATGTTACAATTCTGACATGTTTTCTATCACTTGGAAAGTTGCAATGTTGTATGTAACTGGGTTAAACTCAACCTTAATATGAATTACATAGACTTATCCACAGAAGTTGAAAAAATAACTTCAGTGCTAATTGTTAATCTTTATATCACAGTTTTTGCTTTCATCATATGAAAGAAAAGAAGGGTGGTAATTTTTTTTGTTCTCTTTGCAGTCTTTTACCCATTTAGATAGAAGTCTAGAAAATATGTAATCCGTATAGCCAATTCTCTTTGGATATTTCATCAAAGCAGTGTCCTTAACATTTTCGGTTAAGGGAGTTAATGCCATTGTAATCAAGTCTGCCTCCCATGCACTTACATAATTGTCTGTGTATCACATTGTGTATACAAATATATATGTATCAAAGAATAATATGTACAGTATTTGTAAATATGTCTTCAAGAAGTTCTTTTAAGAAGTGTGTCACCTATGTGCAACACTAGCTTTGGTTCATGTTAATTTGTGCTAGTGTAATTACGTCCTATATGTACATACATTACAAGAAAATAAAGCTTCTAAAGTTCATTTACTTGCTTTTTGATTTATGAAACTAATGCTAGATTTGTACATGTAATGACAAAAACTGTAATGCTAGATTATTAATGACAAAAGAAAAGCTGTAATGCTAGATTAGTAATGACAGAAACTGTAATGCTAGATACTCTGGCTCCTTTCTATCTCACCTTTTCTCTCTGTCTCTCTCTCTCTCTCTCTGTCTCTCTCTCTCTCTCTCTCTCTCTCTCTCTCTCTCTCTCTCGCATGCACACACACACACACACACACAAATGCATACTCATGCCCACCAGACATGAAAGAAGTACTTTGTTCTCTTTCCTGTGTGACACATTTTGCCTATGTAGGACATAACACAATTGGTTCCAATATGAAGAAAGGCAGCTTGTGTTTTATCTTATTAATAGTTGTTCATGTCAACAACAAATTATTTGTCATGATTACTTGGCACTAAATGTTAGTAGTAAGCTGGGGGCATGTGCCCAATGTTAGTAGTAATCTGGGGGCATGTGCCCAATGCTAGTAGTAATCTGGGGGCATGTGCCCAATGTTAGTAGTAATCTGGGGGCATGTGCCCAATGTTAGTAGTAATCTGGGGGCATGTGCCCAATGTTAGTAGTAATCTTGGGGCATGTGCCCAATGTTAGTAGTAATCTGGGGGCATGTGCCCAATGTTAGTAGTAATCTTGGGGCATGTGCCCAATGTTAGTAGTAATCTTGGGGCATGTGCCCAATGTTAGTAGTAATCTTGGGGCATGTGCCCAATGTTAGTAGTAATCTTGGGGCATTTGCCCAATGTTATTTGTAATCTGGGGACATGTGCCCAATGTTAGTAGTAATCTGGGGGCATGTGCACAATGCTAGTTGTAATGTGGGGACATGTGCCCAATGTTAGTAGTAATCCGGGGGCATGTGCCCAATGTTAGTAGTAATCTGGGGGCATGTGCCCAATGTTAGTAGTAAGCTGGGGGCATGTGCCCAATGTTAGTAGTAAGCTGGGGGCATGTGCCCAATGTTAGTAGTAATCTTGGGGCATGTGCCCAATGTTAGTAGTAATCTGGGGGCATGTGCCCAATGTTAGTAGTAAGCTGGGGGCATGTGCCCAATGTTAGTAGTAAGCTGGGGGCATTTGCCCAATGTTAGTAGTAATCTGGGGGCATGTGCCCAATGTTAGTAGTAAGCTGGGGGCATGTGCCCAATGTTAGTAGTAATCTGGGGGCATGTGCCCAATGTTAGTAGTAAGCTGGGGGCATGTGCCCAATGTTAGTAGTAATCTGGGGGCATGTGCCCAATGTTAGTAGTAAGCTGGGGGCATGTGCCCAATGTTAGTAGTAATCTGGGGGCATGTGCCCAATGCTAGTAGTAATCTGGGGGCATGTGCCCAATGCTAGTTTTAAGGTTCATAATATTGCAAAATTATATAAGATTTCAAATTGCTTAAATCTGGAAGTTTCAGCTGAAAATATGCAAAAACTTTGCAGGGCATGTGAAAACAAAACATGTATATGCTACAAAATCATGTTGTATTCATACCCATGTACTTGGGTATTTTCTATGAAAGTTTGAGTACTTCTATGTATTTAGTACTACTAAGTGCTTAGTTAACTATGAAATGAACAAAGGGCAGATAATGCATTTATTACCTTGTTTACTGAAATACCTAGTGCAGAGAAAGTTTCAAAGATTTTATCATTCCCCCCACCCCTTTAACTTCCCCAACCCCCAAAGAAATACTGAATTAAAAGGTAGCTAGCATATCCACCATCAAATGTTGATATGTTATCTGTCACAATGAAAGTGACACTCTAGTATGTAGCTGGATTGAATTTTATTTTTTTGAATTGCATCGATTTAAAAAATTTTAAAGTTTAAACAAATAACTTGAGCGCTTATTGTTATTCATTATTATAGTTTATCATATGAAACAAAGTTATAATTTTAAAGAAGGGTGGTTATTTTCTTTGTTATCTTTGCAGTCTTTTCCAATTTTGATAGTGTAGAAAGCATGTAATTGTTTGTATAGCCAATTCTTATTGGAAATATCCTCTTTGAATTATCCTTAACTTGTTGAAACACTTGAAAGGATAATGGAGACAATACCTCAATGATCAGGCCTGATTCCCCTAGCACTTATAAAATCAACTATATATCTCATTGTGTATAAAAAATATATATGTATAGAGAATAATATGTACAGTATTTGTAAATTTGTCTTCAAGAATTTCTTTTTCCAAGTACATCACTTGTTTGCACCATCTTAGGGGACGTCCATTAATTATGTCGACAATTTTTAGGCAATTTCCCCCCCCCCCCCCCCCCCCCCCGTCAACAACTGTCAAACTTTCAGTGACCCTGCCCTTAATAAAATTGTCTAATTTTTTTACCCTCCTACCCCACTTACAAACTTACTAACAATATTTTATATGGCTGGCTTTTATGCTAAAAATAGAATTATGGAAATTAAAAGGTCTAGAAATAATCATCTTCCTATTTTCCGTGTTTCTGTTTTTTTTATTTATTAAATTTATTGTAAAAAAAAAATAACATTGTTGACGTCAATTTATCTCCCCCCCCCCATTTTTTGACATAATTAATGGACAACCTCTTAGCTTTGGTTCATGTTTATTGTGCATTCATGTAAATAATGTATACATTAAATGAAAATAAACCTTCTAAGTTTATTAAGTTGTTATTTGTATTAATAAAACTAGTGCTTGAAAAGTAATGACAAAAAATGTAATGCTAGACTAGTAATGACAAAAAAATGTAATGCTAGACTAGTAATGACAAAAAATGTAATGCTAGAATAGTAATGACAAAAAATGTAATGCTAGACTAGTAATGACAAAAAATGTAATGCTAGATCAGTAATGACTATAAATGTAATGCTAGATTAGTAATGACAAAAATGTAATGCTAGAATAGTAATGACAAAACAATGTAATGCTAGATTAGTAATGACTATAAATGTAATGCTAGATTAGTAATGACTATAAATGTAATGCTAGATTAGTAATGACCAAAAATGTAATGCTAGACTAGTAATGACAAAAAATGTAATGCTAGACTAGTAATGACAAAAAATGTAATGCTAGATCAGTAATGACTATAAATGTAATGCTAGATTAGTAATGACAAAAATGTAATGCTAGAATAGTAATGACAAAACAATGTAATGCTAGATTAGTAATGACTATAAATGTAATGCTAGATTAGTAATGACCAAAAATGTAATGCTAGACTAGTAATGACAAAAAATGTAATGCTAGATTAGTAATGACTCTAAATGTAATGCTAGATTAGTAATGACAAAAACAGTAATGCTAGATTAGTAATGACAAAAAATGTAATGCTAGACTAGTAATGACAAAAAAATGTAATGCTAGATTAGTAATGACTATAAATGTAATGCTAGATTAGTAATGACAAAAACAGTAATTCTAGATTAGTAATGACAAAAAATGTAATGCTAGACTAGTAATGACAAAAAATCTAATGCTAGATTAGTAATGACTATAAATGTAATGGTAGATTAGTAAGGACAAAAACAGTAATGCTAGATTAGTAATGACAAAAAATGTAATGCTAGACTAGTAATGACAAAAAAATTTAATGCTAGATTAGTAATGACTATAAATGTAATGCTAGATTAGTAATGACAAAAAGTGTAATGCTTGATTAGCAATGACAAAAACTGTAATGCTAGATTAATAATGACAAAAAATGTAATGCTAGATTAGTAATGACAAAAAAATGTAATGCTAGATTAGTAATGACTATAAATGTAATGCTAGACTTGTGATGACAAAAACTGTAATGCTAGATTAGTAATGACAAAAACTGTAATGCTAGATTAGTAATGACAAAAATGTAATGCTAGATTAGTAATGACAAAAAGTGTAATGCTTGATTAACAATGACAAAAACTGTAATGCTAGATTAGTAATGACTATAAATGTAATGCTAGATTAGTAATGACCAAAAATTTATGCTAAACTAGTAATGACAAAAAAATGTAATGCTAGATTAGTAATGACTATAAATGTAATGCTAGATTAGTAATGACAAAAACAGTAATTCTAGATTAGTAATGACAAAAAATGTAATGCTAGACTAGTAATGACAAAAAATCTAATGCTAGATTAGTAATGACTATAAATGTAATGGTAGATTAGTAAGGACAAAAACAGTAATGCTAGATTAGTAATGACAAAAAATGTAATGCTAGACTAGTAATGACAAAAAAATTTAATGCTAGATTAGTAATGACTATAAATGTAATGCTAGATTAGTAATGACAAAAAGTGTAATGCTTGATTAGCAATGACAAAAACTGTAATGCTAGATTAATAATGACAAAAAATGTAATGCTAGATTAGTAATGACAAAAAGTGTAATGGTTGATTAGTAATGACAAAAACTGTAATGCTAGATTAATAATGACAAAAACTGTAATGCTAGATTAATAATGACAAAAAATGTAATGCTAGATTAGTAATGACAAAAATATAATGCTAGATTAGTAATGACGAAAATGTAATGCTAGACTTGTAATGACCATAAATGTAATGCTAGTTTAGTAATGACAAAAACTGTAATGCTAGATTAGTAATGAAAAAAGTGTAATGCTTGATTAGTAATGACAAAAACTGTAATACTAGATTAGTAATGACACAAAATGTAATGCTAGATTAGTACGACCAAAAAATGTAATGCTAGACTTGTGATGAAAAAAATGTAATGCTAGATTAGTAATGACAAAAAAATGTAATGCTAGATCAGTAATGACAAAAAATATAATGCTAGATTAGTAATGACAAAAATGTAATGCTAGACTTGTAATGACCATAAATGTAATGCAAGATTAGTAATGATAAAAACAATAATGCTTGATTAGTAATGACATAAACTGTAATGCTAGATAAGTAATAAGTATAAGTAATCACCATTAGTTTCTCTGAATTTGACAAACGGGTGAAAATGCTCTCTCTCTCTCTCTCTCTCTCTCTCTCTCTCTCTCTCTCTCTCTCTCTCTCTCTCTCTCTCTCTCTCTCTCTTATCGGGGGTAGCTTGACCACCTTTTGTACCCACTTGGCACTCAGCTCTCACCCGTAGCTCCAAGAAGCTGTGGCATGTGTAGCGGCCATATCCCAGAAAATGGCATCGACTGGACGACTAAACCAGGCTGAGAGTAGCTAATGGGTCTTAAATCCTCTGTAAGTTAACCTTTGTCTACCTAGCATGTGAAGACTGGATTCAGCAGCCTGCGCAGAGGAACCACCAACTGGTCAATGGGCGATTAGGCGATTCCAAACAAAGTGCCATAAAGTGGTAAGAGCTTGACGAGACACATAGGACGTCCTGGTCATCCACTACACTCAACTTCATCTCTGGCCATCTTGACATTGTCATGCTGCTGAAATCAGATGGTTTTGGGCGAGAGAGTGAGGTTTAAAAAACTGCGCAAGTCTGTCTCATTTAAAATAAAGTCACTGCTCAAATCATTCTTGTCATCCACCCATCCCATTTCATCACCCTATAAAGTCCTGTGGTGACAGGCAAGCAATGAATTGGCAGGTGTGGGTACACTGGCAGCCGTAGCCATAAAGCTGCATATAGGCGGCTCAGGTCATTAAGATGGTTCACCACTGATGCGGAACAGCAGTGGAGTCCAGCAGCCCCTTGAGCGACTGAGCAGCCCTCTTCAGTAATGCACTGCTCACCTCCTTGGCATGAGGAAGGGGAGACACAAAGTGCCAGGGGCATGGATGCGCCCTTTCTCTAAGCACTGGGACATCATCGACTACTTAATTGTCAGGAAGAGGGACAGGCAAGATGTGCATGTGACCAAGTCCTTGTGTGGAATTGACTGCTGCACAGACCACCGCCTCATCCTCACCAAGCTCAACATCCGCATTTAGCCCAAAGACATCCACAGGGAAAGAAGGCTCATTAAAGACTAAACATCACCATGCTGAAGTGCACCAGTATCAGTCACTCGTGGATGCCTAGGAAAAACGTCTGAAATCCACCCATCTCGACAATCAGAATCTGGTGGCCGACTGGGCAGCATTCAGAGAGCTGGTCTATAGCACAGTTTCATAAATCCTTGGACCCTCAACCAGAAAGCATCAATACTGGTTTAATGAGAACTGCGACAAGATCAAACTGTTGCTGGATGAGAAACACCGCCTCCGTTAAACTTACCTAAACAACCCCCAAGTACAAATCTATGAAAATTGCGTACAACAATGTACGGAGAACTGTACAGCAGAAACTGCGTCAGATGCGAGACACATGGCTGAGCAACAAAGCTGATAAGATCCAGTTATACGTAGACCAGCATGACATGAAGAATTTCTAAAATACCCTGAAAGAGGTGCATGGATCTACATCCTCTAGATCATCTATTCCCCCTCACTTTCTCAGTGCAGACGTGAACACACTAGTTACTGATACATAGAAGATTATTCAACGATGGACTGAACACTTGGACAGCGTCTTGAATCGCCCTTCATCCATCCATTAAAATGAAGTCACCAGTCGTCTCCTCCAATCACCCATCAATGAAGCACTGGATGACCCTCCAACCTTGCTGGAGATACAGAAAGAGATACGTCTGCTCTCCAGTGGTAAAGAACCTGGTTCAGACTCCATCCCAACTGAAGTCTACAAGGAAGGGGGCACAGCTCTGATACAAAGGCTCCAGCAACTGTTTTTACTGATGTGGCAGCAAGGGACAATTCCCAAGAAATTCAAAGACACTTCTATAATCGACATGTGTAAGCGCAAAGGGAATCGCCCTGCCCGCCACAACCATCGGGGTATATCATTACTCTCAACTGCAGGAAAGATACTCGCCAGAATCCTACTGAACCGCCTCACTACGCACATTGACCAGGGATTACTGTCAGAAAGCCAGTGTGTATTGCGAAAAGAACGTGGGACAGTCGACATAGGAAATCAGTAAACTGATACTTAGAAATTGGTTAAATTGAGTTTTACAGACAACGTACGAGGGGCCTAAAATTATTGCGCACAAAATACACATTTAGTATTAAGATGTTGCCAGTTTCTCTTTTTCATATATTTCCACGTAATATGTTATCGCGTTTAAGATGGCATGACTATTTTCAAACTACAGGGAATACAGATGCTTTTGATTATTTCTGTGTTCCCATATGTCATATTTCAAAGGATTATTATCGTTTATATTTAAATTATGGATAAATTGCTTTCCCCTAAATTGCCACCAAAGAACAATATTCTCTTTCTTTACCACGTGATTGGACAATGCTATTACAACCAAGTACAGTATGCAATGGGCCTTGCAACTAGTTTCTCTCTCGTGCGAACAAGCTTTATTTACGAAAACAACATCAGGTACCCTCGCATCATGCACTCGGAGAATTCATGCTTTATATTAATTTATTTTTCTTTCCTTAAAGTTTTTCTGCCATCATCGCGCATAATTGCATTTAGATTCAATCAGTAGTGTTCGTTGATGCAATATATATATATGCATCTCGTTTGGAGAAAGCTGTAGATGAAATCTGCTTGCATCAATGAACAAAGCACGTAACAGTCGTCCTACAAGACAGTTGCAGCTTAATTAAATCATTTGTTGAGATATTTTGGAATAAGGATGACATAATTGGAGACTGTAATTGAAATGTATCTCATTATTTTAATTAACCGTAGTAAATTGGTTTATTTTCATATATTTAATTGTTTCGGGAGACAAGTATTATGAGTTTTTACAGTGTAAGATAAAATGACGATTAGATCTGGAATTTCATATTTTGTTCCGCAAGTAATTCCCCCACTCGGCAATATATTGTGAACTATCAGACCTTTTTATTTTTCTAGTTCTAATATAGTCTTACATAAAAGTTCATATACACATGTTCTTACCGAACTTCTGACCGTCAGCTCTTAGGGTTGGATGCATTTTACGCAGGTCAGGCGAGTACTGAACGAATTATGTATTTGCTTTCCTGTATAAACTTTGTATTTACGTAAGTAAAAATTTCTCAAAACATTTTTCTGAAGTTACGACCTCATTAAAAAAGCGTTCTCAGACAAATAAGATAAAATGATGCATTTCAAGCGATGGACATAAGTGTAATGTTTGCTCGGAGCCAAAAAAAGATCTTGCCTAAAAGAAGCACACACAACTCTCTGACTAAAAGGGGATAAAAGGAAAAAGACTGCCTCAATATTTAAGCAAACATAGGGACTAGTTGTCTCTCGTAACCAATGCTCCTTCACCCATGCGAAACAACTCAATCAAGCAGCATCCAAATACATCATCGATACCATGATGGAATGTTGTCTTAAAGTCATGAAAGGCACAATATTGTTGTCTAAACACCAGATACAATTTTTAGGCAAACATAGACACGTTCTTGATCAAATGATCCTAAAAATGTATGTTGTTGCAGCTCGGAGGATTTATTTTAGGACTTTTAGTCAAAGGATTAGCTGGAGCCTTGCTGAGAGAACTCCTGGGAGGTGTTTTACCCTTGGGTCCAAGATTGGGGGCGCATTGGCAATACGAAATGCACGTTCGACAAAGGTTACTTATATCACCGAATTGTTACGTGTCACTAGACGAGAGCGTGGTCGTCATCTTGTCGTCTATAAATTGGAAGACATGAAACGGGAACTATTAAAAAGAACGTTTTACTTGCCCGAATTACAACGCATGAAGACGAAGTGTACGGCATCGATATCATTATCGAACAAAGAACCCGTAAAGCGGGAAAACGCCGTGTCAAAGACGTTGGAAAGTATATCCTATCGGTTTTGATTTTTGGATTGACGCTTCTTAAGTCGTCGACTATAAAAGGAAGTGACCATCACGCCATTCAATACAGCATCACCTGCTACAACAATCTCAGTGACCATTTATTTGCCCAGTTTCTCTTTGCAAGATCAACAAAAGCAACCATTTTAGGTTTGATGTGGAAGACATGTGCCAAAAATGCAAATCGTCATTTACTGCCAAAAATCATTGCGGTGTATTGTGTCATCGGTGCGGCCATTGCCAATCTGAGTTTGCAACAATGAGAAAAACAATTGGGACCATCTTACGGATCAGTTGCATATGTTTCCTTCTTCCCAGTCCTTCCCTGAAATACTCATCGAACGGGAACAACGATAGCCTTGCGCCCAACGTTAGTCAACCTTTCAGCAATTACCTCTACAACATCTACAATCCTCTCTTGACCCCTCGAACAGCAGATTTCTGAAATTATGAACAACAATAACCAGTTTTATCTAGCACTAACCAGTGACAGTTCCATGGAGACGTTTCCCAACAATACGTTTTGCTGTTTCACGACCAATTTACCTCAGGCCATTAAATTGGATCAGAAAGCTCATTTTGATGTGGCTTTGGTGGAAATCATTTCCCTATACAAGTCCTAAATGTCCTTCCAAATCAAAACACTTTTTCGGTCGAGGTTCATGATTAGCAAGGGCAAAGTACCTTAATGCCTATGTAAAGTTATGATATAAAAAGTGACCCCCAAACTCGAAGGTTGACTTATAGCTTGATAATTCCCCTAGGCTTTTTTAGTGACCATCGTGTCAACACGATTTCTGCCAAGTTCAATGTCGTGTTTGAACAAACATTGGAAAGTGTTATAAAGTGCAGCAGTTGTGTACCATAAAGTAGCTCGTCGTCTCATGATCAAATGTTCGGAGAGCAATGTTGTGTCGATTGTATATTTTTCCTGAATTTGTATGACTTTTTGTGTGAGAACAATGATAGGAACATGATATTATCAAGAAAAAAATTACCAGCCATTTCCAACCACTCGGATTTTGCTAGGTTGTTTTGAACCCCGGTAGAACTCAACGAAGGACTCCATTTGATGATTGTATACTCAGATATAGTGGAGTAGAAGGTGGTTGGACACAACTCCGCACCGTTACTGCGCGTTATTCATTTCAACGTAGATTCTACCGCCAACACTGACCAGGAAGGTGGAAACACCTAGCACTAAGGAAGGTGGAAACACCTATCACTATCTCCGCGAATTCGTACATCCTCATTATTTACCCGTCCGTAAGTCGTATTTCGACAGTGACATCATGCTATAAAAAGAAGATCTAGGAAAAAATGTTTGATTCAACATTATGAAAGTCTTGGTCTTGGTGAAACTGCATTTTCGAAAACGATTATCTAACGACTCACACATCATGTATTCAGAGTACCGAGGAGTCGCTCGATAGCGTAGACGTGGTTTAGGAGATCTGCTGAAATCGGCCTCTCGTTCAGTGGCGCCGTGTTTAAACCGATGGTGACACGAGGATTACACGCCTTGAAAGGTGCAACGTTGATGTAGGGCAAATGTTTCTCCAAAATGTCACCATCGACAACCAAATCCCCAAAGAAGCTTTCTTGAGAACAGACACAAATGACTTAGATCAATGGAAGTCGACCTGGGTCAAAAATGTCAAAACAAATTGGTTTGTTTCATTATTATTGGTTGGCTGTTAGTTTCTTAAAATAAATAAATTTATTTAAAAATATTGTGTCTGTCGTTTGTTTTTAATTTGTTCTCATAATACATGCTTTTTGACTTCTCTCTATCCATCTCCCTAAAACCAATTATAGAGTTCCGACCCAACTAAATTCATAGGGAGGTTTTATATTCCGTCCTCGCTTAAACCGTATAAAGTGAAGCAGTCTCCAGTTTGACAATCATTGGATTCAAATTATTCCACTTGCAGCAAGAGGACGTCGACCAGAGCACTTTGTGAATGAGGAAGGCGGCTGAAGGGCGGGTAAACCATGCAACTACAAGCAGCCAGAAGTTACCATTTCGGATCGATCAGACTCGCACCGCCCTGACATGGACTTGAGAGTGTTGTAGTTGCATGGCATACTGCATATTCAGCACTGAACCGACCCACATCATCACATGAGTCGTCTTAAGAAGAATTCCAGAGCGACGACCAACATTCGACAAGGGATGAGATGGGAAAGATAAAGAGTGCTTCCCATGTGCCGTTACTAACCAACAAGAAATAAAGAGAGCATGTCTATATACATGTATAGCTGCCCTGTGAAACCTGTCTACCTACTCTTAGGGTCTAGAAGACTAAAGAGCTGGGCCTTTATACGGTGGACGGCGTTATTAGTCCAGTAATAACGCTAAAACTGAAAAGGTATCAAGACCGGTAAAGGATGGCAGTCTTTTATTAGAAAACGCCACTTATTGTTTTGGTATGACCACTAAGCTGAAACCTACGAATACACCACTATTCCATCCCCCACAACTAATTAGATAGTATGACATCAGCCATTAACAAGACATGCATGCCCTTTGGGCGAATGCGGATGTAATCTAAATAATGATTGATTGATTGACAGTCTGACCATCTATTGTTTACTCATATTTCAATGAAGATGTGATAAAAAGTAGCTAAGCTAAACAAAGTCTACGTACATTTGTATCGTGATACCGAAGCTTGAAGATATACACAATGTCAGAATGCAGAAAGAGGCATAAGACCTAATAGGATATGTTTTAAGAAAGAAAAGCAAGAAATAACATGAAGAGTGGACGGAGAAGTACAGGCTTCAGAGTTAGAGAGAGAGAGAGAGAGAGAGAGAGAGAGAGAGAGAGAGAGAGAGAGAGAGAGAGAGAGAGAGAGAGAGAGAGAGAGAAACAACAGCAAGAACAACAGCAGGAACCAGACAGAAGATTTGTGGACTGCCGTGTAGGCACTGAATAGTTCTCCTTCTCTTTTAAAGAAGAATGCTCTTTCCCTGGAGAAAGCCTACCCCCAGATGGGGACCCAATCTTAGACGATAAAAGATTGCCATAACTCAAGTCCTAAAGAACAGCCCATTTCAGGGCAACCCCAATACTCTAGAAAAAAGATACTAATTCAATTGCCAATTGTATGTTAGCAAATTAAAAAACAGAAGTGTTTCTATTAGCACTTCGTTTCTTTATTTAATGTATAAAGTTGTAGACTTGTGTCTTTCTAAACTTCATTTCCGTAGATTGACATATAGTATGTGTGTTTGTCTGTAGTTAGTGTTTGTAGGTGCAATGTAAGTTTCTTTGATGTCAGCGCGTTCCATTTTTGTTTTGGGTGATGATATTGGTCTTGAATGTTTTGGTATCAGTGCGATGGTTTTCTTTACGTCCTTGCTTGACACATATAAATGAAGCGCTCGTCAGTCTGCTTACCCATCATTGACTAGACAACTGCAATAATGAGGAACATAATTGCTAGATTGCTTGAACCCAAATGCACCTGAAGTATGCCTGATGGCTTCATAATTAACTGGCTATGGGGACGGTCTAGGAGGAAGCCAGAATAGAAGAAGAGAAGGAGAGGAAAAGAAGAAAGCGTAGGAAGAACGAATCCTGCCTCGCCTAATGCTGATACATATGTGTGAGGTAAAGCCTGGGGTGAGAACCCCTCCACCACTACATCCAGCACCACATCCAGCACCTCAAACACAACGTCAGCTATATCCAACATTACTAGTGCCATAAATAAAGAATCATCCTGACTACAGAATAGAAAGAAGAAGGAAGTCTTCACTATCCCTCAAACTGAATACTCGGATGATGAGGCCACTCAACCCGCCTTTGCGCTCCCAGGAACAAATATAATTTTCTGAGAAGGACTGGAGTAGACGTTGCATATGTGAGGCCAGCATTAGCCAAGTGTATTTGGAGTTCGATGATAAAAAACAGCTCTTCTCAGGGCTAACCAAATCTCTAGGATAAAGAAACTATTAGATTTGCCAGTTTGAGTGGATGTGGAGTAGTGTGATTATAAACAATCACTCCTTTACTGATGTGTGTGTATGTGTCTGCATGTGATCGCGTACGTTGTGCGGATAGTAGAATTGGGTTGTATATGTGCACGCCCGTTTGTGTGGATAGTAAATTTTTGGGTTTGTATGTGTTCGCGTAAGTTGTGTGGATAGCATATTTTGGGTCTATATGTGTGCACGTACGCTTGTGTGGATAGTAGATATTGTGCTTCCCGTGCGTGTATAGTAGATATTGTGGCTTTTGCTCTTTGTCATGTGCGGATAGCAGATATTGAGGTTTATGATGGTAAATATTTGTTGGTTTTTTTTCTCGTACTCTTGCATTGATAGTAGATGTTGATTTTTTTGGGTAGTACATATTTGAGCTTTTTCTCCTTCCCGTTTGTGGATAGTAGATATTGATGTTTTTACGTGTGGGATTTATTCCCATTACCTTCTGTGTGGATAATAAATAACATGTGCAGCGAGTGTAAGGGATGTTTTCCTTCACGTCCGTGCTTGAAGTATGTAAAAATTATAACTATCAAAATAGATAAATAATTAACGAGGCCATATCGGTTAAAGGGGCCAGAGCGGATAGTAATACCGCTAGCTTAAAAAAGCAGAACAACTTAACATTACCCTAAAATAAATATATAAAATAAAATAGAAAAGGGGAAAGGAAGGGAAAGGGGGGATAATATAAACATTGTAATGCGAGGAAAAAGGAAGAAACGGGAGAAAGGGAAGAAGGAGAAGGGGGAAAAAAGAGAACATTACACTAAGTGGCACAATGTAGGTACAGTAAAACCAGTCAACCGGCAAGTGGCAAGATAAGTGTGATGAGAACACCGGGATCAAATAGTGATAGCTCAAGGAAACATAACACCAACAAACCGACAAGAAAAAGTAAAAGGAAAGGGAAAAGAAGGATGGAAGAAGGAAAAAGAAAGAAAGAGGGAAGAAGGTAGTAGGAAGAAAGTGGGAAAGAAAAAAGGGAAAGGAAGAGAAAAAGAAGAAAGAAATGAGATAACACCAAACTCTAATTTTTTTTTTTAATTTTGAATTTTTTTTTTTTTACTTTTCTTTTTTTTAAATTTATTTATATATATATATATATATATATATATATATATATATATATATATATATATATATATATATATATATATATATATATATATATTTAAATATTTTTAATTTTTAATTTGTTTTAATTTTTTAAATTTTATTTTATTTTATTTTATTTTTCTCCCTAGGGTTCTAATTTGGTACGAGAACCCTTTTCAAACAATCTCTTTCTCGAAATCTAACTTGATCAATTTTGACCACCGCTCAAAATTAACAAGCTAAAATACCTAACAGTGACTACACTTATTTATGTCGCTAAGACATTTTAGCAATTAAATTTGTTAAGGACCTACAACATGTACACTATGTACTAGAAATATTTATTGTTAGGAAAGATGAAAAATTCTATGACTATATGGATTTGATATAATTGCACAGGTGGCTTACACAACATTGGTATTTGTTCTGCCTTCCTGCTTTGCCGTGACCCGACATTTTACTCTAAGGCGAGACTGCCATTTAACGCGGGTGCCGGGGAGACTGCGACAACACAGCCTAGTGTAGTCAAAGTTACCTTTGGTCCCGACCAATCAAATAGCCCGACCCTCGGGCATTAACTGGTCGCGAAAGCACATAGTTGCGCATGCGACCTTAATTCATATTAAATAAATAAATAAATTTGCTTGCAAACCATTTAGCAAACCAAGCTAAATACAAAGCAATTCTTAAACTACCTCGAACAATGGTGTGGAAAACGCAAAAAAATATTGAATATGACCTCAGATTTCACAAAATAACTTGCAAAAGGGTTGTCAAATTATGAAATCATCTAGGAATGGAAACGTCAACAATCCTACTAGAATTCCAACAACCCCCACCAGCACACGTCAGAATTGGACCACATGGAACTAAAGTAAAGCTACAGCAGTACATCAACAAACCCCGATACTGCAAGAACTGCTGTAAATGGGGTCACTTTTCTTCCCGCTGCCGTTCACACCCAAGATGTGGAAAATGTGGCGGCAAACACACAGGAACATGCTTTATTAAAATACCAAAGTGTGCTAACTGTGGGGCTGATCACAAATCATATGATACACAATGCCCCATAGCAGTACAAGAAAAAGTTATTATTCGACTAATGGATCAACAAAACATCTCCTATAATCAAGCCAAGAAACAACATATGCAAAAGGAAATCATACCTAAAGCAAAAAAGGCAGAAGTACAACCCAAATTAAAAACAACTAAACAAAATAATGACAAATATACAACAAGACAAGCTTCAAATCAGGAACAAACATTAACACCTGCGAGAACGAGAAACCTAGATACAACCGCAAACACCGGGATATTTTTCAATAGAACAACCATTGACATCTATTTAAACAAACTACAAAAATCAATCAGCAGCCAAATGAAGAACGACCAAATTACTAAAGATGAATTTATTAGCATATATATGCAGCAAATACAGGACTACCTAGCATCAACCCATCACGAATAAATCAACAAACAAAAAAAAAAATTATTAACAACAGCATAAAAAATGGATATTGGAAATAGACATAAAAATAAAAATAAAAATAAAAATAATGCTTCGACTAACAAAACAAAAAACAAGACCCCAGACAAGTTACTTATATGGCAATGGAATTGCAGAGGGCTAAATAAAAACCATGGAGAACTAATCGCAGCAATCCACGGAACAATCACCAAGCCCAAGATCATCTGTCTTCAAGAAACTCTACTTAAGGAAACTAGTACAAACATTCCTAAAATAACAGGATATCAAACTACATTCTTAAAACACAGAAGTACCGGCAAAAAAGGAGGAGGCCTAGCCATATATGTACATGAGACCATCACAGACGCAGTAGAGGAAGTTATTAATGTGAACTCAGGAGAAACACCAGTTGAATTTCAAAAAATTGTTTTCACAGTAGCAACCAAAACAATACATCTGTACAACATATATGATCCAGGACAAAATAGCCAAAACAACAACCGACTTTTTAAACAAATATTCAAAAAAAGTGGCACAAACACTATTATCTGCGGCGACTTCAATGCACATCACACAGAATGGGGTAGTGACCGCACAGATACAAGAGGGAAAAACATCTTAAAATACATAACAGAAGAACAACTAGAACTTTTGAACAACGGAACCCCCACACGTATAGACCCCAGCCAAGGCAAACTCTCTACCATTGACCTAACCATTGCGACGCCTAGCCTGGCTGTAATTACCCAATGGGAAGTGATGCAACATTCTACATTAGGTAACGACCACTTCCCCCTATGTACCACCATATACGTCTCGTGCCCAACGGAGCAACAAAAAACACAACAAAGATGGAAACTCAAAAATGCAAATTGGAACAGCTTTAAAGACCAACTTAAATTAGTAAACCTTGCGGAAATCCAAGATGAGGATACAAATAAATATTATGACAATCTCATACAAATTATAAACGAAGCGGCAAATAAGAGTATACCCAAAACAACAGGTTTCCATTATAAACAGACGGCAATCCCCTGGTGGACAGAAAATTGCAAAATTGCCATTCAGAAGAAAAAAACAGCCTTAAATCGCTTTAAACACACAAAAACCGCCTCTGACTTTCTTATATACAAACAAACAGAAATCAACACTAGGACGGTAATAAATGAGGCAAAAAAGGACTCATGGAGAAGATACTGCACAACGCTCAATCATAAAACAAATACTAAAGAAATCTGGAATAAAATAAAAGCCATGAAAGGCAAAACACCCACAACAGCGCCGAAAATCCAGGGAACAAAAAACAACATGGAAGTAGCAGAGAAGTTAGCCCAACACTTTGCTAACTCCAGCAGCGATAACAATCATAAACACGAGTTTTTACATCAAAAATCAACATTAGAAAAAGAATTTCCCCACATTTTCAAAGATCGAGACAACAGAGATTCGCCACTGAATGACCCTTTTATCTGAAAGAATGGAGACAAGCCCTCAGCCAAAAAAAAAGTACATCACCAGGAGAGGATAACCTAGGCTATGAAATATACAAACAATTACCACCCAATATGCAGAGCATTACCTTAGACTTAATAAATCTGATATGGAGAACAGGTCGCATCCCCACACTATGGAAGCGAGCCATAATCATAGCCATCCCAAAACCAGGCAAAGACCCTACTAATGTAATCTCCTACAGACCTATTTCACTAACTAATACAATCTGTAAGGTAATGGAAACGATGGTTAACAATAGATTAAAACACAACCTAGAACAAAATCAACTACTGGCTGAAACCCAAAGTGGATTTAGGAATAAACGATCTACACTTGATCAATTAATCCGTCTGGAAACCGACATCAAATTAGCATTTAATGCCAAAAGGAAAAGAGACAGACACCTAATAGCAATATTTCTAGACCTAGAGAAAGCCTTCGACCTAGTCTGGACCAATGGCCTCATATCTCAACTCAACCAATTTGGCATAACAGGAAGAATGCACCGCTGGATAGCAAACTTCCTTACGGGAAGAACCTTCAAAACTAGAGTAAGAGAGGCCTTATCCCAAACATATACACTGGATAATGGAACCCCCCAAGGAAGTGTGATTAGCCCAACCCTATTCAATCTAATGGTCAACAATCTAACCAACTATCTCAAAAATTGCCCAGTTGATCTGTCACAATTTGCCGATGACAGTAGCATCTGGAAAGCAGGAAACCCGAATAGTCAAAAGAACATCACTCAAATTCAGAAAGGACTAGACATCATCGGCACATGGGCCAACAACTGGGGTTTCAAAATATCCCAAATAAAAACAGTTGCCATGCTCTTCTCCCCAACTAATAAACAACCTAAATACCCTAAACTATATATGCAGAATCAACCCATCCAATTCCAAAAGGAGACCCACTTCCTGGGAATGCTACTAAATGAAACAATCAATTGGAAATCACACATACAACAAACTATTCAAAAATGTCAAAAAGATCTAAACATACTTAAAAACATCAAAGGTACTACATGGGGAGCTGATCAGCAAACTATGCTAATGATCTACAAATCTTTAATTCGAAGTAAGATAGACTATGGCTCCCAGATCTATTCCTCAGCCAACAAGGAAACACTTAGACAACTAGATAGCATCCAATATAGAGCACTTAGACTTTGCACTGGTGCATTACCGAACACCTCCCTGGAAGAACTACAAATCCTCGCATGTGAACCACCATTACAACTGAGAAGAGAAGAACACATACTTAGATACGCCTGTAGAATCTCAATACATAAGGAGATTAATCCCACCAGAAACATAATAAGTAAATGTCAAACCACCTTTAGCTCAAGACTGGTACCACATCCTCCAGCAGCTAACAAAATACACACACTCTGCAAAGAACTCAATCAAATAGAACTCCAAGCAGAACAACTACTTATCAAGGACCCCACACCTTGGAGAAATAACCAACCTAACATCATCCTAACAGCACTCCAACTGGTACATAAGCGCGACAACACCAATATCACATTAACACAAGTACAAAACCTCGTCAACAACAACTATGATGGATATGTAAAAATCTATACTGACGGTTCAAAATCTAAAGAACTACATAGAACGGCTGCAGCGGTAGTGATCCCAGAACATCAGATCACATTTACGACAAGACTACCGGATGACTGTTCCATATATACCGCGGAATTCTGGGCCATCAACCGAGCCCTAAAATGGATAGTAACACAAAATCAAAAACAATACGTAATCATAACAGACTCACTTAGTGTACTTGAAAGTATTGAGACAGGTAATTCCAAAAGTAGACAAAATCTTCTAGAGGACACTATGCTGACCATCAGGGAAGCAGATAAATCACACCAAACCATACACTTCTTGTGGGTGCCATCTCACATCAATTTGCCTGGAAATGAAAAAGCAAACAAAGCAGAAAAAGCAGTCTGATGAAAGACCAAATTGAACCCGTACAGTACAACACTCAGGAACTATATAGTCAAGTCAGGGACAGAATTAATAATAAATGGCAACAACAATGGGAAAACTCCACAAAGGGTAGACATCTATACCAACTACAAAAAGAGGTCACTAGAACTCAACGTTTACCAAAAAGCCTGGCAGCCATTGATATTAAAATAATCAACAGAATCAGAACAGCTAAAACACTACTAAATGGCAGTTTTATGAAACATATAAGTACAGGACCCACGCCGGATAAATGTCCACACTGTCCAGAAACTGAAACATTGGAACATGTATTCAACATATGTCACAAATATCATCGACAACGTACCGTCTTCCAACTACAACAAAGAAAACTTGACTCAGTTACATCATTCCCCCAAATTCTAGATAAAAGGTATAACAAAAACGTAAATGCTACCTATATAAGTATACTTAATTACCTAAAATCAATAGACATAAAACACAAAATATAAATATCAAAACCATCAAATGAGTAAATAAACATAAACATAGCCAAAGAGTTAATATTTATCAATCAAGGGGCCAGAGCAGATAATAACATCGCTAGCTCAAAAAACAGACCAACGTAACAATGCCTTAAATAAACGGAAGAAAAAAAATTATAACTATCAAATAGATAAATAATTAACGAGGCCATATCGGTTAAAGGGGCCAGAGCGGATAGTAATACCGCTAGCTTAAAAAAAGCAGAACAGCTTAACATTACCCTAAAATAAATATATAAAATAAAATAGAAAAGGGGAAATGAAGGGAAAGGGGGGATAATATAAACATTGTAATGCGAGGAAAAAAGGAAGAAACGGGAGAAAGGGAAGAAGGAGAAGGGAAAAAAAAAGAGAACATTACACTAAGTAGTGGCACAATGTAGGTACAGTAAAACCAGTCAACCGGCAAGTGACAAGATAAGTGTGATGAGAACACCGGGATCAAATAGTGATAGCTCAAGGAAACATAACATCAACAAACCGACAAGAAAAAGTAAAAGGAAAGGGAAAAGAAGGATGGACGAAGGAAAAAGAAAGAAAGAGGGAAGAAGGGAGTAGGAAGAAAGTGGGAAAGAGAAAAGGGAAAAGAAGAGAAAAAGAAGAAGGAAGAAATGAAATAACACCAAACACACCCCACTCCAACTCTAATCTTTTTTTTTTTTTTTTTTTAATTTTTTTTTCTTTTTTTGTTAATTTATTTTTTTTATTTTTATTTTTTTTCTTTTTTTTTTCTTTTGAATTTATATATATATATATATATATATATATATATATATATATATATATATATATATATATATATATATATATATATATATATATTTTAAATATTTTTATTTTTTAATTTGTTTTGATTTTTTTTTTAAATTTTATTTTATTTTCTTTTATTTTATTTTATATTTCTCCCCAGGGTTCTAATTTGGTACGAGAACCCTTTTCGAACAATCTCTTTCTCGAAATCTAACTTGATCAATTTTGACCACCGCTCAAAATTAACAAGCTAAAATACCTAACAGTGACTACACTTATTTATGTCGCTAAGACATTTTAGCAATTAAATTTGTTAAGGACCTACAACATGTACACTATGTACTAGAAATATTTATTGATAGGAAAGATGAAAAATTCTATGACTATATGGATTTGATATAATTGCACAGGTGGCTTACACAATATTGGTATTTGTTCTGCCTTCCTGCTTTGCCGTGACCCGACATTTTACTCTAAGGCGAGACTGCCATTTAACGCGGGTGCCGGGGAGACTGCGACAACACAGCCTAATGTAGTCAAAGTTACCTTTGGTCCCGACCAATCAAATAGCCCGACCCTCGGGCATTAACTGGTCGCGAAAGCACATAGTTGCGCATGCGACCTTAATTCATATTAAAAAAAAAAATTGCTTGCAAAAAAATCAAATCCTACCCCAAACTTACCATTCAAAATAAAGTTATAACATTTGTAAAAGTAGCCAAATTTCTGGGTATGTACTTTGATGAACACTTAACATGGGCTTATCATATAGATGACCTAGTTAAAAGATGCAATCAGGACCTAAATCTATTAAGAAGCCTCAAAGGCACTCAGTGGGGTGCTAATCAAGAAACTATTCTAATATTATATAGGGCACTAATAAGATCCAAACTAGACAATGGCTGCCAAGTATATACCACGGCATCCAGACGTCATTTAAACAAATTAATTAAAATTCAGAGAAAAGCCCTACTTATTGGTACTGGCGCACTGCCATCGACCTCTACAGCCGAGCTGCAGGTCTTAACTGGGGAACCGCCATTACATCTCAGAAGGCAGGAACTCATTTTAAGATATGCAACTCGACTGTCGACCCATGACAAAATGCACCCCACTCTATTGGCCATCAATAAATGTAACATTCCCTTTAGGAAAACCTTGAAAAATAATACATCAATGGGAAAAATAGTACATGAGTTAAACAACAAAATTGCAGTAGATATATTCCAAGTAGAAGCTAACATAATATATGATAAAGAACCTTGGAGTAATGTACCAACAAAAGTAAATATCTCCCTTACACATAACGGAAACAAAGAAAATCAACAACAACATTTAAAAATATTGGCATTGGAAATCATAAATAATCAATATCAAAACTACAAAAAATTTACACGGATGGCTCAAAAATTACAAATCCTTTTAAAACAGCTGCAGCCTGGGTTATACCAGAACATAACATACAAATGGGCAGGCGTCTTCCTGACCACTGTTCCATTTATACAGTGGAATTTTGGGCCATCCTTGAATCATTAAAATGGATAGAAGAAAACAAACCAAATAAGACACTGATTATTAGTGACTCGCTCAACGTCCTTACTTCTATCCAAAACAACAACACCAAATCTAGAGAAAATTTCCTAAAACAAATTAATCAAATATTAAAAATATTAAATTCTCAAAATCTAGTAGTTGAGTTTATGTGGATTCCATCCCACATAGACATAAAAGGAAATGACTTAGCAGATCAACTGGCTAAAAACAAACTCACCGAACCAAACTATATGCCACTCAAATATAGTCAAACTGAAATATATCATTTAATCTACTCAATGATTAATCAAAAGTGGCAGACTGATTGGGACAAAAGCAAACAAGGGAGAATTTTACATAACATCATTAAGGAAGTCAATAGAAAAATCATACCACCTAGGTGCAATAGTTATGAACAGTCTAAAATAAATCGAATAATCTTGGGGAAAACAAAGCTGGCTAACAGCTTTAGTAAATATATAGGACCTTTTCCACACAGCATTAATTGCTTCAGTTGTAACATACCTGAAGACTTACACCACATATTTAATAACTGTAAAAACAACCAGAAGGAAAGGAACATATTTAGATCTAAACAACTAAACATCTCTGCACCAAGTACATACCCGGAAGTAATTCAATTAAATAACACCAACCCCCAAAAACAATTCAACACATAATAGAATTACTTAGAACATCAGGGCTCCTTGAAAAAATATAGTGCAAATAATACTATATAATAAATAACACCCGTAAGGAATGCCCCCTGTTGGTCACATGGGTTCATTGTCCAATCAGGGGACAGGATCTGCAACCGCCTAAATACGTTAAGCGGAATTTGTATAATAACAAAAAATAAAATAAACAATATCCATAAGGAATGCAGATGCATAGGACCTGAAGGGTTCCGTTACTTGAAAAGAGCCCACCTACACTACGCTGGGTATAACGCCCCGGATGGTACCTGTGCTAAACAAACCTAATAGGATACTTTAAAGATATTGAAATTTATAGACTATACAGATAAACATTGAAATTTGCATTATAACAAAGTAAAGAACAAAACAGAAACAATAAACAAGTGTCTAGGAAACCACCTCTCTTCTGTATATTCTTACAACTCTTCCTATATACAGCCTCACTGACAGCATTATACAACTAAACTAGGAATGTATTTACAGTTAAAAAACCCAACAAAGCGGGATATCCACATGGTCTAAACGTGACCATCTAAAACGTCTCCTGCTTTATGGCCTCAAATAGATTTTATGAGGTAGTCTCAAAGTCCAAAGACTATCAGGCCCAGCGACACAATGTCGCAACATAAAAATATTTACTCTAAGTAAGATCACTAAATTATTACCATATAAGGTAGTCAATGCCCAGACTATCAGGCCCCGCGGCACAAAGCTGCACTAATAATCTAAGCTATAAGAACTAAGGCCTATAACATGATTTAGGTGGTCAATACCTGACCATCTAGCAAGACAGCACACGCTGCAATAAATTTTTACACAATAACCTTAATTACTTTAAAAATTTCGACGTTGGATGACTACCAACGCGAGAATAGGCTGTCATATGAGGTTGTATGCTCTACTTTAATAACAGCACAAAGTATTCCAAATTTTTAAGGGAGAACACGGAATGGATACGACGGAAGGAGGCAACATCAAGATGGAGGAACAACAAAACCAAGGCACCCAAGAAGGACACGGGGACTCACCGGACGGAATGAGGGAGCTTCGGTTACACCCTGTAACACTCCATCAAAAAGCCCTTTTAAGGGCTATATATACTTACAGAGTTTCCTTTTGGCTCGGAAACTCTATTCGACAATCTCTTTCTTCAAAAATCAGACTTGATCAATTTTGGCTCTCCACCATCAAAAATAACAACCCATTTAACCTGACATTGACCAACCTACACATGTAACTTGACATACCTAGTTTACAAAATTGATAGGGAACACACAAAATGTACACTCTGTACTAGACAAAAATTGGAATGTTAGGATGTTAGGAAAAAATATAACTTGAAAGATTGACTCAATTGCACAGGTGGCTTACACAATATCGGTATAGGATGTCCACTAGCAACAACTGGACTCGATTTGATAAGGCTAGGGCGGGCAACACGAACGACATCAAAGTACCAGTTCACAGATCCTTTTCCTCCTCCTCCGCTGCCTGACTCCAACACCAGCAAATGACTAGAAGTGGAAACCATTTTTCACTAGTCATCATTTGGTGCCATTGCACCTCTAGCTCTGCATCCTCCGATTGGTTGATAGGGTTGAGTGCGTGGCTGTTCTATTCTCACTCACCTGGGTCTTTCATTCATGTCGATAGCTCCTTATAGGGGTGCGGCATGACGACCAAATTAAATAGCATACAATGTATGCATAAACGCCCGTGGGGATGTGGCACTATTCCTTCCTCACGGGAAAATCTAAATCACTACCATATTAATTGGTAGTGTAAAATAGTGAACAAATGACCCTTTGTGGCCGGTTTCACTTAAAACCATAATTCATTCATTCATTTGCGCCACAAGTTACATCTCAAGATGAATACCAACAGATATACCGCAAGGAACAAATAACCTACTCAATATGGTTAGCATACGTAACAATTATTTGAGCAACCCCTCAGAAACCCAAATGATACATACAAACTTGGAGAAATCGTCCAACGACCATTTGACGTGATCTCGCACATACTATTTCAGCTACTATATCAGACCAAGGTAAATCTTCGGAAACGGAAGGGGCAATCAAGCTAAATGCTGGACTACAGACAAACCAAACACCAAAATAACAAACACTGTAAGTGACAAAGGCAAGTGCAATGCAGATAACATAAGGAATCCTTCTCCTGATGTTGTTTCACATACCACTGTTATATTTTATCTAAAGGGCATCCCAACTCTCACACACAATCACTACATACCATGAATGCTTTTCTTTAAATTACTGTCAGACTTACTAGAGACAAGTGTTGTTTCCACATGTTAATATGACCAATATAAGTTATAAAATACATTAGCTAAATAAATAAGTAAACCTTGAACAAAAATTAGTTATTTGGCAATGGAATAGAAAGGGACTAAATATTGTCAAACCTAAACTATTGATTAAACTTCAAATTTCCAAACACAAACAAGATATTATTTGTATTCAAGATACCCTAATTCACCAAAATTCGAACTTTATACCAAACATTTTGTTTTGTCTACCAACAAATTCATCATGAGAGATGTTGTAAAAAGGGAGAGGACAAACCATCTCTGTCAGCGACTTACTCCCAAACATATACAACATTTGAGCAACACTCCACACTTCAACCGGAATCCAAAAATCTCATGACTTTGTATCAATCGATATTCATCCACATAGGTCAATTTTCATTTGAAATATTTAATATATATGACCCTAGTAAGCCACATGCTGTTTCCCAGTTTCCGACCTTAAGTATACCAATTAACCAGCTCAGCGGGTGAGTATAAGATTTCTGGCGATTTCAACGCACGTAGTAAAAGATAGGGTGGAAATCATCAAAACAAGAGAGGCTTATGATTGAAAAATGGGTCCTTAACAACAACGAAGTCATACTAAAGGACGATACGAAAACCAGAATCTCCCCAAGAGGATGGTTCTCCATCTTCACTTGATCTAACAATCGGCACACCCAAATTAGCATCTATGGGAAGTAGAGAATCCACATTAGGCAGCGACCGCTTCCCTGTATATATTACTATAAATCTCACAACTCCAGTTGCTACTTCCTCAAAATTATCTAAATGGAGACTTGACCAAGACGATTGGGATTCTTTCAATACCCTTCTTACCGGAATAACTTTTGCTAATTTACAAGATGACGACATAGACAGATACAGCAAAAACATCTTCAAAGCGATAAATGCAGCCGCCACACAAAGCATCCCAAAAACTGGAACAAATAACAAATAAAAAACAAACAAGCCCATTCCATGGTGGAACGAGGACTGCCAAAATGTAATTAAATGAAACAATAAACTTCAATACATTTCGTCATATAGAACATCCGTCAGACTACATTGAATACAAAACCAAAGAAAAAAAAAGCAAAAGCTGTAGTAACAGCATGAAAATATATCAAAGGTACATCAAATGTCAAAGAAAAGGCTGAATATATATCAAAATATTTCGCCGGAAAATAGCAAAACTAATAACCATTCTGCTCAATTCCAAGCACATTGAGCAACAGTAGATATTAAATTTTCCCATCATTTTACTAACCTGGACTTTAGTATTTGCTTTCTCAACGACTCTTTTATCTTAGACGAATGGAAATCTGCCATCAAAAACAGGAAGTCCACCTATCCAGGAGAAAACAATCTAGGATATGAAATTTAGAAAACTTGTCAACTCAATATTGAATAAATCATGCATGACATAATTAATTAATGATAGTAAACAGGATAAATACCCCCAAAATGGAAAGAGGCTATAGTTTTTCCAATCCGAAAAGCCGGTAAATAACCAATCTAACTATCATCTTCATTATATGTAAGGTGATGGATACAATGCTAAGGAACAGGCTTAAACTATATCTCGAAAGTAACAGCCTTCTCTCAAATAAGCCAAGTGGCTTCCGAAACAAACTATCTACCCTGGACCAACTAATGAGTCGCGTATTAAACTTGTTTTAAATGCTAAACGAAAGTGCGATCGATATATCAGCGATTTTGCTAGCCCTGCGAAAGCCATGGGCCTTGTTTAGACTGGTGGTCTCATTGCAAAATTGAACCTCTTTGAATCAACGACCAAATGCATACATGGATCAAACACCTCTTAATAGAAAGACATATTAGAATTAGGGTAGGTGATATATATTCAGAAGAATACGTATTTAAAATGGCACCACTCAAGAAGTGTATTAAGCCTGACCCTATTTAATATCATGATCAATGACGTAAAACGCTCTACAGACCTCAGATAAATCGATCTATGGCTGATTACAGAGGCATGTGCAAAGCGGGCAACCCACGCAGCCAACGGTTAATTACTGAACTGCAACCAATTTAACAACATTGGCAAATAGGCCGACAAATGGGGGTTCAAATTATCCAATGAAAGGATTCCGCCGCTGATGTTGGATGTCATAGGTGGTTTGAATTCCACCGCGAATGGTGTCATGTGCTGGATTATACAGACTTCTATCCACCCTTTTCTGATGCAGAAACCTTTCATTGCGCTAGCCTTGAACCTCCGATGGTATACGTATGGATACTGATCAGGTTAATGGAGTAAACAACAAAATGTAATAATCGAAGCCTATGTAAGAGCACTGTTTGTCGATTTGTTTCGCTTTTCTTTGTCAAAAAAGGCATAAAAACATGCATCCTATACGATTTGAAGTGTAGAATAATCGAGCAGAGCATTGATGCTTTTCTTGTCTGCTAATACTAGTATATTCTAACTTTCCCCTATATAAACCCATCTGAAGCACATTTTACACGACGATATTATAGTTTCCATGTTATTTAGCAAAGTGAAATTTTTCTTCCACCTTTGTATATGCTGGACTATTGTTGAATTCTAATCACAAAATAGTTTTATATTTTCTTAAAATTACATCGTTGTTTGCCATTTACTTATAAATAACATGTGTACCATATATAATAATAATAGAGAAGATAATTCATTTTCACCTCTCTATTCACGAGCCGATTCTGAAATATTAATAAACACTTCAAAAATGGGTGATACATTGTTTAATTTAGCACCAACATTTACCGCAGCTATTTGAATGTTCATGCATACATCAAAGTTGTCTGAAAATATATATTAAATTGGCACAATGAATTTTATTTGATAAACCAACAAAAGCGCTGCAGCAATTAAGACCTTATCGAAGGGTAACGGTTGAAACTAGGCTGACATGTTATACAAGTTGGAAAAAAAGGTTGACTTTTATGTAGACATGAAGAGCCGAATGTCTGAGCTAAATAAAACAGTGATATTAAATTTATCAAGACAAGCTTAGTATAGCCTGAGGTTAATTGTAATTTACTAAATATTTGGCTTCGGAGGAAAAGTGCAATTTGTTGCGATAAAGTTTCTTTCCGTTATTTGTAAGGTTTTTCACAATATTTATTAAATAACTCGCATACTTTTTTTCCCCCACGAACTAGTTTGTTATGCTAAAGACAACGTTAGCAATTTATATGTAACATTTCTTCATACTCAAAAGCATTTTTGGCACTGTATTGAATGATTGCTTTTCCTGCTTTTAATCGGCATCAATCACAGAATATGGAATGTAAATCTATATTCAAATACTTACAGCAAAATTATCCTTTCTATAAAAATGTCCAACAGATTTCCTTAAATAAAAGACAAACTACATGTTGAAATAGTATCCCCTTAATTCATCATTGTTTTTATCAATTAGTGGCTTAAAGTTTTAATAATATGTAATTTGACCTTGCGGGTTCAACATCCCGTATCCATATACGACGGTTGCATACTATATGCTGATCAAAATCTTTAGGATTATTTAACTATCAGTTAGTTAAGATGAGTTTTGAGTAATTTATAAATTGATAATTCAGTTCATGTGATTTGCATAATAAAATTAGCAGTGAATAAATTGATTTTTCTTAAACAGCCAATTTCGCAAAACAGTTTTTTTTATACTATCTACTCAACACTATAAACCCAAAATTAAAAACAACTTTTTAAAAAAAAATTATTCCCCACATTTATGCACTACTGGGAAATTCTGGATCTAGATTAAAGGGAAAATTAAATTCAATAATAAGCTATTAGAAGACAGAGAATTTACAGAAGATATAAAAACAAACTAATAAATATATTTATGGAACATAGAAATTTAGATATAGTAAGAGAATGGGGAACTTTTGTTAAAACAAATTAAGAGAAAAGCATTTGGGTACTCAATAAGAAGACAAGAAAAAATAATATGCCAATAAGGGAATAAAAAGTGCAAAGAGGACCAAAGAGAAAAGGGAAGAGGTAAAAATATTAGTAAAATGACTTTATGATATAATGGAAGAAGAAAACCCAAAAAGAATAATAAAAGCAGGAAAATTTAGTAAAAGTTTTAAAAAGTGCGAAAGGATTATATAAAAGAGTAGAACAAAAAAAGACGGGGGGGGGGGGAGGCTATCGAAATATTAAAATACAGAGAAAGGGATGGACATGACTTAAAACATTGGATGACCATCTCTCTCCTAAATCAAGATAATAAGATATTAAGAAAACTTTAAACAGAATAAAAAGTACAAAAATATTAAATGACCACCAAACTTGTGGGGTGAAAGAAAGAGATATACGAAATAATATCATGAGTGTCAAAACAATACTAACACGTACAAAAAACTGGACAGAAAGGTGACATGGTACTTTTCGACCAGGAAATAGCTTTTGATAGATTAGAACAAAACTATTTCGAAAATGTCTTGGATAAATTTGGCTCTAGAGCGAATTTCTAAAAATGGATCCAAATCCTGTATAGGGACATAACTGAACAATTACAGGTAAACTGAGCGATAACGGAAAGTTTTGACATTCAAAAAGCAGTAAGACAAGGTTGTCCACTATCGGTGCTATAATACGAAATCTTAAGTATACAAATAAGAACCAATAAGGAAATATCAGGTATAAAAATATCAGGTATAAACATATCAGGTATAAAAATATCAGGTATAAAAATCCCAAATATAAGGGAAGAACTAAAAAGGCAAGACAGGTGATAAGAAATCAGGTGATAAGAAATTATTTGTAGCGCTATTACATTGAGATGATTGAGATTCTGAACCAATTTCCTACACAGTCCAATAGACTATTTGCAAATAAATATGTAATGGTATGCATTTCCAAACCATCGCCACAAACAAATATGTAATGGTATGAATTTCCAAACCATCACCACAAGCAAATATGTAATGGTATGCTTTTTCCACACCATCACCACAAGTAAATATGTAATGGTATGCTTTTTCCAAACCATCACCACAAATAAATATGTAATGGTATGAATTTTCCAAACCATCACCACAAGTAAATATGTAATGGTATGCTTTTTCCAAACCATGACCACAAGTAAATATGTAATGGTATGCTTTTTCCAAACCATCGCCACAAGTAAACATGGAATGGTATGCTTTTTCCAAACCATCACCACAAATAAATATGTAATGGTATGCTTTTTCCAAACCATCACCACAAGTAAATATGTAATGGTATGTATTTTCCAAACCATCACCACAAGTAAATATGTAATGGTATGCATTTTCCAAACCATCACCACAGGTAAACATGGAATGGTATGCTTTTTCCAAACCATCACCACAACTAAATATGTAATGGTATGCTTTTTCCAAACCATCGCCACAAATAAATATGTAATGGTATGCTTTTTCCAAACAATCACCACAAGTAAATATGTAATGGTATGCATTTTCCAAACCATCGCCACAAATAAATATGTAATGATATGCATTTTCCACACCATCGCCACAAGCAAATATGTAATGGTATGATTTTTCCAAAACATCACCACAAATAAATATGTAATGGTATGTATTTTCCAAACCATCACCACAAAAAAATATGTAATGGTATTTTTTTTCCAAACCATGACCACAAGTAAATATGTAATGGTATGCTTTTTCCAAACTATGACCACAAGTAAATATGTAATGGTATGCATTTTCCAAACCATCACCACAAATAAATATGTAATGGTATGCTTTTTCCAAACCATCACCACAAGTAAACATGGAATGGTATGCTTTTTCCAAACCATCACCACAAATAAATATGTAATGGTATGCTTTTTTTTTAAACCATCACCACAAATAAATATGTAATGGTATGCATTTTCCAAACCATCACCACAAGTAAACATGGAATGGTATGCTTTTTCCAAACCATTACCACAAGTAAACATGGAATGGTATGCATTTTCAAAACCATCATCCCAAATAAATATGTAATGGTATGCAATTTCCAAACCATCACCACAAGTAAATATGTAATGGTATGTATTTTCAAAACCATCACCACAAATAAATATGTAACGGTATTCACTTTCCAAACCATCACCACAAATAAATATGTAATGGTATGCATTTCAAAACCATCACCACAAGTAAATATGTAATGGTATGCATTTCCAAACCATCACCACAAGTAAATATGTAATGGTATGCATTTTCCAAACCATCGCCACAAATAAATATGTAATGGTATGCATTTTCCACACCATCACCACAAAAAATATGTAATGGTATGCATTTTCCACACCATCACCACAAGTAAATATGTAATGGTATGCATTTTCTACACCATCACCACAAGTAAATATGTAATGGTATGCATTTTCCAAACCATCACCACAAGTAAATATTTAATGGTATGCCTTTTCCAAACCATCACCACAACTAAATATGTAATGGTATGCATTTTCTAAACCATCACCACAAGTAAATATGTAATGGTATGCTTTTTCCAAACCATCACCACAAGTAAATATTTAATGGTATGCCTTTTCCAAACCATCACCACAACTAAATATGTAATGGTATTCATTTTCCAAACCATCACCACAAGTAAATATGTAATGATATGTTTTTTCCAAACCATCACCACAACTAAATATGTAATGGTATGCATTTTCGAAACCATCACCACAATTAATATGTAATGGTATGTATTTTCCAAACCATCACCACAAGTAAATATGTAATGGTATGCATTTTCCAAACCATCACCACAAGTAAATATGTAATGGTATGCATTTTCCAAACCATCACCACAAGTAAATATGTAATGGTATGTTTTTTCCAAACCATCACCACAACTAAATATGTAATGGTATGAATTTTCCAAACCATCACCACAAATAAATATGTAATGGTATGCATTTTCCACACCATCGCCACAAATAAATATGTAATGGTATGCATTTTCCACACCATCGCCACAAGCAAATATGTATTGGTATGTATTTTCCAAACCATCTCCACAAATAAATATGTAATGGTATGCTTTTTCCAAACCATCACCACAAGTAAATATGTAATGGTATGCTTTTTCCAAACCATCACCACAAGTAAATATGTAATGGTATGCATTTTCCAAACCATCGCCACAAGCAAATATGTAATGGTATGCTTTTTCCAAACCATCACCACAAGTAAATATGTAATTGTATGCTTTTTCCAAACCATCATCACAAGTAAATATGTAATGGTATGCTTTTTCCAAACCATCACCACAAGAAAATATGTAATGGTATGCATTTTCCAAACCATCTACACAAATAAATATGTAATGGTATGCTTTTTCCAAACCATAACCACAAGTAAACATGGAATGGTATGCTTTTTCCAAACCATCACCACAAATAAATATGTAATGGTATGCATTTTCCAAACCATCACCACAAATAAATATGTAATGGTATGCATTTTCCAAACCATCACCACAAGTAAACATGGAATGGTATGCTTTTTCCATACCATCACCACAAGTAAACATGGAATGGTATGCATTTTCAAAACCATCATCCCAAATAAATATGTAATGGTATGCATTTCCAAACCATCACCACAGGTAAATATGTAATGGTATGTATTTTCAAAACCATCACCACAAATAAATATGTAACGGTATTCACTTTCCAAACCATCACCACAAATAAATATGTAATGGTATGCATTTCCAAACCATTACCACAAGTAAATATGTAATGGTATGCATTTTCAAAACCATCACCACAAATAAATATGTAATGGTATGCATTTCAAAACCATCACCACAAATAAATGTGTAATGGTATGCATTTCAAAACCATCACCACAAGTAAATATGTAATGGTATGCATTTTCCAAACCATCGGCACAAATAAATATGTAATGGTATGCATTTTCCACACCATCACCACAAAAAAATATGTAATGGTATGCATTTTCCACACCATCACCACAAGTAAATATGTAATGGTATGCATTTTCCACACCATCACCACAAGTAAATATGTAATGGTATGCATTTTCCAAACCATCACCACAACTAAATATGTAATGGTATGTATTTTCCAAACCATCACCACAAGTAAATATGTAATGGTATGCATTTTCCAAAGCATCACCACAAGTAAATATGTAATGGTATGCATTTTCCAGACCATCACCACAAGTAAATATGTAATGGTATGAATTTTCCAAACCATCACCACAAGTAAATATGTAATGGTATGCATTTTCCAAACCATCACCACAAGTAAATATGTAATGGTATGCATTTTCCAAAGCATCACCACAAGTAAATATGTAATGGTATGCATTTTCCAAAGCATCACCACAAGTAAATATGTAATGGTATGCATTTTCCAGACCATCACCACAAATAAATATGTAATGGTATGCATTTTCGAAACCATGACCACAAGTAAATATGTAATGGTATGCATTTTCCAAACCATCACTACAAGTAAATATGTAATGGTATGCATTTTCCACTCCATCACCACAAGTAAATATGTAATGGTATGCATTTTCCAGACCATCACCACAAGTAAATATGTAATGGTATGCATTTTCCAAACCATCACCACAAGTAAATATGTAATGGTATGCATTTTCCAAACCATCACCACAAGTAAATATGTAATGGTATGCATTTTCCAAACCATGACCACAAGTAAATATGTAATGGTATGCATTTTCCAAAGCATCACCACAAGTAAATATGTAATGGTATGCATTTTCCAGACCATCACCACAAATAAATATGTAATGATATGCATTTTCCAAACCATGACCACAAGTAAATATGTAATGGTATGCATTTTCCAAACCATCACCACAAGTAAATATGTAATGGTATGCATTTTCCACTCCATCACCACAAGTAAATATGTAATGGTATGCATTTTCCACACCATCACCACAAATAAATATGTAATGGTATGCATTTTCCAAACCATCACCACAAGTAAATATGTAATGGTATGCATTTTCCACACCATCACCACAAATAAATATGTAATGGTATGCATTTTCCAAAGCATCACCACAAGTAAATATGTAATGGTATGCATTTTCCAAACCATCTCCACAAGCACATAGTGGATTATCTCTCGAATAGTTAAAATATAAATCTGGGTGTAAATCACTGCAGTTATTTTCAATTCCGTTGCACAGAATGGATAAATTCCTGTTTGCAACGAAAATAATCTGTAGACATTTGTGTCATCTTAATTTTCTTTTTACTTCAGAAGATTGAGAAGTTACTTTCACTTTTAATGAACCTGGGAGTGAGTTAAATTTATCTTTATATCAGGGCAGTTATCCTTTCTTACGTCGACACAAATACTGTATCAATATGTTCGGCCAGTTAGGAATGAAATATCAATAATTGAAAGAAAGCGCAATGTGACCTGCTTTTACCGTGGTAAGTTCCACCCTCTAAAATAAAAATGCGTGCTAGGGTCACGACCATACATGCAAGCAGCGATGTCAGAGATACGAAACTAACTTTACACCATCAACATAGGCACGATGTCAGAGATACGAAACTAACTGTACACCTTCAACATAAACACTAAACGTTGAATAGAAGGTCACCGTCCAAAATGTATTATTGTGTGAAACTTTCACATCTAGGACGACGAATAGAACAAAAACGATGACCGAAAAATGATCGATATGTCTTGATTATATTTCAAAGACTAGACAGAAAGTGAATGATAGGTGATATACAATATGAACATGGTTCGGATGCATTTATTCAGTCTCATGTTTAAGTCTATAACAAGAGTTCTTTATATCGTCAACAGTACTCTTTTGGTATCGATTAAGTCTAATAGAGTAGGGTGATTGAAAACATGCAATGCTTTGTGAACATTCACTTTGTTAACATATTATTCTACTAAATTTGGCATCTTTGATCTGTCTGATTTAATATTGTCAATAAGATTACAGGGAAAGAGATGTCTCAAGGGTGAATGTATTAAGATTCAATTACAAGAGCTTTTAACAAATGAATCAATATAGAGAAGAAACAAATCCTGCAGAGCCGTGTACACTTAGATCAACAACTCTTTGTACATTAGTATGGACGTTAACGAATTTATATTTAATACCTTTTCGACACATTTTAGATAGATATTTGTCCTGATATTTAAACACGTGTACATTACATTCCAAAACATATAAGAAAAACAACTAATATATATTGCATCACATGCACGTGTTAAAGAATGCAATTTTGTACAATACAAATGTTATAAGTGAAGATGATTCTGGTTCTTATATCACATATGAGAAGTTTACAAATAAGTTCAATTTACCAAACATATGTTTCAAGGTGTATCAATTTATAATACAGCGTATAGAACTATGAACATTGATTGTACTATAAAGCAACCATTTTGGCATTAATCTTTCATTTAAAGTAACAAGAGCAGTAGGGGAGTATTTAAGAAACTAGTTTTTAATAAGTGAGCCTACTTCTAAGATCCTATTGAATCGTTAATTTGATAATATACAAGAGTTTAAATGATATACAGTTTGCCAATAAGGGTCTCTGAATTAACATCGATGCCATTTAAAACTTTCTTCGCCCAGTATGTTGATTGACTGCAGCTTTTTGAAGAAGAAAGGAAAATAACTTGTTGTTTTTGTCATCTTGGAGTCCAATCTTATACAATTATTATTATAATAAAACAAGTTACAAGAAAGTTTCAGATTGTATTTAGACTTATTGTCATCATCTATATTAATTTTCCATTACCAAAAACTACCTAGTGTTTGTTGGAAACATTTTACTTCAAAAATTGAGTTTTTCATACAAAACATGGGTTTGGTAAAATAGATTGTTATGCGTCCCTTATGAAGATATATTTGTAAAAGAGAGAGAGAGAGAGAGAGAGAGAGAGAGAGAGAGAGAGAGAGAGAGAGAGGTGTATTTTTAAAAAGAATATTTATGACCTCAAATGGGGAATTTTACATGGAAAATGTACAGCATCAAAAACCGTTAATGGACAATTGTAACTGGCACGTATGGTAAATTATGTTAATTGTGCCGGTGGGATTAACAGTCGTAGGTGATTCAACGCTTGTCCACATCTTCGTCTGAAAACAGGTGAAGCCTTCATACCTACAATGTGAAATTTTAAGACTTCAAGTCTGAATTACCACCACAAGCAGTAGAAAATTTCATCACTGATTTGTGCGATTCCTTGCCACGGACATTGAAACGACAATGTCAAACCGAAGAAGACATTTGTTTGAGACTTTCCATTAATCACGACATTTTGAAATCACCCATCTGGGTCGAGTTTAGCACCATGACTAAATTAACACCCTCCAATATCATCGAAACATTTCAACACGTTCACCAGCCCAACGACCAATTTCACAGCAAGGATGGCAAAGCCACATTTTACATTATATATTTATGGACTGAATCCCACATGTCTATTAAACAGACAATGTTGATTGGGGCTTTAATAAAGTAGCATAGTTTGTATGCATAAAATAGTACGGGAATAATTCCTTCTCGTACGATAAATTATATAATCAGATGCATATGCCCGAATTGGCCCAAGAGTCTTTAATTAGAGATCAGATACTCTGACTAACCATCGTTGACGTGTCAACACCCGAAATTAAACAGAGCACAGAATTATCCCTAAGAATAAGATGGAGATGAAAATGGCATAGTCATTTTGCTGCGTCCGATTTGTCATATCAAGCCAATGGTGATGGATCAACCGAAACGGTTCTTCATTATCATAAAACTGTGATTTGTAGTTGAAGCAACAACGCAGAGGGAGCCATTACTGACGATCCCATAACCAGAAGATTGGTAGAATAAAACGAATCAACCCGCGTCATCACTCCTCAACTTTGTTAGTTCCTGGGGAAATTGTTAGAGTCGTCCCCTGTGTGTGGTGCGGCCATTGAAGAGGTGCTCTGGAGACAAAAGACATCCCTTTAGAGAGACTACAGAAAATATATACTTGTAAATGTTTCAAGTGTGTTTGTGTTTGTACGCTTGTGTGCTAGCGTTTGTATGTGATTGTTACCTTTTTATTCTACAAAAAAATAGCTATTTCTCTTCTACAATATTTGTATGTAACAGCTGAGAGTTGTGTCTGTAAACAAACACTACTCGTTTGTCTGCTAGTGTATGTATGTATGTATGTATGTATGTATGTATGTATGTATGTATGTATGTATGTATGTATGTATATATATATATGTTCGTATGTATGTACGTAACATATGTTCGTATGTATGTACGTTTTCACGTACGCACGTAACTGTACGCGTGGGGCCCCGAGTGGCCGAGTGGTCTAAAGTGCTCTCCGTTACAGATCACTGCCATCTCACCTTTGCGTGGGTTCGAGACTAAGATTCGGCTAATGTAGTTATGTGAGAAAGCTTTCCATTTGCTTCTCATGGGTCGGTGCTTCTTTCCGAGGGTTTTCCCGGGTTCTTCCTCCACCAATACAGTCCGCCATGTATAACCTACCGTGTGCTGAAAAATGGCGCTAACCCTACAACAACAACCAAAAAAAAAAGTAACTATACGATTGTGATTGTAGGATTGTCTGCTTATAAATTTTTTAAACCACTACATTTTTGTGCGTATGATTGTAGTGTAAATACACATTGCCGCCTATATATTAAAGTAGATTTCATGAAAGGGACCATAATAGGCCCTTTAATCAAGAAAAATGGTACACTGTGTCAATTTGGTCTTTCATCATACTATACAGTGATTTCGAGTAATAAGTAATAATCAATAATTGGTACGTAGGCGTTGGCTTTCGTTTGATATTTTGTTTTGGAGCTGCAATATTACCAGAGCCTGAGGCAACCTTTAATTCATCAATATAATGAAAGGCTCATTTCCTGATTCAATTCATGTCTGATCATTTTAAACCCTTTTAGTTTCAGCGAATAGGATATGTCGGTATACTTCCTTAGAAGTTCTTAAGAAGTGAAATCCACAGAGGCATTGCTTTAAGCTCGAAAAGAAAATAGTTTTTTAATTTAGATATTCAATAGACCGTTTCTGTGAAATTATTTTAGAGCTTACATGCGAAGGAACACCAAACTAGTATATATCGTTTCACTTTGTTAATTGTTTGGTGATATGATCATGTTCCAGAAATTATAGTGATCGGTGCTTACAGGTAATGTGGTCGGTTCCGTTTACCCGTGGATCCAGGTTTGAATGTCCGTTGAGTGTGAATTAAAATTATATAATATGTTCTAACCTGAAAGTTAATGCTATTGATTTGCACTTCTAAGCATTATGTTAGTATTATCAAGCATTCTCCTATTGAATCGACTGATGCCTAAATCACATATATGATTTTTATAATATTGGTTTACTATTTCATTAGAGTCATTTGGTTATTATTTTAATCCTGTGGCTGGCCGAATAATAATATTTCCATTCATAAATCAAGGTTAAACTGCCATGTTCACGTCAACATCCTAGTTCGGTCAAAATAGGCCATGAAATGTTGAATGGAGGTCAATTGTTTGCTGATTACCGTTAAATACTCATGGACATTTTGGACATGCAACTTTCACTGGATTTCGCTTTCTCTTGATGCATAGTTTGTGCATATAGGACGTACTTATCTATCTATCTATCTATCTATCTATCTATCTATCTATCTATCTATCTATCTGTCTGTCTGTCTGTCTGTCTGTCTGTCTATCTATCTATCTATCTATCTATCTATCTATCTATCTATCTATCTATCTATCTATCTATCTACATACATATCTACATACACACACACACACACACACATATATATATATATATATATATATATATATATATATATATATATATATATATATATATATATATATATATATATATATATATATATATATATATATATATAGGTAGGTAGGTAGGTAGGTAGATAGGTAGGTAGGTAGTTATATATGTCTGTGTGTGTCCGAGTCGGTTGTCTATGTATATCCTTGGGAAAGGCACTTAACTTCCATATCCTCATCATATTACAGCCACTAATGTGTTAAATGTGCCGTTAAACAAACAAAATAATAACCATATGATAATAGCTGATTCTTTTTGAATTATGACTCAATTCTTAATTTTAATTTGTTAATTGCTGACAAGGGGCTCATATGTCTTCATTTATCGTATGACTGATTGGACAATAATTATATAAAAAAAACTCTCCTTGTTTAGTAATTGATCATACACCGATTTTGTCTACTGCGAACATGTTTATTTAACAAAAACATTTGCAATTCGTGCCCATAAGACTTTTTAAAAATTGTATTTTATGTTTCTTTTTTAACACAAAAGCAAATTAAATTCCATGAAAACTAAATCGCTAGTATTCTAATAATTGTATAAGGAAATTTCACTCCCATGAATTTTTTTTAATTAATGTTTTTTTTTCATACTTAAACACAGCATTATCCTGTCGTTATGGCCATCACACATGGAAAACAAATGTGAAGTTATTTTTCTTTTCAAAGTATGAATGACGTAATTAGGTACTGCAAAACAGACATGTTAATGATTTAAAAATCAAATGCCTCTTCTAAGCGTCTTAGGAAGTCTGAGGCTTGAATACAATCTTTTAAAATATTTTCTTTCCCTTACTATGTATCACTGTCTTCTTAGCTCGTCCTTTTATTCGCTTAACATGGGTATTGAAAACCAGTTATTATCGTCAAGGACTGACCTCTTGACTGTATTGAAATGTCAGAGCAGTATACCTGATGCTAAATTAAATATTACAATTCAACCGACTATTGTTACGCATTATTTCATTTTAGTTACAATTGCTATATATTTTTATGAATGAATTTTCAATAAGCAATTATTACCGATAATGTTGTTGACAAATATCTCCTCATCATTCTCTTAATTTTCTTTCTTGTTAAAACTGTTCAGTACCATATCGTTTCTATGCTATAACTTAGTAACGAATATATTTTCACGAATCAGTCTAAAATTGTATGTTTTCTCTTCTTTGAAATTTATGGCAATAAAAATGAATGCAGTAGTAAAGTAGTATTTTGCATGCATGGAAATGCTTGCTGGTATAATTATTACTCGAAATAGAAATTCCTGATAATTGCATCTTGATATAAAATTAGGTCTGTCGAAACTCCTTTAATGAGGAAAATGATACATTATGTAAGTTACCGTCAGTTATCACGAATACAGTGTCTGGTTGAAAGTAATTAGTGAATGTAGGTAATGCATCACTGAATATCAGCTCCATTTGACATTTGTTTTGGAGCTGCAACATTGCATGAGCGTAGCGAAACGGGACTCATCAAGACAATGAATTCAAGCTCATCTCATCTCATTGTAACCCAGTTAGTTTCATGAGATAATTCCTCCTTGGACGAGTCTTTGATCCCAAGAGATGCTTAATGCCTGACTTAAAAACCGCAAATAATTAGCGAACTTCATGTTGATTCTATATCAAAAGCACAACTTTATACCTGGCATTTTTGTTTGCAACCGACAGAGCCATATAAATGGATGAAATCGAATTTTTACGTTGTTAGTGCTGGCTTCATTTCATCATGGATTGAAAGGTATCAATCTAACGTTATTGGATATCACAATCATCTTAGCATCGGAAATTGTAGTTCCCGTAACTATGACAGGTCCTAATATATTGCTGCCGTAAATATCCAATTTTAAAATAAAAAAAAATTTGAGAAAACTAACTAAAATCGATTGAAACTAAGTCAAGTGATTTTAGAAACACGCAATATTCTGATGTCAATATTGTTGCAACACCCATCTCTTAAAATATGTAAAGAAGGAAAGTAAGACCAAACATTGTAGTAAAATCAAGAAACAATTTATTTCCTTATAATACAAAACGAAAACTAAAAAACTCACTTACATTATTATGAATTAAATACCAAAGATATCTAATGTTGCTATCACATGTATTGCAATAGTGAATGTTTTGAATGAATTCCCAGTCTTTTGCGTTCTGATGTAACACAATCAGCCAGTCCGGAATGTTTCTTTGAATGAGTTTGCAATGATCCTAAAGTACTGTGTATAACCGCACATATCAATGAGCACTTTCGTAATTTAATGATATCTTAAATAAACAATTCATTTCGAATTATGTCTAGCAAACTGATTAAAACAGACATTATTTGCTTAATAATATCCCTGTTTAAATAGTCTTTAACTTGACCTACATCGAACTTTAATGTGTAGATCTTCAGTGGATAAACCTAGTCTAACTCTGAACAAGACTCTCCTGGAACGTTTGCTACGTAAACATTATGTTTATAACTTACAATCATGGACAAATGTAAACTAATTTAAACATATGTTTGTAACTTACAATCATGGACAAAAGTTAACTATTAAACATATGTTTATAACGTACAATCATGGACAAATAGAAACTGTTAAACTTATGTATATAACTTACAATCATGGACAAAAGTTAACTATTAAACATTATGTTTATAATATACAATTATGGACAAATGATAAATATTAAGCATATGTTTATAACTTACAATCATGGACAAAAGTTAACCACAAACATAAATTCAATGAATATAACAGTAGTGTTTTGACACTTAGTACATGTTTAGTGTAAATCACAGTTTAAAACCTCCTGTGTGAACATATTAGGTTTTGTAGGCAGTTTCCTGGTGAAACAGCTTTTTTGCCCAAGTACTTGCTATTTGAGTTCTAAGCGACATCTAAAGACATCAGGAAACATCGAGTTATTAAAGCTAGTAAGAAAATCAAGTAAATCTCACTTTATTACATGAATTAATTGTTTTCTAGCTTTAACCTTTTTCTGCAATATATAAATTTTTCACTTCACCTATCTACACTTTCGTTCTTATGCTTAAAATAAACAAGAACAATATTTATAAGGTCAAAACGATCGCAATACAAATATAGTGGGACTCATTTTCCTTGCAATAAATAACTTTTAAATTGTCCCAATGATACAGCTAATTTGAACTTTCTTTGGTTCTATCCGGGACAGGTTAGGGGTGGTAGAGCTGGGTGAGGGATATCTTTAAAAATCAATTACATAAAAATGAAAATTAAGAAATAGTTACACTTTAGGCTCAGAAAATATATGTACCGCGGCGCCTGTCCTAAATATCATAAATACTTGAGCCTGAAATTTACTATAGGCCAATCAAACTAAGCGTTATAAAAGTAATTTATCTTATGATTGATTGATCACAAATCTCAGTCTCAGTTTCATACTTGAGATACTCTTGGTTTGCTATGGAAATTGTTTATGAGTGTTTGTATGATGTGTTTTTTGTTCTTGTTTTACTATGGAAATTGTGTATGTGCGTCTGTGTGTTGTGTTTGTTTTTCTTGTTTACCATATAAACTGTTTATGTGCGTATGTGTGTTGTCTTTGTTTTTCTTGTGTTGCTAAGAAAATTGTGTATGTGCGTCTGTGTATTGCTTTTGTTTTCCCTGTTTTCCTATAGAAATTATGCACGTGTGTCTGTGTCTTGTGTTTGTTTTCCTTCTTTTGCTATGGAAATTGTGTATGTGTGTCTGTATGTTATGTTTGGTTTTCTTGCTTTGATATGGACATTGTGTATGTGTGTCTGTATGTTATGTTTGGTTTTCTTGCTTTGATATGGACATTGTGTATGTACGTCTGTGTGTTGTGTTCGTTTTTCTTGTTTTACTATGGAAATTGTGTATGTGCGTCTGAATGTTGTGGTTTTTTTCTTTCTTGTTTTACTATGGAAATTGTGTATGTGCATCTGTGTTGTTTGTTTTTCTTGTTTTGCTATAAAAAGGTGTGTATGTGTTCTGTATGGTGTGTTTGTTTTTCTCGTTTTGCTTTGGAAATTTTGTATGTGCGTTTGTGTATTGCGTTTGTTTTCTTGTTTTGCCATGGAAATTGAATATGTGTGGCTGTGTGTCGTATTTTTTTCATATTTTTCTATTCTAATTGTGTGCGTGCGTCTGAATGTTGTGCCTTTTCTTCTTGTTTTGCTATGGAAATTGTGTGTTTGTGCGTGCGTGCGTGCGTTTGTGTGTGAATGTGTGTGAGTGTTGTATTGATAAGTATGTGTAGTTAATTTAGCTTAAATACGATAGCACATGTCTACAATAGTCCTTGTTTATGTGTAGAATTAGTTATGAAGTATTTGTATTATTTCATATTTCCCCTTAGAATTCAGTTATTTTTTTGTCGGCATTGCTCTGATTTTTCTTTTTCTTTCATTTGTAGTTTCTGGCAAAATGTCGGGCAGTATCGTAACAATCATTGCGTTTAATATGGAATTATTATGTTATGTGTTATTTCATATTTCATTCTTGCAATATTGTATTATCTCTTTTATATTATACCATATAATGAACATCACTAGCTAGATCGCCGTCATCTTGAATTAAAACCTGCCATACGATTAGGAGAAAAAATGGCAGAAATCCAAGGTTTCACCTTTCCAACATGTGGCGTATTTTCTACGATTGACAAAATTACTGAAACGCTCATTGATAAAAATGACTGCTGTCAGATGCTACAAGTATTTAAGAAAGACTGAGTATTCAAGATTTGTTGTTAAAATGAAAAATATACGCGATTCGATTGGATAAAACAAGTGAGTCCGATTCTTTAGATACTGTTTAGAAATCTCTCTGCTGTGAAACTGCAAATGTTCTACAAAATTGACCAATTTTTTTTAAAAAAGATAATTTGCAGACAAACCGAAATGTCTAGAATTTGTTGTGGTATCCCAATGTTATGTTCTGACGATTCAGATTTGTTTACCTGGTGACATAAAAGTTAACTTCAATAGTGACGATTGATTTTCATCTGCTTAAAAAGACTTAAAAGGAGGGAGACTCCTATTACACGCATTGAATTTCATCAGGCCTAATGAACTAATCGATCAAAGCGCGGTACGATCAAAGATAATAATATAATCAAATCGCGATTAAAACCTAGCGCAGAGAAGCGAATCTTCTTTTGCATAAAAACAATTAAATATCGTTCACCTTTTTTAATAATGTCCGTCGTAAAAGATTTGCAGTTAGCTTTCCAAATTGAGACCCTATTGTTTTCAAGACATATGAAGCTTTTATCCAATTTTAGGTATTCAATAAAAAAATTAAAAATACAATAAGCCACTGTTAGCGTTTTCATTATTTTGTTCATGTAACTTAGGGCGTTTTAATAAAAGTGATGCTGAAGGGTGACTACTTTACAAACACCTGGCTTTGACACTAATGACACCGAAAAATCAATTCACATTGACCTTTATATTAGCAAAGATCACAGTGTAAACTGACGTTGCGTCATCACAAACAATGGTGTGTAATTTTAACCGTTTCATTAAAGTGCCGTTTGGTAATAATCTTATTCGATCGGTTTTTTATGCGTCTAGATTACCACGAATCTACATTACCATTTGAAATTGTCTGTTATTCAGTGTAACTGTTTTTGTAATTTGTTCTTAAACATAATGAATTTGATAAGTCAGATTGCAAACGGAAATATCCCAACTCGTAGCTATACGAAAAGGGTACAAAGGTATGGCAGCTTTTAGTACATCAGAAAGCTTCTGTAAAGATTCCAAATTTGGATAATGTTTTGAGCTTTCTCACTAATACACTAACACAAAGTTTACATTATTCATAATATTTGTTCTATTAAGCATGACATACCTACCAAATATTATTATTATTATTATTATTATTATATATATATATATATATATATATATATATATATATATATATATATATATATATATATATATGTTAACATCACATACATGGAATATTGTATTTGGATAATGAAGACATAACTATATCATTGGGACAATAACATAGATGCGACGATGCAATTTCTTAAAAGTTGTACAATCAATGTTAAATTCAAATCAAAGATGTTTTAAAAGTGGAAATGAAGAGACTATTTTAAGCAAAGGACTCAGTTTTGCAATTGATTAGTTTCATATCAATTGACCCGTTCGTACAAAGTACATAAAAGTACTTTTGATACCACGTCTTGTGGGGAAAAAGAGGTCGAACAGTAAACGGCCTCCTGTCTTTTGATAACGAGAGTACAAAATGGGGGAATAAAATGGTGCATTAGACCTGAAATGTACAGAAAACACCGATTCCCACGCTTGTACAGTGATGCAGTATTATTTATTATGTTTTCCCTTAAATGAAGGTGTATAGGTTTTGAATGGAAGGTTGAAACAGATATTACATTTTTGCATATAAATTATGTTCTACGAGAGTTTATGCCATTCTGAAGACCACTCCTGTGGCCTATGTGGTTAGAGCGTCCGCCTTCGAAATTTATTATTTTAAAAATGGTATTTGCAGCTGCTTCGCTTGGCGCTTAGCATTAAGAGGTTAGTGTTAAGAATGGTTGGCCAGCTGTCAGTATAATTTGACTAGGTGGGAAATGTTATATGTATGCGGCATGATGTTCCAGTGCTATACATCACTATAAACTGCCACACTGCAGACAGCGTAGCGATATGACTGAAAAATTGTTAAAGCTACGTTAAAAATCCAAATTACACACGCACACAGACGCACACAAACAAACAGACACACACATATACACACACGCACGCACAAATACATACCCTTCTGAAGCATTAAATCTTGGTAATAATGTATGAGGATTTATATCAAGTCTGAAATTGTTAGTATCTGTAGATGACGGTTTTTTAAATGTGTGCTATATGGATAGAAAGCGATATAAATATTATATATGTGTAATCTGTAGTAATTTTATATCAGCAATAATTGGATCCACATATTGGTCAAAACGAAGGAAGTTTACGTTCATGGTTTACAAATTAAATGTTATCACTCACTAATATATATATATATATATATATATATATATATATATATATATATATATATATATATATATATATATATATATATATATATATATATATATATATATATATATATATATATATATTTAGTTTGTAACAGATCAGTTACAAAAGAAAGGTTTCTTAATATTTCGAGCTTTTTTATAAGCGGAAATTGTTTCCTCCAATCCACCACAAAATAAAAACAAACATCTACAAATCGAACAAGCTAGCAAAAGACGAAAGAAACAAAGTTGAACTATTTATGTCTTGGAATGACAATTGGAGTCTACATAAAGATAGTTTGAAAATGAGCAAGAATCAGATGAAACATAGTATTAATAATATGTGCTAAAGGAATCATCGGAAGAAAAGAAAAGCGTTATCTAAGATAAGAAACCACAAAAACTCGTTTAAAAGATTTTGCGCGGAGAAGGCAAAAGAAATGTGTCATGATACTATTGCAGTTGAATACGAGATAGAAATAATAATAATAATAATAATAATAATAATAATAATAATAATAATAATAATACTCTTAATAATATTAAGAGTCCCATAGGCATTTAGAAGTGTAAAATAAATTGTCGTTAAAGATTTGCATAGACCAAACTTAATCGACGTTCGAAATAGATAGGTTTAGAGAAATGTGAATTTATATGACCGCGAAGTAAAATGGATATACGAGATTCCGGATGTATTACAATATTGATATCCGAGTTCCCAGATATCTGCTTAGTACAGCGCTTGCTCAGATAATAAATCTACAGAGGTTCCCTGTTATGTAAATACTATTTAGTTTCGCTCCTGAATTAATCTGATCCAGAATTAGATATCGCCATTATCATCTCCAGTACTATTGGCTGAAAAGATGTCAGTGCACACTTGGAAAGAAATTATGCTACAAATACGGTCAGAAAACTTTAACAACATCCTCAATGAACAAACCTTTATCAAGGATCTGGGGGGAGGGGAATGCAGTTGATTGACTGTTCTAAGTGGAAAACAACGTATATCTTCCTGATCGTCCAACGCTGGCTGAAATTGAGAACGCGATTGATCTGTTGTCAAATGGCATTGTACAGAAGGAGCTATACTCTAGGAGTATTAAGATACATTCGTCGTTCACTTGTCCAAGCAGATAGGTAAAATAAAATCATGTCAAAACCATCGATGTACCTTCTTGCTGTTAGTAGCTGGTAGAATACTAAACAAGCATTCTGCAGCATCGTCTTTTACCCCACATTTATCGAGGGCTCATGTCTGAGAGTCACGTGATTTAGGAAAGGAAAACGGACAAGAAGCATGATGTTTGCAGCACAGCAGCTCTAGTAGAAATGTTAGGAACCTAATTCCAACCTGTAAATTTCATGCATTGACGAGTCAAAAGCCTCTGACGCAGTTAATTGCTGGAGTATTTTGAAAACTATGAATAAATTTGGTTACCCAGTGAAACTTGAGTACGACGAAGCATTGGAGCGATTCCAGGTCACAAATGGAGTCAAGCAAAACTGCGTATTAACAATACGACTCTTCCGTATGATGCTCTCTGCCTTCCATATGAGTATGACACTTGGAGCGACACCTGATTCAAGACTAATTGCAAGCTATTCAATCCGAGGAACCTACGAGAAAAGAAGGAGCTGTAGGAAGGGACTGATCTCCGGTCTCCTGTTATATGTTTCCTGAAGATCAAACTTAAGTCTGATATAAAAAAGAGTATGAACTGTTTTTCTTCAACTTGTTACAATTTTAATCTCACAATCAACATCCTGAGGACATCTGATGCACCAGTCAGCACCAGGAAATTCTTAAATAGAGCCAACCACCACATTGACTAGAATAACACACTCAATGCAGTTTTAGTATCTCAGCAGTTATACTTTCACATGCAGTCCACATGGATGATGAAACAAACGCCAACATTCTCAAAGCAAGCTTGAGAGCGCACGGGTTTCAGTCTGCAAAAACCTGAATCTATTATGTTAGCGACTCTGCAGCTTGCATGAGAAACATGGAAGACATACTGACGCGAAGCCATGAAACAGAACCCTTTTCACATGGATGCAAGAGGAAATGTATAAGATGATGGGAAAGGGTTCCAACAAGGAATTTTTAATATGGGAAGCACTCAATACATCAATTAGTAACATTAATATGAAATCACAGATGAGATGTGCAGCACACGTCGCGAGGATGTCAGGCTAGCTTCCACCGAAGATCTACGTCGACTCAAGAGGTGGAACTAACGAGAATTGCAGGGGCACTACAGAACGCACGAGCACTGTAAATCTGCACCAGCAAATGCAAATACTGGTAAAGATTATCCATTCAAACTTCGGTGTTTTGCATCAAACCTGATATCAATTGAACTTTCTATCAAAGCTATTAGACAGTTCTAAGATTCGCACTAAAATATATAAATTCCATCGTCAGTCTAGTGTAAATATAATCGTGTTCTGTTAAAGACACCTGACTAACGTTACAAATTGGCATGGATAGCGTCATCTCATACTAACGTCTTAGGAGTTTAAGCTTTTTGAGTGCTCTGTTGACCGTGTCCATTACGTTTACTGTTTGTATCAGCTGATGAACTTGTCCTTCCCTTTCATGCAGACATATTTATTCACCGGTATAATGCTCCCCTTTGCATCGGTTTGTTTGGAGCAACATGTTTGACAAGAATGGTCATGTTTTCAATTCCCTTAATTGAGTATACGAATGCTGGCATTCATTTAAACGTCACATGGCAATGCTAAGTTGCGTCATTAAATTTGTGTACCTTTACCTGACTATGCAAATATACTGGTATACGTTAACTCCACATAGTTCCTTTAAGTTTCATCATCGAAATTGTATATGTGCCCCTTATAGTTACTGCAAACGGTGTATATGACAAAGGATAGTACATTGGTCATCCAGAGAGATAACATGTTGCTCGCGCACAAGCAAACATAATATTCATTCACAATTGGGATGATTCGTCAATACCTCTTTCAAACACCTGCATGGTTATTTAGATATGTAACTGGCAAATAGAATAACATAGATCAAAGTAGATTTGATCCAAAAGTGTCGTCAATTGTAAAAAATATATCAGTCTTAATTTCGCGTCAGCATATTTAGCCAAAAAGTGTGTCGATGTTGTGACGTCCATATTGAAACTTCACATTTTGCCATATATTGAACTATTGGACCATTCCCTGGAAATATTTTTTTATGTCATTGTTTCTGTGAAATGAAAAGTAAAATATGTGAGTTATTTAAACGTAAAGATGATACGCACATGGCCAAAAAAGGTCGCTAGAATTGAACGTCAAAATACTGTGGAAATCTGAATGCCATTTTCCGTAAAACCCGTAGAATACTTGTAAATCACAGGCTTCGCTACCAACTATTCTTTTTATATCATCATCAGCAGCAACAATTACAACTCTAACGACATTTAACATTTCGACCTCTTTCCCAAAGAAGAAAAACATTCTAATAATTGCATGACCAATAAGAATAGTCGAATTCGTCTTACCCCGCATATTTTGCTTTAATAATAATAAGAAAGGTCACATTCGGATCTCCATACTGTAGAGGTTTCCCTTTATTTAGGTTGGGTAGGGTGCTCCTCATATTTTAAAAATTATTACAGAAGACCCACTCTAGCTTGTTTTTGTCAGAAATTGAAGTAGTGATAGAGAGGCGCAAAGCTGCTAGCCCCCAGTCAGCGGTGCCGACAGTTAAATTAATGAATACACAAAATGTGAAATTCAAAAAAGCAACAATTTAATATCATTCAATAACGGTCGTCTCTCAAATAAAATTTAAATTACAACCCTATTACTCGTCCTTCACTCCTACTGTCCTGTGTTCCTACTCATCTATATGATCTCCGGATTGGTAATCCAATTCCCTCTAGTCCACCTATCTTCTGCCTCCGTTTTTCCTCTCGCAGAGACTCAGAACAAATGCACTGAGGTAATTAATTCTGTCTCTAACAGTTCATATGGTCCCTACAAGTTTCCTGTATTAACACACAAGGCCATTAGCATATCATATTACCCTAGCTATCTAACACTAAACAACAATATAATATCACCAGATAAGCCATTACTTTCTTTGGTCACGCATTCTTGCCCATCGAAATACACATTCTCTCTGATATGTGTATACGGTATATATAGATTCTCAATCTTATTATCCGGAACAATATCACATAATCAGAAGCATTTATGTACATTGCACTTCTACAAAGTGTACACAGATATCCACATATCCATGCGCTGATATATGTTTACACATGATACTCGTACACATTATACACAAATAGTTAAATCCCTATTAAATAATGTTGCATACTGCAACCATTAAACAAAGTTTATAATTCAATTCAACATTTACAAATCTAAAATATCAAATGATTAAATGCACGATGTTACTACGAATTAACCAAATAGCGAATTACAATATTAATTTTTTACATAAACATTGATCATATCTCAAAATATACAAGTAGATCAAACACTATGAATGAATGAAACCCTACAAATGGTAATTCTACGTACTAAAGTGTACATACTGCAATAATTAAAGTGCAATTACATTGCTGCAGTATTACTACGATCTAGCAAATAGACACTGACCTGTACTGAAACTGCTTGTAATTCCCAGAATAACACGTTTCCCGCCAATTTCGAATGACGTCGGAGTAGCTTATATTTCCTTATAATTTCCGCAAGCCGGTTTAGTGACTACTGAAGTTTAATTCTCAATATAGTAGATTTAAGCTGACGATTCTAATGTTCGCCACTCCTTACTCAATTCCGAATGGATGTTGATTCATATAATTTTCAGTCACTGCCCCCTCTCAACAATCTGCCAAGGGTGGATTTACGACCCCCGATTGATGTTCCTTTGATCCGAACACAGAATTACACCACTTACCTGTGAAACATGTGATGACAATTAGTACGCAACTGGCTGCCCAGAATAAGGCCAGGCAAAAATTATATGACCATGTCAAATAACTGGCTTCACACCTCATTGTTCGCCGATCTGGCCTACTTACATATTTACAGCGCGAAATTATTAGCCTCAGGGTCTTTGTTTGTTTGATTGGTTAGGGTTTTTAATGTAGCTTTAACAATTTTTCAGTTATATCGCTACGATGTCTGCAGTGAGGCAGTTTATAGTGATGTCAAGCATTGAGTCATCATGCCGCTGACATGTAGCATGATGTCCCACCAAGTCCCATTATCCTGACACCAGGCCGACAAGTCTTAACACTGACCTCTTAATGCTGAGCGCCAAGCAAGGCAGCTGTAAATACCAATATTGTAAGTCTTTGGTATGACTCAGCCTGGGATCAAACCCACGACCTCCTGCTTCCACGGCGGACGCTCTAGCCACTAGGCCACCGGAGCGGTTTTGCCTCAGGGTCTAACATATACATGTTGAAATCAGGCTAATCCTTATAACGTGACACACGCATTGTTTTCTTTATCGTCAGTGTTTCGGTCATTTTCGTCACTAGTAACTAATACAAAATTGAGACGTTTATTACGAATCTAATCAATACAAAACATACTCTAATGGTCTCGTGATTTTAATGTAAGTTGTAAATAATGCGGGTAGAAGAATGTTATTGGAAAAAATAAAACGTATCGTTCATGTATATAATATACATACTACAAACATTTATGCCCATAAATTTAACGAAATAGTGTACAATTCTAAGAGAAAAAAAGAGAAGTCAATGTTATGGTCATCGCCACCGTTTCGGATTCGCTCATATACGTACGGCATTGGCTTCCAGAGTTCTAGAGACTGGCACTTTCCTCACTTTACAACGATTGATCTTAGTTCTATTGCACAAAAATAACCAAGCACAGACAAAATTAAAACGGTGTTTCTGTTGAATTCATATACATCACAAACGGTATTATTGGATATTTGATGTTTGGTACGATTTAGTAGACGACATTTTAGTCTTTATAGTTAAAGTACTGAATTAGTGACTTAACATATATCTTCTATTTTTAAAATATGTGCACCCTTCATTTTCAATCACCTGGAAATTTGATTTGGACTTAGCATTTCAATATAGCAACAAAAACGTCAGCAAACAAGTTTAATTTATTGTTCAAGCTATTAGAAACGTTATACCCCGTTCTTATTTATCTTTATCACAAGCAACAACTACAATTCTTTTAAAGTAAATTATTGCAGGAAGAAAACTATTATCGATGGTTAAAAGTTTTCCGAAGCAATTTTTATATGGAATTTGAGTGTCTTCAAAATTGTTTGTTTTGCCTTTCTTGGCGAGACCAATGAAGATATTAAGGCAATTCAACAAGCTAATCCTTCACTAAAATATACAAAATTCTTTCCACAAATGTATATCAAATACAATCAAGTTCTATTAGGTAACCTGATTCACGCGAGAAATGACATAGGTAGTGTCATTACGGAATGGTCAGATACTTTGATACAGTATTTGGTGTGCACGCTATTCATTCTTGGAAGTGTCGTGTGAATTTTATTGTTTATGATCCCAGGTTCCCTTTACTAAGTTGAAAATGGTGATCGTAGTCTTTAGAATTATCATTATGGATGCTAAATTAACATTATCTTTCTACAATTTAGTGATTCATGTAACTAACAACTTTATGTAATCTACTTGATTAGGTACGAGAGCTTGCAGAGTTTTACCGAACTCTATTAACGACCGTGAAGACGGACCGAATTACATTTGTCACATTATTCGATGAGGTAAATTAATATAGGTCAATGCTAAAACTAAAGTATACGTCCGACAGGTTTACAGTGGTGGATGGTTCAGTTGCTCCTTTTTGGAAACGAATCTGTCACTCCCTTTCAATCAAGTATATTTTTTACACGGACAAACATTCGCTCTGCCACCATTAGGCATGTTCGGTGGCAGTGTTGTGGAAGAGAACTGTCAGCTTTGGATGGCCACTTATGTTGCCTAAATATATAACTGTCAGGGTTCTAAACCAGCCGATTCCTATCAAAGACGTATAAAAATGGTATCTTAGCTGCCTCGCTTGGCGCTCAGTATTAACAGATTAGTGTTATGACTGGCCGGACTGGTGTCAGGATAATGTTGCTTGTTTAGACGTGATGCTACATGTCTGCGGCATGATGCCCCAGAGCTATACATCACCAAAAATTAAAACATCGCTGAATAAATAAAAGCTACTTTTTTTTATAAAAAAAAGTCTAAGTCACACACACACACACACACACACACACACACACACACACACACACATGTAATGCCAAACATTCAACATTTTAACCTTAGTTTTCCGCACTGACATAGATACTGAGATATTGGAAGAATCCTCTTCATACGGCATAGTTCACAAAAAAAGAAACATAAACGGAATTTCAAGAAAACTTGGCATGGTAAACGGTCAGTACTCAATGCGCTCTGATTTTAAAACAAAATGATACGCTTTTCACATGATACTTTGTTGACAGTGACCTCTAAATTTACTGTTTGTATGGTTCTGTGTCTCGTATCTTAAGTAGATAATGGCGATGTTGTCTTTCGAATCGTCCTTGCAAACTATGTAGACGTACTTTTGTAGCTGCGGTTTCTCTTTCATTTACTTACCAGTTTTATAGAATCTTTTGTGATTATGCACGAGGGTTTTCAAACCTTAATCGAACACTATTCATGCTTTGGAATAAGAATCGAATAATGTATTATGTATTATTCACGTAGATTAATAGCTGTCAACATTAAAATTGAAAACCTACATCCAACACACGTTCTCGTTGTCATAGTATCCATTTACTGATTTCTTTAACTTCATCCTGCGGATACAGGTATCCTTCCGTCTAAAGCAGACATATTTATACGCGGATATAGTTAGTTCCGCCTGCATCGGGCGTGCTTGGGGTAATATTTCACGGCCTTTTCCATTACTTAAATATACAGCTGTACTGGTAACCGTTTATACTTTACATGTTTATACTAGGTTTCGTCATCAAAACTGTCTTAGCCCCTTAGAGTTACAACAAACGGTAGGTTGACAATCACCAGATCATGGGTCGTGCATAAATAAAAACAAGTCGCACGTACACAGGCAGACAGAACATTGCTTGATAATCAAGCTGATTCATCACTACCTCTTTTCTTCTGAGTTTTAATTCAGATATACAACTGGCAGGCAAATAAAAAATATGAAAGCAGTTTTATGACTCCATTACTGTAATAGTAAGCCCTTTGTTTATGCGACCTAACTAATACAAATATAGCTAATTCTTCACGGTTCAAACTTCGGTTCCGTCGATCCAACAGTATCGTCAATTCTAAACGTATTCAGTATTATTTATCAGCCTTAATCTCATGTTATAATGTTTGGCTAAAACGTGCGTTGACGTTTTGACATATTTTAGCTCCACCTTTTCGCCCAATATGGAGTTATTAAGACATTGCATACGTATCTTCGTAAAAAATTTAAAAACAATTGAAACCTCAAATGGCGAACTTTGACATGCAGAAAATTATATCATAGTTTGATACGAAATTACAGTACAACTCTGAACAGCGCGATGTCTCAAGCGATACAGTTGTTCATTTTTAGTCGTACTTTCCAGCATTTGAATAATCAATTTTCAGCCCCAGCTTTATTCCACGGCAGAACAAAAACCTGTTTACTGAGTATCAAATTAATATGGGCGTATACTGACTGTTCAATTTAATTATTATGCTTCGGGATGGGCAGATAAGGTAATAACACAAAATCATTGGCATAATCACTGTCTCTGTGACTAGCGGTCATTGTTGCGAGAATAAACGTACAGATTATATATGGATAATCACCCTTTTTTTTCAGGTCCGTAACGGAACAAAGGATGTAACTGGTTATGTAATGTGTATATATTGCATAAGGTGTACATTATGCCGACCAACGAAATTTAGCCTCAAAACATTGGCGGTCGGGCCTTAGATGTCTGTACTGTACCCACAAATCTTTTCGCATCCTTCATCGACCAAGGTAACCACTATTTTATTACATAGCCAACAAAATATTGTATCGACCATCCTGATTAATAGTTTAGCTTCTATAAATACGTGCAAACATCGGAATATTTTCACATACATTTATTTTAATGTAAGCGGATTAGAGAACTTTTCATTCATGTGCATAGTTGTCCTTTTGCATTATTCTGTTCATATTAACCGTACCAGCATAGGTAAGAAACAAATCAGGACATCTGTCATCATTGTTGTTCATATTAACCGTACCAGCATAGGTAAGAAACAAATCAGGACATCTGTCATCATTATTCTGTTCATATTAACCGTACCAGCATAGGCAAGAAACAAATCAGGACATCTGTCATCATTGTTGTTCATATTAACCGTACCAGCTTAGGTAAGAAACAAATCAGGACATCTGTCATAATTGTTGTTCATATTAACCGTACCAGGTAAGAAACAAATCAGGACATCTGTCATCATTGTTGTTCATATTAATCGTACCAGCATAGGTAAGAAACAAATCAGGACATCTGTCATCATTGTTGTTCATATTAGCCGTACTAGCAGCATAGGTAAGAAACAAATCAGGACATCTGTCATCATTGTTGTTCATATTAACCGTGCTATTATAGGTAAGAAACAAATCAGGACATCTGTCATCATTGTTGTTCATATTAGTCGTACCAGCATAGGTAAGAAACAAATCAGGACATCTGTCATCATTGTTGTTCATATTAGCCGTACTAGCAGCATAGGTAAGAAACAAATCAGGACATCTGTCATCATTGTTGTTCATATTAACCGTACTATTATAGGTAAGAAACAAATCAGGACATCTGTCATCATTGTTGTTCATATTAACCGTACCAGCATAGGTAAGAAACAAATCAGGACATCTGTCATCATTATTCTGTTCATATTAACCGTACCAGCATAGGCAAGAAACAAATCAGGACATCTGTCATCATTGTTCTGGTCATATTAACCGTACCAGCATAGGTAAGAAACAAATCAGGACATCTGTCATCATTGTTCTGTTCATATTAACCGTACCAGCATAGGTAAGAAACAAATCAGGACATCTGTCATCATTGTTCTGTTCATATTAACCGTACCAGCATAGGCAAGAAACAAATCAGGACATCTGTCATCATTGTTCTGGTCATATTAACCGCACCAGCATAGGTAAGAAACAAATCAGGACATCTGTCATCATTTTTCTGTTCATATTAACCGTACCAGCATAGGTAAGAAACAAATCAGGACATCTGTCATCATTTTTCTGTTCATATTAACCGTACCAGCATAGGTAAGAAACAAATCAGGACATCTGTCATCATTTTTCTGTTCATATTAACCGTACCAGCATAGGTAAGAAACAAATCAGGACATCTGTCATCATTATTCTGTTCATATTAACCGTACCAGCATAGGTAAGAAATAAATCAGGACATCTGTCATCATTGCTCTGTTCATATTAACCGTACCAGCAGCATAGGTAAGAAACGAATCAGGACATTTGTCATCATTGTTGTTCATATTAACCGTACCAGCATAGGTAAGAAACAAATCAATACATCTGTCATCATTGTTGTTCATACGTACCTTTTTATGTACAAATGACTTTTCCAATGTTTTAAATGTGTCCTGATTGATGTCCACTCTGTTATGACCTTAAGGAGGACTCGGTAAGACGCTGCATCGTAATACATATTCTTGTTTATAAATGTACATTTTGCAAAAAAAAGGGTTCGTTAGGTCTGTGAAACAACTATACGAAATTCTCCTGTAATAAAGATACAAAGCTCAGAGGTTTGGAAATGAGTGAGAACACAAAGAGACAAAATTTAAAGAAAAAACAATGTTTTGTAATGCCTTTGTACTTAAAAATAAGATATCGCTTCGAAATGATCCAATGAAGATGAAATTTGAAACAAACGTTAAGGACAACATATTTGTTTCACCAAATCGGATTAAAATCAGATCTCGACTATTATACATGAATATCTGAAAGCGACCGACTAGGGGTCATGTTCTGGCAACCTATGTTATTGCCATAATCGCTAATTTTATCAGCCCACCAGATGAAGTCTTATATCTTCGCGTTTCGAAACTGAGCAGAGAGCACGAAGAGCATGATTGTGTACCGAACGATGATTCATTTTAAGATGTTTGAAAGCTGCATTTCAATTGGCTAATTCAAATGTCGCCAGACCACAACATGACCCCCTAAGCGGTCGTCGTCAGATCATCACGTAGGACAGAGAAGACCTGTTTTTAATCAGATTGTTGTTTCATCTTGAATAAGATGGTTGGAGCAACGTTTATTAGCAAGATGAGGGTTTTTGTATGTTCTCATAAATCAGTTATTGGATTTTGGCACTATTCGTTATAATGTATGGTGGCGACCAAACAACTTTGGCAAATTACTAAACAGGAGAAGAAATATATTTTCCTCTTTGATATAATTAAGAAAATAATTACATCTTTCCTATGTTTGAGAATCGACTTTCATTCTGGGCTATAACCCGTGCAGTCACTCATTACGCTCTGATAAAGAATATAGTTTTGTTCAAACAGTCTTCTCTACTAAAAGCTACTCGCTTCGTGCAGACCGACACGTAACCATTTATCAAAAAGCATTCAGTTAGATGAAGATTTAATTGCTAATGTTATTTAGGCATGTCACTTTAATATCATGATCATTACTTTAAATTAGCATTTGTTTGTTTTCTCGTGGCGATCGTCATACAATCCGAAGAGCTAGACAAAAGAAAAAAAAAACAAGATTGAAAGCTTTTTACAGAACAAAATTTGTAATTGTCTTTGTTAGACGACTTAATGTATTTATCTTTACTGATTATATCTGTCTTCGTTATTCATTTTATGTCTAGCTATATATAAATTTACCTTTTGTACTGAACATTAAAATGGATATTTAAAAGGGATATTTAAAAGGGATATTTAAAAGGGATATTTAAAAGGGATATTTATTTCTAAATTTAATGGATATTTAACACTAGAATGAATGGACATTTACCACGATAAAGAATGAATACAGAACACTTTAATATCTATTTGACATTAAAGAAGTTAGATATTTAATATTAAGATGTACATTTAATATTTCAAAGGTTGTATATGTAACACTGAAATGGACATGTAACACTAGAATGGGTATTTAATTAACACTAGAATGGGTATTTAACACTAGAATGGGTATTTAATTAACACTAGCTGAAATGGACATGTAACACTAGAATGGGTATTTAATTAACACTAGAATGCGTATTTAATTAACACTAGAATGGGTATTTAACACTAAAATGGGTATTTAGTTAACACTAGAAAAGATATTTAATGAACACACACTAGAATGGATATTTAAAACTAGATGGATATTTAACACAAGAATGGATATTTAACGCTAGAATAGATACTTAATGAACACACACTAAAATGGATATTTAACACTAGATGGATATTTAACACAAGAATGGATATTTAACACTAGAATCGATAGTTCACACTAAAGTGTATTGAACATTACAAAGGTTGGAAATTTATCATTAAAATTCATATTTAGCACCACAATGGCTAAAATCGATACTTACCACTATAATGGGTTTCGAACAACGAAATGGGTATTTAACCCTGGAATGGAGGGATATTTGATACCAAAGTTAATGGATATATACTACTACCAAGGACAGTTGACTCTCTAAGGGATATTTCATACCAAAGTGAATGGATATATACTACTACCAAGGATAGTTGACTCTCTAAGGGATATTTCATACCAAAGTGAATGGATATATACTACTACCAAGGACAGTTGACTCTCTAAGGGATATTTCATACCAAAGTGAATGGATATATACTACTACCAAGGACAGTTGACTCTCTAAGGGATATTTCATACCAAAGTGAATGGATATATACTACTACCAAGGACAGTTGACTCTCTAAGGGATATTTCATACCAAAGTTAATGGATATATACTACTACCAAGGATAGTTGACTCTCTAAGGGATATTTCATACCAAAGTGAATGGATATATACTACTACCAAGGACAGTTGACTCTCTAAGGGATATTTCATACCAAAGTGAATGGATATATACTACTACCAAGGATAGTTGACTCTCTAAGGGATATTTCATACCAAAGTGAATGGATATATACTACTACCAAGGACAGTTGACTCTCTAAGGGATATTTCATACCAAAGTGAATGGATATATACTACTACCAAGGATAGTTGACTCTCTAAGGGATATTTCATACCAAAGTGAATGGATATATACTACTACCAAGGATAGTTGACTCTCTAAGGGATATTTCATACCAAAGTGAATGGATATATACTACTACCAAGGACAGTTGACTCTCTAAGGGATATTTCATACCAAAGTGAATGGATATATACTACTACCAAGGATAGTTGACTCTCTAAGGGATATTTCATACCAAAGTGAATGGATATATACTACTACCAAGGACAGTTGACTCTCTAAGGGATATTTCATACCAAAGTGAATGGATATATACTACTACCAAGGATAGTTGACTCTCTAAGGGATATTTCATACCAAAGTGAATGGATATATACTACTACCAAGGACAGTTGACTCTCTAAGGGATATTTCATACCAAAGTGAATGGATATATACTACTACCAAGGATAGTTGACTCTCTAAGGGATATTTCATACCAAAGTGAATGGATATATACTACTACCAAGGACAGTTGACTCTCTAAGGGATATTTCATACCAAAGTGAATGGATATATACTACTACCAAGGATAGTTGACTCTCTAAGGGATATTTCATACCAAAGTGAATGGATATATACTACTACCAAGGACAGTTGACTCTCTAAGGGATATTTAACTCTAAAATGGATAATCAATGCTTAAATTGTTTTATTTTTTTATATGATTTACTAACTAATGTAAAAGATGTAAAAAAAATATAGCAGGTTCCAAGTCTGTTGAGAATCAGTCTGAAAGTATATGTTTACTGATACTAATCAGAAACGACATATGTAACAATGGCGGCTTGGTAATATCCATGAGACGGTCCCATTCTTCTGCTGAAATGATAGCTGATTATATTGGAATTTCTCAAATGAAAAACTGCCTTGTGAAGAAAGAATGTTGCAAAGTTTAGGTATTCTTCAATAGCCGAGGGTATTTAAAACATCAAACTTGATAGCCGAAACAGTATTAGTAGGTCGCGCTTTGACTGGATACAGCTGAATGAAATTATCCAATCAGATTGCTAGTTTTATTTACTAAGAAATATAGGAATAATCAGTGTGGCCTTATAGACAACGGTGTATGCCGCATGTTACATTCTCCAATTCATACCTTTTGCATCTTCGGAGACAAAAAAAATGAAGACATTAGAAGTCATTGAATACCATGCGTCTGTAACGCGTTCTCGCATTGGTCAAATGATATAGCTTGCTTCGGGCAGTAACGTTTTCATCGGCTAGAACACAATTGTTAAAAACCTATGTTTCGTCCAGTTACTTATATCAAGAGTCGATGCATGAGTAAAGTAAACCGGTCACTCTTGGCTAATGACGATGAATTTGATTACAAAGGTCACCTTTGATCGCAATTACACGGACTTTACTAGGATGATTAGTAAAGATCGATACTCAAGCACAGCACTCACTTTAATTTGATGTTTTGCTCGTACTTTGAACATCGCCTGAACAAAAGGTGGCAGGTGATTCATCAATACAAAGAACCGAAGCTTATGAATCTAGTCATTGTATATTTCGCTCAGAGCTTTGAACGTCACCTTAGCCTAAAGTGACAGGCATTTAATCAACAAAATTAAACGAAGCTAATCCAAAACAAGACAACAGTGGGACATTAATATACTATGTCGATGACAGTTGAATTCCGATTGTGATTGCTTGATATATCATTTAGCGCTATTATAAAAACTATTTAATTGTGGCAAAAATGGAATCTGACTGTCACATCACCGATACAGTTTTATAAATAATAATTATCCACTACGGCATTATAAATAATACTGCAGAAGGTGTACATTACATTCTAATAACTCACGAGCCCCCAATCAGCAATTTCTACTCTATAAATACACATGACTCAAGGTTGAATAAATAAAATTTTATCAAATATACTGTTACGTGCTTAGGCTCGAATAAAAAGTAACATAGAAAGAGTGAAAATAACAAGCTTGTAAAACTTAATAAACAATTTATTGAGCACAAATATTTTTCAGAAAAGACAAATAAACTTACGGTTTTAAGAAACAATTCCAAAATTAATAGAAAAATAATTCAAAATATTATCCACTAGAGAAATTGCAAAAGTCCTGATAATAAAATGTCCAAATAATTCTAAGTTCGAATTCCAGCGAAGTATCCAATATGGAAGACGATGTCACTTGATGAAGTCAGTTCTTGTTAATAACATTTCTATGAGCACAATTCTTTTCCAGATAAATAAGAAAATAATTCCTCTTGATGCAAACGAATTGACATAATTTCCAGTACAAGGTAATTTATAATAACTCAAAAAGACAACTTAATATTCTAAAAGCCCAACTTCTACTGAATAACTCGCTCCAAAATATAGTTTATATGCCTGTTTTTACGTAAACAAGAAAAGGGTCACGATCTTCTAGAATCTCTCAGAACAATTTTACGTTCAAGAAATCGCGTAAACAGCGTATGACCCAACTAAAATATAAAGATGTTTATACAAAACTTCATTTTGTCCTTGGAACCAACCAATCATTTTAAAAGCTTGTTTACAACTCTGAAACCAGGTCAGAAATGAGGTCAACACCTGGTGTTTACTCTGTAAAGTACAGATCACCCCCCCCCCTTCAATGAACAATCTTAAACTTAAAATGCCAAATTTGAATGTAATAAACAAACAATAAAAATAAATATAAATGACTTATATCACATAAACGTAACAATACGAATGCAAGACTTTCATGTACATACATATCCTGAAACAATATATCATAATACAATAATGGTCGGGTTGACCAAATATACTTTACTCTTTACTTCGACATATAGAAATTACTGTCTTATTGTGAGAGTCTCTGTTCAGTGAGTTTTCCCAAATACTCATATCATTCCTCTTTTTTCCTCCTTCCTTATTATTCCTCCTTCTTTATACCGTGTCTCTTGTGTACACACTGGGAGTCTCCACAGCTTTCCTTATTCTCTCCGTGTGGTCATTTTGTACACCCTGGAATACCTCAAAACCGACTCTCACGTCACCCTGGGATCTTCATGAAAAAGTATAATGGACGTACACTTTTGTCTCCCTACTCTAGTCTTTGAAATTAACCACTCTCACGGACACTTACATCAGACTAATGGGCGAACAATTTTACCAGGCCCTACGTACATATAAATGTCCACTTATTGGATTCATGCCTTGCGCTCTGTGCGCAAATAGCATTACGCAATGAACTTTGTAACACATTACTGTATCACTGTGATCATTCCTATATCATGCGTCCTAAGAATTACAGAATTATACATATAAATACATATGCACATAAATCCAACTCCGTCTAATTCTGCTTAGTGCTCAATCCACATTCTGATCGATGTTAGGTACATGTCATAATTCAATTATTTAATACATTCAACAATATGATGCGATTCTAATGAATGCAAGTATACATGAGGTTTCAATATTCTAATATATTCAACTATCTAATATAATTAAGAAAACGACTCGACCCGTCTTACTTTTGAGAAGGTTGTTTACCCAGTTCAAATCCCTTCAGCATCATGTTGATCTACTGTGCTTGAGAGTAGGCAGATTATTAGTGTTTATATTCGAGTGTTTTTTCCAAGAATCTTCCAAAATGCTCCACTGTGCAGCGTTCGGATGCAACAACAATTCGACTTGTAAATTTTTCCGATTCCGAAAGACAAAATCCAACGAACGGCTTGGATCCATTACTGTCGCCATGACTCTATGAGAACGTTGAGCCGGTAACTCATAGACTTTGCAGTCTTCAGTTTTCAAACGATCAGTATAAAAGTTGATCCAGAAAGACGTGCAGAATTGGGATATTTAAATACCAGTCGAGACTGAAGCCAACAGCAGTACCAGATATTATTCTAACCCTAGGCCTGGGTGGAGATCTACCGACAGATCCGAGTGGTAACAGAACCACAACTGTCAAACAGAAACTAGTAAGAGGAGCCTATCACAAAAGGCGGAATGCAGAGGTAAATAAATATGTTGTATGCACTCTAATTTCTATCAATGTCGTGAGCATAAGGAAATTGAAGTATTTAAACAATAATACCTGCATAAAATAAAGCTTTGTTCATCTCAGATTCTCAAATATTATTACACCCCACCCCACCCCATTTGCTGCGTAAATTGAATTATTGTGTATACTTCTGTGTATATTCCTGGAACATATTTATCTTGGAAAGAGTTGTTCTTAACGCTAACGTTAGAGCAACACTAATGTGTATTTAAAATATAGTGGAATGCATAATTTCATGTTTTTCACTACTAGTATCGCCTGAGAAATATGAGCCTTAGGCTATAACATAGGATAAACACCTCTTTGTGCCTCCCTCTCCACTTCCTTTCCCTTTTCGTGCAGCCATCATTGTAATTAATCAGTTGTTGTCATGTGACTACTCAAATGTTTCAAAGATACTACATAATACTGCAAAGACTTTTTCTTGTCAATAATAATTGTTTTTTCCTTCAGGTTCTGCATCCAGCAACGATAAGTTACAATGCAAATTATGTGCTTGATACACCTGCAAGTGCATGTGCTCTGGTAGAGGTAGATGATGCTGAACTCCAGCTTTTGTACCAATTTCTCAGGCCCAACCACAAAAAAGAAGTGTGAAAGTTCAAGATAAATTTGATCCCATATGAACTCACAAAATTCAGGTTCGACCTGCAAGATCAATAGCAATTCAACCTGAGCTCCTAAAACGAAGAGAGGATTCAGATAATGAAAATAAACCAAGCAGTGAAGATGACATTGACCCTGATACACATCATGATTCAGAATATGAACCCCATTCAGATACTGATGATGGAGTGGACAGTGATGATAAGAGTGACTTTAAAGATATGCATATGAACTTTAAGCTTGATAAGATATAAAACCAGAAGATCAGTAACATTCTCTGGTGTCTGAGTCTACGTTGGCAGAATTGACGAATGTATGTAGGTCATGTTGTTTGCCCTCCCAGACATTTTGGAAATTGTCTCGAGGAACAATGCTCACAAGAAATTCAGTTTGTGTCAGTGGGCACATTTCAAAATGGAAAAGTCAACCATATGATGGAAGAATGCTATGGAATAATATGTTTACTGTAGGAGCAATATTTATTGAGGGAATGAATATGCAAAGTTTCAGTGAACGTACATTTACAAAGTTACAAACATCTTATATTGTACCTGCAGCTGAAGAGGTATCGGAGAAACAACAAGCTCCCTTAATTGAAGAGCGCTCTGGAAAGCAAATAATATGTGGAAGTGATGCTCGTTGCGATTCCCCTGGGTTTTCAGCCAACTATGGGGCTTACACTTTGCAGGCATGATTTTTCTCCGTTTTAAAATGGAATTCCGCTTTTCTCCTGACTTGAATCCATTTTTTCTTCATATAGTCCGTTTTTATTTTAAAAAATGTCCGATCCGTTTATTTCCGGTTTTTTAACCGTTCTTTTCAGTCCCATTCCGCATCAACCCTTGTAACGTATTCGCTCCATATATTAGTTAGCCCACGACTCTCGTAAAAGGTATTCTGATTGTTCAAAAGTTTAAATTCATCCAATGAATGTTCGTGTAAAGGAAACTGATGGCAATGGAAAGAAGAAGCGTGCTGTAGTATTTGAGAGAGACGATGAAACGAAAAGTTTAGATAAAGATTTAAAAAAAAAAACGGAAGGGAATGGCTGGAACGAATTGTCGACGGAAATTTAGTTGGTCAATTTATAAGAAAACTGAACGCTCGAGGACTGGCATTTTGTGCCCTGCAATATATACATTACAGAATTCGTGGTTGAAAGAGTCAGGAACCGCACCTATAAATGAAGCTGCATACGGGGAAAAATTGAAGCCTCTGTCAGAATATGTGCACTGCATGTCGCCAATACACGCTGGAGCTTGAAAGGAAAAAGGCTCTAGTTGAGAATGAAAAGAAACGATTGCACATTGAGCCAGCATAATCATTGATGACAAAACGGAAGACTAAAGAAATCTTTCTTAAAGCCGCAAAAAGAGCTCAACTGGTATAACAGGTTGTGTTCAGTGCACAAAAAGACAAGTGAATATATGGGATTATTTGTATATAGATGATGTATTTGGGTGTTTATTTTACATATTTAACATGAAAGATAGAAGTGTAATATGTTGGCAGAAACCAAATGCCTAATTATTGACTTAATTACGATGTGAACACTGACATGCACGTGTTATAACTTAAGTACCAATAGTATTGGAGAACAAATTCATGTGACAATAAATATTGTAAAATTATTCAAATTTTTGGTAAGGTTTTAGTTTTTCATATTATTATTTTGTTACATATTATGGTCACAAGTTGCACCAGGAGCAGATTTTCATGCGTGTAAAATGCATTTTTAGTCGGGGGTCGAAGGAAGCGCTGCCCCTCTAGACCCTGTTGGGGGAGTACCCGCAAACCCCCCTTTCACATTTTCAGTTTGTTTTTTCAAAGGTAAAAATCATGTCTGTACTTTGACGGATTTGGAAGCCAAAAAAAGTACTTGACATCCAGCTAGTGCAGGTACAATATATGGTTGTCATTAGAGCGTTATGTGAATGTCATATACAACTTTTAAATTGTCATACGAAAGAGGGAGTCAGAAAGACAGCATTTAACTTTGAGTAGAATTACTGAATCGTCAAGGTCTTTGTAACAAAGGTTGTTCCACTAGCATACCAAATTTCAATTGTGTATAGCTAGCACAAAATTATAGTCTGTACTTTGATAATATAGTTGTATCCAATTATATCAAGTTGTGTGTGTAACTGTTGAACTACTTCAAGATAATGCATTAGATCAATTAAATGTTAGCACAAGTAATTTCTGGGTTACTGGGAACTAGACTTGCTGTTTTGAAATTGTCAGAGATACATATTTAGACTGCTCAGCAAATTTTAATGCCCGCAAAGGCTAGCCAATGGCACCTGCCTTTTGTATCCTTGAAAGTGCTCTCTCATAGTGATACAAAAGCCGTTGTTGGGCTGATGTCTTGAGCATGCGCTTAGTGTGCTTAATGGCTAATCAAGCACTGCAAGTAATTAGAAGAAATAAAGTAATCTATAATAAAATCTATACTATAAATAAAATAATTAAATACATTTATAGTTCATGAAATAACTTTTTATTAATGTTCATTATGTTTTGACACATGTTAATATCAATCATTAAGAAAATATAAAAGATCAAAATTAAAAAAAAGTTTTTTGATTTTATATCTTGGTGCATTTTTTTCTTTAAGGTTACATTGCACTCCTGAAGCAGACATTGCTGGACTTGAGTCAGGACTTGCCTACACACACAGAGTCATGCATGTTCATGAAAGGGGGATCTCAGTATCCACCACCACTCACAGCATCATACAAACAATTTTCAAAAAGATAAACTCATCATAAAGTAAAAATCATGCTTTTTGAAATCCAATAATTTTTATGGTGCAGCATATTTGAAGCCAGCATATTCCTCTAAGGGAAAATATTCTTTTATTTTTTAAACAACACAGGATTGAAGCATTTTACGGCTGTGTCTGCCTAGTCGATGCCAAATCCATTTGACAAAACGCAGATATGCTATACGCCTTTATGTTCTGAAAATAAATATATAATACACGTAAGAGTAAATTCGAACAAAAGTTAGATATTTCTTCGTTGGTAAATTATGCTGAATTGTAGTTTTAGTACTTCGGGCGAATTATATTATGTTTTGATATATTTATCTTTTTATCAAATTATTAATCTTCTTTAAATACATATACATACATGTGAAATGACCCATATCATTATTAAATTGTTTTATTTATTTGTTGTTTGTTTATTGTGTTCTTGAAGACTCATTAATTCTAGTTGATAAACAAAAGATGTATAAATCATTGTCAACATAATATTTATTCGAATATTGTATAACAAACCTGCTATTCCTTTCTCAAAACAAGCAGTTTTATTAATCGAGGCAATATATTGTTAAAAAGGTTTAGATATCACCCCAAATAAAAGACAAGAAAAAAGGGTAAAGTCTTTAAAAGAGAAAACAAACTGCATTCTTTTCATATGTTCAAGAACATCACAGCTTGATCATAATGGAATGCATCCTTCTGCAATAAATGTTGCCTCCATGGGTTGTAATATGAAAACACTTTGAAGAAAATCTTGCAAATTGTTTGTTTTGTAAACTGTATCCCAAACATTGTCACAAGTATAGGAAAATCTTATATATAAAAATATGAACAGGAATTGTTAAGAAATTTGTGTAAGATTGGAAAAATTACATGTATTGGTTCATTATCATCCAAAAGTCCATGATGTTCTAGGTATTCATACAGGGTTACTTCCAGCATGTGTCTGTTTAAGCAGTTTGCAATGAAACTTTCATGGAGTGTTATACATGTCAGGTCACCCTTCTTTTTCTCAATTATCTTCACCTCTTTACAGCATAAGCACTCAATTTCCAAGTAAATCATTTGGCAATACCTACAATCACACCGGTAAGGAAAGAGCGCAACATAATTTTGACCATTCATGAATTTTAAAAATCACTTTCAACATTTTGTAAGCATTGAAAAGGAAAGATGCGGATTAGAAATAGCATGCTGATTTTGTATTTGAAATAAAGTTTGACAAAACAACATTAGTTCTCAGTATGTTGCCTTTCAAAGTTTAGAGTAAGCGTTGTCAAGTCCATGTGATATCATGAGTCGAATTGTATTTAATAGATTAATATTCAGTGTAACTTGTGATAACATTAAACCTGTGATTATTATGTTTATAGATGGCAGAAGTGTTAATCGTTGGTGTGTACTGACATTCATTATCATAGTCCTGTATTCTGCATGGGCTTTTGTCCTTTATTTAAAAAAGAAAACATATAATTCACTGTGCGAAGGAGTCAATGTAGTTGAAGTTTACAATAATGAACAAAAGAATATTTGTGTTTACAGTGTACGGCACGTCACTATTTCCACTAGCATAAGTGTTCTGAAACAATGCAGCAATTATAAATTTACAAATTATATGTGGCTTTCATTGCTTTAAAAATTATGAAAACATTGCTAATTAATATTTTTAAAATGATTAATTTAGAAAGGCATAAACACTAGAATACAGCATTACAAGCATCTGCTTTGATAACTCGCAATATCGGTAATCTTTAAAATAAAGTTTCAGGCAATCGAGGGAGGATTATCGAAATTTGGGTCTACCAAAACTTGCATATTTATACACACAGGAGTTGACAAAGTTTCAGTTTCTTTATATATATATATATATATATATATATATATATATATATATATATATATATATATATATATATATATATATATATGTGTGTGTGTGTGTGTGTGTGTGTGTGTTAAATGCATGTTACAAGTATAAATCGGTACAAACCTTTGTGTGCTCTCGAGTCGTCCTTCTTCACTCTGCAAAATATCCTCATCATTCTGACATTCGAAGAACATGACGACGTGTCATCACTACCTTCTTCGTTGTTAGTCTTCAAAAGTGGCTCAACCTGATACGGTAAATTGTTCACGCTTACAGAGAAGTGATGTAAGTCGTTCTAGCAATTTTCCGTGATGCAAAAGGGAAAAGAAATTATCAGAATCACGCTAGCAACCATCGTAGTTAGCTCTGTTGGCTGTTAGCTATAGATCCTATGACGTCACTACCGACCACGTGATACGTATCTAATTACCTCTCAAAGCACATTCGCGGAAAACCAAATATTTTCTTGTAGTAACTAAAGGGCCCGATAACGGAGTAAGATAAAATATACTTTTGCACGACAGGCAATCAGATCATAAAAAATCAACATGTACGTTCCCTATTCCTTTAATAAAATCAAATGAAGCTTGTCAAAGTGGAATATAACATAGCAATAGTGAACAAAATTATTCATCTGCTTGAGATTTTTTCTATCTGTTATTTAGGACAATTATATATAGTCATTAAAAGGTAGCATTCAAAGTTCTGTAATAATATTAAAACTGGAATCATGTTACCAAAATAAAGTGCATTGGCTTTAGAAAGGTGCAGTGTTGTTTTGCATATACAGAAAAAAAAGAGTCGAAACATTTTGCATTCCTTCTAACAATAATTGGTTATTGTTTAAAATCAATCTCTTTGTTGATCTCACAGGGAGTATATTTGTAAAATTGTATTGACTGCCAGTGCATAATAGGATTAAAACAATCCATGAAGAAATTAGTCTCCCCGATTGTATCCTTTAATATTAGAAAAGATTACAACGAGTCAATATCGAACTTTGGTGACTTGCTTCTGAGAGGGCTTCTAGGTCATAACAATTATATGTCAATAGGTGACCTTGACAAACCTACTCAAATGCAGATTAATCCGTTCTTGAATCTCAGTAATATAATTCCAGATTTGAATATAAATTAGAGTGAATGACTACGAATTTATTCAGAGGACCTTTGTATTTTCAAAGACAATAATGTTTTGAGTTCAATAAATTTCAAGAAATAGAATTCATCTGAACTGGACACAACATATGATACAACTTGAAAAATCCTCTCAGTTACAAAATTATATAGTTCTCTGATTGACCTTAGGTCACAATTATTTTTTATAAAAAAAAAACTATTACCTAATGAAACACACCTTCTAAAAGGATCCTGATCTTTACAAAATAAAAACCGTTACCTGAATTTTGCAATGTTACGACACAATATCACATAATGAAATATAAAAAGTTAACATAAAAATAACCAAAAAGCAAATTAAATATAAATAACAGTTGAAAAACGTTATTATCCCAGTATATATGAAAACTAGGTCTTAAAAGCTCTAAACGTTGTTGCTGGTGATACAAAAATGATCTGCATTGCATTAGTAGAGCCAAGGGATCCTTTACTCTGGCTGCACCATGCTTGCCAGATTTGCAACAGTTTTGGTAACAAAACAGACGAACCTAAGAGCTGAACCGAAAGGCACTATCAGCAGGTTATGGTGTGAATCGAGAAAGCCTCCAACGAAGTGACGCCACTGTTTGAACTTTCTCACTACTATTCTTGAGATGGTATACTTTTGACCACCTGCCATTATCTGGTAAAGGTTACAAGCACCTAACCCATTAGATTTCCCTCGATGCATGACTTTGTCACAGACACGGTCCAATTATAAGCACAATAGAGAGGAATAGGTCTTACCATTCCTGGAGTTCTTGCATTGCGCTAAAATGTACTTCACGATGCAACGAAGGTATTGTGACTACTGTATTTCAGTGCTATCACTGAGGTCAGTAACTTGTGACAAGATTTGAGAAGCAAGCCTTCTCGACTGAAATGCATTAGACGCCGATATAATGAAGGACCATGGGTTAGCTCTACCAAGACAAGAGCAAAGCCATAGCATACAGCAACGGTCATGTGATCATGTAGCTTAATCCAGACGTCCATCCTGGTGTGGACCAGGCACAGGAAGAACGTTCAGATGGCTAAAAAAGGATTTCTCACCTTATTCTCAGTGGCATCCGCATCTAACTATACTAGATGGGGTCAGCACGTAACGATTCAGATTGGAGTGGAACAAGGATGCTCAGCGGATAGACATCGAGTCCTGGCGTCGTATGCTAACCCGTAAACAGGCAGTATTAATTACGCTTTCACTGTGGAAACAACATCCAAAAGCATTGTGCTCGAAGTAAATGGACACAATTTCTACTTTCGTGACAACACTGCATTTATAACCTTTATTTTAGGACATGAATTGCTATTTATGATTTGTGTCAACGACATAAACAGTTATATTCTAAAAAGATGCACTATTGGCCAGAAAAAAAACAAACATGACGCGTGACTTGTGATTGTTTGATCGGTGTGTATCATGATATTAAGTGCACTTATGCCTTATTTGACATCACTGCTACAGTACAGTAAAGCAAGGCGACAGGTTAGAGATACATGTCTACACGGAAGCTGATTTTCCCACTCCTAAGATCAATTACATTTTTATTATAGAGTAACTATTATGTCGCCACACTCATATCTACAAGACTCGCACGGCTCCGCCTAAAACAATATCTAACACTGAACAGATATAGAAAGTACAAACATGTTGTAGACACGTTGTATTGTGTTGATACTACATAGAAAGTACAAACATGTTGTAGACACGTTGTATTGTGTTGATACTACACTGAATATTGCGTCTCTGGACATCAACGTGACGGGGACAGGAATATTGTCATTAATAATTGTCACGAATGTCTTAACGATCATGGGTTTGACTTCTTGTCTGGTGTATACAGCTGGAACTTGAATCAGATGATGTAGGTCCATGAACAGTTCAAAGCAATATGAAATCTGCCTCTGGGTCTAATCAAAGCATAACACAATCGCAAACCACATGTCTGTGGTGCTGGTTGATAATAATATTCAACTAAAATTACACAGTGTCATAATGGAGATAAGCAAAATAATAATAAGATATGTAATATCACCATCATCCTTCGATTGCAATTATTTTGAGATGATGTTCGAACCTGATGTTCTCTCTTACTTTGTTTATGTTGACTACATTGGAAATTGTTTCTAATAAAAACTGATGTTGTAACTTTGCAAAGTACATTGTGTAAAAATATATAATTGTCATAACGAACAAAATCATAGCATAATACAATACATTTTTTTGACATCTCCAGTAGGGAGACTATGTAAAAATATTCATAATACAATGTATACTATTGTCATCTTAGTAATCGTCCGTTATTCGGTACATGGTTCCAAAATTATGATTACAATATAACATGCAAAATAAGAGTGCACAGGGTTACGTCTACACGGTAACGTTTACCCATGTTATAGGAATTCTGCGTCAGTTAGTAGTCCTGATGTTTACAGTTAACTCAGGACGTTGCGATTTTTGTATTCATATGTTATAGTTCTCGCAGAAATGGAAATTGTAAGGACAATGAGTAGATACATTTGATACACGTCTTGAGGCAACGTTACATACATGCTTGATGTTACACAAGGCTAATTATGTTCACTAAAATGAATTTTTGTAAAGAACAAAAGTCTCTTTGAACCTTGTTGACTGGAATATTAATTTGAATCAATGAACTGAATATCGTACTTGTAAATTCATCGGTTTATTGCTTGGTATGTGAAGTGAATTAAAGAAACCACGAAAATATTTAAAACAAACCATTACAAAATGTTTAGACGACGACTCAGTGCGTTATACACAGGCCAAAAAAATATCCTTGGTAAATTCAGAAATATATATTTTTTCCATTCATTTATTATTGGTGGGATGGTGGGACTGTTAATAAGTCTTACCATGCTGTAATCAACGACAGTATTCAAGCATTCTCACAGTTTATGTGTATCGTTTCTGATTTTCATAATAGGTTTAATTATAAATCAATATATTCTCAAATTTCCGTGTCTAGATCAATTACAATCTCAGGTACGGAAATGATCCGTAATCAATTCGTCTGTTGCATTATCACAACCTCATTCTGGCTGGCGTATTGGTTGCTGAACATGACATCAATCTGGAACAATAACTTTAATTAATTAAGAGAAGCATGTCAAATAATGAGACAATACTAGAAAAGAGAGATGGTGTGCGTGTATGTATATATATATATATATATATATATATATATATATATATATATATATATATATATATATATGTGTGTGTGTGTGTGTGTGTGTGTGTGTGTGTGTGCAGGAAATATCTGACGTTTACTTTAGTACGATATTTATGACTGCACGACAAGGGACCATACTGTCAACACCTGTCTACACTTATAATATTCATTGATAGCATGTGGTTTCTGGCTTGCCTCTTCAGCTCTGCAGCTGATTTTTTTTACTAGATTTGCACAGCTTAGAATCTTTATGCCAGATGACTCGATCGCGTGCTACTTGCTCCCAGCAATTAAGGTTTATGTTGAACGCATTCAATGCTGCTTTCAAATTATCTTTGGCATTAACCCTTCTGTAGATGTCTCACTCATCCCCTGTCCCTTATGCAAACGAACGTTCCGTGCCAGGGTTGGCATCATCAAGTACCAATAAACACAGACTTAGTTAGGAACGATAGATAGAACGTTTTGAACAAAAACATAACGTGTAGCTTCATTTTCGATACATTTCCAATCCAATTAGCAATATTCTAAATTGAACAATGCAAACAAAGCAAGTACCTGATATCTTCTTAAGCGTAATCATTATGTTTTATGAAGGAACTATATTGAAATATGTGCACATGGGTCAGAGGTTGTATGTGGAATTTGTGGGTTTCAGAGTTGAGGGAGCGGGGAGGGGGGCCTTACAAATCAATTTTGTCCCCGGGCGCCAAACACTCTAGCTACGCCTCTGACATGGGTAGTTTTCATTAACTATTTATGATTATCCAAACCAGGGCACTGTTGACGAATATGTTAACAGTTGCATGCGTGATTCCACTACATAAGATAAAGCAGCTTGACATGATTCGTTTACATCCTAGGACGATATTAAAGAATGGGAGTGAAAAGGACACACACACACACAAGCACACAAATATACAAACATACAATCTCAAACAGAAACACACACAAAAGTTGGAAATATTTACTAAAACACTAATATGCCCATTTGCACAATCCATCACAAAGAAGAGCGAATGGGTAAAGTGTTTAGTGTGCTATTTTGTGCGTGAAGAAAAAATACAAAGCATACACAAACACAAACAAACATACATTTTGGCAAATATGGTTAGGCTCTTTCATTTCTATACATCTGAGTGATTTTAAAAAGAGCCGATGGGGTTTGTTAATCAAAGTGGGTTAAAGCAAGTGGAAATGGCGTGACTTGTCTTCTTAAAGTTCGCACAGTGGACGCATAATGTTTGACCCGTTTCAGACACCCTTGCCTCTCCATATAAATTCTTCTATTGAAGATGTGATCATAGCAATAGACCACTTTCATATTAAACATCCTATGATGCCCCAAAGGATGATTGAAGAACTAACGCTTGATAATATATTGCTGAGTTGACTTTAGAACAGCAGACACCAAGGATAGATTCATATATAGTCTATAACTGAATTGAAACGAATTTAAATATTCAACGAAATCTAAACGCAGGTTATACCATTCAGCCCATGCGCGGTGTCTCTCTTTGTAAGCTAACCTTACATAGCTTTGGATGATTTCCTGTCGTCTCGGCAAAACGTGTTACCTGTTACCTGCAATGATAGTTAACCACTTATGGATGGTTTCTGAAAGAACAAGAACAAATGGAGAGCTTTTGCAACAAGCAGAAGAAGTATTTGATCAATAACGACAAGAAGGGGAAACAAAGAAAGTGAGGAAATGAAAAAGAAAACGTTCAACAGTGGACGGCAGAAAAGAGGGAGTGAAAACGAAACAGGTCTTTTATATTACACATCGAAGGGAAATTGTATTAATCTTCGTTAGCTCAACAGAAGACTAAGGGATGTGTGCTCTCCACGATTTCTAAACCTTCAATAGCTACATAGCAATCATTTTCGCTTTTCTCTCTAGTGTATTAGTCCATAGACTTGTTGGACATTTACTTTTGAATTAGTGTAAATATCTGTCAAAAAGTGCGATTTGTTGTTACATTGCCTCCTTATTCACATTCTAAAATTTAAATAAATGCATGCTCTTAAAGTAAAGTGCTCTCTCTCTCTCTCTCTCTCTCTCTCTCTCTCTCTCTCTCTCTCTCTCTCTCTCTCTCTCTCTCTCTATATATATATATATATATATATATATATATATATATATATATATATATATATATAAAGAGAGTATGTGTAAACCCATGTCAAATCAAATGATTGAATCGATATGCTTAGAAGAAACCAAAATTAGAACTTGGCATGACCAACCTCTTACCTCTACCTCTAATAGAAAACAAAATGAATCAGTGTTTCCTAGAAAGGAAAGTAATAGCAATGAAAGCGACTCAGTAGTTTTAATAGATTTTTATCACTTTTGATACTCCCAAAAAGCCACTTCCATAAAACTTAGAACCACAGCTTATACGTGCTCTGAAACTTGAAATGTTACAGAGATATTTCACTTGCTCCAACTAGAAGGAGATTACAAAAGACGACGACTACAATATCGAAAGCATTCTAGATCTAGGAACATGCAAAGTGTGTAAACATTGACTTGAAGAAATGAAAGGTCGTTGGAAAGGATATTCATTTAGGTTCGATTATTTGACTTTGTCACTATACAAGTCATATACTGACAAAGCATGAACTGACCATCATTACGTTAACGATCTCTACTTACACGGGTTGTTATTTTCAAGTCGTACACAAGCAACCTTTGTCGGTATCGTGTAGAAAAAGTGTTCCTAAATATAAAACATATATGACTATATATAATTTCCTTCACCCTACACTAAATTATTTTCAATTATTCCCTTTGTATTTTATGGAAACAAATTATATTTTGAACGCTCCAAAGCTTGTTGGTTTTCGCTCTTTTTGTTACTTAATTTAATACCATAGATTTGCAATAGCATTACCTCTATCAAACAGATTGAACGTCAATTTGCATGCATAATTTGACAATATTCTTGAAAGCAGTATATTTTGAAACATATGATACTAGATTATCAGATAAGATTGACACGAACTCATTGAGATGATACCCAGAACCAGAATACTATATATTCACTTTTACTATCCCAACGATAACAGTGTGGAGTGTTTTGCTTCTTACAGACCATCTCCTGTAGAAGACGGCATCAATGACTTTATGAGAAGAAACGTTGCATTGACTAGAATCACTAAGATGAGACTGTATCAATCATATTAAATGGTATCACATAATCCGTATACATTGCTTATAGCGTGTGAAGTTTCATATTTTTGATATTATAATATGTGAACATATCATTTTATCATGTGATTCTGATTGGTCAAAATAAGTGTTTTCGATGATGAAATAGAACGATGCATCCTTAGATCATTGGGAGTCAAGTTTGACTCCATAACGCTGTAAGCCATGTATATTTCGTTTGTGTTTACAATATGACAGTTTATATTCTTATGTCGCATTTAAGAAGCTTCCTCTTAGTATGAAACACGCAGTATTTTGAAAAACCAATTCTGTCTTATTTGTGTTGCAAACAGGTTCTATTGACATGCTCCTTCACGTTTTTCTCTATCGGTCTTGGTTACGTTTCGGTCGATTGTACCTAACTGGAGTGACATTTACAGTTGTCTTCCCAATATATATAATGATATGTGTTCACCAGTGTGGCCATCCAGAATTGACTAGTAAAGCACAGAAAGGTCTTTGAAGATAACCAGATTGAGTAAAGTCAGTGTGCACTTAACACCAGATCAGGCAGAATCTGATCCAGAAGAGCACGGGTAGGATGAACACCATCTTCTTGAACCAGCGAAGGACCAAGTAGAATATGTCTTGCACAAAGAGATCATTAAGGAGACAAAAGACTCGGTGAAGAGATAAAGAGAGCAGCAGAAACAGAGCCAAGAATAGTAGCAGCAGCAGCAACAACAAAACAAAAACAAACAGGAGGAAACGTGATAGACTGTAAAATGGAGACGTAACTTTGCGTTCTCCTTTAGAAAGAGCCGACTGTATGCTGTGGTGAGGCCAAATGGGAACATTGTCAACCTCGCTGAAGATAAAAACAATGACCAATCACCGACAGAGCGGCTTTTTTCAGCGTCACCCACACAACTAGAAACGATTGATACTAAACATTTTGCCGAAAACCTGTTATTTGTATGGTTGTATGTGTATATCGTTACCCCCTTCAAGCATCCACCTTAACACCATTTCACTTACACAATGTGTGTTTGTATGGTAGAGTGTTTTGCGTATGTATAGAGTGTGACCACATACACTCCTTTACAATTGTGTAAACCTATTTCTTTTAACTCAGAATAATTGTTTATTTAGTTGCGCGAGTTTTGTTAAAATTTGAATTCCGTGTGAGGAATCTTTACCCTCACCTCGTGCTTAAATTGTCTAAAGCTCCAAATTCATTGGTATCGACGCAAATAATAATGCGTTAGATTCTACATTTAGTCTTACTATTCTAAACACTGTGACAAGCAATATAAATATTAGTAGGAAAGAGTCAATACTGCCCAAGCTTTCTTATATTCTCTGTATAAAAATTGTGTAAGATAAATTAAACAACTTTGGATACCTCATTCTGAATTTCATTAAATATGACTTTAAAAGAAACAACTACCAGCCATTTAAGGTGACAGAGATTGACAACTGGTAGCTAATACCTAGTAGATCAACTATTCCATAATTAGAACTATAATGTGGTCCGATCCCAAGACTATCAAGCCTTGCTCCAAAGGTAGCAAAACTAACCAGGACCCTAACCTCCGAAATATGAGGTGGTCAAGCTCAAATCATCAGGCCTCCGTACAGGGCGGACTAACTAAAATAATAATATAAAAAATATGTTATTCAAGCATAAATGGCCTAATTGGCAAACACATTCCAAATTTTGACCCGTAAACTAGACTATATAAGAGATTTATAAGCCCAAATCCATCTAGTCCGTCAACATAATGTGACATAATTTACAACAAATCCAAACAAAATAATCCAGTCCGATAACTATGTCAATAACAGCATAACTAAGCTTACTCATTTTAAGCCCGCCTTTCCTCGTCTCTCAAATTAACCATCTCAAAATCCGGGAAGCCGACAAGTATGTTTTTCGGGGAAAAGGGGTCTGAAAATTACCCATGGATTAGGCACCCCTTAGAATGACGTCGAAGTGACTACAGGGTTCCCTTGCCTCCCTTCTTCGGCTAGTTATATTAGCTAATTAGTCTACTTTCATCAATTGCGATACACTAATAAACCAGTAATTCTGGAAATAACTCGTCGCCCGTGCCCTAAGGGGCAAAATCAACGTCAATTCAAGTTAAGTAAGGAATTAACTTGTGCCAAGTCGTTGTGAGGCGAGATAGCATGTACGTCAGAGATAGACAACTGAATAGCAAATTTTGGCGAGGTGCTCATCCGGTTTCCAAACAAATCTGTAATGCCAACTCAAGCCACTACCTAGAACATGAGATCGGAAATAAACGTACAACGCTCGTGCTGGTGTTGGATGATTCAGAGGATGATAATATATGAACGGGAAAAGAAGATGCGGCAAGATGTCCGATGATGAGCCAAGATGGCATTGTACCACTGACTACCCCTTCCTTTATATCCAACTCTAGCACAGATAGCTTTATTCAGTTAGCATCCAGTCAGCATAAATAGAACCTCTGACAGACAGTAACAAGACAGAGGCAGGCAGTAATAATGTGCCGTGTTACTCAAGCAGAAAAGGACCAGATAATGACATTATCTCCAATCCAATCTGCAAAAGATCAGAGCAGCAAGCTTTATTGAGGATGTGGTCATAGAGGAAGACGAAAAATGCGACCACAGGCAAAACTTATTGAACATGGAATATGTACCTGCATTCGAAGAGAGCATCTAAGGCCGGCCATCTAACTAATGTGATTGAATATAAGACACTGCGATCGCTGAAAACCAGAAAATGAAGCCTTAGCAATGACAATTTGAAGCCCACATTCTCATCCAGTTCAACCGATATGCCAACCAAGACCACCCCTTGTCTAGTCTGGTGGAGGCTCTTGAACATCTGTCAGAACTCTACGATCTGGAACAATTTCCGAACCAGATGAGTGCAGAATCGCGGTGTACGGCGAATTGTTATAAAGGAAAAGAACTCAGCAGAATATTTCATCTGCCGACATAGAGGCCATTTTCGGGGTTACTAATCATATATCATACATTTTTCTTTAGGGTACGAAACCCATTTCGATAACATATGTTAATATACAAATTTGAGCCATTGTTTTACGCTTGGTAACCTAACCTGACCTCAAAATTTCAATTTTTATGGGACACGTATAACTGGAATGTTGGTACGTTTTTATAATTTGGAAATATATGTACCTTAAATTCTAATTAACGATTAGTAGTTGGGAATGATTTAATTTTAATACTAATTATTAGCGTGGCTCTAACTACACAAAATTGGTAATATAGATCAGATCAACATACACTAATGGGCAGAATGTGACAAGTAAGTTAGTTTCCTTGCCTTTTAGAATGTTCCTGTTGACGTTGTGGTCTCCAGCTGGACTGTTTCATCATGACCTTCCTTGTTTCTATTCACGCAATGTGAGATACACTCAAAGAAACAAACTTTCAATATCCATGCAGTATTTTGCACGATGGACTATTTTAGTCAGGAGGATGGTCATTCCTCATTTGAGTTGAATACGTTTTAATTAATTTTAAATCCCCAAATAAGCACTCGGTGCGTGCCGAGGAGGGATAGCATGTTAGGTGATATGTCTTAGTTACCACCTATCGAGAGATTAATTAGTGATCAGAGCGCTCACTGTTTAATTAAGGTGCAACGGGTGTATCTGTAACGTTTATTGGTGTGTGGCCCTCTTTCTATACCATAAGATAAATTAAGAAGTGTGCGGTTTAGACATTGTACATGGCAGGGAGATCGCACAATACCTTAATCATAGTGCGGTCGACCAGTTTGTACAATACAAACCCATCAGGCCCGGTCGTGCAAGGTAGCAAAATTTAGATCCAATCAAAATTGAATGTATCAAAATTATAAAGATATGTAACCCGTGGTGATCGACCCGGGAGTTGCGACCAATGCTGATCGAGAGGATTGATAATAGTGTCCAATGAGACCTGTACAAAAGCGATAGTCTCATCATATTCACCAAAAATGTATATTTGTTTGTGCATAATTTGTGTGTGTTGCTATCATTGTGTAATAGTATGTTTCTGTAAGTACATGGTGTGTGTATAAATACTCCCACCCGTTTCGTTACATATTTGGATTGCAATGAAAAAGTCACTTTGATAGTGGAGGGTGTCCGTATTGTAATTAAGAATCAGTTGCTGTATAGCGGACGGGTTGTTTCTATGGTAATCAACTGGGAATGCTAGATTGCGTGTGCAATGAGTGTCGAAAAATACAGGGTATTGATAATGGTCATTGATCGCGCACCGTCAGCTTCACGCTTTAAAACTTTGTATACGTATGTTTGAAACATCATGATGAAATTTTGTGAATTGATTTAACTCTCTCTCTCTCTCTCTCTCTCTCTCTCTCTCTCTCTCTCTCTCTCTCTCTCTCTCATGCTACAACATGTTCGAATGAGCCAAATATAATTAAAATGATAAAGGGAACTCTGGAAATCTTTGTAAACCTATTAAAGGCTGCATTAAAGCATATCACACTGTGAATAATTGGATAACAAAATAATATATTCAGGCTGTCAATAGGGCACCTTAATATCGGAAGAGATTGTCACAACTAAGGAAATCATTAGTTAGTCCTTGCGAATTAATATCACTGGCAAGTAAAATGAAGGCTTGGGCGAAACAAAGGTCTGAAAAATGATTTTTCACAGTTAGAAGAAGTGAACTTATAATCTATTCAACGTTCAAAACATTTGTCTTCTTTATCAAATATCGCGTATGTTCTTTGTAAGATTTCAAGGTGCGTTTCAAAAGGCCTGGACAAGTATTTCCATTACGGTAGCTTTGATCAGAGATTTGCTATTGTCTTTGCAATATGGTGCAGTGTTATTAGAGTAAAACGAAAATGTTAACAATCTGATGAAAGAATCACGACAGCAAGCTTTGTAAAATTTAACAAATAATTTATTTTCCCTAGAATAAAAAATGAAAAATGAGAAACATATACTTAAGGTTGTACGAAATCAATCAAAAACTAATCCAAGAAGTAAAAACCCAAATCCTATCAATGCAAGTTCTAAGTGAATCGCAGATCAAATCCTGATGAATACCAGATGGAATGCGTTAATGTCTGTAATAGTCGGCGTTGTACAGATGTGTTAACAGTCTCTTGGTGAACCACATACATATTATTCCAGTTTTTAATTCCAAATAAATTTCAGTTTATGTCTGTGTCCAAGAATTAACAGACCACTTTTGTATTTCCATAGAAAACAATCACATGAATTCAATAATTGGAAGAAAATATAAATTCATCCCAAACTGGTCACAACATAATACAACTTTACGTGTCAGATTTTAAATTACGACTGATAGAACTTTATCAGAACATCTGTTACACACCTAACTGAGACGGAAAACATACTTCCAGGTCAAAGATTTATCCTTCTGGAAAAAAGTTTGTTTATCAATTGGCACATGCTTAATGGCATGTAGTCCAAGGATGACCTTGGCTCAACTTACCAAGTCTTACTCTGAGAAATATAATAAGAAAATAAAAACAAAATTGTGTACCAAAACTGTCACTGACTTTAAAGTTCAGGAACTAGCTACAATGTTGCAATTCTGGACAATGTACAATCCAGTAAACAATGTTACATTGCAACAGCATGTAATGGATTACACAAATTTTAATCTAACAAACAAGCAATCATATTAAATATAGATAATAATATTACCTATCAAATGATGGCAAATGTGTTGTATCTTCCTTAGGCATAATGTGATTTTGAAATATATCGGAGTAAAAACTAACCATATCGCTGTAGTGGCGACATTACCTACCAGGTAGTAACAATGATAATAACATTTGGTTGTATTTCGTTGTTAGAATTATTTTTAACTCCAACGTGGATTACGTCGATTATTAAAGTTAAGTACTTCCTCCCAGGTGTTATACATGACCAATGCGCGAAAATCATTCAGTGTGAAAGACCGCAGTATGTACACTATAGCAAACTGGAGTGACATCAAGAATAATACATGTAGACTGTTGGGTAAAACAATATCTCATTAACGGCATGTACCAGTCGACGTTCAATATCGTATGCTTTTATTTTATTTCCTTAAGACCAATGATATTAAAAAAACTGAATAATCAACATTGTGTTATCCTTTTTATCTTTCTATTTTTGCAACGCTCAGGACATTCTCCATTCCTTTTCTGCTGTGATATTTTAGCTATGAAATGTTGCAATTTGTAAATACGCCTGACAAGTTTTAAATTTTAATTCATATTTATACATAAAGAATTGCTAAATTTAAAAAATTTACAACTAAACTGTCACCAGTATTAATTATTTGTTGTTTCTTTTTACGGTATGGTACTTATGCAAATATTAATGCCAAAGACTGAATTATTACCTAAATGTTAGAATTGTTTTTGATTAAGAATTTGCATAATTTGGACTCAAAAGGTTAGATGTATATGTCACTGTAACCTATAGAAAAAAGCCATATTGTTACAACACTAACCTGGAACAAACTGTGTGACTATCTTTCATTTCAGATACGTAAGATGTCTGCCTATTTGGGCAAAAGGTCGATTGACATAGTCACTGTGTCTGAAAAACAAAACTTTACACACAAAGAATTACTGGTCATTTACCTTCAGCAAATTTGGTATTTGACCACCACTTAGGTCTGAAGAAGCTTATTGGTGGGAATCAGGTACAAAAAATCAAAGGACAAAAACATTGTGACTGAATAAATAAGGTAGTTTGTATAATAACTTTAAATGCATACCTTAGTCATGGTTTCTTGAGAGCTTGCACTTAAGGATTGAAAGAAGCCAACTGATCTGTGTTCAAAAGTCAATCTCATTGTTGCAAAAAAAAAAAACTGGGTTTTGGGAATAACATTTATTCACGAGGAAATGACTTAAACAAACTTTTTGTAGATAGTATGAACTAAGGATAATTTCTATTTAAAAAAGATCATGTTTAAGAAAAACAAGCAATGCTTCCTGTACAGTATCTTCAGTTCATGACTGCTTACTTTGAGTAATGATCACTGTTATTGAGACGCTTAGGTTTATTCAGAGTCAACCATACCCCAATAATTTCTGTATAGAGGACTATGAATTACGGGAGAGATGTGTATAATATATATATATATATATATATATATATATATATATATATATATATATATATATATATATATATATATATATATATATATATACTTTAATTTTCATTGACTGTAAATGGTTTTGTTTGACCAAATAACTACACCGTCGTAGTAAGACCGTCAAATCACACAGGCATCAAAACGCGCAAACATTTTAAACGATATGCTGAAAGACAACGTTTTGGGTAAAGGTTTCCCTTATGTGCACACCATAAAACCCCGACCGGGATAGATCATCCCGTGTGCATACAGAATTATTTGTGTATCGAAAGTGATAAAAAGAGAGCATGTTTTTGTTTGCTTGTTTGTTTTTTAGATAAAGGATTCTTATCGTGGACATTTCACACAGACTTCTTTTGAAAAATTCCTTAGTTTTTCCCTTCTGTCATTATTTCGGGACTATCGGCATTATTCATTGTTTCAAATACGGTATTTAATATAGTACCACACCTAGACTGGTTCTGTGGCTCATAAAGTAAATTATTCTCAGTGAAAATAACGTGTCATCCAAGGTACTATTGACATTTAATTGATTAGATGTAATCAATATTACTGAGGGCTATTTGAACTAAATTAATTAATTTTCATATTTACATTACTGTAACTAACTGTGGCATTTAGGAATCCGCACCATTGTCCCAAACATATTACAATAGCACAATTATTGACAGCAAATCATTGAAAACATAGAAATATTGAATTGGGCAATATCCCACAATGAGACGTGAGGTCCGAACAAATCTAAATCGAAACTCCGATTTCAAACATTCGCCTAAAATTAAATCAACATATGCTACAATATTTTTAAATAAATATCTAAATAGTTTTCTGGATCTAGTTCATTTGTTTTTAAATGAAAATAAGTGAACAAGTTTGTTATGACAAACGAATAAATGTAGGATACGAGAACACAAGCCAGGCCCTGGGGCAAGGCGAACGAGGCAACCGCCTTGAGCCCCGCGCTTTCAGGAAATCAGTTACGCAATGCAATATTTTGCTTGAGGCCCCGCTCATCGCCTTTGCGGCCTTCAGCCCCGCATGTTGTCTCGGGCCCCACACATCATAGTGCCGGGCCTGCGTTTACAATATTAATGAACGTCGGCGCCAGTTTATGAAGAGTTAACAAAATAGTTAGTGGTATGACGTAATCGGTGCTTTCGGTGCTAAAATCCTCCTTTGAAACAGTCTTGTCGTGAGAAAAAAGAACACACGTTATTACATTGTTTATTGACTGACAAATAATGTTCAAAATTATTGTGTATTTTCACATCAAAAAATCTAAGATCTGACAAAGAATGTGTATTTCAGAGATATATCAAGGTGTGAACATATATGCTGATACGTCGAGACTAATTTTCATATTTAAAGGCATACATCTACATAGACTCTTAAATGCACAGTTAAAAACACATTTTAAATGCACAGTTTTACATCTTGCAAAGATGCATCATCGTAATAAGTTAAACATGGGCTTGACCATCACGCCCACTTTGGTGGAAGATTTTGTTTTACAACAGGAATGCCCAACATATCCAGATCCCATGTCTAACAGCATTATTTAAATCCACACCATATGACGTAATTGTAATCGGATAACTCCGGCTACTATATACCGAATAGCAAAGAGCTTTGGCAATCAAGGGCAAGAACTCGTCATCAGTCACCATGGTAGTGTTATTATTCGTCCAAGAGCTAAACCAAAGGTTGTCGCCTGTAAGTCAATTCAGTTCTTCAATCCAAAAATCCAATTTTCATATGAATTATACACAGTCTTATTCATTTTTCTATATGTTGTTCATGCACTGGAAAGCTGCATCTTCTGTAGCATAATCAGCGCCCTTTGGAGGATATGGCAAAGTTTGGATGCTTTTGATGAAGTGTTGCTCCCGGACGACTGTCACGATGGTGGATTTATGCGCATGTATATATATATATATATATATATATATATATATATATATATATATATATATGCGCATAAATCCACCATTAGTTATATATATATTATTATATTATATATTATATATATATATAGCAATTAGTTATATATATATATATATATATATATATATATATATATATATATATATATATATATATATATATATATATATATATATATATATATATATATATATGGTTTCGTCGGTTACCGGTGCGCTGACGGATGGTTAGATAATGTCACATAACGTAGGGAATTAGTTTGTCCAATGTCCGGGCACGGGTTCTTAGACGACCAAGTCATTTGTATTGAAAAATAATACGTACGATGCTTTCTTCAATCGAAATTATTGTTTACTTTTGAGTCGGGTACTACATTTAGGTCCTTATTGCATTACCTATTAAAATTTCATTGAAATGTTTATGGCTACTCTTTTCATATTTGGCGTGTATTTGAATTGGCTTTTTCAGATTTAATCTTTTGCTTTTCAGCCGTTAAGAAATGCTGGAGCCAACTTGCAGAAGCCATTCTGAGCTTCAGATAACTCTTCAATATTATAAAAACAGTTGAACAATTAATGCTTGTGATAATACAGATTTTGCCCAAAGCGTATGGAGCACCTTCATCAATTGTTCTTTTACATCAGCCATCTTCCACTTAATCATCAATTGTTATTTTACATCATTCACTTTCTGCTCACTCACAAATTGCAGATTACGGTTTTCCAGATGGTGTGCCATATCGCTTGAATATTCAGCCTTCTTTAAAACAAAGAAACCGCCTAACAACTGAAGCATATATTTTTTTTTATTCATAGTCGACCTTCATATCGGTCTGAGAGTACTCTAAAAGACCAAGACTTTATCAGTTTGCCTTTTGCTTTGTAGCAGAAATGTTCCCATTTTCTTCGGTTTTATGTGACTGTCAAGTATCTATGTTATATCACACACATATGCATTTGTCGCCGTCGATTATTTTATAGAAATTTATATTTTATCCTTTGATCGGCATTATTTTATTGGGAGGTACAACGAAACAAAAATAATAAAATATTCATACATTTTCAATTATCTCACCTATTGATAACAAGAGAAAACCAAGATAAAGCTACGATAGTTTTCGAGGTCTTCGATAGTTTTTAATTATATCTAGTTAATAATTCTATCCAGTGAATATTCCAACTGAAAGATTTTAATCTACTGGTTCAATATGGTGTAAACTCATAGAGAAAATAAGCTGACATAACGGTTTAAAGAAAAAAAACTAAAGAACAATAAAAATACAAAACAAAGAGTAAGGCATTATTTCCGAATGAGTCATCATTCTGTCTCAATCGTATCCTGGACGTACCAATTCATCATTCATAATACAAATACTTTCTTATGACAATGACAATAACAAATAAAATTTAGTATTTAAAGCCGAATATTCACATACACAATATCTCCGATGCACCAAGTTTAAGCTCGTTTTCGCTTTTCATTTGCTGATTGTTATTGTTCTTATTCTTTTTGTGTTTACTCCATTTGTCAGCACACCATGGGCTACACATTACAGACAGTATATTCGGTGGAAGACGAATTCAGTCAGAACCACTGACCCACGGAATGCTAATGGTAACTTTTCTCATATACCTAAGCTGAATGAGCCGACGAACTCATGCGGAATTAGGTGAGCTGTTTGAGTGATCTGTTATGTCGAGCAAGTTAGACCGTTCGGACACTCAGGTCTCCCTATGAAATCTTCAAGGAGGCAAATAAAGTAGTTAGTATGAAATATAAAATAGGGATAAGGAAATAAAATATATGAAAGGAAATATAACTGCCTCAACAAAACATCGCGTTTGTGACGGTTCATATTTTGTCCATTAATATTCAGAACCCAACCAACCACAACCCATACTATTGATTGACTGTTGTACTACAATAGTTGATGTAACTTAACTAAATTGAAAGCATCCTCTGCAATGCAATAACTAATGCGTTAGAGAGCGCTTGTATTAACAGATGTAAATATGTTTATTTGGGTCTAGTTCTAGGTTTTGGAACTTCCTTAGTGTATATGACATAGTCCAGGTTCTGGTTTCTACTGATAGCTAATATTTGTATTTTGTAAACATCGGTATCATTATAATAGGTTCTGTTCTATTAGATAAACGTGTTGTTTTTGAAAATACTAATTGTGACCTGAGGTCAGATATAGAACTATATAAGCTTGTCACCGAGAGGATTTTTCATTTGTGCTTTAAGACATAACACAATCAAGTTTTAGTATAAATTGAGATTGTTTTCTTTGGAAATACAAATGTGCTCTGAATAAATTCGTATTTAGTAATATTCACTGGAATTTATAGTAAATTCAAGCTTGGAATAATATTGATGTGGTTTAACAGGAGACTTTTGGCACATACACACTCTAGAAGCTACTATAGACACTTCTTCACATTCAATTTTTGACTTATTTTGAACTTCTACTGAATTTAATTTAGGACATTAAATGACTAGGACTTGTGTCTGTAATTCTGGATTATTTTGGGATTTGAGTCATAATAACGTAAGTTACTGTTGATTACATTTTTACTTTGCAATGTATGGAAATACATTTTGTTTTTAATTTACAAAGCTTGTAGCAATTAGCTATTTTGTTTTATTTATGTTAAGAAAATATACTCGTAACAATAGAACATATTAATATTTTTAAAAGAGGGAAACTTACAAATATTGACACGGTGGAATAAATCGATGATTCACTCAACTATATAAAGATATTAGTAACCTGTATTGTGTCCCGTGTTCTGTTCCTCACAATGCTGTAAGACAGTGACTTGATCGTTTACACCTCGTTCTCAATACACTCTTTGCACAAGAGACAACTACCGAGGATGCTCTAATCTGAGATATTGAAAAGGGCCATACATTACACTAGACCCCTTTGGTTTTCTATCATAATATATGCCCATGCATTGACACAGCATCCACTGTTGTGTTTGTGTCTGATAAATAAATCGATGAGAAATATCAATAAAGCTATTTATTTCATGATAGCGGAAACATAAGACACGATTTGGTAATGTATGGTAACATAACAGAATATACAATTGCATGCGGCCATCATTATTTCACCTTTGATCCATTGGCTAAAACAACTGCAACCAAACATACAGTTCTGTAAGTTTTAATTTCACTAATTGTATTTACATTGATTTTAGGCCAAGGTAACCGTTGAGACACATAAAAGCTTTTTATACTAATGATTTCAAGAAGATGTACAACTAAAAATTCATCTGCCTTCCCTCATTTTCATTGTGAGACGAAGAAACCCACAGAGAAAGACGTAAATACGGAAACAATTGTCAGTTTAATTTACTGAGGAAGACGTGTTCTAAAGTGTAATAACAACAAAATCAGTTGTATTTTCTAACATTAAATGAAGACACCAAGAGATTCGCGCGCACTGTTCACATTGGTGGTATTGTTTGCTTGGACATGGTTCAACACTTCACTGTCGTAGTAAACTAAAACATCTTGATCGGACTTTTCATTGCATGGAACCAAATTAATGTTTATTGCAATGTAATGTCTTCAGCTTCTTGTGAATAATTATACAAATTAAAATAACCTTTTATAATTAACATTATAAAACTATACAGTCCTTATACTCCACACACGATATACCTATATCTTATAGTCGAAGAAAGAAAGAAGGAAACATTCACTCCTGCTTAATGAAAGCGATATTGGTAATGTCAGGTTCAGTTATCAATGTAGTCATAAAAAGGTATATTGTCACTCCGAGTTTCGTGTCCATGACTGCAAATATCTGGTGCATCCCTTAGCAGGTATTGGTAAATTACTAGTAGTATGCACTTTCTAAAGTAACGGTAACACTCATATATCATGTCTTGGAATCAGTCTGATTGTTGTTTTCGATTACGCAGCATTGCCATGGCATGGCAAAAGGTTGCATGGGCCACTGCTTTTGGTGGGCCCCTAGGCTTCAGCCAAGTCAGCCTTATGGATAATACTACACTGGGTGTATCTCTTAGCAGTTATTGGTACATCACTATTATTATGCACTTTCCTTTTCTAGGGTAACGGTAACACTCATATATCCTTTCCTGGAATCAGCATTTTAATAATATCGTTAAGACCTATATTATTATCGATTTCGCCATAGCAAATAAATCGAATAAAAATAGATGAAACTCATGATGTCTGATTTACTTTTATGGTGCATAATATCGATCTTCAAAGCAACCATTTCTAATAAATTGTTATGCGATATCTGACGAAGCAAAGATAGATTTAATAACTAAAGATTAGTGAGTGCATACTGAAAAAGCAAAAGAATAATATTCTTATATAAGTTTGATTGCTCAAATAAAATTAAAAGCATTGATTGGTTCGGAGAAACACAGCATCCAACGTAATTGAATTGCTGACTGTGTTCGGGTGCTGACATGATTTAGCACTCTTCAAAAGGACATCCACAGCATGTAGTAATGCTAGAATGCAGCTTTTCAATAAAATAATTACAGGCAGTTTCCTAACGCAATGTTCAGCCTGATTTCTGTATGATTCCAGTACATTATTGTCCTTATTAATGGAGACAAACTTGCACATTCGGTAGTCAACAAAAATGTAACCATATTTGGTATCCGCAACCGAAATAGATAAATACAATTAAATACAATTACAAAATGAAAGCAATTTCTTAAGTATTCCGTATGTGTTCCAGGTATTCCGCATCGGCCCTAATTATTCCATATGATACATATTATACAATCCTATAATCTAGCGAAGAAACAATTTTAAAATATTACTATTATATGTAATGTTGTTTCAAAGACGAGTACTAATCTATGCAGTTTTATGTTGAATATTCGAGTTCCGTAATTTCCTATTGCATGAATATTACAAATACTCATTTTAATTAAAGACACAGCCCAAATCATTGCAGTCTCAGATCATACGCACTAATATGGAGAGGGATTAACGCCATAATTATATGCACATATTTTATAATCGTCCTTGAAGCATTAAAGTAAATGGCTGCTTGCAAGTGCTAGATTCGTAATTCTAGTCATGAATTTTCTATTCTCCATCGATGCAAGCCGTAAATATCTGCTTGCTAGTGCTTAGATATACTTTCCGTCTGCGTCATGGTATCTTGCAATTTGCCAACTAATGAATTCATTATGTAGTTTGTCGTATGGCAACTGCTATGTCAGTTATTACGAGATTTAATATTATATTTACAAACTTGCCATATCACAAGTTACACAGATTGCGTTTTTAATGTAGCATCAAGCACGTTGCAAGTTATTATTACGGAGGTTAGCATAAAATGATGCCTAATTATGACGACAGATGGAGCTATGTCACGTCACTTTCTTACGGCATGTTTGGGGCGTCATATTTAAAATATCCATCGAACTATATTACCGCATGACAGTTAGCTGATTTATCAGAGAATTAACATTCAGAAGAGAGGCTGACTGCAAGAAGCACAAAACAACTTAAATGTATCACATTATATACAATTAGATGTATTTACACAATGTTACAATTCCCATTTATATTTGGACACGTTTTATGTGTAATTTACAGATACCTCACGGTGGCAGAATAATGTAGCCACCTACAAGCAAGGTGTAAGGTCTAATTTGTTTATATATTCTTAATCACGTTTTCAATTTAGAGCAGATTTTTTGTTTTAGAGTGCAGTGCAAATTCTCTAATATGCAGTTTACTGTAGCCGTTTATATATATATATATATATATATATATATATATATATATATATATATATATATATCTATATATATATCTATATATATATATATATATATATATATATATATATATATATATATATATATATATATATATATATATATATATATATATATATATATATATATGTATGTATTACGTATCGATGTTATACCACAAGATGTATACTTTTTTCATTAAGCAGAAAATGATAGAATCAGTTTCTTATCTAATACCAAGTCAAGAAACCAAACCTTGTTGACCATAATGTGTCGTATTCACGATTTCCATAGGCTATTCCTTTGAAGAATACTAAAACTGCTCTAAACTTTCAGACACTTGTTTACCTCCCCAAATCTATCCAGCAACAGTTAGACATCCAAAAGTTTAATTTTTCTGTTTATCATCCAGAGAGTTATGGAGCAAGCACAAGACTGTCTGAAAACACCCTCAAATACCCAATATACATGTTGGCAATTAATTAAAATCAAAACAAATGAAAAGACAGTGATCAGCACAATTATACCCTGTATACTTATTAAGATCAATAGAGTGTATTCTCTTATTGAAACAAGCTCATCGACACAGAATAAATATATACAGTTACAATAACGTAATGAAATATGCTCCTTTTGTGCATTCTCTCTCTCTCTCTCTCTCTCTCTCTCTCTCTCTCTCTCTCTCTCTCTCTCTCTCTCTCTCTCTGATAATAGATAATACACTAAACTACTTTTATATCGCAAAGAGCAGCACACGCATTAAGTCACAATCATGCGTCAACTACATTCATATTTAAAATATTCTTTAAAGTTTTGTTTTAATCCCTAATGTGAAAAAGTGCAGCTGAATAATTAAAACCTAAAGGTGACATATTTATATTTTTAAAATTCTTGAACCAAATTATTAATTTTAATTAGTCGATAATGGTAAGAATTACATTGAATAAGAGGAAAATCTCCTGTACCATTTTATATTTTGGCTCTCATTATTTTCACTTTTAGAGACAAAAGTAATAAAGGATGCAAAACAGTTTAAAGCTGTTTTTAATACATTCAGTTGAGTTCTGTACATTAGCAATGCACATTAAATACTGGGAAAAAATCGTACATTAAATCTAATCATTTAATGGCAAGTAAACACTTTTATCATGATACGAGAATGTTTTTTTTTACAATTTGATTATGTCGGCTTTTGCGATAAAATATGTTTATAAAAATGAAGATTGTGATAGAAACAAGAAACCTTTAGTAATGCTTACTTTATTTAAATGTCCTTTTGCCGATAAATCTTTTTTATTTTATGCTGTTCTGAAATATCGGATTAATATCAGAGCTTATGTACAATAGAGGGATTACCGCCATAATATGCGAAATATGTCTAATCTTCTTTGATGCATTATTGTAAATGGCTGCTTGCAATTCACACGTTCTTAATTCTATCCATGTATATTGTATTCTTCATTGATTCAAATTGTACGAATCAGTTTGCAAGTGCTACTTTCCTTCCTATTATGTACAATAGTACCACAGGAAGAGATGAGTCAAAATGGGAGACGTACAATACGATCCTTACAACCTAGAGTCGAATGACGAAAGCACGTTTAGAAGAGTACGAGGGAATATATCATTGTCACTTCTGATCTTTACTTTGCTCTATAAAAAAACTAATGTTTCCAAAGTGATGAGAGATATCACTAAGAAGTAGATTTCTGAAAATGTGAAAATAATTATGTGCGTCAAAACTAGGGTTGATGAAGATGGACCACCCTGCTGCAGTGTATGCGTTTTTGTTTTCGTAATGTGCTATAAATCACTTCGGTCTTCGATAAAGCTCATGGTTTAAGAACACGATTAAAACTTCGTTGCTAACGTACACCTTAAAAAAGGAACTGAAAGAGTTACATGATTTATTGACGCAAAATGAATGCCGTAAAGCTTCGTGGGGAGCATTATTTTTTTCCGGTATAGGACAAAATTTAGAAATTTAGAGCGCCGTCTGTTGTTATAATGCCATGCTACTCTCTAGTATGCCATTATGAAAACAGATGGCGACACAGGTTGGACAACAAAGACGATACTGATAAAACTTAGAATTTGCATGGTTACAAGTCTAAATCTGTAACAAAACAGCAGTTGGAATGATGTAATTGTAACATAGCAAATGTATAAACAGAATATATAAAACTTGTAATAACTGACATAGTAAACAACAAATCGATTCATTAGTTGGCAGTCTACAAGATACAATGACGCAAACGGAAAAGTAGATCTAAGAAATTGCAAGCAGATATGTACAGCTTGTATCAATGAAGAATGGAAATTCACCACTAGATTTATGAATATAGCAATTGCAAGCAGCCATGGACAAAAATGAGGAAGGAAAGTAACACTTGCAAACTGATACGTACAATTGAATCAATGAAGAATACAATATACATGGATAGAATTAAGAATGTATCAATTGCAAGCAGCCATTTACAATAATGCATCAAAGAACATTAGACATGAATCGCATATTATGGCGGTAATCCCTCTCCATACACTTAGTCTATTTACTTCCGTAACGTTTCCAAGTGACGAAACTTGTCATAACATATAGGCGTTTTTATCAGCGGGTCTTATAGATTACACGTTGCCATGACTTCAACAAAACGCGAAAGACAGGTGGTTGATTGGCCGAAAAGGTATATAATTGGTATCATCGATTGACAGCGATAGACAGGCAAGAAATAAGTCTCAATAAGAAAATTAGTATGTATTTGGTGGAGGTTCTGTGGACTAACATTATCTTCAATGAATCTTTTATGTGGTTTTACCTGTCATCATCAATTCAGCGCCCGCGGTAATCTGGCATAACAAACAAGAATTTGAAAGAGACTCTAACCTGAAGCCGCTTTTCGATGACAATTGTTAAAGAGAGATTTGTCACTGCATTAGCCAGGTAAGATTTGTAAAGCAATTTGGTTGTATTTTGTGTACAATTTGTAAAATATTGGTAGATTTTCAATGTTAACAAGTTATCATCAAGGAACAAAATCATTTAGGTTGTTATCTAACACAATTGTTCCCTTCTCAAAGACAAAATTGATATGTTTTCAATATATGAACTTATTCGTTGGTGTATGTTATTTTAATATCATATATATTGGTCTTACCAGCACGTAATGACGAACTGTCGTGTAGTGTTTGAATATGTATGGAACAATCATACTGATATAAGTCTTAAGTACCAAAGTGTTTATACTTTGTTGGGGTAAGGGGATGATTTTGTGGAAAGAAAATGTAGTGATTTTCAACTCTGCATTTTGAATAAATATTCTTGCGTAATACGACTGAACCTTTCTCGTTGGATGATTGAAAAGATTCCGAGATGAAATTGCATCGACTATCTGTGTTTGTTGTTGTTGTTCTTTAGGCTTGTTTGTTTGTTTTTTGTTGGGTTTTTGTTTGGGTTATTTTTTTTTTTTTTGGGGGGGGGGTCGCTTTCATTTTTTTTTTGGGGGGGGGAGAGGGACTGCGGTCAGGGATAGTGGGGTACTAAAAAAAGAGGATTTTACTGGTGACTTTTGTAAACGAATGCCAAAACGTGCCTGAAGATATTATTTTCATTATCGACTGTTGTCATCCACAAGTGGCCTCTTCAGATCGTATTCTAGATGCTAATTAAGTGTATGGTTAGAATCTGTAAAACTTTTCTAATGTTGGTTCATACTGCGCAGTTAAAAAGACAGTAACTCATAGATACTTTACGTCTATCTTCTCAAGTGTGTAAATTTCAGATCACCAGTATATACAGAAGCTGTGCATGTGTCCAAATAAAAAACTTAATGAACGCTTCTCAAGACTGAAATTGTCCAGTCGATTAAATGGAAGTAAAAATAAAGATAAATGGTTCATACCAGTAGATACCTTAACGAGGTACGAATACGTTGGAGTTTGTTTAAAACAGATATAAATTAAAGTAGATTATTTATAAATAATATTTGATTTTGAAAGCAAACCTGAATTTTTTGGTTTGAGTATTTCGTGGCATTTCTTCAGTGATATAGAAATTAGATCTTGGAGCCCACTGTTCTCATTTTGTATCAGGGCAACACATTCCTGAAAACCACCTCTACATAGTACAACAAACGGTCAAGACAATTAGTGGATACAAATGAATCATGAAATGATAACTCTCAACCATACAAACTTGGCCTTTGTATCTAACAATTATTGGACGATATACATGTATTTATGTAAATATCCTAATAATAATTCGCTAAATGGTAAATCAATTATCGAATTGTTTTTATTCTGCTTTGACTGACACCTTGCACACAGTTTATGGAAACAAAAACAGTTTAATTAGTACAATAAGTTACAATATAGCAGCAGAAGGGGCGAATCAGACAACATTTTTAGACAAGTTTTCACTGAAATCACGCTTAAAATCAATGAAACCAATGACATCAGGCCCAAAAGTCAATGACATCAGGTCCCAAATGTGTGTGTGAATCATGGATTAGGTCCAAAAAAAAATTATGAAAAAATCAATGAAATTAATGAAATCAAAAACTTTTCAACTATTACATTTTTTGGGAAAAAGGGACTACAACATCGTTGTCACTCACCCTCTCTGCTGCTATGGGTTAACCGAATATTTGATCCAGTCCGATACGATATCGTGTTCCAGACCTTGTCTGGGGGACGAAAATCACTACGATTTCACAAATAGACTAATTTGTAAAACCTCCTCTTGTAAATCAATCAGATTATTAGACTGGTCAGTGAGTTTGAAATTAATTCTGGTTAATGAATTATTATGACATCGCATATAGACTGGATTCACCGGGGACTCAATTATTAAAAACCCTGGAGGAGCTGTTGGTGCAAATGAATACAAAATATATCCCTGCTGAGCTTGATTTGATCGTTCTAAATTTATTTGATAGCTTCCTTCGATCACATCACATACTAAATTGAGCGCAATCACCGTTGAAATATTCACATTGAACGGAGCAATATGCCTGCCACCACCATCTGGGTCATTATTATGGGTCAGGATAGTTGTTTGTGGTTGTGATGGTGTTTTTTTCCACGTATCATGGATTTTTTTGAAACCTTCATCGATGGCATCATCGAGAGATTTTTGTAGTTCTGAGATATTATATCCTGGAAGTTTGAATGTTGGAATATCTCCTATGCGGATCTTATAGTCTATTGCAAATAAATCTCTTGTTTTAGGACTACTGTCACCTAATACTTCTTGAATAATTTGTGAATGAAATGTTTCCATGTCATTGATGATTTTGTTACATGTTTCTACGACACTGATAAATTCATCTCGGGTGAGAGTGCCGGATCTAAGAGATATAAACAACAACGAAATATCGTTATTGAAAGCTGTGAAATTTTCAGTGATTTTATCCCGGTTAGCAAGATGATGAATAAGTCGTACTCTTTCATCATATTCTACTCTAATGAAAAAATATGACTTATCATAATCTTTATAACTCCTTACTGGATTATCAGATTTTGTCCTGTCTGTGATATAATCAGTTTTTTGTGGTTCTGGTAATTTAACGGTTTTTCCTCCGGGTGGTAATTCAGGCCATCCTAGTACTGTTCTTATTGAGCTTTGATAGATATCTACGACATAACCCTCTGTGCTTATTTCAATGGCAGATGATAGTGTCGGCACATGAACTGTTATAGCTATTTTTGATTCTTTTCCAGTAATCGATTTTATTCTACGCGCGAATTCATCATTGATTTGTTCAATTTGATATGATCCGGTTGGTATGGAAACAACGTTCCAGTCTGGGGTACCGTCGGGTTTATTCTTATTTGCAAATACCAGTGAATTATTCGGTTGTTGACCACCAAATGGTTTTGACCTAATATTTGGCCAACTGTGGTATACTCGTAATTTTGCTAGCGCGATTTCCTTCACTGGGACCGGAGAGGGGAAATTCACACTGAATTCTGGATTCGTTGAGGTTATTGAGATCATGCTTGTTTGTACTGGGTTTGTGTTCTCCACTATTTGTTGAAGTAATTCCATCTGTGTTGTCATTGTTATTATATTCATGATGTATTTCTAATTTTGACATCGCAGAATCATATATATCTACCATCGCTGAAAACTCACTCTCTGATATAATTGTATCATCGAGCGATGACGATATCAATGAGGATAATTGCGAGTATGCAGTGGACACAACATGAAATTGAATTATGTAGTCTTGTAGTTTCCGTTGGCTGCATGAGGATATTTTTTTTGTGATTATTGAAATTATTCCAGCGATTGTTGTTGCCGCAGAAATGCAAATTGGAACAGCTATCGGAGCCATCATTGTCACTGAAGACAGTATAATACCGGCTCCGGTGATTACACCACTCACAGCGTACACAGTAACATCAATTGCGGTAATTCTCCTGCGATATTTTTTAATTTTCAATTCATACTCCTCAGACAAGGTTTTGAGTCTAGTTTGATACTCTCTGACTTGATCATAGCGATATTGCGATGATGAAATCATTTTTTATTTTAAATATGCTAGCGTTTTCAATTACGATTTACTTAAATTCGCTACGAATTCCACATACCACGTTGTTGAGACCCTAACCAAATGAGTATCAGTAGATGTGATTGTGAACTTTTCAGTTGTATTCTTGTCGATGATCGTTGAAATCGTATTATTGAACCCGGATGAACTGGACGATGAAATCTTAAATTGAGACGATGGTGTTACTAGTGTTAATCGATAAATACCCTTGACGGTTGCAGTGATATCTAATGTGTTGTTTGTAGGTGTCCACTCAAATGATCCGTGTTGGATTGTGTATACTACGTTGTTGGTTTTCTCATGAGGAATTTTTGTTTTTTCAATGGCTGTTATCATCCTCGAAAGATCACCTTTGATGCCTTCGATGGAAGGTTTCGTCTCATCGATGGATTTTTTAATATCAGGGAGTTTTAGTTCAATTTTATCTAACGGGGTTCCAATAAATGTATCAATGGCGTCGGTTGTTGTTTTTGTTGCTTCGTTGATAACCTTTTGATCATCAACAAACGTTTTAATTTCAGCGATAGATGGTGTAACTACAATTGGGGATCCAAAGAACATATGAACGACATTTCTACGGAAACTATTGTAGTTTTTTAAATGATCTTCAAATTCTTTATCGTGGTTTGTAAATCGATCTGTAATCGTCGAAAAAAGTACACCCGGTTTGAGTTTACCCTGATCGGAAAATAGCGCAACGGTGTTCTCGATTGCATTTTGTTGTTTAACTAAAATATCATCCAGAGAAATATTACTGGTTTTCAATTTACCCTGATCGGAAAATAGCGCAACGGTGTTCTCGATTGCGTTTTGTTGTTTAACCAAAATATCATCCAGAGAAATATTACTGGATTTCAATTTACCCTGTTTGTCTTGAAATACAACTATTTCATTCGGGTCAACACTTGTTAAGTTCAACGTCTCAGCAATTTCATCTTTAATTTTTTTTTGTATATCCTTGATAGAATCAGAGGTTGCAGTGTCATCGGGTTTGGGTTTCAGAGGTCTTCCCCAAATATCAATCATGATATTTTATATATCTCTCTCTAAAAAGCGATTACTAGTGTAGTCATTTACGACAATGTGTGGTGGTTTTCCCCTTGGGTTACCCAAGGAGTTAGAAATAGCGTCAAGGACATTTAATACTTCACTGCCACATATTGGTGGGTCATTGATTTGTTGTGTTGGTAGCGTAGAATACCAAGTCTTCATTGGAAGGGTTTTTATATACCGCATAAACTCTTTTGGTGGGGCTAGTCCATATGAATCAAAATAGACAATCCCACGTGGATCAATAGCGTATGCAACCCAGTGAGTTCCAGGTCCGGTGCTGTTATCGAGATTAATAATACCTGTTTCAGTTTTGTTTGGTTGATGTGGTAATTGATCTTTCATAAAAACACCTCTGAAATGTTTAATCGCTAGTTTTTTAGCAGCATCCATTAAATCAAAATTGGACATTGGAATCATCGATTCCTGAATTAATAAATCGTTCCTGGTAGTCTCAGGCCTGATCCGTGAACGGATCTTCCGCTGTACCATGAATACGGGGTTCCTGGTAGTCTTAGACCTTTTCCGCTGTACCATGAATACGGGGTTCCTGGTAGTCTTAGACCCAATCCTTGAACGGATCGTCTCTTTTTTTTATATCCTTGTCCAGCTGCCTTCTTAAGTGCCATTCCTGCTGCAGTACCAACGGCTCCTAACGCCGCTGCTTTAGCCACCGCTGGGGCTGCTGCTGCAATCAATGCTGGTATTGCAGCTAACAATGGAAATATACCACCCGTTTTCATCATATTTTTAATAGCAGCCGCAGAGAGAGTAATCTGAACTCCCTTTTTATCCTTGAAAGCATCATTGAAATGTTTCACCTGACGAGTTGTCAGCGATAATTTATTTTCACCACCAGTCATTTGATTAGGTTTCAACGTGATTGTGGTTCCACATTTTTTAGCCGATTCTGATTGCAATTTTTTGATTTGACCAGGAGTTAACGTAACACTAATAACACTATATGACATATATATAATTGATTGATTCTAATTCAATGAAAAATCGTTCAAAGATTTTCTACTGGGGCATCTACCACTCTCATTCTTCCACCAACACCTTCGAGTAGCATTGATTTATCACTGAGAATGACAGCAACCGCTCTATAATCAGCAATAGCACCACGAGTCACATTAGCTCTAAAGTGTATATCAACAACTGACTGTCTTGTCAAATCGAGATGTTCCAGTGAGAAGTAGTAGATCGGATACAGATTCTTAAAATCAAATTGTGATATTTGCAAACCAGTATCGACATTTTGATCGCGTGCCATAAATGACAACAGACGATGATAAACTCGTGCAATATGATTTTCTGTGTAATTAAGTTGTATATCCTCAGATGGTTCCTGCTGGCCGTTTATTCTCAGTGAGACGTCTTTCACACCTAATTGATCAAATATCATATGACTGAAGATTTGATTGCCAACTCGTGTGTTATCTTGGAACGCAATAAATATATGACGTGGCGCAGAAACGCCTTGTTTTGATGCTAGGTTCCAAGTGAATAACCCGTTGATATTTGATTGCTTCACATCTGTACTCACGGTTAGCCAACTCAACAACGACTTTCCTCCTTGGTCCATAAATGATAGTAGTCGTTGTTCTGCGGTGATTGCTGGAGTCAACACTGGCATCCACAATGATATTTTTGTTAAATTGACTTTACCGGCATCATCATTTATATGTGCTGCAGCTGGGTTTGCTGGAATCCTCCAAATTGCGTCGTTATCATCACTCTTTCGTACAAGCGATACTGTATGCTTCGCCCCGTAGATAACTTTTCTGACGTTTCTACAGAATCCAAAAATATGATGCAGTGGAATCGCGCATGAAAATGATTTACGATCTCCTTGCAACATTGCGTTTCGTGTTGCAGCTCCTAGATTGAAATTAACATCGTTGTTTATAATCATATCCTCGACATCAGCATTAGCAGCACCAGCATTATTCTTTGGTCGTCTTACAACAAATGGATTTCCTCCAGCGGTATTCTTACCATCTTTTGCAAACATCATAGAAGGTCCTGCTGATCTTGTATAATCATCAGAATATCTCGCTAACCCGATTATTGTTGTAGCCACATCAACATCACGATCTATGGACTCAATTTCTTTTCCATCAATGAGATATCTAGCACTCTCAAATAGCGCCATAATACCATTATTGACAAAACCGACTTGAGTACCAACTGGATACGGTGCTGGTGCAGCACGAATATCAGCAGCTGTTACAATTTCTCCTTCTACTTCAATAAATGCTTCACAGGGCAAAAGGTATTTACTGGTATCATGGACTTGAAGATCAATTCTTGCTCGACTATTTGAGTCTATGGCATGATAGGCGTAATATTGATAATCGCGTACAGAATCATCCTTGCCAACTGGGGCGTCTATATCAAATGCTGGATCAGATGATTTTTTGAACATTTTATTCTATTTATCAGAGTCTAAATAGTGAAATCGTAAACGATTTTTCCATTTTCATCGACGTAGTTTTTTAAGGCCACTTCCTGCTATCATGTTTGCAATATTGCTTTGGTCTCCTTGATTTACCATCGACGCTAGTTTTTCATCTACTGCGTTATTTATTATTTTACTAACACTTGCAGGCATTTCTTCTGTAGACGGTAACGGTTTCTTTTTTCGCCCCACTAATGATGTTATTTTATCCTTCGCAGTTGAAAACGCTTTCCCGGCAAGATTTCCAACAGTACTGATACCCTTATCACGAATAACATCAATGGCTTTCATTGATAACTGTTTAGCTAACGGCATCACTTTGGGGGCCATTCTTGAAAAGAATCCTAAAATGGTATTGCCGAGGCCATCTCCGTAGTATGCTCTATAAACTGGAAACCGTGAATTAACTACATAGACGGGGGTTGGTTTATCATGATTGTAATGGATGATCATTATTATAAAAACAATAGTGTTTTCAATTGTTATTTAATCACTATGATACCCATTTGCTAACTCGTCAATGAAATCTCGATAGGTTTTGATATCCATGATACCGCCGGCAAATAACCGTCTACAGATATCAGCTGCTTCATTAATTATTTCCGGTGAATTATTTCCAGCTCGTTTTCCTCCGATGAGAACATCTAATCGTGATATATCATTGATAACGCTATCAGGACAAATGTTTCCAATCCTTGGATTTCCTAATCCACTTCCGCTATAACCAGCTGCTTCATCTAGTTTTTCTAAATCCGTAGTTTGTAAATAATCATCATCATCATCATCATCAGGTGGTAGTTGTTGTTTTTTTTGTCTCCGTGTTGGTGTTTGACGTCGTTCTTCTAAATCATCATCATCATCAGGTGGTAGTTGTTGTTTTTTTTGTCTTCTTGTTTGTCTCCGTGTTGGTGTTTGACGTTTTAGTTCTTGCCGTTCTTCTATTTCTCGTTGCCGCTCTTCTATTTGTTCTCTTTTATAATTACTAATTCCCTTTTTAAATTCCTTGTATCCTATCTCATCCTTATTCAAACGACCAATCCCCTTATTTAGTTTATACAAATTATCAAACCAATCATTACTTGATATTCTATCATTTTTATACTCGTCCTTTAAAAAATCTTTTTTTGAATTATAACTTTGAGCAGCAAAATTACCAAAGGCTTGATAATCCTTTGATTTCAATAAACTAGGTTTTTTTATTACTATTTTAGCATGATCAGTAAATTTATTCAACAGAGAAACAGTCGTTTTTTTCGGATCAGTTTGTTCAGTTTGTTCAGTTTTCGCTGCTAGTTTTTCAAGCTCACCAATAACAGATTTTCCCGTCTCGGGACCATCTCCCAGTAAAGCACGCTCTACCCCCTTCGTTGCTGTGGTTACTGGTTTAAACAATTCTTCAGACCCCAGAGCAAAATCAGTTTGTAAACTCTGTCGTTGTTGCAGTTTATTTCTTACAGAGTCGCGAATTGGTACAAATCTCTTAATTGCATCCAGTCGTTCACGAGCCAATCGGGTTGTTAATGCTTCATTGACCATTATTTGAAATCGCAAACTATTTTTCAATTGCAAAACACTTGACATGTCAGATGATTTTTTAACACAGTCATGGAAGTGTTATTTCATCGTGAGACACCTTCTATCAATGATGAGGAAAGTGTGGAATTCTCTAATAAAATAATTAATACCACAGTTTCCTCACTTTTGTTACATGTCGGATGATTTTTAACACGGTCATGGAAGTGTTATTTCATCCTATAACAGCTTCTATCATTGATGAGGAAAGTGTGGAAATTGTATATAAAATAATTAATACCACAGTTTCCTCATTCTATTTTTGACCAATCTGACACATCGTCCATCGATTTTTGACATCTTCTTTGAGGGTCGGCTAAAAAAAATGAGAGTCGGAATGATAAATGGTCGGTCACAATCAAAAAATGATAATGGTCGGGCAATCAATGGTCGGGCAATCAAAATTGTTCATTTTCTTGAATTAATGCTCGTAGATTTCTAATTTTAGAGTTGACTTCTTTTTTCAATTCGTATTCGTACCCCAATTCTTTTCGTATTCCCTCTACGATAGCATACAACGGAACAAACACACTGATGTCACTGGAAAATGAAAGAGAGTCTTTAATAGAATTCTGAATTTTTTTGATGAGTGCATATTTCTTGGGTAGCATATACTTGTTAGTGCTAACTCCGTATTCAATATCCTGAAAATCAGACACAATTTGGTCAGGATTTAATCCATCTGATAGTTTGATATCCTGATTTTTCAATTTTGCTATTTCAACTATGATGCTATTCATGTTTTCAGAATTCATTATTCTATAAGTATGACATATCTCTAATTGGAAATTATGACGCATTAGACATAACTAAATTGAACTTTTTGCCCCGTCTTTTTTGAAATAGCCGTTTTGGTTATCCCCTCTGCAACGAATCGTACTGAAGTTCTACAAATATTGAAATACTTGCCGGCTTCATATAATGATTGAAATATTTTCTCTTCGTTAGTTGTTGTATTCAAAGATTTCACTGGTCTCGCTTTATTTGAACAAGTGCCATTCCTTCCTCGTTTGATATTCTTACCTTGTGTGATAGCTTGCAGATTGGATAAAGAATTGTTCCTTGGATTAGAATCAATGTGATCAATAATAAAACTATCTTTGATCAATCCATTAAAACATTCAAATACGAAACGATGATTGCGAAATGTCTTCCTTCCAACATTAAACACCAAATACCCCATACCATTATCCCACCCAATTGGGTTCTTCAGTCTACAGTTTCTGACAGTACCATCACTAGATGCTTCGTAATTTTTAATCACTGGGTGTAGTCTGAATTCTTGGGTCATTATATACTACACTATTGTCTAATTCAATGACTGACCCATTTTGCAGTGATTGATTATACATAAATCTTTCATTTAGACACCTGTTTTATATATAGCATGAAAGAGTTCAAGAGATTGACTTCGAAAAATGCTAAATTCAATGCTGATAGAGAGTTCAAGAGATTATTGAAAATCAATCCTAGATTTAATCTCGATAGACCCAAAAAACGTGTAGTAAACAGAAACAAATGTCAAAGAGACGGAAACATGAAAGAGTTTAAGAGATTATTAAAAATCAATCCTAGATTTAATCTCGATAGACCCAAAAAACGTCCAATAGACGGAAACAAACGTAACAAACGTCCAAGAGACGGAAACATGAAAGAGTTTAAGAGATTATTGAAAATCAATCCTAGATTTAATATCGATAGACCCAAAAAGCGTAACAAACGCCCAATAGACGGAAACATGAAAGAGTTTAAGAGATTATTGAAAATCAATCCTAGATTTAATCGCGATAGACCCAAAAAACGTAACAAACGTCCAATAGACGGAAACATGAGATCATCATGGAAGGATGCTCAATTCAATCTTGATATAGTTTCTAATACACCCAAGAATAAAATTCTTGATAAACCCATCAGAGACTGTTTTAATGAATTCAAGCGTGATGGAGCATCTTATTGTTGGTCAACATTTCGAATTGATGGTGTTGTTGACGCTACCATGAATGATGAAAAGGCAGCAGTGATCATTTCACGTATTGGGGAAAAAAGTCATTTTTTCCGAATCAAATTCGTTATCCGTGAAGATGGCAAATGGATTATTAAGGATAAATTTGAACCCATTCTCAAGGGCAAAAAAACTGTCACCGTGAATCAGGATTCCAAACCGGGAATTTTGACTGGAATTGATAAACCCTATTACGAAAGATCTTATCCTGTCACAGCAGTTGTTTACGGGATCTATCCGCTCAATGAAAAACCTGATATTTCAAAACTAGCACCCATGAAATATTCGACAGGGCTAAATTGTGTAGCAGAACGAATAATAGAACACTTCACAAATGCATCCCGGGGAAATAAACTCACTGATCTAAGACGAAAAAAAATAACCGAGTGGGAGTTCACGGTAAAAGAGCATGGGGCAACAATTCAGGATATAACTAAATTAGAAAAATCATTAAGATTTCCAATATCGGTAAGAACAATCACCGGAGAAGTATTATACGAATCGAAATATAAATCACAGGGGGCTCCCATTGAAATTATTGATCATAACGCGCACGCGTGGTCATCTGCAGTAACAATATTTCCACGGGATAGAACCGTAAAATATCTATCCCAAACCGAAGAGTTTTTTTCAGAGCAGAAATTATTTGATGCTATTTACCATTTGAGTAAAAACGATCCTGTGTCAGCGTGGCTATTTCATAGTAATTCAGACGAGGAATGCAGATTTGATCAGTTTGTAAGGCCTAACGGAGAATTATACCGTACTGAAGAACTGCAGAATCAAATGAAACAACTAGCTAGTGAGTTTTCTGAGGACGGAGAAGAAGACGATCAATTATTAGCAAACTGTTTCACAGTACCATCCATTGCAGCGCATTTTGCTAGAAAGAAAAACGCGTGGAAACCAACACGAAGTGAGTTTTTATCAGATGTCAAATTGTCCTGTCTTGAATACGGCCACGGCGGATTATGGAACAGAAAATACACCTCTGATTCCGTTATTTCAGTTGATATGATTGCGTGTTATCCAGGAAGTTTTCTTGGGTATGGAGAATGCGAGAAATATTTCAAACGATTTGGACACCCTACACACGAAATGACCCGCGTTGCTATTAATGGACCACTTCCTGATTTTGATTTAACCGGATTCGCTTGTGTAGTATCATTTGAAATGGCTACAGGACTTCATCCGTGTAGTTATCTTTGAATTGGTAAACACATGTCTGAAAAACACTGGATGCCAATAGTGCTATTACGGTATATGCTTGATTGTAAGATGTTAAAATCATTAATTGTCAGTGAAGCAATTATATCCTATCGAGCACAGAAATCAGTCTGGTTACCCCAACCTGATCTAGAAAAAATAATTAGCGAAGAGCGAAAACTGTTTCCTGATTTTAATGAACAACAAATCATGGATTGGTCCAGACAGTTATTTGAAATCAGAAACAATGAAGCAAAAAATCTTGGACGAAGAATAATCGGTAAATTTACCCAAGGTGGCAAAGATGATAATACGAAATATTCTTCACGATTGATTATAGACAACGCTGAATACGATTTTGTAATGGCGGATTTAACGAATAAGGGCCTATATGTCAATCGTAAGGACGCATTTATGTCCGATGGAACCAAATTGGGTACAATTGTTACTTACACTGATGGATACCATCCGCAGTACACACATTTGAGAGCTTCTATGCTTGGTTATGCTTCTATCAATCTGTTTTCAATGATCAATAGATTTCCTACCACCGCAGTTAGAGTTGCTACTGATTCATTTTACATAAATAGCAAAATGGCTGATTTTAAGGCTACTGGCAACGAGAAATGGGGATCATGGAGAATTAAGAAAGAAATGATTCATGATTATATTCCATCAGCAGATGTTACCATTGAAAATAATTACTTAGAAAGCAATCAGTGTTCAGAATTTTCTAGTGCACCACCGATTTCTGATCCAATATGCCTGTATAAAACAGTTTATTTAAACGGCTGTGGTGGGTCAGGAAAAACAACCCGGGTAATTGAGTTATTCCGTCGTGGAAACGCTAGCGTTTCTAACATTATTGTGCTAACACCGACTCACAGACTTGCAAGAGAAATGATACAGAGAGGGGTAAATGCTTGCACTTATCACAGCTTTTTCCGATGGAAGGGAGATAAATGGACTCCTGAGCGCATGGGAGAGAAATTTATTCCTGAAATAATCATTTGGGATGAAATAGACACAGCGTCAGAAGATGTCTTAAAAATATTTCTTGAGTGGTTGTTATTGAAGAATACAAAAGTCGTCATGTGCGGTGATCACGGGCAACCACCACCATTTGTCGGTGCATCCCCCCATGAATGGCTAAAGGGTTTTGTAGACTATTATGAAGAAATTGATACCGATCACAGATCACTTGATAATGAATTAAAAGAATTGAAGAAACTAATTAGATTACAACCGGATAGAATCCAGTGTGAAATAACCCGTGAAATAATTTCGGAAACTCCCATGAATGAGTTTTGGGAAGCGTGGAGACCAAATGATTTAATCATTGCAAGTAGAAAAATAGTCAGGGACACACTTCAGATGAAGTTATTTGAATTGCATAAACAGAAATTTGCAACACTTCCAGTACCGTTATGTTATAGGCCATCGGATACACGAAAACAGAACATCGAAGTTGATATTCCAGGGCAAAGTGAAAAACAGAATTTAGTATTAAATGATATTGTGCTGGTTGATATCAATGTTGTTGAAGATGCATTGCGTGCTAATAAATCCCCGTGGACGCTAGGTTATGCAGCAACAATACACTCTTCACAAGGATTGACTATATCGGATACAACTCTTTGGATGGTAGATAATCGCATAGAATGGTCGAATTTAGTCTATCTCGCAGTGTCTAGAGTACGAAAAATAAATCAACTTCGAAGAATTGTCTTCGATGATGAAATCATTGGCGATGATGAAATCATTGGTGACGATAATGATATTATTGATAAAAAACTCTCCGGTTACAAACAACAGGACAAAAAAAAACAACGAGAATTTGATATTGATGCTGAATTAATAATCACTTTGAAGAAACAACAGAATAATCACTGCGCGAGTTGCAATTGTATAATGCGTTGGCAGTATTCGGATAAGGATCCTCGCCAATTCACCGTAGACAGAAAAAATAACAATCTCGGTCATGTCAGAAATAATGTGATGTTGACTTGTCTTGAGTGCAATAGACGCAAGGGTGCTAGTTAAGCCCATGGGGTGGCAATTGAGTATCCTCGGGTATCACTTGTAATTGTTGTCTAGTAAAACCCCGTTGAGGGGCAGTTGAATCCAGTTTATAGATTGGAGGTCTACCCGTAGATCGTGTTATACTAGATATCTTATGCGTAGTGACGCTCCAAATAGGATCAGTAGCCCTTTTTCTATCCCCTTCAAGCTCTCCTGGTTCATATAAATACCTCACAATGACATTACTACCAAGAATTGGTTCTTTGAAATCTTTTTGTGGTTTTTCAGGTATCGACTTCTTTTTAATCGCGTTGATAGGTTTCATGTTGATGGTTCTAGTAATCTCGTTATTCAGTGCGGTAACTACACCTGGTAATCTCTTAACCCATTCACGGGATCTTTTTTCTTGGATGAATTCTTTTGCATATTGATATCCAAATAACCGCTCAGAAAGGGTTTTATTAAACCGTTCTACAATGGCCTGATCACGATGCAGTGCAGTATGCCCTCGTCTGATAGCGACATTGTGATATTTCATTGTAGATAACACTGCACCCTGAAATTCCTTGCCCGGGTCAACTTGTAACAGATTTGGCCAGTGCAGAGGACCTCGTCGATAAATCCTTTCAAATGCAGAAGCGACTTCAGTGGCCGATTTTGTTTTTAACGGTTCTGCTTCTTTGTATCGACTTGCAATATCAACTACAGTTAACGCATATTTGTAACCACGATCATGTGGCAGAAATAATAGATCAGCCTGATGAACTTCATTGGGTCCGGTTACATCAAAATGCGAGAATTGAATTTGTTTAGGCGGTGGTAGATAAATTTGCCATAGTGCCTGTTTGGATAACCAATGAGCCGCAGTGGTTTTTTTCACTTTTGCGGCGCTAGCGAGTTTACTGATTGCAGCGTTACCCTTCCAGTATCCTCTTGGGGAATAGTAAATAGATTCCATGTTGCTATTAATTACCAGCACCTAACATCAATTTACTTTTCATAGCCGATTTTATCAAAAAGGAGGCCAATTTTTCTTTAAAGGATTTATCAGGAATGGCATTCAACGCATGAATTAATTTCACATCTGCTAGATGCCTGTGTTGCAAATTGCTGCTTTTATAAGCAACATCATGAAGGTGACAGGCCTTATCAATAGCGTTTATTGGTTCCTCACCGGGTCGGGGCTGATTTTGATCATTGAGTCTGATATCAAGTCTTGTTCCCGGTCCACAATAACTATACCCTGGAAGGTGTTTTTCTCCGGGGTATTTTGCCCATGGGGTTCCAGGAAGTTTTGCTAATTTGGCAGCGATATCACCTCCTCGTTTTTTTTTAAAGGTTCCTTGGGTTCCTTGGGTTTAGAAACAAATCTAAATTTCTTTGTACTACACTGTACGCATTTACCAGAAAGCGCTGATCGGTTATTTTTAGTTGTAATCGTCGTCAAGTCATCTGTGCCAGTACGCGCCTTACACTTCACGCAATATAGATCCATAATTTATGTATAGAGATATGAATATAATTGATTTTTCAGCGACTAAAACAAGAGAACCAGTGAAGCATCATGCAGCGCTACCAAACTCTATCCGCGCAATTATAATCGGGCCATCTGGATCCGGTAAAACGCAATTGTTGCTCAATTTAATAATGAGATGGATGAAGTGGGATAAGTTGTATTTAATTGCCCCTAGCGTAGATGATCAACGATGCTATGAAGTGCTAAAAGATTTTAATGAAAACGCTTCAGAGATTGCCGGCGAGGATGTTATTGAATTTATAACCGATATTGACGAGGCGCCATCCGTGAATGACCTCGATGGAAGTATCAACAATTTAGTTGTATACGACGATGTCATGTTAGATAATCAAAAAAATCCTGCTAGAATATTTTCCCGAGGCAGGCACAAAAACACGGATGTGATCTATGTCACTCAACGCTACACTCAGATTCCAAAAGTGATCAGAGATAATTGTAATATGCTTGCTGTATTCAACGGCGTTGATACACATACGCTACGAAATATTTGGCAGACATGGTGTTCTGATATGGACTTCAATCAATTTAGAAATTTCTTTAGTCATGCTCAGTCTGCCCCACACGGATTTGTAACAATAAATTTACATGACCCTCGAACACGATATCGTATCGGACTGGATCAAATATTCGGTTAACCCATAGCAGCAGAGAGGGTGAGTGACAACGATGTTGTAGTCCCTTTTTCCCAAAAAATGTAATAGTTGAAAAGTTTTTGATTTCATTAATGTCATTGATTTTTTCATAATTTTTTTTTTGGACCTAATCCATGATTCACACACACATTTGGGACCTGATGTCATTGACTTTTGGGCCTGATGTCATTGGTTTCATTGATTTTAAGCGTGATTTCAGTGAAAACTTGTCTAAAAATGTTGTCTGATTCGCCCCTTCTGCTGCTAATATACATGTATATAATACAAAACATATTATCTTGATGCAAGGGGCATCGAGTGGCCGAGTGGTCTAAAGCGCTCTTCGTTACGGATCACTGTTATCTCACCTCTGTTTGCGTGGGTTCGAGTCTCAGATTCGGTTATGTGAGAAAGCTTGCCAGTAGCTTCTCATGGGTCGGTGGTTCTTTCCGGGATTTTTCCCCGGGTTCTTCCTCCACCATTAATACTGGCCGCCCTGTATAGCCAATCGTGGACTGAAAAATGGCGTTAAACTCTACAACAGCAACAGCTATTTTGATGCACAGTTTCACTCATATTAAAACATTTGTACTAATAAAACGTCTTTCCTAATAACTACCACAAGTTATCTTTTTCTTTCTTTTTTTAGTGGCAAACACTTTCTTGTACATAGTTTTGAACACGTATAATGAGCAAATATAAACTGGCGCCATCAGTAAACCCGATCCAAATAAAATGAAATGAAACAAAAAAGAATCGCATGTCTTAGCATAAGCTATTTTGTCCTTTACCGATACACACAGGTTAGCAGTAAAGTAATTTGATTAGGGTTTTTGTATTGCGTGGAGTTTTAATAGGATCTCGCGAGACCCAAAGGATTAACGTTATCTGATCCAATGGGACGCAATACAAGTACCTTATCCAGGTACTGTACTTTTAACATTTTATTATATATCCTAAACAACTATTTCATCATGGAAAGGCGCCATGTATGTTGTTGTACTTCTTCTTTTTTCTTTGATTCTTATCGTCGTGTCGCATTGTGCCTTGCGTGCAAATTGTATCGTTACTGTAGCAGGCGTCATTCTTGAGGAATCTCATGATGAACATCTGTTACAAGGTTTCAAATGAAAATCTAATACATGGTTTCAAATGAACATAAAATACACCTAATGAAAGGTTTCAGGCTTAGAAAAGATTTCTCTATCACCAGAATCATTATAATTAAACAAAACAGTTCTCGACTTTTCTCGTTTGTAAAGACGTGATGTTTTGGGTATTTTCATTATAAAATTCAAATTACTAGGTATAAGTTAAGACACAGATTTTAAAAAAGTTAAATAATACTTTGTATTATGTAATAAAGTATAAAATAATGAGACTAATTAGTACAATAATTTTAATTTTTGTTTATTCTTATATATTCATATGTAAAAATATAAGCTTTCCCATCATGCTGTGCTAGGCTTGAGACAAGACAAAAGGTACTTACTATATTTCATCTTGTACCAGAAACGATACATTTTAACTCGTGGCTTCACAACTCCTTAAAATTTCACGTTTTCTGGTACTTCACGATGACGAAATATTTTTTAACGTAAAACAAGAACACAAATTATCTTTATATTATATTTTTTATGTACGTTGAAGAACATTAAGTTAATGAGTTACTTTCTAAGCAACAATATCATATACTTGTACAGTTTATACACTTGTGATTTCTTTCTTATATCCTATACTTGTACAGTTTTACTTGTGATTTCTTTCTTATATGATATACTTGTACGGTTTTACTTGTGATTTCTTTCTAATATCATATACTTGTAAAGTTTATACACTTGTGATTTCTTTCTTTCTTCTCTAATTATTTGTTTGTGTTTTATTTATTCTTCTTTTGCTCTTGGGGCCCCTGGTGGCCTAGTGGTCTATGGCGCTCACCTTGACCGATAATGCCATTTTACCTATTTCCGCCTGGGTTTGAGTCTCGAGCTCGGCCAATGTGGGTATGTGAGAGTGAGAAAGCGTGCCTGTAGGATCCGTGGTCGGTGGTTTTCCTGGGCTCTTACTCCACCAGATAAACTGGTGACCATGTATAGCCTATCATGTACTGAAAAGTGGCGTTAAACCATAAAAAAGCAACTCATAGATATTCATTCTGAAATAAATGTTTTTTTATGTGCAATATTAATTTCGTTTATATTAAGTGGAACATGGCATTGTTATTTGGGGGTTGTTTCTTCACATTGGCTGTTGATTCTGTGTATCGTTGTGTGTTATTTGGGGGTTGTTTCTTCACATTGGCTGTTGATTCTGTGTATCGTTGTTTGTTATTTGGGGGTTGTTTCTTCACATTGGCTGTTGATTCTGTGTATCGTTATGTGTTATTTGGGGGTTGTTTCTTCACATTGGCTGTTGATTCTGTGTATCGTTGTGTGTTATTTGGGGGTTGTTTCTTCACATTGGCTGTTGATTCTGTGTATCGTTGTGTGTTATTTGGGGGTTGTTTCTTCACATTGGCTGTTGATTCTGTGTATCGTTGTTTGTTATTTGGGGGTTGTTTCTTCACATTGGCTGTTGATTCTGTGTATCGTTGTGATTTATTTATTTATTGTTTCTTTAAGCTTTTGCTGTGATTGCTTGTGTTTGATTAGATAATATTCATCACGATGATGGTGTTTATTATTTTCGTTTGTGGTTTTGTTTGACAAATCTAATGATAATAACATATAATGCAATTGAATTTTTTATCATTAACTTTCCATTTAAATAATCAAAGAACTTTGTTTTAAGCTTGTGTGTTTTTTTTTTACTTTTCTCTTTTGTGTTTTGGGGAGGTGTATGGTGCTTTTTAAAGCGATAGTCACTAAAATTTACGACGGAAATGTTTTAGTTTTCAAATTGTTACAGACGTTCAGTGACAAATTAACCAATAATGCTCTCTCTAATTCTAATCAAACAAACAAATCAACAACGTGTACATAACGCTACACAGCATTTAAACAAATCAATGTGGACATAAAGTCACACAACCTTTAAAACAATTCAACGTGTACATACAATAACACATCATTTATAACAAATCAACGTGTACAGAAGGCCACACAACATTTAAAACAAATCAACGTGTACATAAGGCCACATAACATTTTAAACAAATAAACGTGTTACTAATGTCACACAACATTTAAAACGAATCAACGTAGACATAATGCCACACAACATTTAAAACAAATCAACGTATACAGAAGGTCACACAACATGTAAAACAAGTGAATGTGGACATAGGGCCACACAACATTTTAAACAAATCAACGTGAAGATAAGGTCACACAACATTTAAAACAAATGAACGTGTACAGAAGGCCACACAACATTTAAACCAAATCAACGTGTACAGAAGTCCACACAATATTGAAAACAAATCAACGTGTACATAATGTCACACAACATTTAAAATAAATCAACGTGGACATCATGCCACACAACATTTAAAGCAAATCAACGTGTACATAATGTCACACAACATTTAAAACAAATAAACGTGTACATAAGGCCACACAACATTTAAAACAAATGAATGTGTACAATAAGGCCACACAACATTTAAAACAAATCAACGTGTACAATTAGGCCACACAACATTTAAAACAAATCAACGTGTACATAAGGCCATACAATATTTAAAACAAATCAACGTGTACATAATGCCACACAACATTTAAAACAAATAAACATGTACATAATGCCAGGGTTTAACGTAATTTTTCAGCACAAGATAGGCTATACATAGGGTAAGGAAGAGCCCCGGGATATATATATATATATATATATATATATATATATATATATATATATATATATATATATATATAAAAATGCAAAAACTGACAAACAACAGTGCAGAACTAGCTCTGCACTGTTGTTTGTCAGCTTTTTGCATTTATCTTTATCAATCCCTGACACACGTGATCCCTTGCTGGATCCAGTGCATTTGAAAGGACTGTTATATGCCATATGATTTGTATTCTTTATATATATATATATATATATATATATATATATATATATATTCCTAACGAAGGAAGTATCTGTGTCGAAATAGCAGCAATCAAAGAATTTCTTAAGATTGGCCTGATTAAGCAAATTTAATGTATCCTGCAGCCGATGACTGACGGCCTCTCCGACCAGACAAGCTACGTTTGCACATACATCTTGTGACGCTCTTAATTAATTAGACAAACAGACTTACACTCATAAAATGATCATCAGGTATAACAAAGAAGGAAATGAATATTACTCGGTGTATTTCTCATCGGTGACTTTGTACAAATTAAAAAATTAATATATATCCTGGTGTAAATAGAGTTGAATATATTACTGTCAATGTTCATAAGTTAACCGAGGTGCTACAAGTTTTGCGAGGGGCCCCGAGTGGCCGAGTGGTCTAAAGCGCTCTCCGTTACGGATCACTGCCATCTCACCTCTGTCTGCGTGAGTTCGAGTCTAAGATTCGGCTAATGTAGTTATGTGAGAAAGCTTTCCAGTAGCTTCTCGCGGGTCGGTGGTTCTTACCGGGGGTTTTCCCGGGTTCTTCCTCCACCAATTATACTGACCGCCATGTATAGCCAGCCTATCGTGTGCTGAAAAATGGCGTTCAAACCCACAACAACAACAACAAGTTTAGCTTTTAGTTTTCGCAACAAGAATTGGATAAATGAAAATATTTGTTTAATCAATGTGAACACTTGCCGTCTGATGACTCATAGTGTTATGACAAGGTACATTACAACGAGCGATGTTCACTCTTCAACGAGGAGAGAATATAGTTCAGTTTATGTCTAATGTTCAGAAGTCTGAAGATACAATGTGTACGTGAACTATAGAAGAACTAGATACAACGGTTATTTTACATCAGCTGGTCGAACTAGATACAAAGGTTAATTGTTCATCAGCTTGTCGAACTAGATACAACGGTTAATTTTACATCAGCTGGTCGAACTAAATACAACGGTTAATTGTACATCAGCTCGTCGAACTAGATACAACGGTTAATTTTACATCAGCTGGTCGAACTAGATACTAAGGTTAATTGTATATCAGCTGGTCGAACTAAATACAACGGTTAATTGTACATCAGCTTGTCGAACTAGATACAACGGTTAATTGTACATCAGCTGGTCGAACTAGATACAACGGTTAATTTTACATCAGCTGGTCGAACTAGATACAACGGTTAATTGTACATCAGCTGGTCGAACTAGATACAACGGTTAATTGTACATCAGCTTGTCAAACTAGATACAACGGTTAATTGTACATCAGCTGGTCGAACTAGATACAAAGGTTAATTGTACATCATTTGGTCGAACTAGATACAACGGTTAATTGTACATCAGCTGGTCGAACTAAATACAACGGTTAATTTTACATCAGCTGGTCGAACTAGATACAACGGTTATTTTACATCAGCTGGTAGAACTAAATACAACGGTTAATTGTACATCAGCTGGTCCAACTAGATACAGCGGTTAATTGTACATCAGCTGGTCGAACTAGATACAAAGGTTAATTGTATATCAGCTGGTCGAACTAGATACAACGGTTAATTGTACATCAGCTTGTCGAACTAGATACAACGGTTAATTGTACATCAGCTGGTCGAACTAGATACAACGGTTAATTGTATATCAGCTGGTCGAACTAGATACAACGGTTAATTGTACATCAGCTGGTCGAACTAGATACAACGGTTAATTTTACATCAGCTGGTCGAACTAGATACAAAGGTTAATTATACATCAGCTGGTCGAACTAGATACAACGGTTAATTGTACATCAGCTTGTCGAACTAGATACAACGGTTAATTGTACATCAACTTGTCGAACTAGATACAACGGTTAATTGTGCATCAGCTTGTCGAACTAGATACAACGGTTAATTGTACATCAGCTGGTCGAACTAGATACAAGGGTTAATTGTACATCAGCTGGTCGAACTAGATACAACGGTTAATTTTACATCAGCTGGTCGAACTATATACAACGGTTAATTGTACATCAGCTGGTCGAACTAGATACAACGGTTAATTGTACATCAGCTGGTCGAACTAGATACAACGGTTAATTTTACATCAGCTGGTCGAACTAGATACAACGGTTAATTGTACATCAGCTGGTCGAACTAAATACAACGGTTAATTTTACATCAGCTGGTCGAACTAGATACAACGGTTATTTTACATCAGCTGGTCGAACTAAATACAACGGTTAATTGTACATCAGCTGGTCGAACTAGATACAACGGTTAATTTTACATCAGCTGGTCGAACTAGATACAAAGGTTAATTGTATATCAGCTGGTCGAACTAGATACAACGGTTAATTGTACATCAGCTTGTCGAACTAGATACAACGGTTAATTTACATCAGCTGGTCGAACTAGATACAACGGTTAATTCTACATCAGCTTGTCGAACTAGATACAACGGTTAATTGTACATCAGCTGGTCGAACTAGATACAACGGTTAATTGTACATCAGCTGGTCGAACTAGATACAACGGTTAATTATACATCAGCTGGTCGAACTAGATACAACGGTTAATTGTACATCAGCTTGTCGAACTAGATACAACGGTTAATTGTACATCAGCTTGTCGAACTAGATACAACGGTTAATTGTGCATCAGCTTGTCGAACTAGATACAACGGTTAATTGTACATCAGCTGGTCGAACTAGATACAAGGGTTAATTGGACATCAGCTGGTCGAACTAGATACAACGGTTAATTTTACATCAGCTGGTCGAACTTTATACAACGGTTAATTGTACATCAGCTGGTCGAACTAGATACAACGGTTAATTGTACATCAGCTGGTCGAACTAGATACAACGGTTAATTTTACATCAGCTGGTCGAACTAGATACAACGGTTAATTGTACATCAGCTGGTCGAACTAAATACAACGGTTAATTTTACATCAGCTGGTCGAACTAGATACAACGGTTATTTTACATCAGCTGGTCGAACTAAATACAACGGTTAATTGTACATCAGCTGGTCGAACTAGATACAACGGTTAATTTTACATCAGCTGGTCGAACTAGATACAAAGGTTAATTGTATATCAGCTGGTCGAACTAGATACAACGGTTAATTGTACATCAGCTTGTCGAACTAGATACAACGGTTAATTTACATCAGCTGGTCGAACTAGATACAACGGTTAATTCTACATCAGCTTGTCGAACTAGATACAACGGTTAATTGTACATCAGCTGGTCGAACTAGATACAACGGTTAATTGTACATCAGCTGGTCGAACTAGATACAACGGTTAATTGTACATCAGCTGGTCGAACTAGATACAACGGTTAATTGTACATCAGCTGGTCGAACTAGATACAACGGTTAATTGTACATCAGCTGGTCGAACTAGATACAACGGTTAATTTTACATCAGCTGGTCGAACTAGATACAACGGTTAAATTCTCATCACTATGAATCATCAGCCAAAAGACATTAAGAATATAGAGTGTAATGTCACAGAAAATACTAAAACCCAAGTCAATGTTAAGCTCACATTTAACATACATTGATTACCATAATACCTGTTAAGTTTTATTTTTCACAATCAACGTCACCTCCTTTCAGATAACCAGTAAAGAAAGAGCAACAGGTGAGGCAGGCATCACATTTGGCTGTAGTAATATTTAATAGAACGACGCAAGAAGAACATTTTATAACTATTGTTTTTTTATTTGTTTTTTTTTTGCAGTTCATGCATTCCTTTGAGAGAAATGAACGGTTATGTGTAACGTCATTTTTCAGCACAATATAGGCTATACACACAGACATAGGTGAGATGGGTTATGGTCCTTAACGGTGAGCTTTTTTTACCACTCGGTCACTCGGACCCGCTCTATAACGTCAGAAACAGTATGTGTGCGATAACGTAGTTTTAACAATGTTGTCAGTTATATTGCTACGATGTCTGCAATGTGGCAGTTTATAGTGGTGTCTAGCACTGGGGCATCATGCCGCAGACATCTAGCATGATGTCCCACCCAGCTGCATCATCCTGACACCAAGCCAACCAATCCTAACATTAACCTCTTAATGCTGAGCGCCTAGCTAGGCAGCTGTTAGTACCACTTTTGTAAGTCTTTGGTACGACTCGACCGGGGTTAGAGCCTACGATCTCCCGCTTCCACGGGCCACCGGAGCGGTCGAAAAATTATGCATTAGTTTAATAATTAGCGGTGCCTAAGAGCACCATTTCTTTTCTTTTTCCTTTTCAATTATTCTTTGTTTTCGGAAACATCTTTTCTACCTAAAACCAAATTCTCTAAATATATTTATATGTCGAATGTAGGTACAACTTGTCACATTTACACTCTGTACAGTAGCTATATTTACATGCGGAAAGTACACAAAATCTGTCACATTTAAAATCCATAAAAAGCTATATTTAAATGCAGAAAGTAGACGCAATCGGTCACAATAAAATTATATATCTAGATGATGATGATGATCATGATGATGATGCTGATGACGACGATGATGATGATGATGATGAAATAATAATTAATAAAGTAAATATATCATATCTAAGAATAATTATATTTCCTAAATGGGAAAATAACGTAGCTCCATCGGCTTATCGCCGATGGCGATGCGACTTAATTTAATCTGAACATGGAATTCTCAAGGCACGCAAACATCAATATATCACATTCAATTACTTCGATCGTATCTGTTGGGTGGTGATGCGATGCAATTATTGGTGTTTATGGTGAATCATGGGATGGAACAATAACAATGTTTGTGTCAGCAGAAGATTAACCGTTAGTGTGTCCCAGTGAAATCACACGAAACCCAAACGCTTTGCTAATTAATTGCAATAAGCGACCACGTTTCATCACTAATGTGATAAATCAATATAAAAAATCGATCAATGTTCAATGAATTTAATTTGTCTTAGTTTCACGCTTTCGTAAATATTGATTGAAATTGCAATCAATAATGTTCAAAAACGAATCAAGCGTTTACATTTTCAAGAGTCAATAAAAAATCTTTTAATTTGGAAGAGAATTGTCGTCATGATTTCAAAGCTAAACATCCGGGTGCTTTGTTTTCGAATGAGTACTTTGCACTGAGTAGTTGGAGCTGGTATACAAGGAAGTCACTTTTCTATAACCTTCTCTGCATAATTCAATTAAGATTGATACCTTGTTTGTGTATAACCCTCCCTCAAGAAGGAATCCTCACTTTTCCTATAATGTCCCATAAAAAGGAACATAACTTTTCTATAATATTTCCTTTAAGAATAAAAAACATTGCTACAGTATGTCAGGGCCGAATTTTAACTGAGAAATAAATTGACATTGTAAAAAATGTTTTGCATGAATATTTGAATGCTGCTAGGTATGAAAGATTGTCAATGTCTTGTTAAGGAGTTTTGAATTTATTTTAATATTAGATTTATATTTAATTTTAATATTAGATTTATTTTTAATTTTAATATTATATTTATTTTTAATTATAATTATCAATGAAATTATTTCAATGTTCATAAGACCAAACGTCTTTTGTTTCCATAGCAATATTATAAGCTTTTGGAATATTTGGCTTGAATAGTTTATTTGCCATCCATAATCAAAACGATAGTGTTCGATTATTGGCATTGCTTTCCGTAAAATTACAGTATTTAGTCAATATAATGTTACTGAGAATGAAGACTGATAATTTTGGGAAAAAATTTATATCTACCAGCAAAGTGCAGAATTTTCCCATCAAACGTGATGGATAAAAAGGATTTTGTTTTTCAAGCTATACTAGCTTTACATATTGATGATTACTTATTTTAGGGAAAATAAAAGGGGTCCTGTGGGTAGCTTAAATCAGTTTTATATCATAGAATAACCAAATAATACTCAGATCATATATTTTGAAAATGAATACTCATCCAAAGTAATTAGAAGAAGATAATACAAATTATTTAACAACGGTGCAGTGCAAGATTTGCAATGATTACAGCTCTTCCTTCCAAGAATGATGAGATCTAGTCATACTGGTACGGTTTAAATTCAAAGTCTAGTTTATTTCCTCTTCCGATAATTCGTGGATTAACCTGTATAGCTTTTTTGTTTTGTATTAATTTAATGTTTTTGAACGGATGTTCATATACGTGATATATTTCCTCAATGTATATTTATGAGACAAAGCAAATACCACGCATATCAATTAAAAGTGTTGTAATCGATCTAATTGTCAATATTACATATGAACTGTGATGTTAAAACTGACCTTTCAAGTTGGAAAATAGCTCCATGGCTTGTAATTTGCATTAGTTTCCTTGAACTCGAAATGCCGTCTAGTTCTAAAGTCCTACCTCTTTGAAACAAACACGTCAGTTTACACATCCATGTTAGCCAATTCTTGAATATAATCTCTTTATATGTGCATTTTGATAAAAGCTATTACAATTTTTTTAAAATATGGTTTAACAGTAAAACGAATCTGTTTGATTAAATTTTTTATCATGTGTCAGGAAATGTCAAAAAGAACAAATAAAAACTCATTTTATGCATTATATGTGTCCCAAATAAAACGACAATCAGCTACATACACAAGTCATCATTTACTGAATGGAAAGGTCGTGATATAAAAATGAATGTTTAACGTGTACTTGTAAAAAATTATCTTCAGAGAGTTTTACAAAATATTTATGTTTTTAATTTACATGAAAAAGAGTTCAGTCAATAGGAACTAATATGGTCTGTAAATTTACATGCACCAAGCCTCAACGTGCAACCCAAGACTTTTATAAAGCAAAAACTTCCAAAGCACATTGGTATAAGCTTTAATAAAATAATGGTTTACTACCGATTTGAAATCAATGTAGCAGCAGCTGCCATTGTCTATCATCTAGACGACACTCGCTGCTCACCTGTCGCGTAAAGCTCACAATAGATAAAAGCAGATTTCTAGAAATCAAAGACTGAATAAAAGATGCGATACGTGTCTGTTTAAAAGGACACGCTAAGGTTTGCTTTGATTTATAATTATCATTGCTTCTATGCGACCATTACATGGGAATTTCTTATTCGCTTTGTATTGGTTTTGACTGATATAGACAGGACATGTACAGAGCCCACCTTACAATAGGATCCAACTCTATCTCAGATTCATTTTGCAACGGATTATCATTACCATATACAACGGATTATCATTACCATATACAACGGATTATCATTACCATATACAGGCAGTGTTTGACTCTATGGGACATATACAAATGCAACAATGAAGCCTAAATGATAGACTGATGAAACAAATAGAGAGGATATCTACTCCTTGATGTTTGTTACCTAGATTTCATCCACACATTCCGGAAATCTGAAATTCCTTTAAATGGAACTGATTAAAGATCAGAATTCACTCCACCCCTCTTTCCTGATTTATTCGAAGAAGCAAGATTATCCATAAAAATCATGGACTACTGATGGATAAACGAATGGTGCAGGTTTGAATCCTGTACTTTACCTTAATTCTCATTGCAAACTTAATGTTACGATGTGCCGATAAGCACCGAGCAAAAGAAACAAGTAAACTAATACACAGTTGCTAAAAACTAATTTAAAAATAAACAATACTTTTTAAAAAAAAACAAATTTGAAAAGAAACTTTTGCTAAAAAAATAATATAAAAATAACAATTTGCGATAATTGATTTTTAACAATGTATAACCACTGCAAGTGTAAGCAGCTGATATTTCGTCTACAATGCGTCAAATTCTATAGCAATTGATCGCTCCACCAACATCCTCCTACTTCAAAACTTCAAAAGACTTGATCTATCAATAATGATATAGTGCAGAATATTCTTGAATTATTTCTCAATAATCCCAAAGTAGTGATCTAGTCCAAAACGTCAACGAGCACATTATAACTCCAATGAATAAGTTAAATTATTCATTGGAAAAAAAAACTATATCTGAACACAAGAGTAAATTCTTACACAGACTTTAAAGATTAATGACAAATGGTGTACCTCATCCTATAAATAATAATTCACTTGACCCAATATAATTCAGTTTATAGGTAATTTTAATGGATAATTCCATCAAATGGTAAACAAGTTTGCTTCCAGACTATTCTAATTCTAAAAGTTTCTAAATAACGCTCGGCCTTGAACTCAAATTGAAGTAAACAAATTTATTTTTTTAAAAATGACAACAGTCAGGTATACAAACACTTTACCGTCCGTCATGGACAACAGTCAGGAACACACTGTAAATTAAATAGACATACCAATGGATATAGGTCATATTCACCTTGAACGGTGTAATGGGACATACCATTAGATATAGGTCATATTTACCTTGAACGGTATAATGGGACATTCCTGAGGCATAGGTAAGTTTAATCAATTGGACAATAAAACTTTTTTAATGCCACCTCGGTAGACTCTCACTCCTAAAATGGTTCAGTAACTTGAGAGAGGAACAATTTTTGTGTATTGGGCGTTAGGGTCATGTTACTTGCCACGAAATACCGATATAGGATTTAGAAAAAAAGTACTGTTGAAGGATATGAATGTTGTGAGAGTGAAAACCATGCAAGTGTAAACTCGAAGTACCGTGAATAAGTGTTCGTTAGTTTGCTTATGGAAAAGGATTTAAGGTATTAGTGAGTTTCAAATCCATTCAACTAATAACGGATGTTGTTTTTCAGATACTTGAAAATATAGGAACCATCATCAAATAGGACAGCTTCTACGATTCTGGCTTTTTATACCTTTAGAAATAATATATGCTAGTTAATATCCAAGAACCGGTAAATATATCTTCGTAAAGATGCTAACATAGTTAATTTCAGTATATAGTTAATCTTTACATAAAATATGATCCCAACATGTTATAATGCAACATTATAACTCCAATGCATGTTTACAAAATTCCCATCTATTCATTTTGAAGACGATTTCATGCAGTATCATTAATTTAATAAACGAATCTCGAGTTACTTACATCGTGGACTTTAAATTCTTATCTTACTTAAACTTCCGATTTCATCCATTTTTAATCAAAAGCATGTTTTGCAGATCTTCTCTTGAGAGTATAGAAAAAGTATGGGATTGAGCTTCCTCTATGGGCTACTTAAAAGAAGTTGATAGCAATGTCCATTTTAACATGTCGATACAAAAACTGAAACTCAAACAAACACTCGTATGTTATATGATCCCAAGGTTCAATGGTTGAATAATAAATAACTACAATAAATGACATATGGATAGTTCTTAATTAGTCTTACTAGCATGAAATAAGCTATGTATGGAATACATCATTACTTCAGTCCAAAATGTTAAAGCAAATTAATACACTTTGCAGTGGGACAAATTTTATTCAGAAACCATATCAGCCAACAAGGAACGCAAATATAAGTTTAGATTCAGGAAGAACTGAATGAAAAGATCTTCAATATGTTCTCAGATTTGGCCGTGCTAGTTTTCAAACTTATCCAAATTCGCATTCAAGGCGGATTCATGTTATCTGTAGCACCTGCTGTAACAAATATTTATAATTATTTCAGTACAAAACTATAAAGTCAGCTGCTATAACTGCCGCGGGAGAAGTCGTTATGATCGATCGAAATCGGGGATTTAATGTTAGAGATCTTCCATTTCATAACATAAGTGAAGCAAAGACAAACATGTTCCAATAAAAAGCAGTTTTCGCAAAGCCGTACTGGCAGTTTGAAATGCCGGATTGGCTGTTGCCGTACTAATTTTAAGGTCATAAATATTAGTATTTAAATGTGTAGATTTAATTTTTTAAAAATAAAAACAAAATTACAATTATGTCTGCCGACAGTGCCAGTCTTGACAGTACTCACAGTAAAAAGTAACAATGGTAAGTGGTGCGTGAACATAACTATAGCTGTTTTCACATGTCATCGAGAGAGTTACTTAATGCTGTGTCGAATACGTTTTTAATACGAACGTACTAATAGGAGTCTCTTTGATATGGGCTTTTGGGCTTTAATAATACAAAATGTTCTTTTTCCAATAAACGCAGTCTGTACGTATCTTGAAAATATCAATGCTTATGTAACGTACAGGATATTTGCAAATGATGAAGCAGACGACAGTAGCGCGTGACCAATCAAGAGGGGTTACTCATACCAACTGGTGCCATTAAATTACGTGACGAACGCGTTGAACTTCAGAAGGTGAATTGAACGCATGCCGTTCAAAAAAATATAGTAACGAAAGATGTGACTTTATTACACCTGGTATATAACGAACCTATTTAGCTGTTTTCGGTTCATTTGAATTCATAGATCTTTTGCATGCAGCAACTGGTTTTATTTGGGATGTAATTTAAAGACAAATATAGCCAACATGGCATAAAGAGAAGTTTCTTTCTAAAGAGAAAGTGTTTGAAGGAAATCACGGATAAAACCCTGTAAACCCGGCAATAAGGTACAGTATATCACATGCTCAGATGCAGAAATCCCCGTCCAAACACACATGCATTCGCATAAACACTTGCAGAATGGGAATGATTTTAGCAATTAAAATGTTATGAAAACGTCTATATTTTAAACACATCGTAGCACGTCACACCAATTGTGTTTTGATACAAACTGCGACCACCTAGTATTTAGGGGGAGTGTCTATGAAATGGGCAGTATTCTATCTGCAATTTATGTTTTCCGAAGTCATCTCGCTCGTTTTGAATGACTCTACAATGGAAGACAAAATGATGCATATGAGGTGAATATAGGCTGATATGAATCAATGCCGAGGGCTATATCCAGTAAAGGTGATACAAACGACGGGCAAGATAACTTAGGATAGAAAGCTATCGAACATCCACTCGTCTGCAAAAGCTTCATTAGCACTGTTATGTTTCAGTATTTCGCTTTGAGGTACGAAAACCAATGTCGCACGACGCCCAGAAATCCTATGAGCTTGTCTTGTTTGCTGATGTCAGGTCATGTTTCTGGACACCAATGAATAGCTGATGTTTTCTATAAATTCATGCACATATATTCCAGTAGATTTAACTGACAGACTTAGAAAAACAAACAGAAAGCCCATCAAATGTTGCAACGTTATTATATTCCGCTATATTTATTTTTACCTGTAAAGGCAGGTGATACTGAAACATGAATTTTTTTTTGTTTGATCACTGCCTAAATATACATTTAGCAAAACACTGTCCTATCTGGATGATAAAATTCACTGGTCTTTTATAATGCATTTTTCCTCATTCTAAAACGGTATACTGAGGAAATTAAGAACACGAAAAATTCATGCTAACTGTTTTTGCGGTCTAAAACGCGGGTTCAGCAAGCTATTAAATTTATAAAATATAGTAGTGGAAAGCATATTTATTGTCTTGAAATGTGAGAAGGATTTTCATCGCAGATAAAGCAAAGCAAGCTGGTTTTATGGACAAGTTATTTAGAATTCCCTTGCAGATGTGTTAAACCCTGTAGATCAAGCACTTACTTGTCAATACCGAGGGTTGATATGAAGGCTTGCCAGTGATATGAAGGCCTGTGTGTGATATAAAGGCCTGACAGTGATATGAAGGCCTGCGAGTGATACAAAGGCCTGCAAGTGATATGAAGTCCTGCCAGTGATATGAAGGTCTGCGAGTGATATAAAGGCCTACCAGTGATATGAAGGCCTGCCAGAGATATGAAGGCCTGCGAGTGATACAAAGGCCTGCAAGTGATATGAAGGCCTGCCAGTGATATGAAGGCCTGCCATACAACTTACCCAAGTATATCAAGATCGACATTTCATTGTCATGTTAAAAATATGTCTCCGGTCTCAGGCGACTCAGGCGGGAATGTCACAAATAAAGCCGAAATTTTTCATGGTCTCAGGATTGCATTTGGCTGAACATGATGATTAGATATTGCATGCAAAGTTAGATCTTAATTTAAGTCATGAGGTCGTTTAACACATTTAAATCTATAATTTGTTTACGTCTTCTGTACAGTTTACTGTTCCATATCAATAACTGCAAATATCTGACAACAAATACATTACAGTAAATATGGGAATTTCAGCATCCAGTAATCATATTTCACGTGCAAATCGCAATTGTGTAATGTTTAGTTGTAATAGTGACATGTTATGGTAAACATATTCTAATACCTAACTCAACAAACCAAAATACTTGGCACTATTAAGACCTACATTCCTTTTCCAATGGTAATAATAATATTGATAATGTAAAAACATGAAACAAGGTCAGAAAAACATTTGAGTTCGCCATGTTTTAACACCTTAATGGCATTGTGAATGGAGTTTTGCAGGTATGAACACTATCTATTTAGTATGTAAAGAATATTTGATGCTTAAAATTGAGATGTAAGATGATGTTTGACCTGCGAGACTTTGTCTTATTTGATCATGTCATTTTTTATCTGTCACTGAAAACATCTACTACGTTTGAACTACTTCTTTTACACTAAATGCGATTATAAATAACTACTCTGGTTCTCATAATGGCACTCTGTTGTCATGAGTATTAATGAATTAGTCATGGATAATTTGGGAAATGAATTATCTTACCTTCCATGATTTTGGAATATCAAAGCTAGAAATATGATGTTAGTCCATAAAGTGTTGACTTCAACCATCCGGTAGAAGTTTGTTACCGAAACCGCGATGATTCGTGATAGTGATGGAAACCATGTGCCCTGCCGAAAATTCCATTTCTCTTGGCAGATGTTTGTTGAACAATACGTTAGAACGAATGTTACTTTTTATTATTTAAGTTATTGATTATGTAGAACTTGTTATTTTACCTTAATGTGCAAATTAGTATTCATTTAATAGGGACTATATCTAACCGTATTACGACTCATTTCATCATGAGTCTTGTCTTCACGCTCGATTCGGATCGTAATTCACTTGTCCGTTTCGTTGAGTTCTACGTAGTCAGATGTATTAATATACAGATAAGATTTAAAGTACAATGTACACCACCGACATTGAGAGGACATCTTAATTCTGTCTAAATGTTGTGTTCAGAGGATTTTTCTATGCAGTTTGAACAGTTGACTTGGTTACCGACATGGCCAACCCTGAGAAGGACAAACATTGATTGGCTACCTAAGGTCATGTTACGTGAATGGGGGTCTAAACACATGAGTACAGACAATGCACTGGTAGATAGGTGTCAGAGCGGCAACGTCTGAACATCTAAATAGAACAGAATTTCGGCCATGTATTCTTAAACCATCAATGTTATATTTTTACATAACCGATATGCACTTAAAAATTCAAAATCTGAATCAAATTGTTATAAGAAATGTTAAGTAGATGTATTACATGATTGCTACTTAAAATACTTTATAGTTACTAAATTGTATAATTACTATATTGTATAATTACTATATTGTATAATTACTATATTGTATAATTACTAAATTGTATAATTACTATATTGTATAATTACTATATTGTAATTCTTTATAAAACCGCTACTATCTCCCCCCCCCCACACTGTTCAAGTACACTAGTACTAAACTTATTTTTTCACTGAGATAACGCTACTATGTCAGGACGTATTACAGCCTGTCGGATAAATTTACCTATTACTATGCAAAGGAATTTAATGATACAATGAATTTCAACATAATAGGGTGTATGTATTATAACGTTGTCTTTTGGCATTTAGTCACACAGGACTGCTCTATATTATCAGAAGATTATATTGTTGTGACAAAAGCTGTGTGATGATGTAAAGCCAATATGCGATATTGAAAGGCATGTTATATCTCACCTTTTTTATTTATAAAAATCATTTCTAAGTTTTGAATTATGGTCATTTCGATATAGAACACACTGGGTGTTACAATATGCTCTATGCCTACGGTCGATAGCAAACAATATGACATCACACGCATTGATCATTTTGTTTTTAAAAAATAACTTTGTCGTTAAAAATGTTTCTGTTTATTCAGATGGAGTCTTGTTCTTTGATTCGTAGTTCGTAAACAAAAATGGTACATTTGACTTTTACCAGTTCAACATTGTTTGGGACTATATTTTATGCACAAGAAAAGAAATGTGCATCGTCTGTCAGATTGAATGAAATTATTCATTCTTCTTTCTGTCTAAATCAATGCCTCTGAAATAAAATCTATGTGATAAAATAATCTCAAATGCGTAATAATTTCATATAAATTTATGAAACTCGATGAATAATGTCCAACTTTTATTCTCCAAGGCTGGCAAAAGCTGGACATGATTCAAATCGTTTCATGAATTCATTATCAAATCATTAATACACAACGTTTTATTACTTTGTACTGTTTTAAATTTAACACTAACATTTCTATAACAAGAATCATTAGCTTCCTTATTAAAAATGATTTAATTGCGAACACTGAACATATTCGGAGAGCTTTCAACGGACGTTGATGCCATGTCGAATGCTTGCTTTATGTGGTAATAAAATGCAGGGGTGAGTGAGTTTCCATGCCATTGATGTTACATAAATGGTTAAGTTCCATGATTTACGTACCTTTTAAGTATTACGACTCTATGGTCTTAAACTAAGTAATAGAATAAAGCTATAAAAGCAATTTTTGTATTAAAAAAAATCAACAACAAATTCATTTCCTAGATTACAAAGTGAATTTTAAATAATTACTGTATTGTGAACGAAATGCCAAATAGTCATAACCATTATATCACAAGTTTAAAAGTATTCCGAATCAAATCTAAGGGCGTTCCTTATGAATTCCAGTCTTGAAAGTGTTGATGTACCAATAGCCTGAAATAGTGCTGATGTGGTAACAAATAGATGTATTCCTATTCGAATGTTACGAAAGAGGTAAAGAATTTCTTATTACTTCTCTCATATATAACAACTAAGACACAACAACGGTACCAGAGGGTAAGTTTCCATCCAATTTATTTCCTGAACATTCTAGGTTGTAAATAAGGTCAGGTTACTTACTAAACATTTAATACAGAACACGTTAACCATCAGGTAAACACAGGTTTCCATGGAGAATACCAATGCCTTTAATTTAGATCCAAGAAAACGTGTTTAACTATTAATAATAATAATAATAATAATAATAATAATAATAATAATAATAATCTATAATTAAAAACATGCAAATATTAGTAATATAATATGTTGTCTGTAAAAAAATCTTTCTTTATTAATGGTAATTATCTACATTTAGGTTGAAATTCAAATGAATAATAACACCGGGAGCCTAATTGCAAATGCATATGTGATTCCAACCACACACAACGTCATCCTGACACTCCTTTTTTGATGAATGGAATCAGAATGTTTTTTTAAGTTGTCGCGAGAAGGAAACTGACGTTAACTAAAATAGATACAAATGTATTCTTTTTCAAGGAGTACAACTGTAAACAAATATATTTATTTGTGATCAGTCCTGCAATGAAATTATTGAATTATTACCTCAATAGTAATGAGTTCACTTACATTGACCTGTAATTCGATCCTTCACACCAGGAAAAACGAATCAGGTTGTTTGTCATTTAACTTTTTAGCGCGGAGCGTATTTCAAAGGAAAATTCCGCTAATGTACTCGGATTATCAGTTCTTTACTTATGGACGTATTATATAGGAACTTTCCTCCTGACAATCCGTAACAAAGAGAACACACAATGTGATGTTTCGCCTACCTGATATTAAAAAGACAAGAAGCTGTCGTTCCATGTGTTAACTCTGATATTAATATATCATGTTAGCATTGCTAGAAGTTCGTTTATATTTCATCCACAATTACTAATTTGCACACAACATATGCGGCTACAAGAGAATCAACATTAAGTTGACAGAACTAGAGCATTCAGAATCAGACTAAAATCGTCCATACCTTCGACACTTGTATATATATATATATATATATATATATATATATATATATATATATATATATATATATATATATATATATATACGTGTGTGTGTGTGTGTGTGTGTGTGTGTGATTTGGATATTTAATGTATTTTTAAAAAACAAAACATCAGTCATAATGCTACGATATCTGTAGTGGGGCATTTTATACTGACGTTTAACATTGGGGTATCATGCCGCAGACATGTAGCATTATGTTCAACCAGTCACCTTATGCTGGGTCCAGTCCGATTATCATTTGTAAGCAGCATGCAAACTTTGGTTTTGTTCAGGGCATTAGTTTATCCCTTGGAATAAACATATCCATCTGATTTTTGTCAGGTTGATCCGACTAAACTTCAAGTAAAATGATTTGACCTTGTCTACAATTTGGGATAAGTTTAAATGAAAATAAATGAGCCATTTCCCGAAAAGGTTACTGAGACACAGGGTAAGAAGAGATGTATTTAAATATGTTCATATATAAATTATTGATTCCTATTTTACCATTTGTCAGGTGGAATCGTTCTTTTTGTTCTGTTCAGTTATTACTTGAAAGGATCAGGGCCGGCGCTTCCGCTAGGCGAACTAGGCAATCGCCTAGGGCGCTGGGCTAAGGGTTTATTTCATGATGGGTGGGTGGGGGAGGGCGTGAGTGGAAGGGGGAGGGCGCCAGATATCTGATCTCGCATAGGGCACCAAAATGCCTTGCACCGGCGCTGGAAAGGATTTATATATTTATTATTCACTGAAATTGTACAGTGTTTATTGGCTTTAGGATTAATCGATATATTGGTGTTTTAGAATACATTGAAGGGTATTATGTACTACACATTAATTATTGGAATTCATTGGGAATACTCCTCACTTTCGACGTGTGTCAGAACCCTTAGGAATATTTTGGGATTTTATTCACAATACCGTTCATTTTATCTTTTAGGGAAATAAATTTATTTTTAATATACCTTAGCTTGATGGTTTTTATCTTTCTTTTTTTCTTCTTTCTATTCCATAGTTTAAGACCATAGAGGAGTTTTAACAATTGGTTTCTTTCTTATTTACTTTGCCGTAAATTTAATGAAATATCGGCAACTGGCCTTTCATTTGCATGTTCTCATTCGATAAAGCATCTTCCTCTTTATTGATGGTACTTTGCAACTTTGCAAATCAAAAGAATGAGATCCCGAAGAAGAAAATGTATCCATATATTTATCACCTGATGTACACACGATTTTAATTTAAATTTCGTTGGGATATGGTAGGAAGATCTCTCTGAAACCATGTGATAAAACGCATTCAAACCCGTAAGCGACTCCCTATTAATAAATACAAGAGTGTCGATATCTCGGTGTTCGTGTTTGTTTCGACAGCCAATTGCCTGCATATTTATATTATATGTAATAACAAGCACTAGCCTATTGACGAATCTTTACTAAATTTGGAACAAAAGGTATTATTTCCAAATCAAGCATTATAGTGCGATATCCAGTAAAACAAATATAACCTAAAATATTACGCTGGAAAACAATCAATCTCAGAAATTTCCTTTTGACTTATCTTCTCAAAGCAAACTGTAAAAATATAACTAGTACAAATCACGAACGATTATTATAGCATTGACTATTTGTATGATGATTCATGATAATTAGCCTCTTTTACCAAAATCTATTTTATTGCACCTTTCAAGCTGAGATAAAGAATTGATGCTTCATTTACTTCATCTGATTCTAGTTAGGCACGTTGTTTTGACAATCGCAAAACCGTATTATTAAGATATCATATCGTTTGCAAATTGTTATAAAAATTCTCCCTCTTTTCCAACTCCAAAACAGGTTCTAGTACATCAAAAGGAAATAATTGCGCGATTGAAATAAACGATGTTGAAATTAATCAAACAGAAGTCCTTCCCAAAGATACCAAGCAGATTAAAGATGACGGTATAATTAATGATTTCTTAAAATAGCAAGGTTTACATCAAGATTGAAAGACATGGCTAACACTCTCCTTTAGCATAGCTAATGTTCCCTGTCAATCAGTCATTACTGACATTAATGTATTGGCCAATTAAAAAGTTTATAATCAATTCAAGTTCAAGTTATATAGTAAATACATGTATATAAGCGGCGTTTTCCAAAGAGAGAGCATAATAGAGATCTATTATAAAATATTAGTTACATAATCCAAAGGTCGTACGGATTATGTTGTATAATCATACATGTCGTATAGGATTATGTTGTATAATTATACATGTCGTACGGATTATGTTGTATAATCATACATGTACGGATTATGTTGTATAATCATACATGTCGTACGGATTATGTTGTATAATCATACATGTCGTACGGATTATGTTGTATTGTTCCGACGTGTCGCATAGGATTTTGTTTAATGTACATACTCACCCTTCACAGAACAACCTCTATTAGTGTGGAAACGGTATCCTTCGTCCGAACAAAATTATTTGAAAATCTGCACAATGTTTTTTTTTTTTTGTTTTCCATTGGGATTCAACTGTGGAATACTAATTATCAGACTGGATATGTGATAATGGATACATTAACGCAATTAGTTACGTTGGCCGTCCGGAAAAGCATTATTCAGAATTGCCATTGAATGGAATACATTTAGAATGAAGACTAAATCAATTCATTGCTTACCTTTCGTGGGCTTTATCATTAGACTTCTCCCATCTAGTTTGCAACTAAAGATGTAGATTTATATGAAGGTTTAGTTGTAATGCTGACAATAGAGTTTATTCGCTGAACTGCGTATGGTTTTTAGCAATTGAAAGCAGTCCTGATGTCCAATGTGTAAATGTGCGGTCAATTAATGACAGTACATGTATACAAAACATTTTTTGGGACAGGTCTCACTTAGAGTTTGCTGTCTATCAAGGAAGGTTTGGGGTTTAAAGCATTTTAGCGTTCGTTTCTATGCAAAAAGCGCCCATTGGCCCATAATGCTTGTCATAATAGACGAATGATAAACAAGCCATGCGTTTGCATTAACTAGACTTTTCCAGAAGTGTGTGTGTGTGTGTTTTTTTTTTACATAGCTTTAACAATATTTCAGTCATATCGATACTATGTCTGCAGTGACGCAGTTTTATAGAGATGTGTAGCACAGGGGCATCATGATACAGATGTAGTAAGATGTCCCACCCATTCACCAGACCGACCAGCCTTAACACTAACCTCTTAATGCTGAGCGCCCAGCGAGGCAGCTTTTAGTACTATTTTTATAAGTATTTGATAAGACTCGGTTGTGGTTCGAACCCGCGACCTTCCGCATACGAGGAGGACGCCTACAACACAATGTCACAAGATTGGACTTTGTAAGAATGTGTGTATACATACATACATACATACATACATACATACATACATACATACATACATACATACATACATACATACATACATACATACATACATACATACATACATACATACATACATACATGCATATTGTTGCCTGGAATATATGCACATCGTCAAAGTATTCATTCTGATTTTTTAATTGATGTGGTGGCCTCTTATAAAACTAACTGAGAGGCGGGCGTAGGTTTACAAACAATAATTCTCTCTCTCTCTCTCTCTCTCTCTCTCTCTCTCTCTCTCTCTCTCTCTCTCTCTCTCTCTATATATATATATATATATATATATATATATATATATATATATATATATATATATATATATATATATATATATATATATATATATATAGTATGTCATGTCGTGGACATCTTCAAATTCCAAGGGTATGACACTTTCATTTGGTTAGAGGATGGTTGTTCTATTGTGCAGTCTTACATTTGATTAAAAGACTTTTGCCATACTTTTAGACAATATAGGATACGTACCATTGTTAATTGCGCGCGCGCCCACCCACCCACCTGAGATGGATGTTTCAAGTATCACTTTTAACCTGCTCGAGTATCTGACATTTATTAATTCACGTTCCAGCCTTTTAAAAGCATTATCTTTAAAGGTTCAAAAGTTGTCTTGGAACTCACGTCATTCTTGATTCCTAAATCACTGTTCGGCAGGAAGTGTATTAAACACGCTTGTGGATCCATGTGATTTCAATGAAAGATGAAAAGGTGACAATGAGATCAACATAATTTCTAGACGTTTGCGGAAGAAGCACATCAAAGATGCAGGCCAATATAACGATTATTTTGCGTGAGAAGCTTTTCAGCCTGTCTTTATTAATCGCAGTAATATGTACAATAATAATGTATGAATTTAAGCTATATTGGCGTCCTTTCAATAAGATGCAAAATTACACCTGAATTAAGCATTTTCCACAACTACAGAAAGCTTATTATTATATTGTTTGAAAATAGTCAGTTTTTATCATAATAAATTCTACCATCAGGCTTTGCTAAGTATAATCCATGACATTAACATTAGCTGTATAATCCATGACTTTAACATTAGCTGTATAATCTAATGAATATTGATGAAATTTAGATTTCAGAAAGATATGGATTATTAGATATTAATAGTATATGGATTATTAGATATTAATAGTATATGGGTTATTAGATATTAATATGTGGATTATTAGATTTCAACACGAAATGGATTATTAGATTTCAACACGATATCGATTATTATTAGATTTTAACAAGATATTGATTATTAGATTTCAACATGATATGGATTATTAGATTTCAACACGATATCGATTATTATCAGATTTTAACAAGATATTGATTATTAGATTTCAACACGATATGGATCATTAGATTAGTTGTGAACGTCATCATTTTCTCCTTATTTAGAAGTATCATAGTAGTGAGCATCAATTTAATTGATGTCTAAATAATTAACATCTTTTATGTGCCCTTCAGACATTTATCCATGTCTAAATAATTAACACCTTTCATGTGCCCTTCAGACATTTATCCATGTCTAAATAATTAACATCTTTTATGTGCCCTTCAGACATTTATCCATGGAAGCAGCATTAAAATATAATACAAAATTTAGCTTTTATACCAAAATTTGTTTTGATTATACAACGCGTGTGAATGGTTATACCCATGTTTCAAGATCTTGCGTTAACTGTCTGGGGCTCATTTACCACGCCATATGTTAATAAAATATGTTTTGCTCATATACCGTGCGATATATTTAATGGAAAAGGAAAAAGTCTTAATATTCTCAATACGACTTGTCCATTTCCTGTGATACACATCTGGCTGCATTATAAAATATGTTGATTTACCGTCGTGTTTCTATTGGAACAGATTCTATTGTGTTATATCCTATATTCCTCCTGCAAATAAATCAACTTATATATATATATATATATATATATATATATATATATATATATATATATATATATATATATATATATATATATATGAAAATACTATAGGTATTTTGAAAGTAAAATTGTGTTATAACTTGGTTTCTTTATGTCAGTAAATGTAAGGCAATCAAAAGGCAAAATAAATGTTCATTAAGATTATTGCAACTGTACCTTGCATGACTTAAGACACGTACAGATATATGCGTCTGATGTACATATCAATTGGAGTGATCTTAAAACAAACTAAGAAAATGAGATAAAGTCCAATACTGTACAAAGAACATATTGTAAAATCTGGTCTCTTTTAATGAACTCTCTGACTGATATCAAAATCGATAAAATGTACGGATATAATTATCGCTATATTTTGAAATGTGTAATGGTTTCATTGCTATGCATTGTAGAATGTACTTCCATTGTCACTGTATTAACACATCAGCTGTGTGTAATGCTAATATCCAAAGGGATCATTTTACCAAACCAATCAATAACGCTCGCGCGGAGTCGGCTTGAAGGCTATTGTTTTTCTTTTATTTTCAAAGACTTCTGGACAGCAATCGTTGTCAATCGGAAAATTCTCATAACGCGTAAAGAGTACACGTAATGTTCCTTTGATCAATCAAATACCACAAAATATCACATTCTCATCAACTTCACAACAGCATTGCAACTTCAGAACTGCATTGACTCTCCTTTTAGGATTCGGTAGAGTAACATCAGACTTAGATATCATGAAATACAATTCACAACTCAAACACCAAATACACTGAACTATTTTCCTACTGTATCCCTCGATACATAATTCTAAGCTAATTTTACATATGAATGTATAAACTATTTACCATCATGCCTACAAAACAAATGTCTCAAAATAATGGAACAATCCCTTCACCGTTATTTTTTTGTATAAACTGTATCATACCACAAAGATTTCACGTGAAAAACATTACCATGCAAGCAACACCTTATCTTTTAAATAAAAATGCTTGGATCCATGCCTATTTATCTGGCTCTGACCAACACTTAATTACGAAACTAAACCGTGCCATCACTAAATCTTTTCAACACTGCACTATGTGACAATAGCTAATAGAGAATGGCTAATTACTCGTCCTGTGAAATATTTCCTCTACACCGACCTCCCAGAATCAAACAACGAATTCTAAAAATCTAATAAATCTATAAAATGGATACGTAAATACAAGTGGAACAAACCCTGATTTATTACATTCACATATTAAAGAAAAACTTGAAGCACACAATGGATTGCGCATTTGTTTACAACAGTTAATAAGCAGACTTACGTGGAAGTCGAATATACTCGCCAAATCTGACAAGAGCGACCTGAGAACCAGTTAGCCACGGGGGAAAAAATATTAACCGTACGGAATCCGACTCAAGAGAAGATAGTAAGTTTTGGACTGGACAAAACTAACAGACCGCAAATCGCTAGACATTGTCGATTGTCAAGTGAGTTGTATGTGCAGTATATGTCGGTGCAAAAGGCCCATTCATACAGGTACCTATGTATGACTATTAGGCCCATTCTTACAGGTACCTATACCGGTCTATTGGGCCCATCCATACAGGTACCTATGTATGACTATTAGGCCCATTCATACAGGTACCTATGTATGACTATTGGGCCAATTCTTACAGGTACTTATGCCTGACTATTAGGCCCATTCATACAGGTACCTATACCGGTCTATTAGGCACATTCATACAGGTACATATGTATGACTATTAGGCCCATTCTTACAGGTACCTATGTATGACTATTAGGCCCATTCTTACAGGTACATATGCCTGACTATTAGGCCCATTCATACAGGTATCTATACCGGTCTATTAGGCACATTCATGCAGGTACATATGTATGACTATTAGGCCCATTCTTACAGGTACCTATGTATGACTATTAGGCCCATTCTTACAGGTACATATGCCTGACTATTAGGCCCATTCCTACAGGTACATATGCCTGTCTATTAGACCCATTCATACAGGTACAGATGCCTGTCTATTAAGCCCATTCCTACAGGTACATATGCCTGTCTATTTAGGCCCATTCATACAGGTACATATGCCTGTCTATTTAGGCCCATTCATACAGGTACATATGCCTGTCTATTAGTGTACTGAACATTTTATTTCTCCAAAGTGGTGCTAAGATTCCGGAACGCTACCGAACCGACCGTCCGCGATCTGGTACATGAGACAGCCATCTATTGACAAAACATTACTTTATTATACACAGGTCGTAAAGGTAACATAATATGAAGTATGTCAGAGAAAGAACATGACGATATAGTGTTTTATGATAAGAACATGACGATATAGTGTTTTATGATAAGAACATGACGATATAGTGTTTTATGACAAGAACATGACGATATAGTGTTTTATGATATTGTATGATGCTTCACAAGGTTACAATAGTATAAAAACACAATCTAAGAACCTGCAACTACTAGTCGTAAGTCACTTGTATTAATTAATTGGTTATATTTATAAACGTTGGTTCTGGTAGTGTAAAACTAGTTTTAATGTTTTGTCTTTCATCATGAAAAAAGAACATGAAAGAAGATAATTATAATCGTCCCTTATTTCTTGAGACTGGCCAAGTGTGCAATAATATCATTATCTGGAACGTTATGCCAACTCCACCAGTTTTAACAGGAAACCTATGATTTGCAATTCTGAACTTAACTAAATTTTGAGATTTCCTTTTTGGTAATGAAAAGCAGGTCTTTTCTAATCCAAATTAGTTTTGAAAAACATGTAATTTAGACCTTTCGATGACGCATTAATGCTAACTGCTCAAGCGTGGATATAGGTATCGTCGTGTGCACAATTTAACTAATACAAATAACTTTGATTTTTCCATACTTAACTTAATATAATGTCATCTAAAATAAATTGTATTTCAAGTAACCTGTCACAGAAATTATCACCAAAGTGTTTTGTATAAGAGAGAATACATATAATAACATAATGTTTCGTCATAATAGCTAGCCAAGTTAACCGAACAGTTTATCGTGAGACTGTTGATAATTTAGGGGATACGATCAAGTTCTCCATATACCATATATAGAGGTGTATATACAAAGATATTCAATCTACTTCTAAGTAAGGCAACACGAGGTTCAATTTTATCATATTTCACAAATCCCCATTATTGTACAAGCATTTGTTGAGATTCGTACAAAAGTGTGAAAGTACATGTTAATATGAAAATCAAAAGTAAAATCTATGGTGAGTGTACGCGTTTTTGGTAAATGCATTCCTTTGTTAGATATAGATAGGCCGTTGGAAAACTTTCCATGTTTGTGAAATATAATGCCTCAGAATTTGTTATCAACGATATAAATATCGGTATTGTTTATCTAAAATGTGTGTGTGTATATATATATATATATATATATATATATATATATATATATATGCGCTTCTTATTTTATAACCTAACACTATGATATTTTTATTTTTATTTCTCAGTGGTTCTATTTATCGCAATATCAAGCAAACAGATCAGGTGTACTTTGCATGTCAGATGGATTATTCAAAACAATTATGACGTCATCAGCGTATAAAATGCATCATTACATTTAACATATTTACAAAGTCAGTATATTTGGAAGGTACAGCGCATCCTCTACATTCCTGTACTAATAAAAAGGATTCTGGGTCATTTAGGATAAGGAGAACTATAATGGAGATAATATGGAGAACAATATTAGAGATAATGTTTCTCTTTTTTAATACCTCTTATCACTTGAGACAATAAACGAAACTTTATTTTTACACAGGCACCCGATTTTATATCATGATAAGTACTTAATATATTATTAAAACATTCCCTCTGATACCTACCGAATACTACATCCAGGAATTCATTTGATTCTTTTCGTCCCCCACATTCGCTTAGGTCTATTTTCTATGATAGTTTTCTATGATAGAACTATCAGGTACATGTAACAGGTTAATTTGAAATTGGTATGATAAAGCAAAGTGATTATCTGAAAGCAGAGAGTTCAAATCGAGCACATCAAACGTTTCTTACAATTAGAATCCGCTTAGTAGATAATCAGGTATGTTCTTGATGGAAGATGTGACTTTGTCGACACCCACCCTCCCATTACAAATATACACATATATTTCTACCAAAATTCAACGATTGCATACCATACCAATTTAGATTTTGTCTTATGAGTATCGTAGCTGGGGCTATACTATATTTCTCTGACGCTCTGTCCACTGTATGTAATTTATTGCGTCATTATTAAGACTGAATAGTTCAGCCTAGTTTGTATTACGCATGTTTTAACTAATAAACGATAAGTTAACAATTTTTGCATGAAACTCACTAACGAGAAGGAAAAAAAAATTACATTCAGAAAAAGTAGGGTGCAAAGAACATTTACCTTAATCCACAAACATTCACTAAACATATTAAACATATCAAACGATACATTATAATCAGATTTAGTCATGTGGCAGCCTACACTTATTATCTGAACAGGCTCAACATGTAACTAAATTGAAAACTGTTTTGCTAACCAACCATATATAATTTGCGCAAGATGAATTTGATTGGGGTAAACTACGCCATTGCTGTGTATTCAAGGCCGAAATAAATTGAATAACTTCTCAATTCATAGTTCTCTTTCAAAATAAATAAATAACGTTCTTGTTCAATATAGCCCAGGTAGAAAACGTCATAATTTGTCCTAATTAAAGAAAGTTTTAAATTAGATCATACTATAAAAATATTGAAAAACTATCATTTAAAAGTAATGGTCATTAGAGAGCAGAACTCAACAATACAATGAATATTAAAACAGCTTCTAGGAAGCGGTATATTTTCGGTCTACACATCTTAAATATCACGTATCTTAAGCAGTAGTCAATTAATGTTTGGTCTACACATCTTAAATATCACGTATCTTAAGCAGTAGTCAATTAATGTTTGGTCTACACATCTTAAATATCACGTATCTTAAGCAGTAGTCAATTAATGTTTGGTCTACACATCTTAAATATCACGTATCTTAAGCAGTAGTCAATTAATGTTTGGTCTACACATCTTAAATATCACGTATCTTAAGCAGTAGTCAATTAATGTTTGGTCTACACATCTTAAATATCACGTATCTTAAGCAGTAGTCAATTAATGTTTGGTCTACACATATTAAATAAAGCTCTCTTAAACGTATATCAGTATTGTTTTCTTGTACACCTAATAAATAGAACGTATCTGAAGCAGTAGTGTCCGATTGGGCATTTTTGCTTTTGCGCTCTTCAAATCATGGCCCGCATCCAGAACCTGTCCCATATGACAAAGCAAGCAAGCTAAATACAACGCGCAACTCAAGGATAGAAATCCACGAAGATTTCAGTCAAGCCTGTATTTGATATTGTATCTATACTGCACAGAGCCTATGTGTTGAATGTCTCTACACGGTATGGTATAGTTTATACCATGGAAATTGTACTGGCATATACTTTTCTCTCGCATGAATTTATTTTACTGACAATGAAACCTATAGTAGAAAATATATTTTAAAAATTCCTGTCGGTGTATAATGATATAAGTCAAAGTGATGATAATATTGTGAAGGAGTTCATTGACTAAACTATCAATTGACAGGGGCATAAGAAGTGTAGCTGAAATCTGAAATAGCTATGTCAGCGTGCATCAGGTCACTTTATAAGACGAATGTTCTCGCTTTAATGAAGACGTCTAAAAGCAGGCCAAGTAAACAAATGTTTTGTAGAGTATTATATAGGATTTGGATCCGAACATGTTTAACAAATAATATACCATAATGCAGCAGCGTATCAAAGCAAGCATAAAAGTAAATTAATATTAGCTGATTTTTAACATAATCCACCCAAGTTATTTATGAAGTTCAAAAGCCGCTTGACATTATTGGGTACGTAGGCCAGTCAGACAAGTATGAACCCCAACACAGGTATATTTAATTAATTAATCAGGACTTATCTATAATTTTGTTTTATTGCTTGCGGTTACAACACATTTTTAATACAAAAAAGCACCACTGGAGGCTTATAACAAGACAAAACAGGAGAACACAATGTTTTCAATCAATTAGGTAAGCTGCAACGTATAAATAAAACTCAATGACATTGGGATGCAGCAAATGTAAAGGCGTATATCTCGTAAAATATGACCTCTGCGGAAGAACATGTAACTATAAATAAAACGCATATCCTAGTGTTACATACTGCTGTGTCATAAATTTAACATTGGAGTCAATTCATGTAATAATCTTTAATGTGAATCTGTTCGTGTGTATTGCAAGGCGTGTACAACACAAACAACTGATCTTTCAAACACGTCTGACTGCAAAGACAGATGCAGAAATAAATTAAAAAATAGCTAGGATCAAACAATTACAGTTTCTGTTCCGGGTAAAAATGCAAATATCAGCAAACACAAGCTCTACCTAGAATATTATTAAACCTTCTGACGCGACAATGACCTAGAATCAATAAATGAAGAAATTAGAGGAAACTTCATATTGATGATCGGCAAAGACTCCAAAGTTTCTCTACATGACAATGAGCCCACACTCAGTTTTGTTATTTATATCCAGTAAACATTCTATACATCATACAGTCCTAAATAAGGTCATTTTTAGATTGACCTAACAACATATCAGATGATAAACGAGTTTTGCGTGTGATATCCCGCCTGATATTGTAAACATTGCCACAACAACGCATGTCAATTTAAGCCTGTGTTTCGTACTTAGGCTTGAATAAGCAGCAACAAAGAAAGAGTGAAAACTAACAAGCTTGTAAAATCTAACAAACGATTTATTAAGTACAATTATTTTCATAAAAAGAAAATATTTAAACTTACGGTTTTAGAGAATCAAATCCAACATTAATCCAATATAGAATTCACAAATATAATCCACTAATGGAATTGCAAGAGTCCTGATAAATAAATGTTCTATGTTTTTATAATAATCCAAATGAAACATTTATGAGGACATGTTCTTTTCCAGATAAATCAAATAATTCCTCTTGTTCCAACAAATTGACACAATTTCCAGTACAAGGTAATTAAAATTATAACTTAAACAGAAGACACAACTTAATATTATAAAAGCCCAACATCTACTGAATATTTCTTTCCTAAAACATGGTTTATATCTCTGTTTTTACGTAAACAAAGGGTCACCTGATATTCTAGAAACTAACAGAACAAACCTACGTTCAAGAAATCACGTAAATACCATATGACCCAACTAAAATTAGAAAGATGTTTATACTTTACTCTATCTTGTCCTTGGGACCAACCAATCATTTTAGAAGCTTGTTGACACTCTCTGAAGCAGGGTCAGAAATGAGGTCAACCCTGTTGTTTACAAATAGAGTCTAGGTCAGCACCCAAAATGACAAATTTGGATCTGACATATAAAAATAAATGATTAAAATCAAATATACGTAACATCTGAGACAGGTGTAGTGGTTCAAGGTTATATACTGTTTGGATTTTCACTAACCACATAACCGAGTGATTTTATATCAATTACAACAACGTTTACATTCCATATCAAATAATCAGATGTCGCATATTCGTTTTACCATTGTGAATCGGGACGGGTATGTCGTTGATCTTTGAGGAGAAGCACTGACGATGCAACTGTACTATGAAGATCGATCTGACATTTAATACAACGACAGTCGTGCTTGGATATATGAGACTCATGCAAGTTGTTAGCGGGAGAAAACGTTTACGCGACATCCTGTGGAACTGGCTTCAATAATGACGTTGATGGATTTTATTTACGCGTGCACCAGATGTTCTCTTGAATCTTAAATTGCGCGCTGCACATACAGCTGAAATCAAGTGTTATGTTGTGGAAACAACTTGGATCCAGGCAGCTCAATCACTTTGAGATCGACTACAGCGATTGGCGACTCGAATGTTACGATTGTGAGATTCAGTGATTGCAAACCTGGTAATGACAAGTGGATTTAAATGACATGTAAAGGAATTAATCAAAATCAATAATTTTATACAAGGGTTTAAGTCAAAGATATATTGATCCAGCATTTGACATTGGAGAGCCTGTGTAAGTAAGAGAGTAAGTAAAGTAAGAGAGGTTTTCAGTATAACGCATATATGGGCAGATATACCTCACTTTAATAAAGATTTGCAAGAGAAGGATATGTCTTCATTTCGCCTTTCATGTGTATTCTTAGAAATGGAGAAAACACTTGTCAAGTTGATGCTGGAGGTACTGATTATCACATTTGGATTTGTTAACAAATGAATCATGGTGTTGTTCAACAGTGCAAGCCATTCCATTGATGAAAGACTAATCAAATCAATTCTTGATGATGTTGATGTTGTCACGACGATCATTGATTCTTCCAAATACAGCGCTGATTAAGTAATATCAGGTGGTCCAAATGTGATGTTTATCAAGGATACATCTGATAATGATGATTCTCAACCATATTCAATTAGGCGTTCTAAACATCGTGCACGCAACGCTGATGAAGATGTATATAGTTTGGTTGTAGGCGTTAACGGCACTTTTAATGGCGGATTTGTCCAGCGGAATGAACAACTTCGTGGAGGATAATTATACATTTCGTGTACACTGGTTTGCAGATTTCCAAAATAACTTAATGACTCTTGCTAATCGATTGCTTATATCAAAGAGTATGCTGATCCAACCGATAATGCAATAATAAACACCGAACATAATTTATACTGCTGATCAACAAAGAACAAGTACTAGCGGGTGATACAAATAGCAATGGTCGAATTCTGATAATGCAAATGATTTTCGTAAACCGAAAACTAACATTTTAACAGCGCGAGAGTTGTTATGGTATTATTCATATATCTGGTCATTATAACGGGTGGAGTCAAGTAATTATAGGTAACTGCATCGGTATGGGAAACTATGAACGATTTTTTTCGGGTGAATATCCTTCATGGCCTTCATGGCCATGAGAGTGTAGTATATCCATCCGACAAAAGATATAATATTTGCCCCATACAAATGCAGTAATATTTGTAGTATTTGTTCTTTTTCTTATTCTACCAAAGACTTACTTATATAAACAAAAATAAACTACACGAAACAAGGTAATAAAAGGTATTATGTAGTCCAAACTAAATACACATGTGCAATTCATAAGCAATTCATAAGCACAAACAGCATTATGAAAGCGCACAAAAAATCTGCCCAGATAAATTTGAAGTTATTTGCGCTCTTTCGAATGAAAATGGCGTTTTTCTCTACTTACAACTGAAATTTAGAATCATATTGTGAATGTATGCGCATTGCAACAACATTTCCATTTAGTCTGTAATTAATAGATTTTGGTACTTACATCGATTCTACTAACATTTTTGATAATGACTGAATTGATATGTGCCAATGCTACATGAAATAATCTGATATCTGAAGCGAGAGAGCAGTGTTGTGTCATCTGCAAGCGTGTTTATGTTCTGTCATTCAATATTTAGGACAATATTGGGGACAAATATGAAGTCTTTCAATTGTAAGTATTCATAGGACGCTATGGAATAAGACGTTTACAGTACAATTTGGAAATATGTAAACAAGCTTTAGAACCAATAACATAGGTCGTGTAATTCGGAGTTACAGAAGCATTTCAGAGTATTTTTTGGAGGACATTTAGGACGTAAAAACTGTAAGTATATGTTTTGACCAGGTATATTAATATTACCAGTTACAGAAGACACGTGTATGCTTTGTCACCTGCATGTTATTTGTAAGGACACAGCACTGCTTTGACCTGTCTGGCGTTTATCACTAGTCTAATTCCAAAACATTGTATCAAAAACATTTAACACGGAGCATTACAATGCAGCTGGTATGCGGCAGTCCACAACACATCTGCTTTAATTCATTCAGAAACAAATTTCCTCAACCAAAATACCAATCGTCTACTGCATCAGTGTACATATGTTTACAATGTAGTTCATATCACACTATTGGGCACACGTGTCGTGCACGTGATTGCAACAAGAAGATGTGCTATATCGTAAATTATCGCAAGATTCTGACAATGTAACGTTAACGGAGACACAAATGAGCATATAATAACAACATTTGTTATATATGAGCCTGGTTCACGCGTGATAATCACGATACCGGTCTTTCAAAATCTTTCGTATATACAACATCAGTTGTTATTGACGGCTAAATTTGACATTCATTGCGAAGCATTTCACAACTATCTAATGTGGAATTTATCGACCGGGTATTTTGAACAACTGACAGCTGATCAAAACATAGATGACACGTTTATCTCACTTATTGACAAGTATCAAAACGGCCTTGCGAGACCCTTGTATACACTCAACTATAATCTTGTTACGCATCTACTTGCAATTGATAGCTGAAACCAAGCTCGAGGTGAACTAGCATTGGCACGTGAAAATGCTCAAGCGGTGGCGGAAGCGCCCGGTACAAAAATACTCAGGGATTGTTCCTACTACGTCGAAGTGTGTTTGAATGCTATATCAACCCCAGTCTATTTGCCGTGCAGTCAAAAATGTAAGACTTCAGCTTGAAATAAATGGTATGTTACAGTGATTACAATAATGAAACAGACAAAATAAATACATTTACATACTGTGTCTTATGTTGGTATTACTCTTCCAAATGGCATGAACATTTAAATGTCATTCCAAACTATCAACGTTTGTTTACAATAGTATATTAAATGAGTCCAGTGTTTGTGGATATGAAAATTGAATTGTGTTCATTGTGCAAACGCAGTGTTTTATTTCCTTCGAGTGATATTCCTTGCAGACTTTTTACTATTCTCAGTCCCTACTTTTTCTTTACCTTCTGATGACACGGTGACCACCTTAAACACTGCATGACCTGTTTGAATTCAAGAAAATGACTCCTAATTATTACATTTTTTCCGCTGATTGGTTGTTTTATTGTCTTTGATAGAAATGTGTTTTTCAAGCTTTCATTTTAACCCTTTTACCATTATGTACGTTTAACAAGGGTTGTTATCGCCGGGGTGGAAGTGTGAGATAATCACCCACTGCCCTTGGAAAAAACCAAAAAGCTTCCGTCTGATAGAGCTTCTGACAACCAATTCCAGCTCCAGGCCTTCATGAGTGGCTTAACTAAGCCCGGCGGAACATGTTTAAACGGACTAGAGAATGGATAACAGGCGAGTTTCTGGCGCTTCAAGACCAGACGCTTCGGGCAGATGGGGCTCATTAGCATTGGGTGGTCGCCGATCTAGGAGAAGGTAAACTCTGACTTCAAACCTTCGCGTCCTTGTGATTATACCCTTTTATGGGAAAGGCTAAGGGACTAAACTCTAACTGAAAATCCAGAGTCAGAGCATCCAGTCAGCAGCAGATATCGGAAACATCAGAGGCATGTACGATAACATACAAACATCAATGGGTTTTGCGAAGAAACTGATAGCACCAATGAAGTATGTCGCAAGCGATACCATCCACCACAAGAGCAACCAGATGGAACGATGGGTGGAACACTACTTAGAACTGTACTCCAGAAAGAACATCGTGACCAACTATGTCCTCAACGCCATTGAAATCTCCCTCGCATAGCCAAACTGGACGTGAAACCTACCGTGGCACATATAAAGAAGGTCTTTGAGAAAATTTCCTTAGGTAAAACTCCATTGAAGGAAGTCATCAAGGGCGGCTTCAGCGTGCTGCTCAAAAACCTGCACGATCTCCTCTGCTAGTGCTGAGATGAGGGAACAGTTCTTCAGGACGAAACATTGAAATCCTGTACAACAACAAAGGCGAAAAAGTGACTAAAACAACTACAGCGACATATATCTTCACAGCTTCGTGTGTAGTCTAATCATCCTAAACAGACCTCAGAGGCTTACTGACAGAGTGTTTCCATAGTCGCAGTGCGGATTCCACGCACAGAGGTCAACAATCGACATGACCTTCTCTGTCAGGCAACTGCAGGAGAAATGCAAACAACAACATGAACCCTCTGTATGCCCTTATAGACCTCGCAAAGGCGTTAGAACTGATAGCAGAGACAGAGTCTTCACAATGCTGGCGAAGACTGGATGTCCACCAAAGCTGATAATCATAATCCAGTCCTTCCACGATGACATGAATGTCACAGTGCAGTATTTTCTCTCAATGTCTGAGCCTTCAACATCCTCAGCGGCATGAAACAGGGTTGCGTTGTAGCTTTCATCTTCTTAGGTATCTTCTTCGCTGTCCTGCTCAAGCATGTATTTGGGACGTCAACACGCGATCAGACGGCAAACGTTTCAACCTGGCACGACTAAAGGCGAAGAGAAAGGTGCGTGAAGCAGCCATCCAGTACATGATCTTCGCAGACGATGCTGCCCTAGCTACTCACACAGAAGCTAAGCTAGAGTACCTGATGCACCGCTTTTCTAAAGCATGCGATGAGTTTGGCCTGACCATCAGCCATAGAAAATAAACGTGATGGCTTAGAAAGCTGACACACTAGCATCACCATCTACAACTTCGAACTTGGGATAGTCAATCAGTTTACGTACATCAGCTATTCCATCACCAACACCCAACCACTCTAATCTGAGCTCACCAAGCTGATTGAAAAGGCATCAACAACTCTCTCCAGGTTGTCGTAGATGACGTGGAACAACATCATACTGACCCTGAACATTAAGATCTCCTGGTACTGTGCCTACGTGATAAGCACGCTTATGTATGCCATTGAATGCTGGACTCGGCACGCTTCACAAGCCAAACGACTGAGCGCCTTTTCATGCGAAGTCTCTGATGCATACTCGAATTTTGCCTGGAGTGATTTAATAACAAACAACGAGAGGCTTGAACGTGCTAAGATTCCCAGTATGGTCACACTTCCTCCGCCATCGTCGCATCAGAGGACTGGGCCATGTACGTCAGATGGATAACGGACGGATCCCCGAAGACTTTATTATTCGTAACCTGCATCTGGAAAATGATCGATCGGACAGCATCATCTCCGCTTCAACCTTATCTGCAAGCTCGACATGAAAGCCCATGAAATCGATGTTAACACCTGGGAAGAGCTTGCTCTAGACAGGCCCAGCTGGAGACACGCTCTGATCACTGGTTTGAAAGCCGTCGTGGAAAAGATAATCCTGCTAGCTGATGAAAAGGGATCTCAAGGGTGGACAAGGCAGCTCCAACACACACCAGACTCAACATTCAACTGTTAGGCTGCATAGCCACTACAGACGCTGCACAACCACCAACCTGGACATCTCTCATTGGCGCACTTCCATCGTATCTCTGGATGCCAACAGAGAGATGATGACGGTTACATTTTCAATCTGATTCTTTGAGGGGCACTCCATTTATGCTTGATTACATTCCTACAGATTTTGCCTCAAAATCTTTCGTCCTTACAAATAAACTGATTTTAGCTACAAAGAACTATTCTGGTCTGTTTTCTACTGAATCACTACAAGCACCTTCATGGGCCTCATTTTCTTAGGGATTTTCCTGTGTATTATTACTTTCAGGGACCTTATGGACGTGATGAAGCATCCACATGTACTTTCAAGTACAAGGAACTAAAGTTGTGTTGACTGATCTTTGATAATCTTTCACAGTTAAATCTATATTCACATACTGATGTAAATACACCAGCTCTCCGGAGTGTCCCCTATTTTAAAATTCCAATATGGTAACCCTAGATGTGCCTCCCATGTGTGTGCAAAACAAATTAAATGAGGTATAGAGTTACTGAATTAGATTACATTTGTATCCGCAATACGTTATATTAATTTGTTGGTGTTTATGAAATATATTTGTGTATGTTGTTATATTATTTATCACCATTTTTCAGCACACGATATGCCATGACCAACTATTGCTGAATTTATTTTGAAATACATGTAAGCGGATGATGCCCAGTTGGATCAAGGTAGGCGATACGCATGCGTGAATAAAGGTTGATACATGTCGGTCACCGAAACGGGACGGTCGAAGATACACATATTATAGTACAATCTCAAACATTAATCAACGTAGGTTTTTGTATACAGGTAAATAACATCCTCAAGGAGTAGGTAATCAGTTTACATATAGTCATATAACGTATCCCAAGCAGACAGCAGTATAATTTTGCCATTAGAAATACGTCAGATCTCAATCAGTAAGTAATATACTTTTGGCATAAAGATACTAAATATAGCATATCTCAAGGATTAATCAGATATAACTATAGCGTGTATCAAGCAGTAGTTAAAATACATTTTGGTGTTTGGTTCAGCATAACACTTTTTAAATACATCCAACCAGTCTAGTTTATGCCGTTCTCAGCTTACTTTGATTTGTTAGGGATTTCTGATTTTCGTATCTTTATCTAACCCTCATTGCTTCAAACGATGTTCAAAGAATACATTTTAAAAGCATGTAGTGAACATTACATTAATAAATATATTACAGCTGAACAAACTCAATGACAGTCTGAATTCTTGAGCTACTTGTTTGTATATTAAATAAATGTCACTCTTCATTCTGTTTCATGGTTTAAGTCAAATTATGGAATAATTTGAACCAGATCTTTCCAAATATCAATCAATCATTTTCATTCATTCATTCATTACTATGAAATTACATTAAAATTTTCAGAGCGTTCAACTGGACTTAATATTTTATTTTTAATGATTTAACTAGATGCATCGTAATATGGGCCTTCACTCATTTCGATGCATACTGAATGGTCAATACAGTTTTTTGATGTATCAGATGGTTCTTTTACTTTCATTTTCTGAACATCTACTCAAACATAATTCAACACTGATTATTGTTCGAGCTTTCATACTTTACAATCACCCATTTTCAATTAAAACCTGAACCATACGACGAAGTAGGTAATGGGATAGTTCTGAAAAAGTGGATACTGATTCCTACTGGTTACCCAATGTACCCGTTGGTTGTAACTAGTGACTTTGTGGCATGTACCAACTGCCTGTTTCCAGTAACATTGAGGCATTACCAACTGCCTGTTTCCAGTAACACTGAGGCTTTACCAATTGCCTGTTTCCAGTAAAATTGAGGCATGTACTAACTGCCTGTTTCCAGTAACATTGAGGTATGTATCAACTGCCTGTTTCCAGTACCATTGAGGCATGTACCAACTGCCTGTTTCCAGTAACATTGAAGCATGTACCAACTGCCTGTTTCCAGTAACACTGAAGCATGTACCAACTGTTTCCATTTCAATTGCTACTGAGGCATATACTAGCTGTATCCATTTTCAGTGCCACTGAGGAATCTACCAACTGTTTCCAGTTCTAGTACCTTTGAGTCTTTGCCAACTGTTCCAATGCCCTTGATCATAACCAGCTAATTGTTTCCCGTGTCCTTGAGTCATGATCCTACTGTTTCGAGTACTCTTGAGGACTGCTACGGTGGCCTAGTGATTAGAGCGACCACCTCGGATACGGAGGTCGTGGTGAACCCCGGCCGATTCATACCAAAGATGTCTAAACATGGTTCTTGCACCTGCCTCGCTTGGCGCTCAGCATGAAGAGGTTAGTGTCAGGACTGGTCGACCTGGTGTTAAGATAATGTGAATATGTCGGACATGATAATACATGTCTGCGGCATGATGCCCCAATGCAAGAGATCACTATAAATGTCACACTACAGACATTCTAGCGATATGACTGAATTTTGTTTTAAAGCTATGTTAAAAATCCAAAATACACACATATACACAGTAGCCTGCTTGAGTTTTGTACGAACACTTGCTTGTGGCAAATATAGATGCCTGTTCAAGTACATAGTCAGTTTCGATGCTGCTGCTGCTGATGATGATGATGAGTAGTAGTAGTAGTAGTAGTAGTAGTAGTATACAAACGTCCTCAATGTATATGATAGAATATTTCTAAAGTTTTCGATCATAAAGTTTACAACATATAGACTGTAATTAACTGAAAGGCTATTTAATATCAATACAACGAGAATAAAATCATATCCTAGCGACACACCACGACTGCAAAACATCAATTAAGGTTACACAGTTAGATCTGAAGAGTCGACTGTGATTCATCACTTGAATATTGCAGTATTCGGGAATTTTCTCGGTGTTAATATTCTTTATTCAATTAATATCAGCTTCTAAGTGCAGCCTGTGTTTCAATCGTCAGTTTGTGTAATAACAATTCTACTAAGTCTCAGAAATGGAAAATATTTTCTTGGGCATAAGAAGCTTGTCTTGTGCATGTTTTATTGCGCAGTATATTGATTCATCGATCCTGAAACTTACATGTTAACCGATACACCGGTATTACATCAGGTATTTAAAAAGTAGTCATGTTTACCGGTAATTCCTCTAAAAATAGCATTAATTGACACGCAATAATTGATGTGCATAATGTAATGCTAGGCGTACAATCACTTCTGTCCGTATTCTATGCATTTGATAATGCTTTATATAATAATCATTGAATGAGACATTCTTTTCTTCTTCGTTTGACTGATCATTGATAATATTGTGCAGCTCTTTGTATTTAATTTCAAAACAAACATGTCTTATATTATACAGAGTGCTTTACATAATGTTTCTGCCCATATTATTCGATGCCATCACGTTTCTGTTATTCAAATCATTTACATAAATAAGCAGAGAACGACTACCTCGTGGTTGTCTTCATAAAATGTTATTGAAATGATCTCTTGGGTCTTATATCTTGGAATCTACCATCAGAACGAAATATATTTTAAAATCCCTTAGTTTGTAATAAGGCTGTGTCTTCAGTTAAATCCCCGTATTTGTTAAATAGTCTGCGTCATCCGACAAAATCCAGCGATATGTAATAAGACTGTTTCGTCGTCTAAAATCCATTGTTTTCTGACAAGTCTGTGTTATCAGCTAAAAGATCCCATGCTTTGTAATAAGGCTGCTTAAACAGCTACAAGATCCCATGCTTTGTAATAAGGCTGCTTGAACAGATAAATATCCGTGCTTCGTAATAAGGCTGCTTAAACAGCTACAATATCCCATTCTTTGTAATAAGGATGTTTCAAAAGATAAATTCTCGTGCTTTATAAAGGCTGCTTAAACGGGCTACAGTATCCCATGCATTGTTATAAGGCTGTTTTAACAGCTAAAATTCTGTAATTTGTAATAAGGCTGTTTTAACAACTAAAATTCTGTAATTTGCAATAAGGTTATATTTTCAGAAGAACTATCACTTTGGTTCAAGGGTTCTCTTATATATGTCTATATTTTGTAACATTTTGGTAAATGAGATGGTGTAGATAAAAAAGTCTATAGTTTTGTAACATTTTGGTAAATGAGATGGTGTAGATAAAAAAGATGATGTTAAGTTTGTAATAATAAACTCATTTACGAATTTAGAGTTATTAGAAGTTGACAAGAAAAAGGATTAATTAGTAAGGTCTGTCACATGTTGTATGTTATATATAAAAGAAGAAAACTGAGCAATAATGTAATTCGTATTTCGGATTCTTATTTCAGATGTTCTTGTCTTAATGTAGGTTTCCAGATGCCTTTAATGTTGTGCTTTGATATAACATGAGAGAAGACATTTGTTTGGATTATTCATTATTATTTTTTATTATTCATTAGAGCTACACTATGCCCATTGGACTTAAATACTATTCTGGGATCATTGTGAATTTATTCAAAGGAGTTATAGACAATGTCCTTGTCAGGACTGTTTGGAGGCTAGTACATTCAAGGATATTCATTCAGAATTCGATTTTTTTGGACTTGTGCAGAATGATTTTATTTTGGGTTTAATTCATAATACTGTAAGTTCCTCTTAAATTTTCATTTTATAACTGTGATATTTAATGAATTTGTTAGGTTTTACAAAACGTGTTGGTTTTGCTTTCATCTGTTACTTACTTTATGATCACAGAGTTGTAATGGAAATTATTTTGATGCATGCCAACACCGCGTATATTGTCTTGTGAGAAGGCTAGTGTTTCAAAGTTCTCTAGCTTAGTTTCCAAGCCGAATCTTGACGGTAACGATCTCATACCAACCATCGGCTAGAAGGTATAACCATATAATTGTATTATACAATTTGCATATGTCTTGCAACTAAAACCAATTTCCATTATTTGACACTGTACACACATAACTAATCTCTCAAAACCCACAATTCTCGACGATTGATTGGTTCGTGGTATCCTAATTAAGCGACGACCTTCCATTCAGCCAGGTGAAACAGGTGTTACAGGTTATGTTTTTCAATAAACCTTATGCACAGCGGTGCTCATTTGTGTAGAGATTGATTCAGTCAGTTGTTTTCCGGCAGAAAATGAGACGCGGCGGCACCAAGAAAATATGTGCTCGCTTGAAGTTTAAGAACAATGTTTTATAAATTCGTATCCTAAATTGATGCATATATGCTTATATCAAACTTTAAGAGCATTACGGTTTTAGCTATTCCGCATTTCTTCACTGAAACTGCGGCGTAAGGTCTAATTACTTGTTGCAAGCCGAAGAATTTAGTGAGAACCCTGTTTTTACTCACCATTGGTTACAAGTAGTATTTGGGACACTGTCAGTCTATTGATTGCTGCCTTATCCAGTTAGTATGCTGTTTTCTATTCTAATTTCATAACAATTGTACAGTTATTGCTCAGAAAACAATAAACATTTTTAATCTGGTCCAGTGATAATAAATAGGTCGGATGATAGCAAACCATGTTACATGTATTTTGGACTGGCATTTGTGACTTAACCTCAAAAGTGAGACAATGTTACAAATAACTGCATAATAGATCTCATGATTAAATGATTGATTGTACCAATGAATCAGAGAATTTTTAATCAATGATGATGGCAGAGTCATATTTATCTGGATAGCACATTATTCAAATCTGGACTGTTATATGCTTGGGGGCATCTATTTCCATCGAGTCTTATTGAAGCTTATGTTGAACAAAATACCTTGATTACATATATAAACACCTTGATTACATATATAAACACCTTGATTACATATATAAACAATAAGAATGTTTTAAATGCAAATACTATAGATATTAACAAAAACCTCCTAAATACAAAATCCCAGAATTTATTAGAATGGACTTACTTATAGTAAGCGAGCAAAGGAGTTTTTGAGTAAATGAGATTGCAAACATTAGACATATCTTGAAATATCAGTGGCTAAATTCAAATTGATTGCAGATTGGCGTAGGAGATGCTGTAATTAAACTTGAACAAAGGAACGCATAACAGACACAAAAAGAGATGCAATTACGGATCACCGCCGGAGACCGAAGAAGAAATTAGACACAACTCTCGCACACTTTCCACCTTGTTACAAAAGAAAATAATTAAATAAGGTGATTGTTTATAGCACCCAATGATTCAGGTACTAACAACCGCTATCATAACAGTATGGTCCCAATGTAATGCATAAATATGCGAATTAACCACTTAACTATGACTGGTTAATCAGATACTTACAAGAAGCTACATACACACGAGACATGGTGGTCTAATGAGTAAAAGTACAGATCAGCAATATTGAGGCACATATTAAGGTGTGACGTTACGATGGTACATAGCATTCTGCTATCTTTCTAATCTTATAGGAAAGAATCGCAGACATTATCAAAAGTAAGAAAGCGAAAAGACATATTGTCTAAACGACTGGCATGGTCGTAAACAGGTTTGGAAAACTAGAACAATGGGTCCCACAACGGTCAGATGGCCCACCGCCGATTGGAAGACAACGATCGTTTATAATTCCTAGGTGCCTACTGGAGAATGTATCCCAGAGATGACAAAATCCTGATCGCGGCCCTGATGTCTGGTGGGCATTGACTTGACAAGTACTTATCATGTACTAACAGGTCTTCCGAGTCAAATATTTAAATACAACGGATCTGTCTCGTCTGCATGAAGAAAACTGTCTAAAAATAGGTAGCGTGATTCAGATTTTCGATGGCCTAAGGGCCGTTCCACCTTTGTTGTCTTTCATTACACCTTGTGACGCCAATCATTTTGCGGGCCACATAATACGGGCCGCGTATTTGAGACCTCTTTATCATACGAAGCTCCAACACTCGATCTGTTCAAATGAGACTAGGCCAATCATATCTTCTTAATGAATTCCCGTATGGGGAAAACACCTCTAGTTATCAGACGAAGCTCCAACACTCGATCTGTTCAAATGAGACCATGTCAATTGTATCTTATTAGCAACTACCAATATGCTGACAAGTGAATCGAACCTCACTTACCTGATTGATATTATTAACAACAACCAGCGACAAATTGTTGAAGTTTGGACAGTTGTATTTTGTACAAGAAACATTTTAGCGCAAAGTATCGCAAATCAATGTTCAGTACAAGTTCCAGACCAAGCTAGTAGAAGACAGAAATCTTTTCAAAGATTTGTTCTGGAGCTTGTATATCGTTATCGGTCTCAGATTTCTGATCAATAATAACAAGATAAGGAAGACTCACAACCATCAAACACCATTTGCTTATAGTACGATGGGAGAGAACAAGTTAACACACAAAGGGTTCTTTTACAAAGAACTCTGATACAGAATATTGTCACGACGATAAGCAAGAATAACTTATTGTTCCAAAACCGATTTTCCCGATATAGTCAAACCTGATCGCATTGGCAAGACCGATTTTCCCGATATAGTTAAACCTGATCGCATTGGCAAAGTTAGTACCTCAGCACACAAGATAAATCGTCCTTCTGGTGTGGTTAACAGTGTGATTGTCAACGGAGAGCGTTGTTTAACGTTTTAAGATTTACATCAATGAAAATCATTAAAAATAGCCATGAAAAGATATTTTCTATATTTGCCAGGTATGATTTTTCAACAATTACTTCTCTTGCATATATTCGGTTTAACATTGTCACTATTTTATATTAAATAAAAACAATCCTCTTTTATGCCATTTTCGTGTGTTAACTTTCCGCATTGATGGGAAACTAACATCTCTACATTTTTCTCAGGTTCACAGTTCGACCTCTACCATCCTATTCACGAGGAGGCTCATCTTCCATTGCTAGCACAGGAGCTTCAGACTCACTACGGTTACTACTATCCGTCCGCCATTTTGCATACGAATATCGGTACCCGAACATCGCCAGACAACTTCAATAACAGTGTTATGGTATTGGACATCTGATCCAGCTTGCTGATCCTGAATCTGGATCTGGAAGTATGCATCGGAAACTCTGATATACTTGTCATGTGACCCCCATGGTTATTGATATCATTACAACGAAACAGCATATGTATAGTCACATATTGATTTGCTTCTTGAGCATGCGCACTGGACCTTTATCCATTTAAAACATAACCCGGTGCCCTGTAACTTTCTCTCTTTAAAGCCTACTATCAAAACATATCAACCTCGTCTTTCCAAGAAAGCGTGGTCTACCCAATGCATACATTTTTATGGGTTATATTCAACACACGCACACAGACACACACACACACACACACACACACACACACACACACACACACACACACACACACAGAGTAAAACTTCCTGAAAAATTTATATTTATATTTTGGTATAAAGAGGAAAAACTATTTTGAATAATAAAAGCTGAAAGGTATGTACTAAAGAATATATATAAACAGAACACTAACAAATTATTGGTAACATGAAATACTTTGTGTCACTTGCAGATCTCTGAATGGCTGGTGGTAGATACGCGATGGGGTATGCATAGCGTGATGCTTGAATCACCAGCCGCACGAACGAACAAACACTTGTTGATGATATGGAGCTGTTTAGGTATATTGCACCGTTTGCGTGTATACTTTGGCTGCTACACTTTCTTTCTGGAATAGGCGCACGTGTATGCATGCAGATATATATATATATATATATATATATATATATATATATATATATATATATATATATATATATATATATATATATATATATCAGAGAATTATTAGTTCGTACTCTGCGAAGATTCGAACCAATGGCCGTGTCTAAACTTTACGCAATCGCCTTACCTGCAGGCACAAACATATATTCCATCACGCCTAAGCACAAATCACCTTAACATGGTGCTACCGATGTTAAATGCCATCGTGCGTAACAGACAAACTCGCACGTCGACATAATAATAAATTTGCTTCTATATATTCAGCATTTATGGATTATATATATAATTATTAGCAGACTTGTCCGCAATTATTTAGAAGTCGTCTGCTTCAAATATATAATGTGCTATTTATTATGGACTTTGCATAGCTGAATTCAAATATGATATCGAAAGCTTTAAAGCATCCCACTGGCAACTATTTTCTAGATATTTAAGATTTTAGATTTACCGTATATGTATATTGTGTAAAAAGTAGAGTTTAAATCATAAAGTGCAAACCCAGGTCTTTGTATCTGTTTGTGGTGTTTATGTAACATTTAAAAAACAGTAAAATGGTTATAGAAATAAATTGTACTGTGAAACAAAATGCAAAAAGGTATTTTCTATATATAAATACATAGTTTAGACCTGAATCGGTCTCTACTCGGGATGTTTTGGATTGTTTATTGTATTTATTAAATGGAGAATCTTCGGTGAACTGGCTCGCCGTGCTCGTCATTCACTGCTCCGCTAAATGAGAGTATTTTTAGTAACATGTTGCAACGAAAGCTTTCGTATGCCTTGAGGAGGTTTTGAACGAATTCCCTGCCTTGTTGTTTTCGATAAAATGTGTTGCCACTAATTGGAAGGCTTTCCATTTCGTCTTTTCCTTGCCCAGCAGTGGAGAGACAAAAGCGTCATCTCGAAGAAGTTCACGACTCTGAGGACCAACAATGACACCTTCATTCATCTTAATTTCACTTAACTTTGGAATTCTTCCACAGAAGTACTTGATAGCTGCTTGTGTTTTGTCCATGACCTTGACAAAGCACTTTATCAGATCCAGCTTGATGTGCAATGGTAGTAACCCAATCTCACTTGAATTAACAAGTGGTGAACGCTGAACACATTTCCTCCAGAGCTCCAATGACTGTCGGAGTGACCCGTCTCTCTTGATTTGGTGGGCGTCTCTCGCACGAGAAGTCAAAAATACTTTGTGTATCCAGTCTGCAGAAGAAGCTAAAGAGCATGAACCTTCAAATCATCACAAATTAGCCACTGATCTTGGTCAACTATAATTGATGGCAAAACATTGCCATTATGCAGCAAAACAGATTTAAGAGTCGTCTGTGATAAATCAATGAACATTCTCCACTCATCTGGATCATGAACGCTGCTGAAGGCTGATATGACACGATCGATGTTGATGAAGGCTACAAGATCACATTCCATGAAGAAGAAGGGTCCTTTTGATGGTCACGGAACATGGAAACCCTAACATCATCTGCCAGGAGATTACAGTGCTGTAATTTGGAGCCCAAAAGCCCTGCCTTACTCTTGGATAGTTCAAAATCTCTGACAGGTCATTCAGTTCACCTTGTGTTATGAGGCGTTGAGGCGTGGCTCAAAAGAGGAGGATAGGAGAAAATATGGATCATGTGACGTCGATTGTTAAAAAAATAGATGTTTCATCATCTTTCTCTTAGCCGTCTGACTCTAGTCAGAATGATTCTGGTGCATAAGGAGCCGCCAGTCCTTCTACGGTGTATAGCTGATGAAATATTTGGATAGTACACAGTCAACTCTTCTTCTTTAACACACCTTTCCCATCTGGAGGCACCATGCATTAATAACAATTGCTGATATGATATGGTATTGCAAACGGCATAGATTTCCTTTCTTAGTTCAACAAATGGCGAAGATTTTGTTCCACAAGATATACCGCATATGTGCGTCTCCCACCTCTTTCTTTATCTCCAATTTTGCAACCAGAATAAAGGTGAAAGGCTTTCTTAACCATTTGGTTTCTTCTGCGCTTTTTAATGCAAACGTCACCGCCACAAGCAGAGCAGACGTTATATGCACTGTTCTCACACGCATTAGGCATCTCTGCTAATTTCAGCTAATATAGGGTAATTTATTTAGCAGAGTGTTGTACCCTTAGTTATGATTTCATTATCTGTTTGGCTTCAATTTCATAAAATATATCCAATAAAAGAGACAAAATGTATGTAATATTCTATTTATTTTACAAAACTAAATTGATGCGTCTGTTCTACATACAAAGACCGTATACATTCACATAATAGTCGTTATATGCATTTTCTTTCTTTTATTTTCAGTTGTAATTGTCCTTCAAACGATTGCCCAAGGTACGTACATATAATTTTCATTATGAGAATATGTGATTTTCAGGGTCCTTTGGTCAAGAAAAGAATATTGTAAGGACTCCATTGTCTACGTTCTTAATACATTAAATCTCGTCTCTGAGAAGAATACTGTATGCCGTCTTTACTCTTGCCAAATTCGCATTAAATTGTGAACTGTTCTTACTCTTGCCAAATTCGCATTAAATTGTGAACTATTCTTACTCTTGCCAAATTCGCATTAAATTGTGAACTGTTCTTACTCTTGCCAAATTCGCATTAAAGTGTGAATTGTTCTTACTCATACCAAATTCGCATTAAATTGTGAACTGTTCTTACTCTTGCCAAATTCGCATTAAATTGTGAACTGTTCTTACTCTTGCCAAATTCGCATTAAATTGTGAACTGTTCTTACTCTGCCAGGACACCCTCAAATTGTGAATTATCTTTACTTTGCCAGAACGCCCATCGAATTGTGAATTGCCTTTCCTCTGGTAGAACACCCATCAAACTGTAAACTATCTTTACTCATCCCAAACTCACGTTAAATTGTGAACCGTCATTACTCATCCAGAACGCACATCAAAGTGAACTGTTTTTAATCATCCAGAACGCCCATCGAATTGTGGATGTCTTTACTCATCCAGAACGCACGTCTAATTGTGAACTGTCTTTACTTATCAAGAATTAACGTCAAATTGTGAATTGTCTTTACTCATCCAGAACGAACGTCTAATTGTGAACTGAATATAGACTCAAGTCTGCTGTCACATCATACGCCTCCAGATCTAGGTCTTTCTTATTTTAATTTATGATTTCCACAGAACAACACGGATTCTGACCTTATGATGCGTAATACAACGGCGAATCAGGTCTATTATGTTTGTAATAGAAAATCAATTATACGAATTTAAAAAAATAAGGACAAGATAAATTCGCACGTTATACCTGAAGATGGTATTAGGTGTTCCGTTTTTTTGATTAATTACTGTAAAATCATTTCCATTCAAGAATTATCGAGATTGATTCTGATCACCTTTAATTGCTTAGGATTTTAGTGTCGGAAAACTTATTGATTTTGTCTCTATTTATCGTATTGCAATTATAGAGCCATCTGCTCCATTGAAACACGACGAAAGGTAATATAAAGCCAGAGAAATAATGATTACTAAAACTTAAGGTCTGAGATAGTTTTGTAAACTATGTTATTAATTTTTTTGTCTTAATGCAGTGTCAATTATATAAGATTTTATTTATTTTATTTGTTTCATAGTAAATCCTATCATTTATCACTACAGACGCATCTAGATGTTATATTAATAGTAAATTGGCAATCCAAATAATAGTGTATTTTAACGCCATTTCTCAGTGCATGAAAGGCTAAATGTGGCAACCAAGATAACTGGTGGAGGAAGAACCCGGGGGGATAAAACGCAGTAAGGACCACGTACCCACGGGAAGCTACTGGCAAGCTTTCTCACATACCCTCGTTGACCGAGCTTGAAACTGGAACCCAAGTTGACAGATGTGAGAATGCAGTGACTGGTAAGGAAAAGTGCCTTTGACCACTCGGACACCGAACTTTATTTCATATGAACTCTACAACCAGAAATCAGTAGTTCTAATTAATTATAGGACAGTTATGAAATCTATAAAATATTTTTTTTTTGTCAAGAACTTGGACAATGACTGTATAACCCCCAAAAGAACGACGAGCAACAAATAAATTTTCATTCTTATTTAAAATATTCCATTATTTATAAATTATTTATAATATGGAAGGACTTTGCAGTTTCCTCTTGAACAGTGGTGCAGATGGGTAATAATTACTGTTTCATGATGATGACTACGACGACGACGACGACGACGACGATGATGATGATGATGATGATGATGATGATGATGATGATGATTACCATCTCCTCGAAACAATATGTTGATCAAGACTATTTATTTTCGTCTCCATCTGTAACTTTTTGAGTTTTGACGATTACGCGAAATTTTGGTGTTGGTAAAATGCATATTAAGCTGACTTAAGTCTCATGAGACTCGTCATACTTATGTAATTCAAGTACGTTTGTGCTTTTAAGAGCAGAATGTTCTATTGCTATCGTCGTAACAGGTCAAGCAGTTGTTTGTTCAACATTTCCAAGTGGTATAAAAACCCCAATAAAGTGAAAAATGTTTAGTTTTATGATTTGGTAAAGGTATCGAGCGTTCAGCTTTGCTTTAGGATTGTAGCGTTAAATAAAGCTCAGTTTATCTCGCTTTACAAACACACAGATAGGTTAAGACATTCTGTCCGAGGCTTCGAGTATTTCTTTCCGCTACCGTAAGGATCTACCCTAGTTTACGAACTGGGGCCTAGTCACATGTTAAAGTAAACCATCTCTTGTATATGCGTGTTCAGTATGGAACAAATTTATACTAAAACTTATATTTTAAAGAAAATTACAGAAGTTATACAATGACAATCTGATATCTACATAACAAATAGTCACAGAAGTTATTGAAGATTAAATACTTTGCTTGAACAAAAAAGGGCTAGCATTGCTACATATATAATAAGTTGTTTCGAAAAGAGTCATCCGCGTCGATAACGAAATTACAATAAAACTGTGGACAGAAATGATGTATGTTAATGTAACAAAGAGGAAATGCATCAAATTAATTTACTACTGTGGGCAATATCCCAGGTATTAAGGGATTAAGAGTTGTTTCCAATTATATGTGTAGAAGTCAATAACTCCTGTCAAATAATTGCTTTGCTTTCTGTTGGTCCTTCGCGATTCATTCTAGCCCAAACATTGAAACTGTAGCACTGTGATACGATTTAGAAAATCGAAAGTAATAGTTGCTTACATAGTTTTCCACTCAAAGTAGTAAGCTCCCAATACATACATCTAAGGATTGCAAACAGGAAATTTGTCAAATATGTTACATGGAAATGCGAATTTCCTTCGTGTAAAATGACTATCTATGTGCAATACATTTCTTACGAATCACCAGTAATTAAAAATGACATTTTACGACTTTATCTAAAAACGAAAATGTGTTCATAGAACACAAATGTAACACAAACGTAGCAGCTAGGAGTGACTGACGAAATGACAGACAAACAAGTATAATACTTCATGACTCTTTCATATGTGTTACAATGTATAGAGAGAAATTATAAAGTAGAATAATATTAGATGTTTTCAGCGGCGAAACATGTTTCTTACAGTTCCAAATCCTTTTTAACTCCAACCCGACATCCCTACCCCTCTTGACTTCCGCTTCTTCCTACATGCACCTAATCACTTTAGCACATCCGTTCTAGACACCCAGTCGTTTATTTATATCTACAGCCTCGAACTTAAAGGCTACAGAAGGAGTGTGCCACTGTATAGACACTGATTGCTGAGTTGATTTAATGTCACTGTACAGCCACTGATTGCCGGGTTGATTTAATGTCACTGTACAGTCACTGATTGCCGGGTTTATTTAATGTCACTGTACAGCCTCTGATTGCCGGGTTGATTTAATGTCACTGTACAGCCACTGATTGCCGAGTTGATTTAACGTAACTGTACAGCCACTGATTGCCGAGTTGATTTAATGTAACTGCACATCCACTGAATGCAGAGTTGATTTAATGTCACTGTACAGTCACTGATTGCCGACTTGAGTTAATGCCACTTTACAGTCACTGATTCGCGAGTTAATTTAGGATGAATATTTATAAAATCTTAAACAGTGATCACTGTTCATTATTTTATTTGAATTGCATATTGGATTCGTCGATCCCAGAAAAATTGTATTTTGTAAAAGTTGGTCAATTCTTGTATTATATGACTTGTAATTTCTTCATGGGTTTTTCTATAACAGTATGAAGAAAACAATTGCGACCTTTTTGAAATGTATGTAAGAATTTTCATAAAGGAAGCTCATCAAATCCATAAAATATGGACTTTTTCGAATTTGAATGGTAGCGGTCGTATAAATAAAAACAAAGTTTAAATCCAATTGTCTGAAACAACTTTGATTATCGGTTTTGAATATTCTGTAGGCTTTTAATCTTGTGCATATAAATATAAAACGAAAGAACTTACAAAAGAAATGGCGTAGTTCAAAAGGAATATTAACAAGCAGCTCGATTCATCTTTCGGGTGAGCCATTGGAATCTTTGAAAAAAAATAAAGTGATAAGTAACATTAACTGTCATAAAAGAAAATATGTTGGTAGGAATGTACCACAAAGATCCGATTTTCGGACTACATCGAAATGTGCAGAATTTGCTAAATCGAAATTACGGTGCATAGGCCATTGAAACCCATTATTTTTATAAGCACTTGGGAACGTTTGGCTGGCGTCCCGCCTTATGTTTTCGTTTTAAAACCGAAAACCAACCGTTGTTTCAGCTTTCGACTTTTTGAAAATTGAAAATCACTGTCTGCTAACCATTATGTACAAGATATTTTTATTTCAGAAACACCGGATTCAAAAGGAACGGAATTTATTTTTGCAACTCCTCTCTGTACTGGCAACACTGTATATGTACTCGTCATTCCTCAGTCTACGGAAACGGTTAATGTAACAATATTTGCACAGACTCAAGAATCATCCGAAATACTTCCGGGACACGTGTTTAGGTCGAAGGTTCAGTGTATGGAACTTGAATGGGGACAAGTTTCAACATCAGGTAGTGTATATACATTTATACTGCCAGAAACAGTGTTTTTATCCAATGATTAAATTTGAAATGTATGGTTTTCTATTTAAAGAATCTTATGGTTTTTACACCAAATGTCTAACTGAGTTTAGAGGCTTTTTATGAAGCTAGTAATTATTTTTCAATCTAAATTTTGATATTATCTTCTTTCCGACTTTGTCAAATCATAAGATACTAAGTAAGTAGAATAAAAAAGAACTATTTAAAAAATTGTTTAGCAATTTACACAAACAACAAATTTAAACATACAGCTTTTATCAGTGATTCAATTTATGGGACAAAGATTTTGGATCACATGTTATCACGCTTAAAAATGCATTTCTCATAATACAATTACAAACACCATTTTATTTTTTATTTTAACAGTGATCAAGCTTTCTTCAACGCAGGAAGTAATCTTGTACGTGGAGTATTCCGAGGACAATTACCTAGTTCATCCAGTAGATTCCTACGGGTCTAGTTACACAATCGCTGTTGCTACGTCCGAGAAACGAAATAATTCCTATTTTGTTGTTATTTCTAAATACAACACAACAATAAATATTACTTTATCAGAACAAATAATGAATCAAGTAGTTTTGGCTGGAAACAGGATATATTCGTCTGGAAGTATGATATACGTAGTCCTTCGTGAAAACGAAGTCTTCTCAATACAGTGCAATTGTAATCTATCAGGAACTACCATAATTTCGGCAGATAATGTATCAGTTCTAGCTGGAAGTTTCAATATGCGTGATTCTAACTACCATATCTTAGAACAACTTTTACCGATGAATACATGGGGCCAAAGGTACATGTTTTCAAAAAACAGTTGGGTGTCGGAAAATATATCGGTTATAATAATCGGTAAGTTTTTAGTTGCTTTATTGTTTTATTATATTATTCGGTAGTATTCATTAATCAATGACCAGGACACAGTCCGAAGAAGAATAATCTCATCTTTTGAAAATAGTATCAAATTGTGCCATATTTTTAAGCCTTTATTGCAATTATGACTGTTTGAGTCAGTAAACATCGTGGAAGTGGTACAGTTGGAGGCCCACCTTCCATAGATGATCATTTTTCTTCCACAAATCACAATCTTCTTGTTCTTTTTATTTCAAAGGCCCCGAGTGGCCCAGCGGTCTAAAGCGTTTTGCTTTACGGATCACTGCCATTTCACATCTGTCTGCGTGGGTTCGAGTCTAAGATTCGGCTAATATAGTTATGTGAGAAAGCTTGCCAGTAGCTTCTCGTGGGTTGGTGGTTCTTTCTGGGGGTTATCCCGGGTTCTTTCTCCACCAATAATACTGGCCGCCATGTATAGTCTATCGTGTGCTGAAACATGTCGTTAAACCCTACAACAACAACAACTCTTTTATTTCGTTAGGAATATATATATATATATATATATATATATATATATATATATATATATATATATATATATATATATATATATATATATGTATTGTACTCTTATATTCACGTGGTTCTTTATATCACGTGTGTTCAGGACCGGCGCTTCCGCAAGGCGAACTAGGCAATCGCCTAGGGCGCTGGGCTAAGGGTTTATTTCATGACGGGCGGGTGTGGGAGGGCGTGAGTGGAAGGGGGGCGCCATATATCTGATCTCGTCTAGGGCACCAAAATGCCTTGCACCAGCGCTGCTGTGTTCATATTAACACACGTACTTTTTCCAATCGCATGTTCTTCTCCTATCACATGTGCTTCATCCTATCACATACGTTTCCTCCTATCGAATGTCCTTCATCCTATCACAGATGCTTCCATCTATCACAGGTTCAACCTCCTTATCACATGTACCTTTCACTACGGAAATGGGCGATCGTTCGTAATTCTAGAACATCTCATAGTTTTCCCCGTAGAGCACAATTCCACCTTGATAATACAAGGACTCGGCGCAGATACTGATATAAAAATGATATAGGATGGTTATATTACTGTAAACTATTAATAATATCTCATTCAAATATGCCTAATATCTTTACCTAATCATTTTATTAATAATATATCATTGCAATATACCTAATATATTTCACTAACCATTCTATTAATAATATCTCATTCATATATGCCTAATACCTTTCTCTAACCATTCTATAAATAATATCTCATTGAAATATACCTAATAATAATATCTCATTGAAAAATACATAATGACTTTCTCTAACCATTCTATTAATAATATCTCACTGAAATATACCTAATATCTTTCTCTAACTATTCTAATAATAAATCTCATTGGAATATGCCTAATATATTTCTCTATCCATTATATTAATAATATCTCTTTCAAATATGCCTAATATATTTCTCTAACCATTCTATTAATAATATCTCATTGCAATATACCTAATAATAATATCTCATTGAAAAATACATAATGACTTTATCTAACCATTCTATTAATAATATCTCACTGAAATATACCTAATATCTTTCTCTAACTATTCTAATAATAAATCTCATTGAAATATGCCTAATATATTTCTCTATCCATTATATTAATAATATCTCATTGAAATATACCTAATATCGTTCTCTAACCATTCTATTAATAATATCTCATTGAAATATATCCAATATATTTCTCTAACCATTCTATTATTACTATCTCTTTGAAAAATGCCTAATATCTTTCTCTAACTATTCTAATAATAAATCTGATTGAAATATGCCTAATATATTTATCTAACCATTCAATTAATAATATCTCACTGAAATGAACCTAATATCTTTGTTTAACATTTTATTAACACTATATCATTGAAATATCTCTGATATCTTTCTCTAACCATTATATTAATAATACCTCAGCCATTCTATGACTTTTTGTAGACCTCACGTCAAAGGACATGATTCTAATCAAGTGGAAGCCGTAATGGTACTCAAACTAAAACGAAAATGTTATTGTGAAAATGCCTTGCTACGATCTAAAAATATAGATACATCTGCGTAGACGAGAAAACTTATACAAAACAAGAAAACAAATATAAAAAAGTATGAAGAAAATACACGAAGAGGATAGACTTCAACAGGTTATATAAGCAAGCTTTTGATTTTAGGAACATTAAACCCAGACACCAAATATGAAGACCAGTGGGGAAGTTTATAAAAATTCTATAACGTTGTAGAGTTGTAATATTTTAATTTCCTATCCACTTGTCTTTAGTTGTTTTTGTTGTTGTTGTCTTCGTCATCACTGCTGTTGTTAATTATATTTTCAAGCGTACGTTTATCGGGATAGTCCATCGGATATTGACTTATTTCTTCTGTCCATTAAGTATATTCTTCTACGTAACACTACTGTTGTCACTAATTGTACTACTACTACTATTGCTACTGCTACTACTACTACTACTACTACTGCTACTACTTTTATTATTATTATTATTACTATTAATAATAATAATAATAATAATAATAATAATAATAATAATAATAATAATAATAATAATAATAATTTTATACTGAAGTTACTTCTTGTTGAAGTTAGTTTTGATTGCATAAACATTCTCCCTGTTTTAGGAATAGACTAATTGGTTTTACTCAACCATATCTTTTTTCAGGCAAAGGACCTCCGACTATGATGACGATATTTTTGAAGGATGAAGTAATTCAGCGGAATCTTTTGGACAAAGAACCTCTATATTTGCATCTTAAAGTTATAGACTATGTTGCCATAGAAACCAATTTTTCTGTTCTCTGTATTTTGTCACTAGATACTTTGGATACACAAAATGAACGACACGGTGCTATGATTGTTATAACACCCCTTGCCTTGTTCCATTCGCAGCTACATTTTATGGCGGATGCAGGGGGTATACGTCTTGACTTAATTCTGCAGGAAGGTATGAATAATAATATTATTGTGAATCAAACAAATGCACTTCGACCATTCGAGAGACCCTTGGTTTCAGTATGGGGTATGTTTCTAGTACCTAACTTACAAATTGATTCACCGTATTTAGTCAAAACAGTTAACGATAATCGATATCCAGTCTTTTCAACAATAACATGGCGCCGACAAAATTCCTGTAGAATATATAACATGGGCATGCGTATTACCAGCATTTATGACGCATGCGTAAAATCGACACCGCCTAATGGCGGTAACGGTGATGGAATTGACAATGATTGTGATAACAGGATAGACGAGGAACTACACAATGGAAAAGATGATGATCAGGACGGTTTAATAGATGAAGACACTGTTTTCGTAAAGGATATTGAACAAAATGTTCCAAGAAAAGAGGCTACATACGTGTTGACTCCTTATCAAGAAGAAACGTATTCTATGTCAGCGTCTGTTCTATCGGTAGTAATTTCCATCGTCGTTGCCTTATTAGCTGTAGTCTGCTTCATCAGTGGAATGTTTCTAGCCGATAGATTAAGGAGAGCACCGATATTAAGACCATCAAGAGTTAATCCTGCATTAAATACTTAAGACCACGACCTGCTATATTACGCGTTCTGCAAGAAAGGGTAAACTCAATTTATGCCAAGTGGAGAGGATAAACCAAAGCTCTAAAATCCAAATTTTAAATTCTTAAGACCACAACATGTTCTGCCCATCGTGTATCAAAAAGGAGCTAAAGTAAGTGTATGCCAAGTGGGGAGGATAAACCAGAGCAATAAAATCAAAACTTTGTTGGACCACATTATCGTACTTTGCTAAAGTTTAAGCCATACGATAAACTTATGGCGTGAGTTTGTCCTCATCCTGGTAGAATGGGTAAGACGTTCTAAATAGAAGACCAAACAAACGCAAAATCATTCCTCAATGAAACAAGACAATTTAGAATAACGATGGTCAAAGTTCATGTCAGTTATATATATGAAACACAGCATAGAGACTGAAAAAGAACGGAATCGAGAAATACAAATATACGGCTAATGGTTGGAACGGTCATTTCGAGTCACGATCAATGCAGTGCACAGCGATTCCAGTGACCAAGTTTTAAACTGTAGGCAACATAAAATATTGGACTGTTTCATTTCGCACTCTAGGCGAATTCCTGGTAAAGTTGTAACGTCGACTGTCTCGGTTGTGTAAAATGTTAGCGAAAAAATCCACCATGAACGTAATATCGTGTCCTTTCAAAATTAATGCCGTGATCTCCACTACATGTAAAAACCCAACTAAAATGTTCATATGCCATCATAAGTATAATCCGTAACTAAACAAAACTATTAGTCTATCTTAAGTGAGCTATTATCAGACTGGTTGATCTCGTTCTGAACAATACTGATATTAAGATCATAATGTGAAATGAATCGGAGAACCAGACTTTTAAAACGTACATATACTGCCTACACAGTGAATTTAAATATACCCCCACCTTGATAGACACAAACAACATACCACATCCAATATTGAATTATTATATTAATCTGACTCGACAATAAGCATAAAAATCACTGATTATATGTATAACGATATTTATTTTATAGTCTCCCAGTAATGAATAATACTATAATATCCATATATATTATCGGGAGGTATTTGTGCGCATGTGAAACGAATGCACTGACGTGTCGAAACATTATTTGTACTTACATTCCTGTGTTCAAAACCATGTTCAAATGTTTTATGCTACAAATGTTTGTATGACTGCTGAGAAGTTTGCATACAGTGTGTTGTATCTATATTTGCAATGTTGACCGATATATATATAGTGTTACGTGCTTAGGCTCGAATAAACAGTAACATAGAAAAAGTGAAAACAACAAGCTTGTAAAAACTTAATAAACAATTTATTGAGCACAAATATTTTCCAGAAAAGAAAAATAAAGTTACGGTTTTAAGAATCAATTCCAAAATTAATCCAAAAAATTATTCAAAATATAATCCACTAGTTAAATTGCAAAAGTCCTGGTAATAAAATGTCCTAATAATTCCCAGTTCGAATCTTGGTGAACCATCCAAGATGGAAGACGATGTCACGTGATGAAGTCAGTTCTGGTCTTATGAAATTCAATAAACACAATTATTTTCCAGATAAATAACAAAATAAATCCTCTTGATCCAAACGAATTAAAATAATTTCCAATACAAGGTAGTTTAAAATCACTCAAAACGACACACAACTTAGTATTCTAACAGCCCAACGTCTACTAAATAGTTCGCTCCAAAACATAATTTTACATAAACAAGGAAGGGTCACATGATCTTCTAGAATCTTTAGAACAAATTTACGTTCAAAAAATCTCGTGCACACCGTATGACCCAACTAAAAATAGAAAAATGTTTATAACAAAGCTCCATAATGTCCTTGGAATCAACCAATCATTTTAAAAGCTTGTTTACAACTCTGAAGCCAGGTCAGAAATGAGGTCAACATCTTTTGTTTATTTGTAAAGTACAGGTCATCTCCCAAGGAATGAATCTTAAACTTAAAATGTCAAATTTGAATCTGACAAACAAGCAATTAAAATAAAAATAAATGACTTAAATCAAATATACGTAACACCTTCCCCCATAAAATAAAAAGAAAGGTTTTTATGATAAAACTTTCTTTTTACCACAAACCAATTTACACCTGAAGTTAAAAGAACTCGTATCAATTACACAGTGTATGATATAATATATTGTTATACACGGGAAAGACAGTCTGCTATTAAATTATATTTCCCTTGATGTGCCAGATGTCAAGATTATATTCCTGCAATAACAAACTCCACCTTAGTGATCTTTGATTTTTATTTTTCATCTTGCCGATGAAAGTAAGGGGGTTGTGGTCACTAAAAACTATAATGGAAGAAGGAGCTGAACTAAGATAAACTTCAAAATATTGTAAAGCCAAAATCAATGCCAAACATTCCTTCTCGATAGTTGAATAATTTCTCTGGTGCTTATTTAATTTCTTTGAAAAATAGCACACTGGATGTTCAATACCATTTTTGTCTTCTCGAATTAAAACTGCTCCAACATCAACATCACTTGCATCGACAGATAATTTGAAAGACTGACTAAAATTTGGAGCTGCAAGAACAGGTGCTGTTTCAATTATGGCTTTTAACTGTCAAAAGCCTCCTGACATTTTTCAGTCCAAACGAACTTGTTTTTCTTCATTAATAAATTTGTTAGGGGTTCTGCAAGTATAGAAAAATTGGTACAAACTGTCCGATAGTATCCGGCCATACCTAAAAATCGCATCAACTGCTTTCTATTTTCAGGCACAGGGAATTTAGAAATAGCCTCAACCTTAGCATCTTTTGGTTTAACTTGTCCATGTCCCACAATATGTCCTAAGAAAGTCACACTAGCACGGCAGAACTCACTTTTACATAAATTAACTGTCAAACATGCATCAGTGAATCTGTCAATTTTTTTTTCGAATTGTTGCTAGATGTTCTATCCAGGTGTCGTTGTAGATGATGACGTCATCTATATAGGCATCACAATTTTCAAGACCAGAAATGATCATATTCATGAGACGTTGAAATGTACTTGGTGACCCTTTCATCCCGAATGGCATTACTTTATATTGGTAAAGTCCATCTGGAGTCACAAATGCCGAGATTTCCTTTGCTCTTTCCGTTAGTGGAATCTGCCAAAGTCCATTCAGTAGGTCAAATTTGGTGACATACTTGGCATTCCCGATTTTATCAATACAATCGTCAATTCTTGGTAATGGGAATGAATCTGTTTTTGTCACACTGTTCACCTTCCTATAATCAGTGCACATACGGAAAGTTTTATCTGGTTTTGGAACAAGTATGCATGGTGAACTCCAATCACTTTTACTGGGCTCGATAAAATCATTCTCCAGCAAATATTGAATTTCCTTTTTTAAGTATTCCTGTTTGAGTGGACTCAACCTGTATGGATGTTGTTTGACAGGTTTGGAGTTTACAATTTCAACGTCATGAAAAATTTTGTTTGTCCTTGTGGGAACATCTGGAAATAAGTGCTCATATTCAGATAATAACTGTTTCAGTTCATTTCTTTCTTGCACTTGCAAATGTGAAAGTTTCTGGTCTAGATCTTTCATAATTTCTGAATTACAAAGATTCGTCATTTCATTATCAGTAGAATCTGATGATATTCCTTCACTGAGTGGGGCAGGTACAACTAAATGAATTATAAGTTTAACATGACTATCTCTTTCAATATACTCTTTTAGCATGTTTATATGGCAGAGTTGTTTTTGTTTGCGCCTCCCAGGAGTATTTATGATGTAATTTAAGTCATTAATTTTCCTGTCAACTGTGTAGGGATCATAATATTTGGCATGAAGAGGATTTTGTGGCATTGGTAAGAGAGCCAGGACTCTATCACCAGGCTGAAAACTCCTTTCCTTTGATTTTTTTTATCATATCTTGATTTCATTTTAGATTGATCAGAGAGTAGATTTGCTCTTGCGACATCACAAGCCTTTGACAACTTGTATCTAAAATCGGAAACATAATCAAGAAGATTGATCTCAGTATCTTCATTAGAAGAAGTTTCTCTTTTAATAACTTCAATGGTCCACGCACAGTGTGTCCAAAAACCAGTTCAAAGGGACTGAAGCCTAAAGATTCTTGAACTGATTCTCTAACAGCAAACAATAGTAAATGAATGCCTTCATCCCAATCTTTATTCGTATCAAAACAATATGATCGGATCATATTTTTCAAAGTCTGATGGAATCTTTCTAATGCCACTTGGCTCTTAGGGTGATAGGCAGAAGATTTGAATTGCTGAATGCCCAATTCATACATAACTTGTTGGAAAATTCCAGACATGAAGTTTGAACCTTTATCAGACTGAACAGATTTGGGAAGGCCATACTGAGTAAAACAAACTTTATTAAAGCTTTTACTATTGTTTTAGATTTTATATTCCTCAACGGAATTGCCTCTGGAAACCTTGTTGACGCACACATAATGGTCAACATGTATTGGTTACCTGACTTGGTCTTGGGTAAGGGACCTACACAATCTACCATAATTCTAAATAATTGGTAACGTCAAAGGCAGGAATAGGTTGTTGATAAGCCTTAGGTATCTTCTGATTGGGTTTTCCTACCATTTGACAAGTATGACAAGATCTAAAGTATTTGGCAACATCACTTTTGATTTTTGGCCAATAGAAGTGAGTCAAGATCTTGTGATAAGTTTTATTAATCCCTAAATGACCAGCCAAAGGAGTTTTATGGGCCAGATTAAGTATTTCCTCTCTGCAAGGTTTTGGAACTACTATTTGATAGTTCACCGACCACTCATCACAAGCAGGTACCTCGGGAGGTCTCCATTTTCTCATAAGAATCCCATTTTTAATGAAATAACAGACAGGAACTTCAGTTGCTTCAGTCTCACTTATGGCCCTTTGAAACAAACAGGAGATCTCAGGATCCTTTTCCTGTTCGACGACAAGTGACTGTCGTTTATCACCCTGATTAGAATAAAGAGAATGAGTTGTTAAAAGAGGATCACTATGATCAATACCTTCTGATTGATCCAAACAAGGAGTAAAAGTGACCTCATCAAAAGCCTAACCTATGCACATGTCAGCTAAAGGAATACTGGCTTCATCAACATCATTCTCAAGAGCATTCTTTGCCATAGCTCTGGTAACTGCACAAGCTTGAAATATATCAGGGAATTCTTTTTGAATTGTATCAACTTTCTGATCCAAATCAGGCTTTTCAGTTACAAGTGGATTAATCACAACCTTGTCTCCAGCTAAGTCGTTGCCTAGCAATGAATGAATGCCCTCAACGGGTAAAACCGAGGCTGTTCCGACTGTCATAGGTCCTGACACTAAGTCTGATGACAAATTTACACAATGTAGAGAAACATTAACAACGCCGCACTCTACTCCCTGAATAAGAACACTTTCATTAAAATAAGACTTCTCAGAAAAAGGCATAGTACCTGACAATAAAAGACTCTGAGAAGCTCCTGTGTCCCTTAAAATTTTAATAGGGGTGGGATTGGCTGAATCACCCAAGAGTGATATAGAACCCTTCGATATGAATGGTTCATAATTCTCCATAATAAAATCAGCCTGGAATTTATTAGACCCAATAAATGTATTGCTTTCAATACATGACCGTGACCTCGACCTCTTAGAAATAAGAGCATTTTGAACAGGTCTGTCTTGATTCTGATGCTTATTTTTCAATTTGTAGCAACCAGAAATAACGTGTCCTTTTTTCTTGCAATAGGTACACGTAGGAAGAGACAAGGATCTAGAATCAAGCTTCTCTGAAGTTTGATTTTTGAAGATTGTGCTAGTTTGAGTTTTAAAAGGGCTTGTATTAGGCTGAAATACTTTTCTGCCAGAAGACTGTTGAGTAGAAGTCTTGTTAACAAAAGGAACTTTATGTGTCAAAGAATATTCGTCAGCAGCATTCTCCAAGGTTTCAAACCTATGCTCATCAAGATAAGACTTAACGTCACTATAGAAACAGTTTTTGAACTCTTCAATTCATATGACTTGCTTGAGATTTTGATAATCTTGTTCGACTTTCTTGGCTAAGCACCATCTATCAAAGAACTGCTCTTTTTCTCTAGCAAATTCGATATGAGTTTGTCCAGCTTCTTTTCTGTAATTTCTGAATTTTTCCCGATAAGCTTCAGGGACTAATTCATAAACCCTTAGAATGCATTCTTTAACCACATAATAGTCACCACTTTGGTGAACAGACAGTGAAGTGTAAATCCCATTAGCCTTACCAGTGAGTACACATTGCAATAACTGAGTCCAATGCTCCCTTGGCCACTTTAAATTTTCTGCAACTTTTTCAAAACGAATGAAGTATTTTTCTACTTTTTTTCTCTGAAAGGGAGCACTAATCTAATATTTCTTGCTAAATCAAAACTTAAATTTGGATTTGAAGTATGAAGGTGTTTTTCACTTGCCAGCTCTATTTCTCTCATTTTACATTGATATTCCCTTTCTTCCTTCTCTCTCTCTCTCTCTCTCTCTCTCTCTCTCTCTCTCTCTCTCTCTCTCTCTCTCTCTCTCTCTCTTTATCAATTTGTTTTTTTTTGTAACCGAATGTGCATCTGCTCTTTTTGTAATTCAAATTTTCTTTCTTTCTCCTCTTTGTCATATTGTAATTGTCTTTTTTTCTCCCTTTCCTGTCTCTCTCTCTCCTTTTTTCATATTGTAATTGTATTTCTTTTTCCTCTTTGTCATATTGCAATTGTTTTTCTTTCTCCCTTTCCTGTCTCTCTCTCTCTCTCTCTCTCTCTCTCTCTCTCTCTCTCTCTCTCCTATTTTTCATATTGTAATTGTCTTTCTTTCTTCTCTTTGTCATATTGTAATTGTTTTTCTTTCTCCTCTTTTTCATATTGTAATTGTTTTTCTTTCTCCCTTTCCTGAAATTCCAACTTCTTCAACTCTAATTCCATCTTGAATTTTAATTCTAATTTCTTTATTTTAATGTCAGAGCCTGTTGCAGACTTACTGACCGAAATCAAAGCACTTTTTTCCAAAACATTCTTTTCTACCAAATATTGGACCAAATCTTTTTGATATCTTGTTTCGTTAAAGAAGCCTTGACTTCAGAGAGATCATATTTTCTGGCAAGTTAAATCAGCTCATCCTTTTTGAAACGATCTAATTGCTCCTGAGTACGATCAGAAAGAAATATTTCTATTTCAGATGTCATTTTAATATAAGCCTGTCAATCTCACTAAAGATTTTTAAAAAATTTCAAAAACTAGGGGAACTCAAATTTAAAACAAAAGTTTTCTGAAACAATTTCTAGCCAAATTCCAATTGAACCCAATACTGGACGAGCCCGCAATTTCTATGTTACGTGCTTAGGCTCGAATAAACAGTAACATAGAAAGAGTGAAAATGACAAGCTTGTAAAAACTTAATAAACAATTTATTGAGCACAAATATTTTCCAGAAAAGAAAACTAAACTTACGGTTTTAAGAATCAATTCCAAAATTAATCCAAAAAATTATTCAAAATATAATCCACTAGTGAAATTGCAAAAGTCCTGGTAATAAAATGTCCTAATAATTCCCAGTTCGAATCTTGGTGAAGCATCCAAGATGAAAGACGATGTCACGTGATGAAGTCAGTTCTGGTCTTATGAAATTCAATAAACACAATTATTTTCCAGATAAATAACAAAATAAATCCTCTTGATCCAAACGAATTAAAATAATTTCCAATACAAGGTAATTTAAAATAACTCAAAACGACACACAGCTTAGTATTCTATCAGCCCAACTTCTACTAAATAGTTCGCTCCAAAACATAATTTATATACCTGATTTTACGTTAACAAGGAAGGGGTTACATGATCTTCTAGAATAATTTGAACAAATTTACGTTCAAAAAATCTCGTGCACACCGTATGACCCAACTAAAAATAGAAAGATGTTTACAACAAAGCTCCATAATGTCCTTGGAATCAACCAATCATTTTAAAAGCTTGTTTACAACTCTGAAGCCAGGTCAGAAATGAGGTCAACATCTTTTGTTTATTTGTAAAGTACAGGTCATCTCCCAAGGAATGAATCTTAAACTTAAAATGTCAAATTTGAATCTGACAAACAAACAATTAAAATAAAAATAAATGACTTAAATCAAATATGTGTAACAATAGTTTCAAAGAAAAGAGAATGAGTAATCATCGCATTCTTATAAACATAACTATAGAGACATAATTATAGAGATCATCAGTTTTCATATATATCAACACACTTTAACACCAATAATCTCTATTCGTGTTTTATTTCATGTCAATAGATATTATGCATGGAGACATGAATAAACTCATAAAAGAAACTGACTGGATTCATAAGTTAGATACTTTGTATCCTAATGGCCTTAATACCAATGCACTGTATAATTTAAAACAGGTTAAATTGATAAATGGTATATCCTACATCCCAATATAGATAAATGTATGAATGTTTGTCCTCTATCATATTATTATTATTATTATTATTATTATTATTATTATTATTATTATTATTATTATTATATAATTTGTTTTCTACACATTTATATGTGTGCAACCTTCAGACGGCCTGCATGTATATTCATTTTTTTAGGTTTAATTATAATGTAACCCGGACATGTTCTTAGTACCTCGTGGCAGGTGGGACATTTCATGATTAAATGTGTTATCGTTGTTAAATAAAGATTATTATTATTGCTATTATTATTATTATTATTATTATTATTATTATTATTATTATTGCTATTATTATTATTATTATTATTATTATTATTATTATTATTATTAGTATTATTAGTATTATTATAACTGTTATTATTGTATAGAATGAACAACCCATAATTAACCATCTCTTTTATTTAGATGAATGGTCCTTCACAGGACTTTACGCATTCACGTGCCTTTGTTGTAAAGTATATATTGTAATGTTATTTCATATGCTTACTTAACCAAATATATGATTTTTAAACGGAAGACTCTTTCTTACTAAATAACTGTATCACCATCAGTTAATTAAATGCATTTGTCCATTGTATCTGTTCTATAACTCCCCCCAACCCCCAACCCTACTCCAGTATACATATTATATATAGATATATGGCGCGAAACACAAAGAAGAAGGCAATTATAAGAACATCGTCCACCTTTCCGTATATGCAATTTATCCCTGCATGACATACATACATACATATCCTCCATGACAACAATAACGCAAGCAAATGTTTCAATTTTATTGCTTTATTGCATAGATAACTGTAATTATTCCTTTAGAGCCTTAACCTACACAAAGAGACCACGTACCACTATTTCTATTTCACTATTATCACTATTTCTATTTCACTATTACCACTATTTCTATTTCACTATTACCACTATTTCTACCAACTTTCGTGTTATGTATGAGATTATCAACCTGCTTAAAGCAAATATTGGTTGCATTCTGGTAGTTTTCGTATTTTCATTGTTTATATCTTCTTTTTAATCAATCTGCTCTCTGTAGATAAATCCCATCACGGCTAAAACTATGTAGGATTATTTCATCTTGAAATGTTTGAGACAAACATGACCACTTAGTCAGTTCCAACTTTGTGCTAACATAATGACTGATCCCAATCACCAATTTGAACAAAAATCATTGAAAATGTTTCGGAAGAAAAGTATAACAAAGTTAAAACATTACTCCTCGGTTGTTAAATAATTTCTTGGGATCATATTTAGTTTAGAAAAATAACCCATCAAACAGTTCAGGCTGAATCATTATGTAGTCAACTTATTGTTTACATCTATAAGGTTAGTTTCCCGTAATATTTGTCGCTGTAACAAAATTGTAGTTGTGAAGATCACGTTCTAAATTCGATTATACACTTTCTTGTATGTTGATGGGAAAACAGGCGAATAAGTATGATATAAAGAAAGGCATATTTTGTTATCATAATAATTTTTATTTCAATATTTTGTGAAGAAAAAAAAATTCTTTAAAGTAAACGAATTTTACATATAACGTAAACTCTGAGAGAGAGAGAGAGAGAGAGAGAGAGAGAGAGAGAGAGAGAGAGAGAGAGAGAGAGAGAATTACAAATTAACTCCAAACATAACTGAAAATGCTGTTCGTATATTCAAATGGAGAATGCATGATTACGCTGGGCTGAATTAATATCTAATACAAATAAATCATATAAATATACATACAAGTTATTTCACCCTCATTTCTTGAAGAGAACGATAAACACGCAGCATTTACAGAATTGTTTTCAGATAGAGTCGAATTTTTTCAAAATAACAAAAATACAATTTACTGTGACAGATAAGGTCAGTTTAATCCTACCGCTTTCTGGTTTATATTTATAAATATTGATAAGGAGATGGTGATTAGGTGTTGTGCCCGAGATGTGTTTTAACATCTAAACTCGATTTCTGGAGCATGTTTGATATATATTAAGTAAAAGAAAAACATTCCCTTGTTAATACCGGACATATTTCATCGTTTGATACCAGAAACGATATATATATGGGCTCCTGTGTGCATGCAACCCGATGGGTGCCGTTTAACCTGGGATCTTTGTTCGAATCTCCGTAGAATATGAATTAAGAATTCTCTAATGATAGTATTGTTTGTATTAAAATATTATTCTCTGCATTCTTCTATAGAACCCAGGGAAAGCACTTTCCGTTCTGTTTGGTGTATATTTATATATTTATAATTCTCTCTCCGTCTCCCTCTCTCTCTCTCTCTCTCTCTATGTATATATATATATATATATATATATATATATATATATATATATATATATATATATATGTATGTATATATATATATATATATATATATATATATATATATATATATATATATATATATATATATATATATATATATATATTTATGAGGGAGTACCAATTTGTCAAATACTAAAATGTTTTGCTTCTCAAGCGGTATAACTCTTATGAATCGTAATATCAATATTGACAAGGTTCTTTTCCTTGTAATGTTTAACCGTTACATACATACATACATACATACATACATACATACATACATACATACATACATACATACATACATACATACATAAGCAAGCACTCATAGTTTAGAATTGCCATCAAACAATGCATTGAATGTTTGCTAACTATGCAAACTTAAAGTTCCCTAGTGTTTTTCAATCCCCATTGAAACTAGATAAAGGAGTTGCGGACTATATGCGAGCTTTACCAACCTTCCATGCTAAATAACATGACAACTTGTAAACCCTATGCATCTCTGAAACATATGATGTATGCTCCAGTCATCATTGGCCATTGTACTTTTTTTCTAAAACACATGTTATTACATTTTCTAGGTTCATTTTACGATCAAGGCATGTATTAGATTTTGTATGTCAACATAATGGGGTCTATTGTTTGGAACTATTTTGCTATACTCGTATCAAACATAGCTGTCCCCAAAGCTTGTCGGCGTAGGGATAGTTAATAGACAGCAAATGCACTTCTTTAGAGGCGATGATGCATGTTGATCAACAACAATATAAATATTAAAACACGGCATTCGGCACAATTCTGGATAACTTTTTGAGTAGACCAACATGAAGTGTTCAGTCCGAGACCTCAAGCCTTTCTGAATTTATTTTATTTTATTAATTCCATACCTACCAGCATCATGCCCTTGATGGTGTACAATAATTCCCGCAGGGGAAATGAGCAGGTGTTATTACACGCATCAAGTAAATGAGCAGGTGTTATTCCACGCATCAAGAACATGAGCAGGTGTAATTCCACGCTTCGAGTAAATGAGGGTGATTATTGTCAAAACAGTCTTCATGAAACTAATATAGTTCTATGCCGCATATACTGTTTTTAATACAGAGAAAAATCCAAAAGTCCAGTTAGACTAGCACTGGGGATCATATATGTAACTTGGGCTACAATCGAACAACCTTCTTTTTTTAGGTATTTGGTATTGCCTGCGACAGATGTAAATATTAGAAAATCGAGATAAATAAGGGGAGATTTCAAGCATGCCAGTTTGTTATAATACCTCAACATTTACGAGACACATACTTACTGCTGAGCTACCTTGTCTTAAGAAGATATTTCATTTCTTTTTTTAAGAAATTGAACGCCACAAGGAGAGGTTGGAGTAGTGTTGAGAACTAACCCGAATATTTAGTTAAAACCATACAGAAATCGTTGAATCGTTTTATTTGTATTGTTAGTATTAGGACAATATTCTCGCTTTCCTCTAATCTTAATCCCATGAGACCTTAAATTAGGACCCCACATCAGCAGGTCTAAATTTGAAGAAGACCTTGCGAGAATCTATCCATTCCCAGAATGTGTCTGTACGTCAAGATATCACGAATGTATTCCGATTACTAAAACTAAATGATGATCTGAGATTTTAAGTCGTGCAGACCAGGTCCAAAAGTGACTCAAATATTGTTAATATCCTTTGTGAGACTTATTATCAGTTTGACCAGAGGAAGTAAATGAGATGTAGACAATGTTTAAAGAGAGAAATATGAATTTTTTAAAATATTTACCTAACATGTGAACCAAATATTAAAGTAAACAAGTGCACGTAATATTTATCCTTAATTATAGGTTTCATGTGATCTGCAAAATAGTATATATTTCGTATGCTTTGGTAAGCAAACGTCATATGAATAGGAACGGCACCAGCATATTAAGATGTATTTGTCCGATTCGCCTTTACTATGAATGAATATTTTCACATTCGTCATATTACTCATGCTAAAGGTAAACACAGTTGTGTGGGTGGGTGAGAGAATGATATAGACTGAGTCAACATACGTCTGAGCTCGGTTTCTTGATTATAAACAGGGTGGATAACATATAACTCTATTACATGTTTCACATAAATAAAAATGAAACGGATTTCAAACTGTAAAATCTATTCAAATGATTGATGAGATCAATTTAATATTCAAAGTTTTGCTTTCATTCAATAACTATTTGCCAGTTGAAAACTTACACAGAATGTTTAATGTATACTGATCAGCTCATTTTCACAGTGAACGATTTTCTTTAATGCTTCACATACAGATTGTAACTCGATTAAACGAAAACATAAGAATCTGAGAAAAAGCTCATATTTACGCAAATATTTTCCGGGATTATTTTGCGACGGATCAGTTATGCTCTCTTCTATATATATATTGGTACTGGCCCATACCTAGAGAGTACATATATAGTTTTGAGTCTGTGCTCTTAAAATAAGTAACATAAAAGATTGAAGACAACAAGTTTTGTACAATGTAACAAATAATTTATTTCCCAAGAATACAAAGTGAAAATTGAGGAAAAAAAAGAAAGGTATTAGGAGTTAAATCCAAATTGTAATCCAAAAATTGAAACCAAAGTCCTATCACTGAAAGGTTAGGTGAATCACAGTTCAAATCCCAATGAAAATCCAAGATGGAAGGCGATGACGTAGCCAATAGTCAGCATTGTACTGATGTGTCAGCAGTTTCTTGTTGAATCACAGAAAATATTATTCCAGTTTTCGAAAAATCCATAAATCTTTTGTTTAATGCAATGGTGATTGATAAACACTTATAAAACTCTATTAAACTACTTAAAATGGGTTTCATAAGTATATGTTTGATTTTCTTGTGATTTGCTTTGCACATTCTAATGCTGTGTTCCATATTGCCGTGTCCAAGATAAAGAAAACATTATTAATTTCTTTTAGATGAAACTTAGGTAACTTTTTTAAAGAGTATTAGATTTTCGCAAATCATAATCATAACTCCAAGATGGATGTAATACGTATACATTTTAAAATATATGTCATTTGTTCTCTACATCTCAAGTGTATGTTATAAGTATTTTTAATAATTTTAATATGCATGTAAAATTGGATAAAATGAAGCTATTTTGTTTTATGGTGACATTAAGTCAACCGCCAATAGATTGAAATGATTTTAGTTTTCGTCATAGATGACACAAATTGAAACATACATACATATATATATATATAGTGATAAGTACTGCTCTTTTATTCACGAGAGCTTCATTCTACATAGATACTGTTTGGAAAATATTTCTGACCCAGAGATCTCAGAATAAAATGGAAGTGGCTACATGTCCAGTCATCTGCACTGCAAAGTATATCCAAAATCAAGAGTTAATGACTGTTCCTAATTTGTTTTATCCACAGTTTCAACGTCTTGTGCTTCACATTTTTCATAATTAACACCAATTAGTACTAAGGCACTAAACGACTCTTCTACATACTCAACAAAGTATATCCAAAATCAAGAGTTAATGACAGTTCCCAATTTGTTTTATCCACAGTTTCAACGTCTTACCACCAATTAGTACTAAGGTAATAAACGACTCTTCCACATCCTCAACCAGTTCTTAAGAGAATAAATCAATCGCTACAGTTTTAGAAAACTTGAAACGTTTGCTGCTGTAAATTATGTTCACTCATTATTAATATAGAGTTCAGTAAGATGGATTACATGATTTGCTGAGATTTCTAGTGATATAATATCACACACACACACACACACACACACACACACACACACACACACTCTTTATCATTTCTGTAAACACAATATCTGATTTTATTCCGTCACTAAGACATGATGGTATCAATGAAGTTTAATTTGAGTATGCTAGAGTGGCTCTGTGCAACATTATTATATACTCTTGTACTTTTGTTTCGCTACATTTATATATTTTGGCAATGATATTAAGAACAACAGGAATTGTTGCAGCTGAAACACAACTTGTTACAATACTGGTGCCATCACTAGCGATGTTATTGATGAAAGCAATACGCTGGTTTCAACGATAACAGCCGACACCGAATATACAATTAAATCAACGACAACTACACGTCTGCGATATTCATCAACTTTTTGTTTTATTTTATTTTGCCATTCAGACACCTGATTGTATCTGTACTATTGCATGTTCATTGAGCAGCTGAATATATTCAAGTAGGTGGTAGTTTAGCAATTAATTCAAGGCACCAATGATAAAGCAAGCCGATTATTTTTTTTTATGTTCCACTTCAAATGTTACTTCGTCGTTTTGCTCCAACATCATCAACATAACTTCAGAAGATTTTGTTAGTAGATAATGCCTTGGTATTGTAGTAGATATTGTAAATACTGCAACACCTACTACTGAAAACCTGTATATAACGGTAACCTCGGTGCGATGTATAATATATTTATTAGGCGATGACCACAATACTGATCAGACGCTACCGTATATACTACGTTGTCGGTGGTCCTTTTATGTCAACGAGTTTAATGTTCATATCCACTGAACTTCAAAAAAACTCGTTAATGTTTATGTTTGCGTTTCTACGAAAACTCAAGATTGTGTTTATGTGAGCTTTATAAACAGATCTAAGATTGATTACTTCATTATTGATTGTCATTGTCGAGTATCATTGGCAAGTCTATATCATCGACGTATTTCATCGCTGCAGCGTAATCGTTTATATTTGTATTTCCAAAACCATTACTTTTATTATTAGTCATACTGAGATAACTAGTCATTGTATCACCGGACTTTTTTACTCGACTGCGAGCATTATCTGAAATCGTTGACATAACAACACCAGGCTTAACTTGCTCTTACTGTGAAACACAACTATGCTGTGTTTTTTTTTTTGTTACTCCAATAATTCTGACGATAATATCTTGTAATGAAAAATTACTCCTTTTTAATCGTCCTTGCTTATCTTGAAATACAACCACTTCGTTTGGATTTACATTTCAATGATATAGTAATTCTGATATGTCATCACTAATAATTGTATTTACATTTTCGTGCGATATTCCGTCAGCTGCTTGTTTTTGCTTAGAGAAAGATCTGCCGTAAATATCAGCCATTATTGCTTCAGATCTGTTTAAAATATCAGCCATTATACCTTAAGATCTGTTTAAAATATCAACCATTATACCTTAAGATCTGTTTAAAATATCATCCATTATACCTTAAGATCTGTTTAAAATATAAGCCATTAAACCTTAAAATCTGTTTAAAATATCAGCCATTATACCTTAAGATCTGTTTAAAATATCAACCATTATACCTTAAGATCTGTTTAAAACATCAGCCATTATACCTTAAGATCTGTTTAAAATATCATCCATTATACCTTAAGATCTGTTTAAAATATAAGCCATTATACCTTAAAATCTGTTTAAAATATCAGCCATTATACCTTAAGATCTGTTTAAAATGTCATCCATTATACCTTAAGATCTGTTTAAAATATAAGCCATTATACCTTAAGATCTATTTAAAATATCAGCCATTATACCTTAAGATCTGTTTAAAATATCAGCCATTATACCTTAAGATATGTTTAAAATATCAGCCATTATACCTTAAGATCTGTTTCAAATATAAGCCATTATACCTTAAAATCTGTTTAAAATATCAGCCATTATACCTTAAGATCTGTTTAAAATATCAACCATTATACCTTAAGATCTGTTTAAAACATCAGCCATTATACCTTAAGATCTGTTTAAAATATCATCCATTATACCTTAAGATCTGTTTAAAATATAAGCCATTATACCTTAAAATCTGTTTAAAATATCAGCCATTATACCTTAAGATCTGTTTAAAATGTCATCCATTATACCTTAAGATCTGTTTAAAATATAAGCCATTATACCTTAAGATCTATTTAAAATATCAGCCATTATACCTTAAGATCTGTTTAAAATATCAGCCATTATACCTTAAGATATGTTTAAAATATCAGCCATTATACCTTAAGATCTGTTTAAAATATCAGCGGTTACTTATATGATCGTACACGATTTTATGAGGTAGTTTGGGTGATTTTGATACAGCGTCGAGTACAGCAATTGTTTCATTGGAGGATCAGTTTGTGTCTGTGATGGTATCGGAATTTAATTTATGTATGACAAATTATATCGGCGGAGGAAGTCCGTACGAATCAATATAAACAGTATCACGTGGAACATTTTGCGTATGCAACCCAATGAGTTTCAGGGCCACAACTAATATCAAGATTAATTTTAAGGGTTTCAATTTCATTATGCTGGTTAGAGGAACAATCTAACAATATGTCCTCTTATGGTTCTTGTTGGCCATTTATTCTTAATGTAACATCGTTAACTCTGAGTTGATCAAATATCATATGACTATGTTGTTGGTTGTTTAATCGGCTCATATATCAAAGGAATAACATGTATCGTGGCAAAGAAACACCTTGTTGTGCTGCCAGGTAAATACGCCTCGAACAGTGCTTTTAATACACTCTGTGCTCAATATTAACCATGATAATATTGATGTACCTCCTTGATCCATACAAGCAAGTAATGTTTGTTCTTTAGCAATCCTTGGAGTCTTAACAGGCATCCACAGTGAAAGTTTTGATATAGTTACTTTACCAGCATCAGCAACAACAACGTCCCGCCAGATTGTGCCATTATCATCACCTTTTCTTACAAGTACAATCGTATGTTTAGCTTCAAGAATAACCCTTCTAACATTTCTACAAAATCAAAAATATGAGACAGTTGAATTACACATGGAAATCTTCTGGTTCCCCCACCCTACTACTTTGCATTAATATTCTTTTTATAATATCAAAAATATCATCAGCTGGTCTGTCTACAAATTCAAAATCATCTGGTTCTATGTTATTTGCAATGATATTTTTTTATTGGTGCAATTTAAGATTTTGAACATGATCAGCATTGTTGGTAATATCTTCAGCAAACATCACTGATGGAGCAGATGATCTTGTGTAATCATCAAAATAAGTCACTAATCCTATTATTGGTGTAGCGACATCAACATCTTTTCAAATTGATTTAATATTTTCCATCAATCGTATATGTAGCGCTGTCAAACAATGCCATAATTCGAAAACCATCACGCAAATAATGAAATATCTGCTTGTGTCCAGAACTTGCAGTTCAATTCTTCCAGAGTGATTTAGTTGTCGTGCGTCATAAGAATAAATTTGATAATCACGTATCGATTCATCTTTAAATACTGGCATATCCATGGCGAATGCTGGATGCGACATACATTTAAACATGTTATTGTAACTATTATCGTCTAACACAAAGACACCATCCAGCTATTAAATTTTGCAGTTACATGTATGTTCTTATGCTTCATCAGAAAACTCTTTCTGATTTGCAGTTCGATTAATTTTTTACTGACATTTGCAGGCATAGTTTTAATGCTGGATAATTTTATTGGCGGTGGTTTTTGTTGTATAAATCGTGGTAATGTATTATTGATTGCTGAAAACGCTTTACCAAGCAGCATCACCAATAGCATCACATGTCTCGTCACGCACAACATCAATAGCTTACATTCCAAGTTGATTTTCAATTGGTATTGCTTATGGAGCTATCCATCTAACTAAACCCTGAACAACATCACCGAGTCCAACACAGTAGATCGCTTTATAAGTAGGTAATCTCGAATGTATCGTCCTGACCATGATCGGTCCAAATTGAGCATTGTGTATAATCATCTTATTTGTTATTTACTTTATTTAATCACGGTGATAAGTATCAGTAATTTCATCAATGAGAGAACGATAAACATTTCTATCAATGATACCGCCTGTGAATCAAAGTTTAACAAAAATTAGATATCTCATTATTAATGTCTGGAGAATTATTTCCCGCATTTCTTGCTCAGACCAGAATTTCTAATCGTTCAAAATCAGAAAAAATGTTGTCAGGACAAAAAAAATAAATCACTTCCTTGGGTAGAAATACCACTTTAGGTTGCTCCCTTTCCTTGTTAATGTCTCCTGCATACCCTAATTTCGTGTTCATTTGCTACTCTCTCATTATGTTCAACAAACTCTGGATCGTCATTTTCGACGTGTTCCTTACCCTCAAAAAGAAACTATTTCTTACTTCATATAGAGCAGTAAATAACTTTTGATTTCATTGGACGATCAAGAATAAATTACCAAGAATAAGGCGTAAATTTATTTTAATCATATCATGTTGTTTTGTTGAGGAAGCTGTGGCTGTTCTTGAGAAAGTTGTTGAGAAACTTGTAATTGCTGTAGCATTATCTGATATTTTTTATTTACTTCTTTCGAAAGACTCAATCATTATTTCTTGTCTCTGACTTGTTAAAATATATTTGATACATCCATTTTTATAGTTATCGAAATATACGTTACCATAATTAGGTTTAATGCTTGAAACTTAATTGAAACACCCTTTACTATTCCTACAGCATTAGTCGATGGAGATAATTTAATATTTTAATATCGTCAACAACTCCTTCATTAAGTGTTAAAGCCAATTCAACTACTTTAATCTCCTTATCTTTATCTATGTTTCCTATTTCACCTATTTCAGCACGAGCTTTTTCAACTTCTTTTAAGTATTTCTTCTTCTCTACCGGAAGGCTGAGCAGCAACTATGTCGCAAAGAAATCTTCGTAAGTGTTTGTTTCCTTAGTTTATTTCGCAGTTTTGCCAGTCGCTGTGGCAGTTTATTCTAACGTTGGACGACGACCTTCAGTAGCCTATGAAACTCTTTCAGTAACCTTTCTTACCGATTTAAATAAATGTTCTGAACCCTCTGCAAACTCCACCTGAGATTCCTGAAGTTCTTGTAATTTCTTAATTGCTTTTAGTCGCTTTCATGCTAATCTAGCTGTATAAGATTCTATCTCTGGTGCCATTTTATTGATATATAATATATAATAATGATTTTATTACTCAAACCTAAAGAGCAGCAGAGAGGTTGCGACTTGAATGAACCGTCATATGAGTAAACTAAACACACGTACAAAGATTGGAAAAAAAATACGACAGGATAAATTAACAAAATAAACAAACCTAATTAGAGAAACTCTCGGTTAGTTAGAGGCTTCGGTTTGGCGTTATTGACCTTCTTTTTATTTTTATTTTCATAGGAAGCTTTATTGTTCAAAAATGACGTTCCATCAAAAATAATATGTTCACCTACATTGCTCCTGTGTTGTATGTCAAACAGCCTTTCAAAAATGGAGGCGGAAATTACAAACACTCTTAAAATGTTTTAATTGTCCCGATCCTTAACAAGTTTTGTTCACATAATCTTTAACAAAATCTTGGTAAAGTATTAAATATGACCCAGTACAATTATTGGTCTACAGTAAAAAAAAAAAATTAGCATTAGTCAGTTCCTCGTGATATAGTCCCCGCTACGGTTGACTAAGTGGTTAGAGCGTCCGATTCGGATGGGGGACGTCGCTGGTTCGAGCCTCTACCAAATCATACAAATTTCTTATAACAAATGCACTTGCAGCTGTCACGCCTGGCGCTGAGCAGTAGAAAGTTAGTGCTAGGACTAGTCGGCCTGGTGTCAGGATAATCTAACTGAGTGGGTCTCTCTCTCTCTCTCTCTCTCTCTCTCTCTCTCTCTCTCTCTCTCTCTCTCTCTCTCTCTCTCTCTGTATATATGTAGTTGGTAGCAAGGCCTCGGAGTAGAAAAAGGAGGAACGTGAGTGACAAAATAGTCTCATAGTTGGCAACAGGACATCAGAGCTGGAAACAATGCAATTAACTGGCAACAAGGCATCATAGCTGTTGGCAATGAGTGCAACATAATGGAGCACTTTCCGCTTTAATGGCCTTCAAACAGTTGGATGCTCTTGCCAAAAACGGAGCACAAAAACACTTTCAGAAGACATCGCAACAAAAACAATAATCACACTTACTAAAAAAAAAACATTGGGCTCGAAAGATACAAATAGAAAGAATGAAATACGGTTAAATTACTTGCCTGATCATGAGTTTCATTCAAATTATGATGCTGATTTGAATTTCAATGTTTACAATTATTTAACAAGCAGCGAGTTTACTATATGAACAAACTAGATTAAATGCATAATAGTACAAAAATCCTTGTGTGTACATTAAACAATTATCAACAGATTACATTTTATTTATCTCATTTTGTGTTGGATAAGTGTTTGGAAATAAGAGAGTATTTTAGTTTAAAGAAGACGAGTGTTTAGATTCTAAGTTAATAAATGGAATCTTGAACTTTGCATCAGAATGCTCTTCAAAGTTTGAATAAAATGTTATGTAAATCTTGGATCGTGATTCAACATGTCTGAACTCCTCTATAATTATGTGTGGCAAAACATGGATGTGGAAACGACCATTTTCAGATTTGTCGATGAATGACCTTCATTTGACCGAAACATGCTTTGTATAATTAAACAAATACTTATTTACAATCCACATTTGTCATAACGACATTATTACAACATAGTATTCGGGTCATAAATGATAACTAATGGAAACCAATGTGTTCACGGTAAATTTCGTATCTGTAATGAAATATTCAGCTCTCGTCTCCAACAAATATTTCCTTGTAAAAAAATATGCTCATTCCTGTTTTTATAACTTGCTCTTCACATAAACGGTGTAACTTCTTCGGTCTTAACTTTATGAATATCTGTTCGATTAATTGTTTAAGAAGAAAATGTGATTTAAATGTACACATTATTGAAATAAAAAGAATTATGATGACATGAAATACGACGGATATATCTTTATTCGTATTCATTCTTCTTATTTATGCATGCTGATACGATTGGTTCATCGCTAGGTAATTTCTGTATGATCATGAAATAAATGAAGTATTTACAGAATAACTTATTTAAAATGGTAGACATAAATAATTGTTTGAAATGCACGCATTAACAACAGGGAATAGCCAAAATAGCTTTTGATAGTTCTATTTTTTTCCTCAGCCGATATACGGAATGTTCTGCACAGCCAGTTAATTGACGTACAAACAAAACGTGCAGAATTTAAGCGACTGCGACCACAAAAATGTATCCAGAACAAAAAATACATAAAAAACAGGTAATACATAGTGCCGTGACGTCACATCTGAAGTCGAGCAAATCAAATTCAGAAAGATAGTGAAAACGGAAACTAATTAATACAAAACTAATTAATACAAATCGTTCAGTGTTAAAACATTAAACAAAATCATTCAAATTTTTGTAACGTTATTTAAAACATGAATTGTTTAAACTGAATCTTGAGACCACAGTGACCATGTTTTACTTGTGCTGTAGGCTTATGTCCGTTCTCAAGGAACAATTGTTAGCTCCTTCAGGATGAAAAAGAGTTCATTTATCCCGCATATCCAAATCCAACTGTCTAGATGTATACATCAGAAAAAGAGGAGAGAGGGGGCTATAGTGCTAATATCACCATAAACTCTGATAATGTGTGTGCATGTGTATGAGCGAGGGGTGTAAGAGGATTTGGATCAATATATATTTGAATGGTAAGATTGCAGGTTCCTGTATGAAAGCCTTAAAGAAAACCAGATTAAAAATATTAAAGAGTAGAGAATATGCATCTAGGAAAACCTTTTTCAGCCACCAGCTCTGATATAATGGCTAACTTTCGCCATCCCTGATAATATGTCTAAGTATTCAATTAATTACTCGTATTTATCCTTGGGGATGAATTTCTACAAAACTCTAGTTTGTGCCAAGGATGTATTTATACTTTTGAAGTCTGGTTTTCTTGACATTTGCAGTTATGCTGAAATGTTTATCGAAGCTAGTTGTACAAGGTATATTCCCCATATTTACTAAAGCTAGTTGTAAAAGCTGTATTTACCATGTGTATAGACCCTAGTTGTACAAGATATATTCCCCCTATTTACCAAAGCTGTTTGTGAAAGATGTATTCACCGTGCAAATTTTCAATGCTTTAATATTCGCTGAAAGGCAAGAGTCCGTGAAGAACATCGTTATCATAATATATTTTCAAGGGAACACTTTGTAACGTAATCCTATATTACTTATTTAAATAAGTCTTTGTTCTCCTTTCATACATCCAGACAACACTGACATTGTTTTAAACTCGGTTATTATCCTTTGTTACAGGTATATATGGTCACCTTTACACGGGTCAATTATTTCTCTCTAAAATCTTTATGGCAGGTAGGCAGATTGTTATCTAAACATGTATACCCATTATGATCCATGTTTGTATTTCAAACATTACCAACTGCTTTCATAAGGTCTTTACTATACATCACAAGACGAATCTCTTCAGCTATATATCAATGCCTTGGCAGTCAGCCAATACATACATACATACACACACACTCACGCACGCACGCACACCACAGACTTGCAAAACATACACAACGGCGACATGAGAATTTAACTATCAAATTGGCGACATCGTTATTTTAGCGAACTTTGGGAAAGAAAGACTCATTTTACCATGCATATGATATATATATATATATATATATATATATATATATATATATATATATATATATATATATATATATATATATATATATATATGTCATTTATAATAGACTTTCGGTTGATTTCCTGCAAATAACGTGTCAGACATTTTACCATCAGAACGGGGACACACAAATATACACACAGTGTCAGACATTATACAATCAAATGGGGGACATTAAATAAATATGTATTGTGATTCTACATAACTGTTAAATGAGAAAAAAAAAACGCATTAATCCAACCTCATGTACGTAGTTCATTCCATGTTAACAAACTAAACTGAAATTTCATGTTCAGTGTTTGTATTATTATTATTATTATTATTATTATTATTATTATTATTATTATTATTATTATTATTATATAATACAAATAATACTATTATACAGGTTGGATGCAAAACATCGTACTATACAGAGGATCGAACCTTGGTCCGTGTGTAAACGGCCTATTTTACAAGCACACACACACACACACACACACGCACGCACGCACGCACACACACACACACATAGCAGCAGAGAGGGTGAACAGACCACGTTTTCAAGCAAAAATAAGGCTTCCAGATCATGTTTTCGAACAAAATATGGCCTACAGATAACGTTTTCGAACAAAATATCAGGTTTCCAACAAATCTCATTTAACCAAAAAAAAAAGTCTCCATTTTTGCAAAAACGGAGATTTTACGATTTTTTAATCAATTTTGCTCGCAACGATGTGGTCATCCACCCTCTCTGCTGCTAAAGTTTTCAGTTCTGGGTTAATAATTCTTTTACGATTTCAACCGAATATTTGATCCAGTCCGATACGATATCGTGTCCGAGGGTCATGTAGATTTATTGTTGCGAATCCGTGCGGAGTCGACTGAGCATGACTAAAGAAATCTCGAAATTGTTTGAAGTCCATATCAGAACACCATGTCTGCCAAATATTTCTAAGAGTATGAGTATCAACTCCGTTGAATACAGAAAGAATATTGCAGTTATCTCTGATGACTTTTGGAACCTGAGTGTAGCGTTGAGTGACATATATCACGTCAGTGTTTTTGTGACGCCCACGGGAAAATATTCTAGCAGGATTTTTTTGTTTATCCAACATTATATCGTCGTATACGACTAAATTGTTAATATCTCCATCAATATCATCAATACTCGGTGCTTCATCGATATCGATTATAAAATCAATGGCGTTCTCACCCTTAATTTCTGAAGCGTTTTCATTAAAATCCTTTAACACTTCATAACATCGTTGATCATCTACGCTAGGGGCAATTAAATACAACTTATCCCACTTCATCCATCTCATTATTAAATTGAGTAACAATTGCGTTTTACCGGATCCAGATGGCCCGATTATAATCATCCGGATAGAGTTTGGTAGCGCTGCATGATGCTTAATTGGTTCTCTTGTTTTAGTCGCCGAAAAATCAATTATATCCATATCTCTATACATAAATTATGGATCTATATTGTGTGAAGTGTAAAACGCGTACTAGCACAAATGATGTGACGACGGTTACAACTAAAAATAACAGATCAGCGCTTTCTGGTAAATGCGTGCAATGTGGTACAAAGAAATTTAGATTTGTGTCTATGAGATCTGATTTAAAAAAAAACGAGGAGGTGATATCGCAGCCAAATTGGCAAAGCTCCCTGGAACCCCATGGGCAAAGTACCCCGGAGAAAAGCATCTTCCAGGATATAGCTACTGTGGACCGGGAACCAGACTTGATCTCAGACTCAATAATCAAAATCAACCCAACCCCGGTGAAGAACCAATAAACGCCATTGATAAGGCCTGTCACCTTCATGATGTTGCTTATAAAAGCAGCAATCTGCAACACAGGCATCTCGCAGATGTGAAATTAATTCATGCGTTAAATGCTATTCCTGATAAATCCTTCAAAGAAAAATTGGCTTCCTTTTTGATAAAATCGGCTATGAAAAGTAAATTGATGTTAGGTGCCGGTAATTAATAATATGGAATCAATTTATTATTCCCCAAGAGGATACTGGAGAGGTAAATCAGCAGTCCATAAACTCGCTAGCGCTGCAAAAGTGAAAAAAACCACTGCGGCTAATTGGTTATCCAAACAGGCACTATGGCAAATTTATCTACCACCGCCTAAACAAATTCAATTCTCGCATTTTGATGTGACCGCTCCTAATGAAGTTCATCAGGCTGATATATTATTTCTGCCACATGATCGTGGTTACAAATACGCGTTAACCGTAGTTGATATTGCAAGTCGATACAAAGAAGCAGAACCGTTCAAAACAAAATCAGCCACTGAAGTCGCTTCTGCATTTGAAAGGATTTATCGACGAGGTCCTCTGCACTGGCCAAATCTATTGCAGGTTGATCCTGGCAAGGAATTTCAGGGTGCAGTGTTATCTACAATGAAACATCATAATGTCACCATACGACGAGGGCATACTGCGCTACATCGCGATCAGGCCATTGTAGAACGATTTAATCGGACGATTGCTGAGCGGTTATTTGGATATCAATACGCAAAAGAATTCATTCAAGAAAAGCGATCCCGTGAATGGGTTAAAAGATTACCATCTGTGATTACCGCACTGAATAATGAGATCACTAGAACAATCAACATGAAACCTAGGAACGCTATTAAAAAGAAGTCAATACACGTACAACCACAAAAAGATTTCAAAGAACCAATTCTTGGTAGTAATGTCATTGTGAGGTACTTATACGAACCAGGAGAGCTTGAAGGGGGTAGAAAAAGGGCTACTGATCCTATTTGGAGCGTCACTACGCATAAGATATCTAGTATAACACGATCAACTGGTAGACCTCCAGTCTATAAACTGGATTCAACTGCCCCTCAGCGGGGTTTTACTCGACAACAACTACAAGTGATTCCCGAGGATACTCAATTGCCACCGCATGGTCTTAACTAGCGCCGTTGCGTCTGTTGCACTCAAGACAAGTCAACATCACATTATTTCTGACATGACCGAGATTGTTATTTTTTCTGTCTACGGTGAATTGGCGAGGATCCTTATCCGAATACTGCCAACGCATTATACAATTGCACCTCACGCAGTGATTATTCTGTTGTTGTTTCAGCGTAATTATTAATTTAGCATCAATATCAAATTCTCGTTGTTTTTTTTGTCCTGTTGTTTGTAACCGGAGAGTTTTTTATTAATGATGCTAACATCAATATCATCCATTGTTGTGTCATTATCATCACCAATGATTTCATCATCGAGGACAACTCTTCGAAGTTGATTTATTTTTCGTACTCTGGATACTGCGAGATAGACTAAATTCGACCATTCGATGTGATTATCCACCATCCAAACAATTGTATTCGATATAGTCAATCCCTGTGAAAAGTGTATTGTTGCTGCGTATCCTAGCGTGCACGGGGATTTATTAGCACGCAATGCATCTTCAACGACATTGATATCAACCAGCACAATATCATTTAATACGAGAATTTGTTTTTCACTCTGTCCTGGAATATCAACTTCAATATTCTGTTTTCGTGTATCCGATGGCCTATAACAAAGGGGTACTGGAAGCGTTGCAAATTTTTCTTTATGCAATTCAAATAACTTCATCTGAAGTGTATCCCTGACTATTTTTCTACTTGCAATGATCAAATCGTTTGGTCTCCATGTTCCCCAGAAATCATTCATTGGAGTTTCTGAAATCACTTCACGCGCTATTTCGCATTGGATTCTATCCGGTTGTAATCTAATTAGTTTTTTAAATTCTCGTAATCGTTCATCAAGTGATCTATAATCAGTGGTAATTTCTTCATAATAGTCTACAAAACCCCTTAGCCATTCATGTGGAGATGCACCGACAAATGGTGGTGGTTGGCTGTGATCACCGCACATGACGACTTTTGTGTTTTTGTTTAACAACCACTCAAGAAATGTTTTTAATACATCTAATGACACTGTCCATATTTCATCCCAAATGATGATTTTAGGAATGAATTTATCACCCATACGCTCAGGAGTCCATTTGTCACCCTTCCATCGAAAGAAACTGTGGTAAGTGCAAGCATTTACCCCTCGCTGTATCATCCCTCTGGCGAGTCTGTGAGTCGGTGTTAGTACAATCATGTTTGTGAAATCCGTAGGATTTTTCCCACGGAATAATTCAATTGCACGAGTTGTCTTTCCTGACCCACCACAACCGTTTAAATAAACTGTCTTATATCTACATACTGGATCAGATACCGGTGGTGCATTAGAAAGTTCTGATTGAATTTCAATACGGTTACAACAAAGATATTTATCATCCATGGCAACGTCTGCGGATTCGCAATACTCATGTAGCATCTCCTTTTTAAATCGCCAACGCCCCCAATTTTCTTCGGGATCTGTGAATGCCGCTACAGCTGATTTGTACTTATTATGTATATACATCGAATCAGTGGCCACTCTAACCGCGGTATTAGGAAATCTATTTATCATCGAAAATAGATTAATAGAAGCATAGGCTAGCATTGAACTTCTCAAATGTGTGTACTGGGAATTATATCCATCACAGTAGGTAACAACCGTACCTAATTTCTCACCATTGGATAGAAAAGCATCCTTACGGGATACAAGTTTTCCCTGTTTCATTAAATCCGCTACAATAAAATCGTATTCAGCGACGTCTATGATCAACCGCGAAGAATATTTTGCGTTGTCGTATCGTCCACCCTGGGTAAATTTACCGATTATTCTTCTTCCGAGATCTTTTGCTTGTTCTTTTTTAATTTCAAATAACTTCTTAGACCAATTTATGATTTCTTCTTCACTGAAATCTGGAAACTGTTTTCGTAGTTCGTTGATTATTCTATCTAGATCGGGTTGTGGTAGCCAAACTTCTTTCTGAGCTCGATAGCATATAATAGCCTCGGAAACAATCAACGATATTAGCATACCACAATCAATCATATATCTCAATAGCACTATTGGCATCCAGTGTTTTTCAGATAGGTGTCTACCGAGCCAAACATAACTACACGGATGTAACCCTGTAGCTAATTCAAATGATATCACACGAGCGAATCCGGTTAAATCAAATCATGCAATGGTCCATTAATCGCAACACGAGTCATTTCATGCGTGGGGTGTCCAAATCGTTTGAAGTACTCAGCGCATTCCCCATATCCGAGAAAACTTCCGGGATAACACGCGGCTATATCAATTGAAATCATACCATCACGTGAGTATTTCGTATTCCACAGTCCTCCATGACCGAATTCGACGCAACTCAATTTAACATCCTCGAGAAAATCACTTCGTGTTGGACGCCATGAGTTTTTTTCTCTTGCGAAGTGAGCTACCACTGATGGAATAGTAAAACTATCCGTGAGTAGTTTTTCATGGAAACTCTCCGGTGAAAAATCACTAGCGATTTTTCTCATTCTGTTATCTAATTCTTCAATGCGATATAATTCACCATTTGGTTTTACGAATTGATCGAATTCTTCATCACTTCTAAGTAACCACACTGACACAGGATCATCCTTACACAACGCATGAATAGCATCAAATAATCTCTCTTCATAGAAAACATCCCCGACGAACTCCTTAGGGATATATTTCACGGCTCGTTCTCGTGGAAATATTGTTACCGCAGGTGTCCACGCGTGTTTGTTATGATCAATAATCTGTATTGGGGCTCCTCGCGATTGATATTTCGGTTCGTATAATACTTCTCCGGTTATTGTTGTTACTGATATTGGGAATTTTAATGATGCTTCTAATTTAGCTATATCAGAAATCTTTGCACCATGCTGTTTCACCGTCAGTTCCCACTCGGTTATTTTTTTTCGTCTTAGATCAGTTAGTTTATTCCCCCGGGACGCATTTGTGAAGTGTTCTATTATTCGTTCTGCTACACAATTAAGCCCTGACGAATATTTCATAGCAGCTAGTTTTGCGATATCGGGTTTATCATTTAACGGATATATCCCATAAACCATTGCTGTTACGGGATAAGATCTTTCGTAGTATGGCTTATCGATTCCGGTTAGAATTCCTGGTTTGGAATCTCTACTCACAATGACAGCTTTTTTATTCTTGAGGATTGGTTCAAATTTATCCCTAATAATCCATTTGCCATCGACTTCGATAATGAATTTGATTCGGAAAAAATGCCGTTTTTCCCCAACACGTGAAATTATCACTGCTGCTTTTTCATCACTCATGGTAGCATCAACAACACCATCAATTCGAAATGTTGACCAACAATAAGATGCTCCATCACGCTTGAATTCATTAAAACAGTCTCTGATTTTACTAATCATGGCTTTATCAAGAATTGTATTCTTTGGTGTATTAGAAACTATATCGAGATTGAATTGAGCATCTTTCCAGGGTAATCTCTTGGACGTTTTTTTGGGTTTATCGAGATTAAATTTAGGACTAATTTTTAATAATCTCTTAAACTCTTTCATGTTTCCGTCTCTTGGACGTTTTATGGGTTTATCGAGATTAAATCTAGGATTGATTTTGTTACGTTTTTTGGGTCTATCGATATTAAATTTAGGATTGATTTTCAATAATCTCTTAAACTCTTTCATGTTTCCGTCTATTGGACGTTTTTTGGGTTTATCGAGATTAAATCTAGGATTGATTTTCAATAATCTCTTAAACTCTTTCATGTTTCCGTCTCTTGGACGTTTGTTACGTTTCTTGGGTTTATCGAGATTAAATCTAGGATTGATTTTCAATAATCTCTTAAACTCTTTCATGTTTCCGTCTATTGGACGTTTTTTTGGTCTATCGAGATTAAATCTAGGATTGATTTTTAATAATCTCTTAAACTCCTTATCAGCATTTTTCGAAGGCGTTCTCCTTAATTCCCTCATGCTATAATTAAAACAAGCATTTAAATGAAAGATTTTTATATAATGAATCACTGCAAGTGGCTTATGATTGGATCAATAACCCCGTGTAACAAATCATGCAGAAATGAGTTCTGTGGGTATCATATGCAAAGCTATCGTCGTGGAAGCCTTGGTCCGTTACCCTGTATTCGATGTGGAGTTGGGGTCAGGGGAAAATCTCAGTTGTGTTTGAATTGCGGTGGTAAGCGATACAGGGAATTGAAGCGTTATTATGATAAAAGAATAAAAAATGGACAATCAATCAAACATTATGACCCTGACGCTGACAAAGTCAGTATTCTTGACGCTGATAAAGTCAGTATTCTTGACGCTGACAAAGTCAGTATCAAGGATAAAATCATAAGAACTCCTCAAGACTACATCGAAAGATTTATCATTAAACCAAACGATGAATTAGACAAACAATAGTATTATGTATACGAATGAACCAAGAATTCAGACAACACCCTGTGATCACAAATTATGAAGCATCCAGTGATGGTATTGTAAGAAACCGCAGACTGAAGAAACCAGTTGGTGTTGTGAATAATCAAGGGTACTTGGTGTTTGGTGCTGGAAAGAAAACTTATCTCAATCATCGTTTTGCATTTGAGTGTTTTTATGGATTGATCGAGGATGATTTTGTTATTGATCATATCGATTTTAATCCGAAAAACAATTCTTTATCAAATCTGCAAGCTATCACACAAAGTGAGAATTTGAAAAGAGGAGAGACTGGAAAATGCTCAAAAAAAGCGAGACCAGTAAAATCTTTGAATACGATAACTAACGAAGAAAAAATTTTTCAATCAATGAATGAAGCCGGTAGGCACTTCGATATTTGTAGAGCCTCAGTACGATATGTTGCAGAGGGGATTTGTCGATCGGCTATTTCAAAAAGGACGGGACAAAAAGTTCAATTTAGTTATGTCTAATGCGTCATATTTTTCATTTAGAAATATATCATTATTATAGAATAATGAATTCTGAAAACATGAATAGCATTTTATCCGAGATTTCAAAATTGAAAAGTTGGGATATTGAACTATCAGATGGGTTAAATCCTGATCAAATCATGTCTGATTTTCAGGATATAGAATACGGAGTTAACAACAATAAATATATGCTACCAAAGAAGTATGCGCTCATCAAAAGAATTCAGAATTCTATTCGGGACTCTCTCGCATTCTCCAGTGACGTAAGTGTGTTCGCTCCGTTGTATACCATCGTAGAACGAATACGAAAAGAATTGGGGTACGAATACGAATTGAAAAAGGAGGTTAATTCTAAAGTTAGAAACCTACGGGCGTTAATTCAAGAAAATGAACAATTTTGACCGACCATTTATCATTATTTGATTGACCGACTATTTATCATTATTTGATTGCCCGACCATTAATCATTTTTTTTAGCCGACCCTCAAGGGATGTCAAAAATCGATGGTGTTAGATCGGGATTGAAAAATTGTTTTGCAATTGAAAAATTGTTTCTGATTTTAAATAATGGTCAATGAAGCATTAACAACCCGATTGACTCGTGAACGACTGGATGCAATTAAGAGATTTGTACCAATTCGTGACTCTGTACGGAATAAACTACAACAACGACAGAGTCTTCAGACTGATTTTGCTGCGGGATCTGAAGAATTGTTTAAACCAGTAACCACAGCAACGAAGGAGATAGAGCGTGCTATACTGGGAGATGATCCTGACGGTAAAAGAAAAGAAGAGGGTCTTATTCCTGTGTTAGAAAAAATAGCAAAAAGAACTAAACAAACAAAAAAATCCTTGCTATCACTTCCTCAGGATATATCAACCGCTTCAGAACGAACATTTAAAGGATTTCAGGAAGAACTAGTTAGTGGACTACCTAAATCAATTATATTTACCGAGAGCGCTAAACAACAAATTCTCAACGAGGATATAGACAATTTAGGTGAATTCGCTGCTAACAGCTATGATTCACAAGAGAAGTTTTTCACGGACAATTATTCGGATTATAGAATGTCACATAATGAATGGGCTGATATAGTGTATGAAATAAATACTGGGAGTTTAGATAGAAGGATGAAGGAATACAGAGACTTCAAGAGAAAATTTCAACTCCAAATAAGACGGCCATACGATGAGAAGAAATTTTCGGGGAGTGGTCTAGTTGGAAACGCTAGCGTTTCATGTCCTGGTAGTGTCCTCAGTGATATATCACGATTAGAGGTTCTTGTAGGAGGGTTCCGAGCCGGAAATAACTCACCGGAAATAATTAATGAAGCAGCTGATATCTGTAGACGATTATTTCAGGGTGGTATCATGGATATCAGCACATATCGAGATTTCATTGGCGAGTTAGTGGAAAGTGGGTATCATAGTGACTGAATTGAAAAGTCAATTGAAAAATTGTTTCTGATTTCAAATAATGATCATACACTACAATCATGATAAACCAACCCCCGTCTACGTAGTTAATTCACGGTTTCCGGTTTATAGAGCATACTACGGAGATGGTTTAGACAATACCATTGCAGGGTTATTTGCGAGAATGGCTCCAAAAGTGATGCCGTTAGCTAAACAACTAGGAATGAAAGCAATTGAAGTTATTCGTGATAAGGGTATTAGTGCTGTTGGAGATCTTGCTGGAAAAGCGTTTTCAACTGCGAAGAATAAAATAACATCATTAGTGAGACGAAAAAAGAAACCGGTACCATTGCCATCTACAGCGGAAATGCCTGCAAGTGTTAGTAGAATTATAAAAAACGCAGTAGATAAAAAATTAGCGTCGATGGCTTTAACCCCCGACCAAAGCAATATTGCAAATATGATAGCAGGAAGTGGCTTTAAAAAACTACGACGATGAGAATGGAAAAATCGTTTACGATTTCACTATTTAGACTCTGATAAATAGAATAAAATGTTCAAACAGTCACCTGATCCAGCGTTTGATATAGATGCCCCAGTTCGCAAGGATGATTCTGTACGCGATTATCAATATTACGCCTATCATGCCATAGACTCAAATAGTCGAGCAAGAATTGAACTTCAAGTCCATGATACCAGTAAATACTTTTTGCCCTGTGAAGCGTTTATTGAAGTAGAAGGAGAACTTGTAACAGCTGATGATACTCCTGCTGTACCAGCACCGTATCCAGATGGTACTCAAGTCGGTTTTGTCAATAATGGTATTATGGCGTTATTTGAGAGTGCTAGATATCTCATTGATGGAAAAGAAATTGAGTCCATAGATCGCGATGTTGATGTGGCTACAACAATAATCGGGTTAGCGAGATATTCTGATGATTATACAAGATCAGCACGACCCTCTATGATGTTTGCAAAAGATGGTAAGAATACCGCTGGAGGAAATCCATTTGTTGTAAGACGGCCAAAAAAAACGTGATAATAGTGATGCTGATGTCGAGAATATGATTATAAACAACGACGTTAATTTCAATCTAGGAGCTGCAACACGAAACTCAATGTTGCAAGGAGCGCGTAAATCATTTTCATGCGCGATTCCACTGCATCACATATTTGGATTCTGTAGAAACGTCCGAAAAGTTATCTACGGGGCGAAGCATACAGTATCGCTTGTACGAAAGAGTGATGATAATGACGCAATCTGGAGGATTCCAGCAGATGCTGCAAATCCCAATGCTGATGCCGGTAAAGTCAATTTAACAAAAATATCATTGTGGATGCCAGTGTTGACTCCAGCAATCACCGCAGAAGAACGATTACTATCATTTATGGACCAAGGAGGAAAATCATTACTAAGTTGGCTAACCGTGAGTACAGATGTTAAACAATCAAATATCAACGGGTTATTCACTTGGAACCTAGCATCAAAACAAGGTGTTGCTGCGCCACGTCATATATTTATTGCGTTACAGGATAACACACGAGTTGGCAATCAACTCTCCAGCCATATGATATTTGATCAATTAGGTGTGAAAGACGTCTCACTGAGAATAAACGGCCAACAGGAACCATCCGAGGATATACAACTTAATTACACAGAAAATCATATTGCACGAATTTATCATCGTCTGCTGTCATTTATGGCACGCGATCAAAATGTGGATACTGGTTTGCAAATATCACAATATGATTTTAAAAATCTGTATCCAATCTATTACTTCTCACTGGAACATCTCGATTTGATGAGACAATCTGTTGTTGATATACATTTTAGAGCTAATGTGACTCGTGGTGCTATTGCTGATTATAGAGCGGTTGCTGTCATTCTCAGTCATAAATCAATGCTACTCGAAGGTGTTGGTGGAAGAATGAGAGTGGTAGATGCACCAGTGGAAAACATGTAATTCAAATTGTAAACGATTTAGAATCAATCAATTATGTATAATGTCATATAGTGTTATTAGTGTTGCGTTAACTCCCGGTCAATTAAAAAAATTGCAATCGGAATCAGCTAAAAAATGTGGAACCACAATCACGTTGAAACCCAACCAAATGACTGGTGGTGCAAATAAACTATCGCTGACAACTCGTCAGGTGAAACATTTCAATGATGCACTTGCAGCCAAAAAAGGTGTTCAGATTACTCTCTCTGCGGCTGCTATCAAAAATATGATTAAAACAGGCGGTATATTTCCGTTGTTAGCTGCGATTCCAGCATTGATTGCAGCAGCAGCCCCAGCGGTGGCTAAAGCAGCGGCGTTAGGAGCCGTTGGTACTGCAGCAGGAATGGCACTAAAGAAGGCAACTGGGAAAGGATATAAAAAAAGGGAAAGGGTCTAAGACTACCAGGGACCCCGTATTCGTGGTACAGCGGAAAGGGTCTAAGACTACCAGGGACCCCGTATTCGTGGTACAGCGGAAAGGGTCTAAGACTACCAGGAACGATTTATTAATTCAGAAATCTTCGATGGTTCCCATGTCCAATTTTGATTTAATGGATGCTGCTAAAAAACTAGCGATTAAAAACTTCAGAGGTGTCTTTATGAAAGATCAATTACCACATCAACCAAACAGCGTTGAAACCGGAATCATTAATTTAGATAACAGCACCGGACCCGGAACTCACTGGGTTGCATACGCTATTGATCCACGTGGGATTGTCTATTTCGATTCATATGGATTAGCCCCACCAAAAGAGTTTATGCGTTATATAAAAACCCTTCCAATGAAGACTTGGTATTCTACGCTACCAACACAACAAATGAATGACCCACCAATATGTGGCAGCGAAGTATTAAATGTCCTTGACGCTATTTCTAACTCCTTGAGTAACCGAAGCGGAAAACCACCACATGTTGTCGTGAATGAATACACTAGTAATCGCTGGAGAAAATCGAAGAGTTTTCAACGAAGTCGTCAAAAACGATTTTAGAGAGAGAAAGAGTTTTACAATAACATGATTGATATTTGGGGGAGATCTTTGAAACCCAAACCCGATGGCACTGCACCACCTGATTCTGTCAAGGATATAAAAAAAATAATTGAAGATGAAATCGCTGAGACGTTGAACTTAACAAATGTTGATCCTAATGAAATAGTTGTATTTCAAGACAAACAGGGTAAATTGAAATCCAGTGATGTGTCATTGAATGACATTTTGATACGGCAGCGCGACGCCGCTGAAAACTCTTTTGCGCTGTATTCCAACGACGGACGACTTAAATCAGGCGCACTTGTGTCTACGATCACCGACGCGATTGCTACCAACGAACGTGAGCTGAATGATCTTGCACGAGGTTATAATAATTTTCGCAAAAATGTCATACATAAATTCTTTGGAACACCGCTTGTGGTTGGCATGACTCTCGCTGAAATCAAAAACTATCTATCGCTATTCTTTTTTAACAAGGACGCGGGAAGGATGATGAATGAAAATGAAATCAAGGCAAATTATCTCGAGATTTCTAAACTAATAGAAGATCAAAAACCCACTAACGACGTCATTGTTAAGTTTTTGGAACCCCGCTTGTGGCAGGCATGACTCTCGCTGAAATCAGTGAGTTTATCGGCAAGCACACTCACAATGCCTACATCGCTAATAGTTTCTTTGGTGTCCCGGCTACATCTACGATGACTCTCAAAGATATTAATATGTTTATGGTGAGACAAACAACACTTAATACCATCGTTGATAGATTTCTAGGGAGAACACCTGTTTCTGAAACCACATCGTTGACAGGCCCGACCCTCGCTGAAATTAAAAGCGCTATTGACGAACAAAAGCTCACCAGCGATATTGTTAATAAGTTCTTTGAGGGCAGTAGCCTCCAAGATATCACGACGAAATTTTCTAACATCGACAACCATATTAAAACCCAAGCACGGATTAGAATCAACGAACTTCTGGTTTCATTCTTTTCTAACAAGGAGGAGAGTGGAAAAACAATAGATCCTTCCAAAATCAGGGTAAATTATCTCGATATTTCCGACGATCTTCTTAAACTAAAAGAAAATCAAAAACCAGTCAATGACATTGTTAATAAGTTCTTTGGATTCCCACTTGTGGCAGTCATGACTCTCGCTGAGATTAGCGCGGCTATCAATAGGATAAAAATTCCACATAGTGTAAGCGTCAATAACATCGTGTACACGGTTGATAGTGGGACTTTTGATTGGATCCGGGGAAATGATAATTATCTTTATGTTGGCCACAGACATACTAGTGTACCAGGTTGCTACCGACTTACAATAATACATCACCGTAAATTTAATTTGGAATTCAGTAATTGGGGTATCACCGGTGTTAACACGCTGATATATATACAAGAGAAAGTACCAAAACCTCCACCTGCTATACCATTCCCATTTCCGATTACTATAAACAATTCCGACGAGTCTGTGATTAGGGAGTCACTACCCTGGATAATAGAATTTGTATCCGGTACCCCCTCATCAGATCCTAAAACCAGGTCAATAATAGGATAATTGAAAGGAAAATCGTTCGGATTTCACAATTGAAAACGCTAGCTTTTTTAAAATAAAAATGATTTCATCAACGCAATGTCGCTATGATCAGGTCAGAGAATTTCAGAATAGACTCAAAACCCTCACTGAGGAGTATCAAATAAAAATAAAAAAATACCGACGAAGAATCACCGCAATTGATGTTATTATGTACTCGGTGTCAAGCGTTCTCGCTGGCGCCGGAATAATACTTGCATCGGTTACAATGATTGCCCCGGTCGTAGTTCCAATTTGCATTTCTGCGGTGGCTACAATCGGGGGTATATCAACCGGGATAGCAAAAAAGATATCATCATGCAGCCAGAGTAAACTGCAGAATTATTTACTTCAATTTCATATTGCATCAACCGCATACTCGCAATTATCATTGATGATATCGTCGTCACTCGATAATACAATTATATCAGATAGTGAATTCTCAGCGATGGTCAGTATTTTTGAATCCGCGATATCGAAATTAGAGCGACAACATGAATATAATAACAATGACAACACCGATGGAATCAGAAAACACGAACCCAAAAAACAAAATGATCTCAATAATATCAACATTACCAGATTGTGAGTTCTCAGTGATGGTCAGTATTTATAATTCCTCGATACCAAAATTAGAAATAAATCATGAGTATAATAACAATGACAACACCGCAGGAATTACTTCAACGAATAGTGGAGAACACGAACCCAGTACAAACAAGCATGATATCAATAACATCAACGAATCCAGAATTCAGTGTGAATTTCCCCTCTCCGGTCCCAGTGAAGGAGATAGCGCTAGCAAAACTACGAGTGTATCACAGTTGGCCTAATATCAGATCAAAATCATTTGGTGGTCAACAACCCAATAATTCTTTAGTGTTTGCGAATAAGAATAAACCCGACGGAACCCCAGACTGGAACGAACTATTAACTATTCAGCAACAATCTATTAATAACATTGACTCAGTAACAGATTTACAATATCAGTTAGATCTTGCAGTACAACGTCGTAACGATGTAGTTCGGGACCGTGAACGATTAAAGACTGAACTCAATGATGTGCGGTGTAATTTAAAATCCCTCACTGGAGAGTATTCGTCGCTGACTAACAAATATAATTCATTATTGTCTGAATACAATTCTATTGCCGCTGAAATAAATGAAATGTATTCAAGGATTCCTGTAGAAAAAGTCACCACTAACAATGACAGAGTCAATGTCAACGGGGTCACTAACAATGATAGAGTCAAAAGAAAACAAAAACACAAACAACACGATGACTCATACAAGAACTATATCCCTGAACAGGACCGTGAATTTTTTAATGAAGTTGAAGAAGTGCTTGCAAAACGGAAACAAATAGAACCTGATGGCAGAGCCATCAATGGCGGAGTCATCAATGGCAGAGCCATCGATGGAAAATTTGATTATGAAAAAATAATTGCAGTACAAAAATATGAAGAACTACAAGAACAGACCCGAAGAAAACTAAACGGGAAATAACTATCATGAGATTTCATTTAGTCCCGATCGATCCATTTCTGCAATAATTTCTTGTTCGGGGACTCCATTTTGTATCATTCTGTGGAGACGTTTTTCTTGTAGTCTGAGCCGTGCATGTTCTGATCGGTTCTCAATCATTTTAGTTACAAATTTCCCTCCTGTTGGTGATTTTTGTACTGTCCGGAATTTCCCATTGCGGAATTTCACTTTCACAGCTGACCGAGGATTTACTGATAGTTGTCCCTGAATAATTCCTAGTAAATGATCTATATCACATTTCAAGTATGTCATTACTAATAGTTAATCATATTTTTAATTGAGTTGAATTATTGGAAGCCAACATTTTTTGATGGTATTTTCTAGAGAGACGAAAACGCGCCTCTAAGTCCCTATTTTCATGAATAACACACTTGTGAGTGATTCCATCAGGGCCTTTTTCCGTTATTATTCTTCGACCGGTGCCTGTGATTTTATCACGAACTGATAATTGAGGATAACTGCGGCGATACTTATTAAGTGCAGCCTCGAACTGTGACATTATAATTAAAGCTGTTATTTAATTAAATATCAGAATGATGTGTACCAATGAGGACATTATCGCATTGAATATCATTCGCAGGGATCCCTTATATTTCTACAGCAAAATGATTATTGACCCGGATGATTCCACCGCGCACTATTTACTTCCATTGCATCGTAATATGACATTTGTATTACGAGACAATGAAATTCTTCCAATACTCGGAAAGGAATCGCCAAATCTGACATCACATTCATTGATTGAAATAATGATGAGTTTTCGCAGGGAATTCAATCGACGAGTTCAACTGTTATGGTTACCACGTAACGTCGTAGAACAATTATTACGGAGACCACTCACTGACGAAGAAATCGAAGGTGTCAAAATAGTAGCAACGATTAAAAATAACCCATCGATAATAAAATATCACGGAGAATTATGCAACGTGAAATAAAGTCACCAAACTGGACAATTAAGGGAAAGTTATTTTTGTAGATCATCATTGATCAAAAGCATCAAACATTTTTTCATCGTGAGACATGTCATAGATGATTTTTAACACGATAATGGAAGTCCCCTTTTGATGTTTTAACAGCTCTATCAGGTGTGAGGGAAGTGTGGAAATTGTATATAAAATAATTAATACCACACTTCCCTCATTCTATTTTGATCAATCTGACATATCATATCGGGAAAACCATCCATTAACGGTCCATACATGAAATTTCAACATTGTAGTATGTGTATCCGTCGCAGTAATGTCCCTATTACCGAATCCCATATCATCAATTGTTTCATTAATCCATATCGAATCATCTATAAAGTCCGATTTAGGCCATTCGGGATAGTATAATGTAAGATTACATCTTCCTGCGTTTTTAATATCATCAGATTGTAATCTTCCACCGAATCCCTTATAAATCAATTTGATTTTTTCAATGATATTTTTTACCGACAATCCCCCTTTTCTAAAGAATTTTATATCCGAAAATATTTCATTGAAGTGTTTTAACAGCGCTTGATATTTATCGAGTTGGTCCGGGATTTTTAACATGTTATTGATGTTCTTGATTAATTCAGGACGGTTCACAGGAACACTTTTTACCGATAAATCATCCTCAGTGATATCAGGTAGTTTTAACACTTCAAGGATACTTCTGACAATTTCGAGTTGTTGTCGTGGATTGATTTTATCAGATCGGCACGGTGTAGTTGTTACCGCATTTCCTTGATTGTGTTTATCAACAAGAACCCGTTGATATCGCTGTAACCTATTAGCATTTTTATCAAGATGTCCAATCGTGTTTGTGTCCAATTTACTCACATCAGTTTGAAAAACATGATTCAGATACATCAATTTTTTCGCGTATGGTTCTAATCGCTGTTCAGGGTCATATCGATGGTATTTTTGTTGTTCACTGTCATTGTTGGCAATGACTTTGTCATTGTTGGTGATTTTATCACTCGCCGAAGCAATTCTTTCCCCGATAGTAGATTTCAGAAAATCATCTACGACGGGACTATTATTAATTGCCGCGGTATCGATTTTTTTGTTTTTGTTTTTCACACCACACATCATATTCATCAGGTAATTCCCAAGTGACTTCATATCCCGTTCTTTTCATCATTTCAACAAGTCGTCCAGTAAAATAACACTTTGAGTTGTTTTCGTCGATAATTGCGCTGATAAAAGCGTATCCGTAACTAGAATTCACATCATTGAGATTTGGGGTCCTGAACAACAATTCCGCAGATGATAAATCCCTTTCATGTGATTCAGTTGTAGAAATAATTTCATCGCGTGTGAGTGGTAATGTTGTACAAACTCGTTTTGTTGCTGAATAATGAATTTCATTAATATTCCTAAAACGATGAATTGCTTGTTTAGTTGCTTCTACAGACCCTAATTGTTCAGAAAACACCACCATGTACTTAAATCGTTCATCTACGATTGATATTCCTGCTTCAACGGTACAATTATAAATCACTACATCGATGTGCTCAAACGCTTCAACGGGATCAACAAAATCTCTTTCTTTTTCAGCCGAATCTGTATCAGCGTGATAGTACTTCACTCGGTATCCTAAATGCTGTAACAATTTAGCAAGGGCTTCTACAGAATAATTCCCGTGTCGTTTGTTCTGTGTGAAAACTACTGCACGATTTCCTCGTTGTAGCGCGTCTAATAATTTAACGTAGTTGTCATGATGAGAATGTTCCACAATAAACTTCTTTCCGTGATCGGGTTGATACTCGTTAATAATGAATTTCATGTCCGGACGATTTAAGTGTTTTCTAAATAATTCTAGATCATCATTGTTGGCATCTGCATCAAGTACAATAACCCGTTTCGCTGATGAAATTAACCATACCAGTGTTTCCCAAATTTGTTTTCCACGGGACGATGAAATTATTTAACGAAGAATGCCATGCCATTCATCTAACAATAGCACATTAGGAATTCCCTTAACTCGTACAATTGATTCAATCTGCGAAATAACCCTTCGATGAGTTCTTGTATCAAAAATAATTGTTCCATGAATTTTTTCATACGATTCGAGATTGTAGTCGATGGTGGTCTTTCTGGTAAACGTTTTTCTGTATGACAAGTATAACACAGATTGGTCATCTCGTATTGATTTTCACGCTGATTTTGATTTTCCCATCCCACAAGCAGAACCATCTATATAGTCATCGTTGAGGATGATTTTACACCCTGTGCCGTTTTCATGAACAGGGGGCTTACAGTAAGTGTAATCTGGAACCCTTATAGGGAAATCCCCACTGTGGTCTTCACGGCGATAATGATATGATTTTAAATACTTTTCGTAGCGGGTTTTATTGTTAGAAATGTTATTTTCATTATCGGATTCCCTCAGAATCGTGATTTTATTTTTTGTAGTCCGGAAACAACCTATCACAAATCGATCAGAATAAACTACCACAAATGCATCGATGGCTTTACCCTCATTGCATCCACCAATCTCATTGTATCCATGTCGCCGTTGGCAAATATTACAAAATGATCCTGAAACCCTTCCTAGCGAAATCATATTACTAGTTTGATTTGTTATTCCAGTGATTTGATCGGGTTGTCCAGTTAACGCTATTGAAATCTGATAAATTTGTTCACCAGTGAGATTATCATCTTCAAAAATACTATCGTCAAAAATGTCATCATCAGTAGTAAGTTTTTCATAACAAGGCTGTATAGCAACAGGACAAGATAGTAAACTGCTAGTAAATCCAACAGGATAAATTAATCGCTTATCAATGCTGTTTGGTTTTGCCGACCTCGTTCCGGGTAATTTGATGCTGTACAATCCAGCCTGTGTATCAACATTCCATGTTGATCTGTCTGTGGCAATTTTCTTCAACAATTCCCGATGAGTATCAAAATCGATAGGAATCGTTGTCAATAAAATGTGATAACCACCACTGGTTTCAAAAACAATAATATCGTTAATGGAATCAACTAAGTCGTTGAAATATAATAATAACTCCTCCAACGATGGGTTTTTAGTCAATGTCGATAGTGGGATATCTCAATCTCTCCCGGGGAATAATTTCATTCACCGCAGAACACCCTTGAAATTCTGTTATGTCGGGATCATCCACAAAAACGTAAAATTGTCCCCGTTGTTGAATTATTACACCACGGAGTAGAAAACTATCCCCGGTGAGTAATTCAATGGCAGATTTTTTATTAGAAACATTCCATGACGGTCCTAAATGCCTTTTGTAATATTCTTGAAGATCATGATGAGTTTCCGGAGATTGAAAAAAGTCTTTTTCACTATCGGAGTAATCACTAATCATTATACTATATACTTTTTAACGTCTAATTGAATGTTGATTAACGATTAATAATAATGGTGAATTCGGCACTTGCGGTTAATAAATGCAATTGGTTGTTTTTAGGATCTACACAGCGATGTGGAAAAAATTCATACGGGGAATTCTGTGGGGTACACAATTGTACTGCAAAACAAGGATGTCCCGAGGGGCCAAAACCCTGTCTTGGTTGTGGAAAGGGTGTACGGGGAAAATATCATATTTGTATAGCGTGTGGTTCTCCACAGTACCGTTCCGCAATAGAATATCTCAGACAAAAAAATAGACCAATACCAACCCCAGAAGAGTTTTTAGCGACTCGGTTACAAAAACATGCACCCGATGAGGTTAAATCACAGTAAAAAAAGGACCCAGAGAGGGTGAATCGGACATGGATTTCAAATAAAATAGACTTCTCAATGATGCCATCGATATTGGTTTTAGAATAATTCATGATGCGTGGAAAATAACAGCATCACCGGAAATAAAAATCCTCAAACATAATAATAACCCAGACGGTGGCGGCAGACATATCGCTCCGTTCAGCGTGAATATTTCAGCGGTGACTGCGCTCAATTTAGTATGTGATGTTATCGAAGGAAGCTATCAAATTAATCTCGAACGATCAAACCAAGCTCAGCAAGAATATATTCTTTATTCGTTTGCACCAACTTCTCCTCCAGGATTTTTAATAATTGAGTCTCCGGTTAATCCAGTCTATATACGGTGTCATAATGATTCGCTAACAAGAATTAATTTCAAACTCACAGACCAATCTAATAATCTAATTGATCTACAAGAGGAGGTGTTAGAGATTAGTGAAATCCTAAAAGGATTTTCATCGTAAAAAAATTATTAACCCATAGCAGCAGAGAGGGTGAATGACAACGACTTTGCGACCAAAATTGATTGAAAAATCGTAAAGTCTCCGTTTGCCAAATGGAAAAAATCTTTTTTTTTTGTTAAAATATGAGATTTCGAAGGAAGGTTCTATTTTCCGTTTTAAGGACTCAATCGATTTTTTGTCTGAAAAGGTTGTGAGGTTCACCCTCTCTGCTGCTTTCTAGTATTATTCATTACTGGGAGACTATAAAATAAATATCGTTATACATATAATCAGTGATTTTTATGCTTTATGTCGAGTCAGATTACTATAATAAATTTAATATTTTATGTGGTATGTTCTTTGTGTCTGTCAAAGTGGTGTAAATGTGCCCATTTAAATTCCCTGTGTACTATTTAAAAGTCTGGTTCTCCGATTCATTTCACATTATGATCAAAATATCAGTATTGTTCAGAACGAGATCAAACAGTCTGATAACAGCTCACTTAAGATAGATTAATAGTTTTGTTTAGTTAAGGATTATGCTTATGATGGCATATGAACATTTTTGGGTTTTTATATGTAGTGGAGATCACGGCATTCATTTTGAAAGGACACGATATTACGTTCATGGTGGATTTTTTCGCGAACATTTTACACAGTCGAGACAGTCGACAGTACAACTTTACCAGGAATTCGCCTAGAGTGCGAAATGAAACAGACCAATACTTTCTGTTGCCTACAGTTTAAAACTTGGTCACTGGAAAAATCGCTGTGTACTGCATTGATCGTGACACGAAATGACCGTTCCAACCATTAGCTGTATATCTGTATTTCTCGATTCCGTTCTTTTGCAGTCTCTATGCTGTGTTTCATATATATAACTGACCAAAACTTTGACCATCGTTATTCTAAATTTTCTTGTTTCATTGAGGAATGATTTTGCATTTGTTTGATCCTCTATTTAGAACGTATTACCTATTCTACCAGGGTGACGACAAACTCACGCCACAAGTTTATCGTATGGCTTAAACTTGAGCAAAGTACGATAATGTGGTCCAACAAAGTTTTGATTTTATTGCTCTGGTTTATCCTCCCCACTTGGCATACCCTTACTTTAGCTCCTTTTTGATACACGATGGGCAGAACAGGCTGTGGTCTTAAGAATTTAAAATTTGAATTTTAGATCTTTGGTTTATCCTCTCCACTTGGCATAAATTGAGTTTATCTTTCTTGCAACACGCGTAATATAACAGGTCGTGCTCTTAAGTATTTAATGCAGGATTAACTCTTGATGGTCTTAATATCGGTGCTCCCCTTAATCTATCGGCTAGAAACATTCCACTGATGAAACAGACTACAGCTAATAAGGCAACGACGATGGAAATTGCTACCGATAGAACAGACGCTGACGTAAAATACGTTTCTTCTTGATAAGGAGTCAACACGTATGTAGCCTCTTTTCTTGGAACATTTTGTTCAATATATTTTACGAAAACAGTGTCTTCATCTATTAAACCGTCCTGATCATCATCTTTTCCATTGTGTTGTTCCTCGTCTATCCTGTTATCACAATCACTGTCAATTCCATCACGGTTACCGCCATTAGGCGGTGTCGTTTTTACGCATGCGTCATAAATGCTGGTAATACGCATGCCCATGTTGTATATTCTACAGGAATTTTGTCGGTGCCATGTTATTGTAGAAAAGACTGGATATCGATTATCGTTAACTGTTTTGACTAAATACGGTGAATCAATTTGTAAATTAGGTACTAGAAACATACCTCATACTGAAACCAAGGGTTGTATATACCTACGTGTAGGTGCATAACTCAGTGTCGCAATGACTGCATAAAATTTACTATACTGGGAATATGTGATTAATATATGATTTTGTTTACAACTAGCTCGCCTTTTGTGTGCTGTTAAGTATAGCCATTAATATGCATTAGCAAATAGAAGAATGGGAAAAACCCAAGGTAAGTATAAGGAACATATATATGGTTTTTACTGTAAAGCGAGAATTGTCTTGAGTCATATTAATACTTTACCAAGATTTTGTTAAAGATTATGTGAACAAAACATGTTTAGGATCGCGACAATTAAAACATTTTCCGAGTGCTTGTAATTTCCGTCTGCACTTTTGAAAGGCTTTTTTTACATACCGCACAGCAACAGTGAGGGTGAACAATACTTTTTGATGGAACGTCATTTTTGAGAAAAAAAGCATCCTACGAATTTTTTTTCTTAAAATGGTCGATAACGCCAAACCGAAGCCTCTAACTAACCGAGAGTTTCCCTAATTAGGTTAGTTTACTTTGTTACCTTATCCTGTCGTATTTTGTTTCTTCCACTTTTGTATGTGTGTTTTGTTTACCCATATGACGTATCTTTCAAGTCGCACCCTCTCTGCTGCTTTTTTGGTTTGGGTAATTAAATCATTATGATATATCAATAATATGGCACCAACTTTGGAATCTTATACAGCTAGATTAGCTTGAGAGCGACTAGAATCAATTAAGTAATGTCTTCCAGTCCGTGATTCTGACAGACAAAAAATACAAGAATGTCAGGAATCTCAGGTGGAGTTTGCATAGGGTTCAGAACAATTATTTAAATCGGTAAGAAAGGTTACTGAAAGAGTTTCATAGGCTACTGAAGGTCGTCGTCCAACGTTAGAATAAACTGCCACAGTGACTGGCAAAACTGCGAAATAAACTAAGAAAACAGAAAGACTTTTACGAGACGTTTGGGCTATATAGTTGCTGTTCTGCCTCATGGTAGAGAGGAAGGAATACTTAAATCAACCCCTGCTGAAATAATTGAAATCGGAAGAAAACAAAAAGGAAACGAGAAGGAGATAAAAAGTGTTTAATTCGCTGACAAATTTAATAAAGGAGTTGTTGACGATATTAAAAATATTAAAATGAATCTATTAATTGATCTTGTAGTGAAAGATTTTCTAAATAGAGGTTCAATTCTTAAACCTAATTATATTAATGTAGATTTCCATAATTATAAAAATTGGTTATATCGTATAGATTTTAACATGTTACAGGTAAGAGATAAAGATTTAGTATTTCGAAAATTCGATGATGAAGTAAATACAAAATATCAGATAATGCTAGAACAATTGAAAGCTTAACAATTTTAACTTCAGGTTTTATTCTTGTAAAAGATTATTGACCCACCCCTCCGATTGTCAACGTATTTATCTATTCATGTTTGGTTTTCTCTCTGCAAATGATATCATAAATACAGCGTATGCAACATTCACAATACACTTAATAAATTCATCATCACAAACTACTACTGGTGAATGTATCAAGCACCTAGTCTTGCCTTTACAGTTAGTACTGAAGATGACATGATCGTGATTATATCAGATGCTTTTTCTTGCCCTTACAGTCAACGTCATTACCGAAGATGAAATGTTGATAAAAGTATCAAGTACAATGCCTTGCCTTTACAATTAGCCGCCTCATTACTGAATATGAGAGTGATGACTTAATGTTATATATACATATACATATATATATATATATATATATATATATATATATATATATATATATATATATATATATACTGTAATACTTTTTGGCGGAGACATGTTTTGTTCAGGAGAACCTTCATTATAGGTATTTAAATGCTATAATGCATTTATATTTTACAACAGAACTTTGTTGTTTTTAACATATGTTAGACCTTGTTATTTGTAAGTTAAATGTAATTCTTTTCGTTCATAAATAACAGAAAACAAAGTGATTAAATTTCTCAAGTTGTTCCTTTTTCATGTCTGTCTGTCTGTCTGTTTGTATGTATGTATGTATGTATGTATGTATGTATGTATGTATGTATGTATGTATGTATGTATGTATGTATGTCTGATTGACTCACTGACTTTATTTCCTCTTCAGAAGATATTTCATTTAATAAATGTTTCGTATTAAAGAAACGTTTGGGACATAGCTCGTCAGTAAAGGACCTACAGTACACTATATATATATATATATATATATATATATATATATATATATATATATATATATATATATATATATATCAAGCAAAGTAAAGAACACGCAATTTCTAAACACATGAGTGAGAGAACTCGTTGCAAACGAGCTATATACGCAACATAGATTAAGAGAGGAAAATAAAAGAATTTGAATTACTTACATTCGACTGGAACGTTTTAAATGGATTATCATGTTCTCCTTCACTTAGAACACATATGAATAATTTAACAAATAGAAATGACATGGGTTAATATCCCTACTTTACTGCACAATCATAATATCAGGTATCATTTTAAAGTTCAATTGCTCTTCTATACGTTGTGTCTATTCCATCAGCCACCATACACATGGATGACTGCCATGGTTGATCATTCATATAATCAAAGATGTCCACTTTCTTGTCCAAAATGATATGAAGTAATGAGTCATGTATGTATTATGTGTGTGTGTGTGTGTGTGTGTGTGTGTGTGTGTGTGTGTGTGGTCACTTTATATAGATGGTTTAGCAATTTTTTCAAGAAAATGAGTAACGTACCAAGCGCAATGCAATCCAACAACAAATATGTCGATACCAAAGACAAAAATAGGTTAATACTGATACATCTCTTTAAAAACATGCACATAATTAGTTCATTTACATGTATTAAAAAGTCGGACTAATTTGTAAATCTGTAAAATAATAAAACTTACCAAGCTATGATAACTTCGATGCTGACTTTTTAGTGCATGTTTATAATTTAAATTCACTGCATTTTTCATTCGAGTTTTATGCAGTCAACATATTAATGAAAATAACAATATGAGATAGAATTACAACACGTTATTATCTTAGACTATACAAAGCAGCATTTCATTATAATAAATTATAAACTCTAGAAGTAATTTTCACATGAGAAGAACATGAATATGTAAGGCCTTTGTCATTGTATGCACTATCATCCGTGGATTTGACCAATGTACTTAATGGAATGGTTTTTCTAATTCTAACACTTTTAGTCACACATGTCATACATTTCAACAACATCACAGTTCCAGTATGTTACAAAGAATCTGTCCATTTCTCTGTAAAATTTTATTGTTAGTGGTCCCTTCTTTTCTTCCTTCTTTGTTATCAGTGCCTTGATCAGCTTGCCGTCCGTTGATATCTGTTGGACATTGAACGAACTGAAACCACACAAGAAAATGTTACCCTCTCTGTCAGTATTAATGCCCAATGGTTGTTTCATGTCCTGATCGGTGTAAGTAAACAAGACATTCCAGAATGTGTTGTAGGCAACCATTTTATTCCCATTATAATATGATATGTATATGATTGTTTCATATTTATTTATTTTGACATACTATGGCCCTAATAGTTTCTCACTTTGATAATTGTCCGGTCGGAAAGTTATGATCTCTGAACCATTTGTATCTAATATTAGGATACTATGTTGGTCACTTCCTGTAGTGATCCCTAATTGATCCTTAATCACTCCTATACCAAAACAATGCAGCCTTGTTTTGATCTCTCTGACACTGTGCATCTTGTCATCTATTCCAAAGACAAGAATGGTCTTTTTAAGGGTAAAGGCACGGCCATGTTGTTGTCAGGTAGGATGCAAGCATTCCATGGACTGCCCTGGAGTTTCATACTCTCTTGCAACTTAAAAGTTTCTCCATACACTTTAATCTTTGCCAAATCGACAAAAATATGGTTTGCTCTTTGAAGTGTTAGAACATCTGATATGTAACATGATGAATTATTATCTGATAGTTTCACATTGAACTCAGATACTTTCACAGTTTTTCTGTCCTTTAACGGCGTTTCACTGAACACACTAACAGTCTCCGCTTTCTGGTGCGATGGTGTTACTACAGGACATAGGGGTATTTTTGTTTTAGATCGGGTCACCGTTATTTGTCCAAATGTATTTAAGTCATTATTCAAATCCTGTAGGCTTTTATTAACGTCTAACCCAATTTTGATATATTTAAATTCTTCTTGATACTCCGATATAGCTTTAACATATCTGTTTTGATTCTTCTCCATGTTGTGGAGCATTGTGACTTTCTGGACCTCTGACCCGTGGGTCATCACAAGGTCAAGTTGAGCCAGGTCACTGCCAATCGCAGAACTCAAACTCTGTCCCCTGGCCTCTTGATTATGCAGGGTCAAATCTTCAGCTTTATGATTTCCTTCAACAGAAGCAATTAAATCATCCTCGAGTTTCTGTAGTTTTGCATTTACTTCTGCTCTGAGACACCGGATTTGCAGTAAAATGGCAGATTGGTCATTTTGAATATCATCGTCGTTTTCTTTTATCTTGCTTGTAATTTGTTTCATGTGCTCTCCGATATTACGTATGTTGGTCTCCAAATATTTTGATTTTGCTTTCGCATCAAAAGTCTTTATCATGTCATCAATCGGAATGACTCTTTCGCATTTTCTATGTTCAAGAAATCCACATGTATTACAACAAAGTGAAC